>OX439484.1:115360005-115960005 GCA_949320155.1 Melangyna quadrimaculata
CATATAACCGAGCCATGTTGTAAATAAGAAAGCTTGGATTGGAGGTCGGCAATCTTTTTCTAATTTTCCGCACACAGCATCCATTATGTTGCAGGTAAAAAAAGGAACCCAACAAAAAAGAAATACACCTGAAAAGAAAAAAAGTTTTATTTAAGTACGTTTTAGTTCCTTACTTTTCTAAAAATATTTTTTTTTTCTTAAATTATATAAAGCTGAACATCGCTGCATCCAAGTTTTTTTCGTTTATAGTTGAAGACCTCGAAAAGTATCAATTATATTGGAAAATTTCAAACACCAAAATGTTACGTAAATAATTTTCCATGGGCGATATTTTTTTGTAACGTCTAGGTAGACTAAATTAACGGTTTGAAAAAAAAATGTACTGTGTAGAGCATACCTTAAGCTGGCCATACACGACGAGCCGAACGGCTCGATGCCAATTGGCTCCGAATATTTTGTCAAAAAGTTTCGGCGCCGAAACCATTTGGATATTCAGCCAGTCGGAAAACCACGAACCGAATTGGTTCCGAGCCGTTCGGCTCGGTCGTGTATGGCGAGCTTTTCTCTAGAGGCGATGTTTCTTAGTTTTTTTTTACTAAGCGTTTTTAACAATGAAACTTAAAAAATAATAATCAATATTAAAACCCTTATAACTTCGGATCAACGAATGGTACGTACAAATAAAGTAAAAATTTACGGTAAATAAGCACATCATACACACGTTTCGTTTATCGAAGCCCCAATTTGGAAATTCAAATTTTAACGAGTTTGATAATCTGTCGGACTCCATTATTATTAATTTTTTTCTTTTTTAACTATATGCCTGTAAGACTTTAGGTGCCTTACCAATAATCAAATTTAGTAAAGACTTAAATATTTAAGTAACATGGACCACAATTGTATGGGCTCTGAATAATAAACCAATCATGGTTTGACATAAATATTAAGTCGGACCTTGAATAATGAATATTACATGGTATGGACTATAAAATATGAAACATAGTAAGTATGGTTCACTTTTGACAGTCCATACCATTATGGTCTATTTTCCTTAAATATTTAAGTCGTTACTAAATTTTATTATTGGTAGGGCCCTAGGTCTTTTAAATGCAATGCACGGCACTAGTTAGATGGAATAGAAGGAAAGGAAAGATTTGTGTTGGCACAGTGGATTGAGAATTAGATGTTAATTATCTCATGAAATTCCACGGGTGGCATCCAGTTGAAACTGGGGAATATAGAAAAGAATGCTACCTAGGCTGGGGCAACGGCGTATACAGGGGGGGGTCACGGGGTCATGTCCCCCCCCCCACCCCGAGAACTCAAGATAATTTTGTTGATGTGAAATAATTATTTAGTAACCACATACAAAAAAAGCAAGTTGGTTACCTAGAAAGCTAATATGATTTTCGATTGGTTAATTCAGAATTCAATAGAAAATTTGAATGTTGGTAACTTGGATTTCAATAAGGAATTTAATTTTCATGGCAATGAAATACCTACCTACCATATTTTGTATTCAATTGATGCAACTTAGATTTTCTTCCTCGTACCTCAAATTTAAGATAACAACAAACTTCTCATATGATAATACATTCAAATCTTAAAATATATACATAAACAATCATAGGTTCCATTTTAAGATGACAGCCGAAACCTGTTTAACCAAACAGAAATTAAAGACTGTAGTTGTTTCCAAATGTTCACTCAGTAAAGTAAAACCAATAGGATTTTGAAAAAGAACATTTTATATTTCTGAAAATAAAATCTTTAAACACATTATAGAACACCATATAGAAATTACTTTATTTGATTTCTGTATGACAGAGTAGATTATTTTTAAAAGCAAACAAAAATATCTACATAATGTGAGTGACAACTTTCGATTTGTTGTTATTCTACCCAAAAATTATAATGTGAACGAGAAATAGTCATAAATATATAAAACTATGATGAAAACCTATTATGATAGGATTTTGTTTGCACTTATTCAACATTTATGATCGAAAAATAATGTTGTTAATATGCATGTGGACTATTTTTACAAAGGAACCTATGAATCCCGTAATGCAAAAGTTTATAGCTATGGTAAAGGCGATTTATTGGAACTCCTCCTTGGTGACCGTTTGATCAGTCAAATGGCATCCTTGACAAAAACGCGACAAGGTTCACAGAATTTAACAACTTTGTCAATTATTTTTATCAGAAAGGCTTTACTGGTAAGAAAGATAAAAAGATTAGGTATATTTGTTGTACATATTTATTTTGCCTTTCACTTTGCCATCCTAGCAGTCTTAAGCTGGCCATACACGACCGAGCCGAACAGCTCGGAGCTATTTGGTTCCGGTCTCTCATGGAGAAAATGAGACAGTTAGATGTTTTTTGTGAAAATTGTATTCTACAATTTATTGAGAAGAGTGAGAAAGTAGGATTTTATTATTTAGTAACGGTAAGGTGGAGCGATTGGAAAGTTGGAAGCAAACATAACTGCTAGGCTTGCTGATTCCCCGCAGACGATAGAGCCGAACATTCGAAGGTTCATGTTCGTGGATTTTGGACTGGCTGAAAATCCAAATTCTTCGGCCGAACCAAACGAAGCCATCTGAGTTTTCCCACTCACGGGCAACTTTGGTTCACCTCCGGGCCGTTCGGCTCGTTGGTTCGGTCACGTATGGCCAGCTTAGAAACAAAATAATTTTTTTTTTTTCAAATCAGAAGCGTATACAAATCACTCCTGAACTTTTTTCACACTTTTATTGAAAAGCAACGAAAACGAATCTTTGTATTCAATTAAAATTCGAATTTGTAATGTATTTTAATTTGTCCACTATTGTTATTGTATAAGCAATTTGCCCAAGTGGTCATTTTTGAAAATCAGAACTATTGTTTTCATTTTCAGTAGTGAATATTTATATTTAACTGTTTACTTAAATTTCAGAAACAGAAAAGAGAGTACCTTATGTTATTTTACTAATATTTCCTGCAACTTCAATTCAAATTAGAACTAGCTGAAATAAAATAAATTCTGAACAAAATTCAAAACAAATGACCCAGCGAATCCAATATTTTTTCCTCAGTATTTTGATTGCTAAACTCAGATTTGTTGTTCAGGCAACTGAAGACTGCTGTATGCTGTTGCTGAGGTCCTCCAAAACAAAAAATGTAGGGCTGGCCACGAGACGAGACTCTGAGAGACTTTTGTAAGTCTCGGTCTCGTTAAAATCGAAAATTTGTTGTCTCGTCTCGGTCTCGTGTCGGTCTCGTATAATTAAGTCTCGTCTCGGTCTTGTCTCCGAAAAATACGATTTCCGGACAAACTATTGATTATTGGAACGAAATATTTTCAATTATCGTTTGAATATGTGCAGAAGAAAATAAATATTTAACTGCAATTGGATTTTTTTAATTTATTAGACTCTCTGTAAATGTCGGTCCAAATATAAAGTCTCGTCTCGGTTGCTTTAAAGGCAGTCTCGCCTCGTCTAGTCTCGGTCTCGTCATGCGAGATCGAGACCGAGACTTTTCTAGTCTCGTGGCCAGAGTTACGAATACATCTACATCTTCTAACCCTAATCCTAATCTATTGCACAAGCCACTTGAGACCGAAGCAACGACGACACTTAAATTTTAATAGCATTCTGAGAAACATGAGATAACATAAACATTGGTCCAAATCCAATAGCATTTTTGAATATAAACATTGGACAATCTTCAATATGCTATAAACAACCACCACTTCACATCAAAGAGCATCAGTAAATCAATCTGCTAAAATAAACATTGGAGAATCTTCGATGCGGCCAACAATCATCGGATAGCATAACCAGATAAGTCTCAGTTGCAGCGATAAACATTCACACATTACACATCATAGTACACAGTCGACTTTCGTCTGTTCTGTTATTGTATTTTATTTTATTTTCTAAATAAAGTTTTATATTTGTTTTTTAAAAACTCTTCGACTCTTTTTAAAAAGTTATTTGGCGCAGTCGGTAGGATTCTCAATGAGATATATAAACGAATATTATATTGACATATGAGATCCAGTGATACGAACGCGATTGTAAAATTTTTCAAATAAATTTAAATTAAACGAATATTAATTTTAAATAGTTTGAAAAAAAAATCGTTTGTGAAAAATATAACATCTCACATTCATATATAAATGTATGTTGCGAAATCACGTAGAGAGAATATTTAGAAAATGAACGTTGAAAAGAAACAATTAAACAAAGACAGATTAAACAGAAAGTTAAATAAACATCGCGACAGTGATAATGACGGAAACTGCACCCGTATTAATCGATGTTCAGAGGGGGGAACAACGCTACCTTCTTCGTGAAATGGAGAAAATAAATCCATTCAGAGGATCAAAAGATTGTAATCTGGCACTGTTTATATCAACAGTGGAGTACTTTCTAAACCAAGTCTTGCTGCAGGACAATCAGATAAAGGCTACATTAATAATCCACTCAAAAATTCAAGGAGAAGCGGTAAGGGCAACTAACAGCTTACCACATTTATCGTCGTGGAAAGACATTAAGGTAAAATTAATAAGATTATTTTCAATAAAAGAAACTTATATTAAATTATCTCAAGAAATTGGTTGTATTGTAGAATCTAACACTTTTGAATTGTATAAAAAATTAGACTTCTTAATACAAAAATTGCAAACTAAAACGCAGTTAATACCAAATTTAATTTACACACAGGCAAATAATGAAGTTCTGGTATTTGAAGCATTTAAACATAATTTAAACCCTTCACAAAAAGCTATAGTTATCGCCTATAATTGTAAAAATATGGTTGTAGCTTATGAAATCTTAAAAGCCAATGATATGATTCGTGTAAAAAAATCAAAGTGAACCAAACAAGGGCTTTAGTATGAAACACCATCAGAATAATTCTCCTAAACAAAATCAGGGACACCAAAATTATAACCAAAATAAATTTAATCAAAATAATAATAATTTTAGACAACAGAATAGAATAACATCTGAGCAGGTTAGATACAACAACAACAGAATATTTGGAAATTTAAACCCTAATCAAGGTAATAGGTTTGGTTTTAACCAAAATTATCAAAGGCAAAGTTATAATAATAATAATAATTGGCAGGGACAAAATAATAATCAGCCAAGTTCAAGCCAAGTTAGGAGATTTAATAATAATCGAGAACAACCAATGGAAGTTAATCGCCTCAGTGAACAACAAACAATTAATGAAGAAGTAAATTTTATAGCAGAGGGGCTTCGACACTTCCCATCGTAGTACTTACAGTTCAAAAAGAAAATATAAAAGTCTTAGTAGACACAGGATCTACTATGACCCTCCTCGATACAAAAAAACTTAAATCCTGTACAAGAATGAAATTAGAAAAAGAAATAAAAGTGAATACCGTCAATTCATATATTTTTATAACAGAACAAATAATAACAAAAATACCTGAAGAATTTTTGGAAGACGCCACAATGGAATGGAAATTAATGAATTTTGAAAACAAAAATTTTGATGCGATCATAGGATCGAATTTTTTAAATGCCATAGGGGTATAGTTAATATGAAAGATAAATATTTAGAAATAAATCAGAATAGAATTCCTTTTGTTTCTCTCCCAGTCAAAGAAAAAGAATATATCAATGGAAATGATCAATGTCCTTTTCAATATGACGAAATTCATGTGTTAGAAGATAACTCAATGGAAATGAGCAAGCTTTTGCACAAAGATTTGAATGAAGAAGAACAAAATATACTAAGAGAATTTTTAAATAAAAATAAGGATTTATTCTACAAGGATGGAGAATTGTTAAGTTCCACAACTCAAACAGTTCATTCCGTAAGGACAAAGACAGATAATCCTATTTCACAAAAATTTATCGATATCCAAAAGTCCATGAGCAAGAGATAGCTAAACAAATTAAAGAAATGCTCAGCAATGGAATTATACAAAAAAGTAGAAGCCCTTATAAGTCACCTGTTTGGATAGTTCCAAAAAAATTAGACAACTCGGGAACTATGAAGTGGCGTAATGTAATTGATTACCGTAAGTTAAATGAGGAAACTATCGAATATAAATATCCATTACCAAACATTGACGATGTCTTGGATAAGTTAGGGAGATCGCAATATTTTACGACACTAGATCTGGCAAAAGGATTTCACCAGATTAGAGTCAACGAAAAAGACATAGAAAAAACGTGCATTCAGTGTTCCACAAGGACATTTTGAATTTCTTAGAATGCCTTTTGGCTTAAAAAATGCTACTTCTAGTTTTCAATGCATGATAAACGAGATACTGGGAGATCTCATTAATAAAATCTGTGTCGTATACATGGATGTCATATTGATTTTTTCAACTTCTCTGATAGAGCACATAACAAACCTGAATAAAATATTTCAAAAGCTAAGAGAATTCAACTTAAAAATTCAAATAGACAAATGCGACTTTCTTGTGAAAGAAACGAAGTTTCTTGGGCACACGATTACAAACAAGGGAGTTTTACCCAATCAAGATAACATTATAGCAATACAAAAGATTAACGTACCGATAACCGTTAAAGAAATAAAATCATTCCTTGGTCTTACTGGTTACTATAGGAAATTTATAAAAGATTATGCTAAGGTAGCCCAACCAATGACAAAATATTTAAAGAAAGGAACCAAAATAGATACTAAGAATATCGAGTACATAAAATCATTTGACACATTAAAAAAATTAATTGTTTCACCTCCAGTCCTGGCTTATCCAGATTTCAATAAAACTTTCAAGCTAACAACAGATGCATCTAATTATGCTATAGGAGCGGTCTTAGCTCAAGATAAACATCCTGTTACATTCATAAGTAGAACTCTAAACGACCACGAGAGAAACTACTCTACTACAAAGAAAGAACTATTAGCAATAGTTTGGTCAATCAAGTATTTAAGACCTTATCTCTACGGAAGAAAATTTCAGTTAAAATCCGATCACCAACCTTTAAAATGGTTGAAAACAATGAGTATAGCTAAAGACATATCGGGTAGGTTACAGAGATGGATTCTATCACTTGGTTAATATAACTTCGATATAGAGTACCTTAAGGGATGTCAAAATACAGTGGCAGATTACCTCAGTAGGGAAATAAAAGACACTGGAGAAATTAATCAATTGGATGATTCTAGCTTAGAAGAAACTCTCCACTAAAAAGATGAAGAACAGTTAGATCACCTTCCTATAATAGAAAAGCCAGTTAACAAGTTTAAACAACAGATAGTGGTTAACAATGATTATAATCAAAGAAAGATTCAGTTACACAAAAGATTCCATCGGGAATAGATCCGCTTCCGATCGCAAGTTGTTCGCATAAATAAAAGTTATAATGAAAATCTTAATACACATTCTTTTAATTAAGCTACTATTTAGTGACATAACAATTGAAAACATATATAACCAAGAAGGTTATACTAAAATAAAATTAAAGAAGTTAAACTAGTTAGAGATTATAAACATGTAGTTCACAAAATCAATATCACTCAAATCGAAGAAGTTTTGAATAACATTGACAGTGACATTTACAAATTAAAAAATATTAAATTTCCTGCAGAAGTATATCGAGAAATTTGCATTATTAAATCCGAAATCAGTAGCTTATTACTGCATAGAAACAGGAGAAGTTTAATAAACCTTGGTGGTAACATGCTTAAGTTTTTGTTTGGAACATTAGATGAAAACGACCGAAAAGATATTGAAGAACAATTGAATATAAATAAATATAACAACCATGAATTAATTGTAACATTTAACAAGCAAATTGACATTAATAATAAACTGAAGAAGCAAATAGATACTATACAATCAGAATTTAACAGTATGTACAAAAGTAAAGATTTTCCAAATCTCAAAGTAGGAAGTACATCAATAACACAAAAATAATAACTTAAGAAGTTCTTGAAAAAATTAATAAAATTAAAAGCATTATTGAAAAAATTCAAAACAATGTGTTATCAAGTAAACTAAATACAATGGTAAATTCAATGCTCAGTATTCACGAAATAATCACATATAATGTAACGTTTGATAAATTAAAGAATATAAAAATAACTACAGGGTTACACGATCAAGAAATTATATTTATAATAAGTATACCAGAAGAAATGTTAGAATTTAATCAATATTTTTTAACTAGTTTACCTAATAATATTAAAGAAGAATTAAAAATAAATGATCAATATATAATTGAAAACGAAAATATAGAATACATATCGAAAGAAGAAGATTTAAATAAATTGGAAATATACATAAACTGTATAACAACAAGAAATTATACTAAATTAATCAATAAAAGAGAAAATATTGTCTTAGAAATAGCAAGAGGAAAATTGTTAGTAAAAAACAGTTGTATAGAAATAAGTACCAATTGTAATGAAAAGAAAAAAAATAAAATCATAAATAATGTATTAATTCAGTTTGAGAAATGTAAGATAACTATAGATAATAGAACTTTTGAAAAATTCCAATGAAATAGAAGAACTATCTTTATATTTAGAGAATCCAAAATTGTATGAAAACATATCTAATCTCTTAATTGAAAAAGAAATTAAACTAGAAGATATAAATAATATTGACATAATTCACGAAAAAATATCAAACTTAAATACACATAAAGAGACTTCATATTACAAACATATTGTAACTATTTTTATATTATGCACTGTAATTATATTTCTATGCAAAGATTGAATAAATTGTTTCAGGAGAAACAACAATCTTAAGGAGGGGGGAGTTACGTATACATCTACATCTTCTAACCCTAACCCTAATCTATTGCACAAGCCACTTGAGACCGAAGCAACGACGACACTTAAATTTTAATAGCATTCTGAGAAATATGAGATAACATAAACATTGGTCCAAATCCAAAAGCATTTTTGAATATAAACATTGGACAATCTTCAATGCTATAAACAACCACCACTTCACATCGAAGAACTTCAGTAAATCAATCTGCTAAAATAAACATTGGACGATCTTCGATGCGGCCAACAATCATCGGATAGCATAACCAGATAAGTCTCAGTTGCAGCGATAAACATTCACACATTACACATCATAGTACACAGTCGACTTTCGTCTGTTCTGTTATTGTATTTTATTTTATTTTCTAAATAAAGTTTTATATTTGTTTTTTAAAAACTCTTCGACTCTTTTTCAAAAGTTATTTCTAGCCCTAAAAAAATGTTACATTAAGGTATAGAAACGAATAGCCCGTTATACTAATACTATACGTTTTCACTGGGCCAAATGAGGTAATTTCGTTGAAAATTTCCAAATGAGATCCGAAATTACATCATTTCCCATACAAATTCTTATTTCCAAATGAGCTAATTTCAACCAATAGCATAATGGTTAGTGCGTTGCACTTTCACGCTAGAGATCTAGGTTCACTTCCAAGCCTCGTCCACCTAAAAACTAAAAACTTCAGGGCTACTGTCTCTTTGGACGCATTGACAAATCCTCCAAGAGTTATCGCTTGTCATAAATAAGTGCTTCTCATTTAACCGTTCGGATTCGGCATAAAATTGAAGGTCCCTCTCATTCCTGTAGACACGGGCACACATGAATGATTGCGAGTTTTCAGTCACTAGGCCTGGTTCCTCACGAGCCGTTGTGCCACCCAATTTATTTTTTATATAAATGTATTATAGTATAGTTAATTAAGACTTTTTCTCTTTTCTTGTTTATACCCACAGTAAAATATAAAACAAAAAAATATATGGCACTTGAAAATTCCGAGATTGGGTCGTTTTTCCCTAATTTTATACAAGAGCCAGAATCTTATGGAACGAAAATAAAACCCGGGGGTCCGCAGATGCTGACACGTCGCGATAATAACCGAACAATCAATGTAACATATAATTCGGTGCATTTTTTGAGTGAAATTCGTTACGAATTGGGGTTAGGCGTTTCATTTTCGATAGTTTTTCGTACTTTAAGAAGCAGTGGAGTATTTGTTCGGGGCAAAATGGCGCCAGCTCCAAATCTGACAAACGCCCACAAGCAAAAGATATTGGAATTTACCCGTCAAAATATGGACCGCTATTGGAAAACCGTACTTAACATTTTATTATTTAACGCTTTTTGAGTGCAATTCGTTACGAATTGGGGTTAGGCGTTTCATTTTCGACGGTTTTTCATACTTTCCAGTGGAGTGATAAAGCGTTATACTTCTGCAATATGAAAAAACGCTAGGGAAATTAACGGGACTTTTTTTTTTGCTCAATTCACTTGTTTACTGATGCCATTAAATAAAAAAATAGTAAGGTGTCGCTTCCATTTCCTGTTTTCTATAAAATGCATTTTTACAGGTGCGTTTATACTTATGCAAAGCACTGTATAAGTCTGTGTTATTTTTTTTTTCGGCGTGACCCCCAAGAAGTAAGGCTGTATACGCCCCTGGGCTGGGGCTCGAACTCACACGTCCAGGTTAGCAGTCAAACACTATATCCACTGTGCCATTGCCACCCGCATAAAAGATTTCAATACATGAATCATAAAAGATTTCAATACATGAAGTAAAAAACTTTTATTTCTTTAATGAATTGTTCTTAAATTGTTCGAAGTGAGAGCATTGGTTTTGTCTATGTTAGTTGTGTTGGCGTATCGCTCCTGTGTTTTATATTATTTTTGCACGTGTTTCGATATTTTTATATTAATTTAATTGTCTAGATTCTCTGAATAAGTGAATATCTGTGTTTATCTCAAGTAATTTGTGTTAATTTTGTATGAAATTGTGTTAATTTATTAAATAAAAAACATTAATGGTGGCTGGTAAGATTAATATATTCATTGCAGTATAAGCTGATCCTATGTGATTTTTTTTTTTGTATATCCTTGTGTTTGTACTGGGGTTTTATATAACATATTTTCCCTGATACTAAACTAAGCTTTAAGCTTTATAACTTGTCCTACTCTTTCCTTAATATTAAATATAAAATTTAAACCTATTTTTGCATGAATAAATTCTATTTTTCATCTCTTATAAATAATATCTTATTCAAATTTATGCATCCTCTGTGGCATAGTAAGTAAGCGCGGTTATCGGCTAAAGTTTGTAATTTACGCAACGTGGGTTCGTATCCTGCCATTTAACTCTAATTTTTGTTTTTGGTTCCTTCAATCTTTTAATTTTTTTCTATTTTTTTTCTCTCTTCAAGTAAATTTCTTAAACTTTTCAAATTAAAAACAATGGTTTGCTCGGCAAAAATTGTTCAGATGGATCGCAGTCTTCACCGCTTTTTGCCTGTTATGGACCTTGTGGTAATATTTATCATCCAAAGTGCATTGGATCAACTAATGCATTTATTGACAAAATATCAAATTCTAAATTTGCTTTTTGGTATTACACTGATTGCCGCAAGTTGTCTGTATCTCAATTAGCTTTCAAAATGTCTTCCTTTAAAGCAGATATTAAGAACCTTTCAAAAGGTTTTGAAGAACTGCTCGGCATGTTGAACACTGCTGTCTCCAATTTCAATTCCCTTACTTTCGCTAATTACATGGTAAATAGTGCCACTTCGACTGATGATTTGGTAAGTGAACCTTTTTCTGTTAGTCTTTTGACAAAAGGTCTAAAAAAGGATCTGCTTGCCCAGTCAGGTTCAGCTAAACACGTATCAGATGCCAATAAAAGTAATAAGAGAGGACGTGATAACTCATTACTTGTTAAAAACTCTGGCCCACCCCCAAAAAAATCAAATCTCACAAACAATCCCAAACACCATAGTACCAATAATACAATTGATTTTCCTGTTCAGGTTGTGAATCAAGGTTCAGTTCCAAACATAGTCTTTAATACGGACTTCGTAACTGAATCAAATAAATGCACTAAACATAAACCTTTAAGAGCAGTCTCTAAACCGAGATCTATTTTTATTTCTCGCTTTGAACGAGATATTCTGCCAAACGATATTGTTTCTCACCTAGTGTCTAACAATAGTATTCCCTCCATCACGTCTATAAAATGTACCAAAATTAGCAAACACAATAGTTTTATCTCGTCTTTTAAAATAGTTACGCACACATCATATTTTGCTTCAATTTGCGATATTAAAAATTGGCCTTCTGAAGCCCTTGTTAAAGAGTTTATTTTATTTTATAATAGTGAGCTTTTTTGGTCGATTATCTTCTTATAAATAAATAAAAAAATAAATCGGGTAGCACAACGGCTCATGAAGAACCAGGGCCTAGTGACTAACAACTCGCAACCATTCCTGTGTGCGCCTGTCGACAGGAATGGAAGGGACCTACAATTTGTATGCCAAATCCGAACGGCTAGACGAGCAGCACTTATTCGTGACAAGTGATACTCTTGGAGGATTTGTCAATTCCTCGCAAGAGACAGTAGCCCTAAAAAAACTTTTTAGTTTTTAGGTGGACGAGGCTGGGAAGCGAACCACAGACCTCCAGCGTAACAGTCAAACGCACTAACCATTACGCTACGGGCTACTACTTTTATCTTCTTGATGCAAATAAAAACAAATTTATTTCATCTTTTTTCCCAACGTTTTATCGATTTCCACGACTTCTTCTCATTGTACATACATATCTGTTTGTTTTAATGTTTTAAAATAAATGTCTTACATTTTGAAAAAAATTAAAAATTGTTTATCTTATTTGCACATTTTTTTTTTTTTAAAGAAATAAATTAACATGAAAAACAATACAATTTAAATAAATAAATAAATAAATAAAACACTGGAGACTTACAAACTTAAAGACAAACATAAAATTATCACAGTGTATTACTATTGCTTTTGATGGCGAGGGCATAGCTCACGATGGTATTATCTCTGTCTTCTTTCGTGTTCATAGTTCTTGTCAAGTTTTGTTGTGTTCTTAAGCTTTCTAATGTGAATCTTGCGTTAATTCGTTTTTCTCTGTCTAATATTTTTACATTGTCAAAATTTGGTGTTTGTTGTTGCTTCTTTTCCTTTTCTTACATCTGCTTTATGTTCTGTCATTCTTTTTTCCCAAAGCTCTTTTTGTCGTTCCAATGCAGATTAGATTGCACATCTCCCCTTCCTTTCCGTTGCAACCGATCTGGCAAACGACGTTGTGTTGTTGGTCTTTTTCAATGGGAGCTTTGTTGTTGGAAAAGAGACTCTTTAGAGTAGAGTTGGATTTATGTACGTATGTTGCATTAGTGTTGTGTACTACTTCCCAGCGGGAAATATCGTCCCCAATGAATTTTATAGCTGAATTCTTCAATCAATTCATTAGCCAAATAATAAAAGGAAACTTCATTCGTCATGCAATGATTAAGTGAGTGAAGAGTCATGCGAGGTTTCCTCAGTTCATAGATTTGAACCCACTTTTTGCTTTGTGTGTAGAAAACAACAAGACAACAGCAATCAATTCACTAGCCAGATAATACAAGGAAATGACATGTAATGATTTAATAAGTAAAGAGTCATGCAAGGTTTCCTCAGTTCATACATTTGAACCCACTTTCTGCTTTGTGTTTAGAAAACAACCCTTTCTGTCGTTGAATTAAAAATTGCTTTTGATATGGAAAATTATAAGATGAAAATACTGTTGAAAAGTCATGTAGAAGTTCATTAGTTCATCGTCTATGTCCACTCATATGCTTTGTAAAGTGTGCACCGCCATTGTGTGTTCTGATAGAAGTTGATTTTTTTTTGTGTTCTCTGTGTTGACATTGTCTTCTGACAGTAAATATTATAAGACGACTAGTGAATTTCTATTAAAATGAGGAAATCTCAGATTGTCTCAAAGTATTTCAGGTTGTTGGTTAATCACCACTTTGCATATGAAGTGGTGATTAACTAACAACCACTGACCTAGAGATTTAACTTTAATTTAAAGTTTTAATTCTATATTTTTATTAACCAATCACAAATAATTCACAACAGTGTTAATGAATTTACTATTTATTTAATTTTTTTCACATTTTTCATATTGAATTAACTAATTGCTGAATAAACAACTACCTACTTCTATATCTTGTGATTTGATAATTGAATTTTCATTACCATTTTCATCGAAAATATTGAACTGATGAATAAACCACATACATTTATGCAGTGAATTCATAGATTATGCAACCACCATGTTTTTCATCATCTGGGTCGGTGAATAAACAACTTCCAACGAAGTAGTGATTTCGTTGGCGAATTTGCATCGGATTTTCAGCAGGTGCTTCCCGCCTAGAACATGCCCATGTTAATTTCATCAAAGGAATCAGCTGAAAAGTGGACGGTGCAGCTGCCATTCCTTAAGGAAAAGCTGATTTTTCCTCAATGAATTTTTGATTTTTTCCCGCTGGGTTTCTGTAATTGCCTACTCTCAGTGAGGTTTGGTATATATGGTAAACTGTAGTACTTTGTGTTGCCGTCTTTCTGTGTTCCATTGGTTAAGTTGGGTGTTTTTTGTTTGGCTATTTTTATGTTTATTAAATTATTGATTAAAAATGTTGGAAAGTTGTTCATTGTAAGACTATTTTTTATGATTGTAATGTTTTTATCCCTGAATCGTACATCACTTATGTTTAAGATTTTGTTGATGAAATTGTTTGCAGTGTTGATTTTTTGTGTGTATGGTTGTGTGGAGAGATAGTTTATCATCCTTCCAGATGCTGTTTCTTTGGAATACCAGTCAAATATTATCCTGTTGTCCGTTTTAACCAAAAGAATATCTAAATAAGGCAGGCTATTCTTATTTTCCATTTCTATTGTAAATTGTATTTTTGTGTGATATTTGTTCAGTGTTTCTAATATTATTGTTTTGTCGCGTTCTTTTATTATAGCAAATATGTCGTCGACATATTTTGAAATACATTTTATTTTGATGTTTTTGGACTCAAGTTCATTTGTTGTATTGTCAAGGAGATCGTCTAGAATGATGTCAGCAATTGTAGGGGATAACGGATTTCCCATTGGCATTCCAAATGTTTGGTTGTAAAATTTATCTGCATGTTTGAAATAATTATTTTCCTTAAGGCAAAACTCTAAAATTCTAAGGAATTCTTTCTTTGGTATTCTAGTAAATTTTTCTATTGTATTCCACTGTTTCATAATAATTTTGATCGCTAAGTATGTTGGTATGTTTGTGAAAAGTGATACGACGTCAAATGAAACTAATCTATCATCTTTGTCTAGACACGTGTCTTTTACTTTTTCCTTGAGTGCGTATGAGTTTTTAATGTTGTATTTGTCAGAAATTATATTATTTAAAATGCTGCCTATATGTTTTGCCATCTGATAACAAGGGACGTTTACAGACGATGAGATTGGTCTTAGTGGGAGATTCACTTTATGTATTTTTGGAAGGCCATACAGTCTCGGTGCCGTTGCTGCTGATGAGTAGAGTTTATCTTTCTGTAACTTGTCTATATTTTTGTTTTTGAATTTCGTTATTTATTGTTTGAAGCTTTTGAGTTGGGTCTGTTCGTATAGTTCTATAAGTATTTCTGTCATCCAATAGTTCGGTTTGGTATTGTAGTCTTCTTTATACATTATAATTGTTTTATTACCTTTGTCGGCTTGTGTTATAATAATTTCGTTTTTATACGTGTGTAAAAAATTTTTTGATTTTTGATGTACTTTTGTTATAAACATTTCCACTGTAGTATTTTTTTTATATTTCTTTTGACTTCTATAATTTTATGAGATGTTGTTGCTCTAGCCATTTCCCTTTAGGGGGGTTCACACTCATCGACAAGTCGATCAACCTGAGTCGTGTTGCTAGCGTTCACATTCAACGACCGCCTCATCAACTCCATTTGTAAATAAATTTTCAAAAAGCAAACACGGTGTAGATTTAACTTTTTGCACTAGTTTCAGTGATGGAAATTCATATTTTCTCCCTTCCTTTTGTGGGTTTACTTTTATTTCAACCCATTCTCTATGAATCTCACATACACAATTGAAAAGAAACACTAAAATTCAAATTTTCAGACATATCAGTTGTTCAACTAGTGTTCACATTAGCTACAGCAGTCGCTCGACCGAGCAAAATATCAAAAAATTTGAAAAACTTCCAACAGTCGTTCAACTTGTGTCCACACAAGTGAACACAAGTTGAACGACTGTTGGAAGTTTTTCAAATTTTTTGATATTTTGCTCGGTCGAGCGACTGCTGTAGCTAATAGGGGGGTTCACACTCATCGACAAGTTCATCAACTCGTGTCGAAACGTCACATAATTTGTAATGTGAACACAAGTTGAACGACTGCCGGAAGTTTTTCAATTTTTTTGATATTTTGCTCGGTCGAACGACTTCTGTAGCTAATGTGAACACTAGTTGAACAACTGAAATGTCTGAAAATTTGGATTTTAGTGTTTCTTTTTAATTTTTTAAGTGAGATTCATAGAGAATGGGTTGAAATAGAAGTAAACCCACAAAAAGAAAGGAGAAAATTTGAATTTCCTTCTCTGAACTTGTGCATAAAATTAAATCTACGCCATGTTTGCTTTTTGAAAATTAATTTACAAATGAAGTTGATGAGGCGCTCGTTGAATGTGAACGCTAGCAGCACGACTCAGGTTGATCGACTTGTCGATGAGTGTGAACCCTCCTAATGTGAACACTAGTTGAACAACTGATATGTCTGAAAATTTGAATTTTAGTGTTTCTTTTCAATTGTGTATGTGAGATTCATAGAGAATGGGTTGAAATAAAAGTAAACCCACAAAAGGAAGGGAGAAAATATGAATTTCCATCACTGAAACTAGTGCAAAAAGTTAAATCTACACCGTGTTTGCTTTTTGAAAATTTATTTACAAATGGAGTTGATGAGGCGGTCGTTGAATGTGAACGCTAGCAACACGACTCAGGTTGATCGACTTGTCGATGAGTGTGAACCCCCCTTTTCTCTCTCATCTTCTATCATCCGTATACTTTGTTCGATGTCAGTGATAACATGTATGGGCGAGATGTTTTTGCTGGTGACTGGGACTGCGAATTTTTCTCCAAGTGATAACAACCACTTTATCTCTGTTGGAAATTTTATGTCGGTTTTATGAACGAACCAGTGTTCAAAAAAAACTATTCCCAATTTTTTAAAATGCATTTTTGAATTTTAGATGAATGAGCTTGTTTTATTTTTGTGCCTATTTCGATGTATAAAAAGTGTTGTTTTTTTGTGAAATTTGTGTATTCTATATTGTTGAGCATGGCTTTTATCTTTATGTCTGTGTGATATATGTTTTTATCTATGTATGCATTTGATGTTTATGTTTGGTTGTGTGATTTTTTGTTGTTGTGTTTGTTATATGTTTTGGCATTATACCATATTCCCTACATTTAAGTAAAAATTTAAGTCACTCTTTTTGTCTGACTAGTCTCTTCTTTTGTTTACTGTAGTGTTTCAATGTGATGCATGTTTCTATGTCATATTTCATTTTAATGTGTTCGAAAAATTGTTTCATGGTGGAAGTGATGTAAAAGAAAAACTATTTATCGGCAGGCTCTCCGACAGTTTAATAAATTAATTTTTAGGTGACCAATTTTTTTTTTTTGTTGATTATTTTATAATAGTGAGCTTTTTTGGTAGATTATCTTCTTGATGCAAATAAAAACAAATTTATTTCATCTTTTTTCCCAACGTTTCGTCGATTTCCACGACTTCTTCAGGGGTTATTCTTTAATTTTGAAAAATGTATATTAATAAATTGTACATACATATCTGTTTGTTTTAATGTTTTAAAATAAATGTCTTACATTTTGAAATAAATTAAAATTTTTTTGATTTTTTTTTTTTTTTTTTAAGAAATAAATTAACATGAAAAAACAATACAATTTAAATAAACAAATAAATAAAACACTGGAGACTAACAAACTTAAAGACAAACATAAAATTATCACAGTGTATTACTAATGCTTTTCATGGCGAGTTTATTGTCTCAAATAAAAAAAGGCAACCGCGTAATTCACCCAAAATCTCAACTGAAAAAAATTAAGCAGGATTACCCTCTCCTACCAAAATGTAAGAGGGCTTCGCAGTAAAACCGCTGATATCTACATAAACTCCCAAGCATTGTCACACGACATCTTTGTTTTGACGGAAACTTGGCTTAATTCAAGTTTTTTAGACACGGAACTCTTTCTAAAAGAAGTGGGAGGCGGTGTTTTGATTGCAGTTCGCGATAAATGTATGTCTTCGTCTGTTTCATTCCCTTTTAATCTTTCTATTGAATTAGTCTGTATTAAGGTAGCTATACAGTCAAAATTTGTTTATGTTTTAAATGTCTACATACCTCCAAAAAGTCCACACGCAGCTTACGTTGAACTTTCTAGGGCCTTAGATTTTGTTGTTGACTTGTCTTGCTCTAACAGCAACATTTTAGTTCTCGGAGATTTCAATTTACCACACATTGATTGGGTATCTTTTAAAGACGAATCTTGTCAAGAAGCTTCTTTAACTTCTTCCCAAACTGAGCTGCAGTTTCTTGATAGGATTACCTCAACTGACTAACAGCAAGTTAGCTGTATTAAAAATTACAAAAATCGAATTCTCGATTAAGTTTTTTCCTCAGACGCTATTAGTACTCTGGTTCTAGAATCTAGTCCCGGAATTACTAATATAGATAGCTATCATCTTCCTTTGGATATTATTTTTGACTTGAGCAGTCACCTTACTGAAAACAGTAACACTTATGATTGTTCATATACTTTTGACTTCAGGAAAGAAAACTTTCAATTGCTTTCAGATGAATTAACTAGATCTGGTATTGATAGTATATCAGTGTCTAATAATATCGATGAAGCAGTTAACAGTTTCTATACCATCCTTAATAACTGCATGAATAATACTATCCCCATAAGAATTCGAACGCCTGCTTTTCATGGTATACGAAAGAGCAGAAATTACTCAGAAACAAAAGGAACAAAGCATGGAAGTTATATTTAAAAACCCTTTCGTCTTTCGACCACAACTCTTACATTGCATTATTTGAAGAATTTAAATTCCTTTCGAAGACTCTCTATACAGATCATGTTAACGAAATGGGTAGATCTTTAAAGGATGATCCTAAGAGATTTTGGAAATTTGTTAATTCAAAGAAAAATTCTGACGGTTACCCGGCAAATTTCACATACGAGAACTATTCTTTGCAAAAACCCATTGATATTTGCAACGCTTTTGCGAAAAATTTTCAAAATTCATTTGTCGACACATCTGTTGATGTTGATGAAGCTTATTTTAGAAATTTACATATCTATGCCCAAACAAGTTTAAGTAATATACCGGTGCAACAAAGTTCTATTTTAAAGGTTCTCTCATCGTTAAATGATGATTACTCATCTGGGCCAGATGGAATTCCTACAATACTTCTAAAAAATGTAAAAATATACTAGTTGATCCCATTAAATTTTTGTTTGAGTTTTCTATTTAATCAGGAAAATTTCTTTGTTTTTGGAAAAATGCATTTCTTACTCCAGTTTTTAAAAAGGGCGACAAAACTGATATCAGAATTTTAGACCTATATCGAAACTTTCATGCATTCAAAAGCAAGCAAGTTGTTTGTGAAAGTTTAGCATTTTATACTAAGAATATAATATGCGAACAACAGCATGGCCTTGTGAGAAGGAAATCTGTGTTAACAAAACTCCTTACTTTCTTGCACAAATGTTCTAAGGCATTGGAAAATGGAAGTGAAGTGGCATATACACTGATTTTTCAAAAGCATTCGATCAACTAAGTCACAACATTATTTTATTTAAACTCCAAGCTTTTGGTTTTCCGAATATTGTTATAGAATGAATAAGGTCAAACCTTGAAAATAGATCATACCAGGTGAAATTTAGAAACTGTCTTTCAGATTCATTCAATGCTCACTCGGGTGTACCTCAAGGAAGTCATCTTGGCCCACTTCTATTAATTCTGGCTATAATTGATGTTAAATCATGTATACACTATAGTGTTATTCTTATATATGCTGATGACATGAAAATTTTTAAAACAGTAAAATCTAACAGTGATCGCATTCTCTTGCAAGCAGATGTTGACAATATTAATGTTTGGTGTGACAAAAACAGTCTTTCTCTTAACCCAGTTAAATTCCAAACTATTACTTTTTCTAGAAAAGTAAACTTTATATCAGAAGCGGGTTAATAATGATTTAATATTTATTCATCAAAATATTACTGGTCAAATTGATGCTCCTGATTTGCTATCCTGTATTGGCTTGAACTACCGCGGGGGTTCTCACCACCTGCGAGAATTTGAATTTTTTCACGTAGATTTTCATAGAACTAATTATGGCATGCACGAACCTCTTAACTGAATGAGTAAACTCTATAATTTAAATGTTTCCTCAATTGATTTTAACATGTGTAAAATAGGACTTAAAAAGTTATTTCGAACCAGTGCTCCACTGTCGTGATCGGTTTAATTTTTTGTTTTATTCTCAATGTTTTATTTTGTTTATAAACTAAATATAACGTAAGCTAAACATAATTTTGTTTATTTGATTTCATAATCCTTATTTTTTAAATAGTTTTATTTTATTTTTCAATTTTAAATTTTTAAACTGCTTGCATTAAGCAGACCTAATCTCTTTTAACTTCCGTTGATACCTACTCGTTTCGCTGTAAGACAAGTTGCTGTGTTATTGTTAAACATAACTAAGTAACGATTTTTTTTTTATATTATTATCTAACATCAAATAATTAATATAAGTGCCTATATAACTTGCAATCGTAATTGCTGTCGTACTCGGTGAAAATGGACCCCAGCGCGTGCGGTGTCTGGGTGGGGAAGAGGTGTAAGCTTTTTTTATAAATAAAAAAATAATTAAAAGGAGACAGATATAACAAAATAATATTAAAATGCATAATTACAAACACAAATAATTAATTTCAAACTTAACTATTTTTATACACGAAAGCGCAGAACACAGTTGATGGATGAAATGTAAAAAAGGAGTCGCTTTATCTTGCGACAAATAAAATAGAACCATAATTTATCTACGCGAAACAAAACACGACCATTCCATAGGTTAATTTTATTTTGGTCACTCGTCGGTGTCATTTTAGGTCTGTTCGTATAAATGTTTCTTTTTAGAAGTTCCATATTTTTTTTTTTTTTTTTTTATTTAAAAAAAAAGCCAACGCCTCTTTCCCCCCCAGATACCGCACGCGCTGGGGTCCATTTTCACCGAGTACGACAGCAATTACGATTGCAAGTCATATCGGCACTTATATTAATTATTTGATGTTAGATAATAATATAAAAAAAAAATCGTTACTTAGTTATGTTTAACAATAACACAGCAACTTGTCTTACAGCGAAAGGAGTAGTAGGAAGTTACAAGAGATTAGGTCTGCTTAATGCAAGCAGTTGAAAAATTTAAAATTGAGAAAAAATAAGGATTATGAAATCAAAAAATCAAAATTATGTTTAGTTTACGTTATATTTAGTTTATAAACAAAATGCAACATTAAGAACAAAACAAAAAATTAAACCGATCACGACAGTGGAGCACTGGTTCGAAATATTTTTTTAAGTCCTATTTTACACATGTTAAAATCAATTGAGGAAACATTTAAATTATAGAGTTTACTCATTCAGTTAAGAGGTTCGTGCATGCCATAATTAGTTCTATGAAAATTTACGTGAAAAAGTTCAAATTCTCGCAGGTGGTGAGAACCCCCGCGATAGTTCAAGCCAATACAGGATAGTAAATCAGGAGCATCAATTTGACCATTAATAAGTTGATGAATAAATATTAAATCATTATTAACCCGCCTCTGATATAAAGTTTGGACCTGCAGAAGCTGGATCCTATGTTCATATGGTGGCAGATTATATGGATCAGTCCAGGGTAACCCTTGTAAAGCAAATCGAATGAAAATATGCTGTAGTGCTCCTATACGGTGTTTATGAATACCGTACAAAGGAGACCAAACTTGTGAGGCATACTCAAGATGGGGTCGTACATAGCAATAGTATAAGGAGAGGGTGACATACGGATCGTTAAATTCCTTAGCCCACCGTTTTATAAAACCAAGCATGGAACTTGCTTTTTTTACAATGTAATTAATATGCTCTGTGAATTCTAGATTAGAACTAAAGTGAACACCAAGGTCTTTGAAGCTTAGAACACGAAATAGTGAGTGCTGTGAAATGGAATAATCAAAAACACTCGGTACTCGTTTTCTAGAAAAAGTAATAGTTTGGCATTTAACTGGGTTAAGAGAAAGACTGTTTTTGTCACACCAAACATTAAAATTCTCAATATCTGCTTGCAAGAAAATGCGATCACTGTTAGATTTTACTGTTTTAAAAATTTTCATGTCATCAGCATATATAAGAATATCACTATAGTGTATACATGATTTAACATCATTTATAGCCAGAATGAATAGAAGTGGGCCAAGATGACTTCCTTGAGGTACACCCGAGTGAGCATTGAATGAATCTGAAAGACAGTTTCTAAATTTCACCTGGTAAGATCTATTTTCAAGGTTTGACCTTATCCATTCTATAACAATATTCGGAAAACCAAAAGCTTGGAGTTTAAATATAATAATGTTGTGACTTAGTTGATCGAATGCTTTTGAAAAATCAGTGTATATGCAATCCACTTCACTTTCATTTTCCAATGCATTTGAACATTTGTTCAAGAGAGTAAGGAGATTTGTTACCACAGATTTCCTTCTCACAAAGCCATGCTGTTGTTCGCATATTATATTCTTAGTATAAAATGCTAAACTTTCACAAACAACTTGCTCAAAGAGCTTTGGAATGCATGAAAGTTTCGATATAGGTCTATAATTCTTGGTATCAGTTTTGTCGCCCTTTTTAAAAACTGGAGTAAGAAATGCATTTTTCCAAAAACAAGGAAATTTTCCTGATTTAATAGAAAACTCAAACAAAAATTTAATGGGATCAACTAGTATATTTTTACATTTTTTTAGAAGTATTGGAGGAATTCCATCCGACCCAGATGAGTAATCATCATTTAACGATGAGAGAACCTCTAAAATAGAGCTTTGATGCACCGGTATATTACTAAAACTTGTTTGGGCATAGATATGTAAATTTCTTAAAAAAGTTTCATCAACATCAACAGATGTGTCGATAAATGAATTTTGAAAATTTTTCGCAAAAGCGTTGCAAATATCAATGGGTTTTTGCAAAGAACAGTTCTCGTATGCGAAATTTGCCGGGTGACCGTCAGAATTTTTCTTTGAAATAACAAATTTCCAAAATCTCTTAGGATCATCCTTTAAAGATCTACCCATTTCGTTAACATGATCTGTATAGAGAGTCTTCGAAAGGGATTTAAATTCTTCAAATAGTGCAATGTAAGAGTTGTGGTCGAAAGACGAACTTACTTACTTACTTTACTTTTGATGGCGCTCACAGCCCAGGATGCCTTCGGCCTCAACTAACAAGCCCCTCCAGCCAGCTCTGTCCCTAGCTAGCCGCTTCCAGTTGCGCACGCCGAGTGCTTTGATGTCGTCATTCACTTGATTGCGCCACCTGTTACGGGTTCTTCCTCTGCTGCGTACCCCATCAGAGTTGGATTCGAAGACTCGTCGGGCAGGTGCGTTGCTGTCTATACGCTCCACGTGGCCCAGCCATCTCAGCCGCTGTATTTTCAGCTTTTTGACCAGGTCAACTTCGCTGTATAGCCCGTATAGCTCGTCGTTGAATCTTCTCCTCCATACTCCTTCGATACAAACCGGACCTAAAATCACACGAAGAATCTTTCTCTCAAAGCACCCTAGCAGATTTTTATCCGAATCTTTCAGTGTCCATGCTTCTGACCCATAAAGCAGCGCCGGGATGATAAGGGTTTTGTATAAAGTCTCCTTGGTTCTCTGAGAGAGGGCCTTACTACTTAAATGCTTTCTTAGACCGAAGAAACAGCGGTTGGCAAGAGTAATTCTTCACTTGATCTCTGCACTGATGTCATTTTGCGATGTAATAGTGGAGCCCAGGTAGGCAAAGTCCTTGACAACTTCGAAGTTATATCTGTCCATCGTGATATTTTGCCCGAGTCGACGATGTTGAGATTCCTCTCTCGATGACAGCATAAACTTCGTCTTGTCCTCATTAACCGCCAATCCCATTCTAGCCGCCTCTGATTAGATACTCGCAAATGCCCCTGCCACAGCACGCTTCGTTCTGCCGACAATGTCTATGTCATCTGCATATACAAGCAATTGAACGGACTTTTGATAGATTGTACCACTGGTGTTGACATGTGCGTTGCGTACAATGGCTTCAAGAACGATGTTGAATAGGTTGCATGATAACGCGTCGCCTTGCCTCAATCCTTTCTCAACATCAAAGGAATCGGTGGAGTTCTTACCAATTTTGACGGAGCAGCGAGATTTCTCCATCGTCATCCTGCACAAGCGGACGAGTTTGGCAGGGATGCCGAGACTCGACATGGCTCTGTATAATTCGTCCCTTTTCGAGCTATCATACGCGACTTTAAAATCGATAAAAAGGTGGTGTGTATCGATCTGGAATTCGCGGGATTTTTCTAAAATCTGTCGGAGTGTGAACATTTGATCGACGGTTGACTTGCCTGGCCTAAAACCGCACTGATAAGGGCCGATCAGATCGTTGACAAAAGGTTTTAAGCGGTCACACAGGATGGCCGACAAGATTTTATAAGCGACGTTTAGGAGACTAATTCCTCTGTAGTTGGTACATTTCAGAACATCTCCCTTTTTATGGATGAGGCACACTATACCAAGGTTCCATTCATCGGGCATACTTTCCTCCGACCAAATTTTGCAGATGAGCTGGTGTATGCTCCTAGCCAATTCATCTCCCGCTGATTTAAATAGTTCGGCTTGTAAGCCATCCGCACCAGCAGCCTTGTACGACTTAAGTTTGGATATCGCCAGCCGCACTTCGGTTAGGTCGGGTGGACGGAACTCTTGGCCATCATCGTCCAAGTTGAGTGGAGCGTTGTGCCTATTAGCGGCATCTTGGCTGTCTTCGCAATTAAGCAGTCTAGAGTAGTGTTCTTTCCAGATCCTCAGCACTGACTGTGTGTCTACTACCATATTCCCACTCTCATCTCGGCAGGCTTCCGTTCTAGCCCTGAATCCTTGGGTGGATCGCTTCACCCTCTGATAAAATTTTCGAACATCTCCCCTACCGCTACAACCCTCAATAGACTCTACCGCCCGCTTCTCGTGCTCTCTCTTTTTCCTCCTAAAAAGTCGGCGTTCCTCTTTTCGTTTCAGCCCGTAGGGCTCCCGGGCCACTCTCTCAGCAGCTCTTGTTCGAGTTTGCAGCATTGCCTGGTAGGCCTCGTCCTTAGCTGCATGCGATAGCCGGCACTCTTCTACGAACCAGGGGTTTCGTTGTATTCGCCTAGTGAAACCCAGCACATCAGAGGCGGCACTTCTGATGGCTTGTTGACAGTGTTCTGCCAGAACTTTGGTCTGCAAAAGTTCTGGCAGTCTCTTGCGATTTAAGCTTCTCGACATCGAATCTTTTCACAGCATCTGCTCTGCGTTGTCGCATCATGGATATCCGCATACGTAGTCTAGCTACCACCAGGTAGTGATCCGAGTCAATGTTGGCCTCTCGGAACGTTCGGACGTCCAAGATACTGGAAGCATGTCTCGCGTCTATCGCAACGTGGTCGATTTGGTTGACGGTTACTTGATCACGCGACAGCCAAATCCCCTTGTGTATATTGAGGTGTGGGAAGTAGGTGCTAGAGATGATGACATTTCGCCCCGCCGCAAAGTCTGCCAGCCTGTGTCCGTTGCCGGAAGTTTCGTCGTGTAGGCTGTGTCCCCCGACTATCGAACCAAAGATGCCCTCCTTTCCGAATCTTGCGTTGAAGTCACCAAGAATGATCTTCACGTCGTACTTCGGGCACATATCATACGTTGTCTCCAGGAGATCGTAGAATGCTTCTTTGGTTGAGTCCTCTCTCCCTTCATGGGGGCATGAACACAGATCAGCGAAATGTTCTTAAATTTGCCCTTGATGCGGATTGTAACCAGGCGCTCGCTAACACTTCGGAAGCCCAAGACTTCTTGCCTAAGTCTTCCCCTTATCACAAAACCACAACCAAAGAGCCGCTGACCCTGTTCCTTCAAGCACCCGCCATAGTAGATGTCACACGTTTTCAGTCTCCGTATGCCCTCTCGCACTTCCTGGATGGCTGTTACGTCAGCCTTTAGCCTGTCCAGGTTCTCCACTAATTGTTCGGCTGCACGTGTTCTGTATAAGGACAGGACGTTCCACGTGCAGATCCGAAATTCATTGTCCTTGTTTCGTTTGCTGGGGTCGTCAACTTTAAAATCATCCATATCCGAGGCTTGTTGTTGTTTCGGAACAACTTTTTTTTACGTAGTAGGGAAGTTACCCCGACGCACAACCCCCGACCCGGAGGACCAGACCCTTCGTATAACTCCAAGGGTAGGGAGCAGGATAAACCGCTCCTTATAGGCCTGAGCTACAAATATGTCGTAGTAGCCCATATAAGGTGTTCACTAAGTAGTTCAACCTAACTGGAACTGTAGACGCCACTGTTGATTCCATCTAGAGAATTCGTCCGCTGCCGCCTCGATGGAAGGAGAAGTGCCTTAGTGGGAACACTCCCCTCCCCCCTCTCTCGTTGGCTGTCCCCAACAGCTTTCCACGGGGATTTAAACCCCGTCTCCAGCTGAGGTACTAGACACCCGATGTTCACCACTAGGTGAGAGAAGGAGTTGGTAGACAGAGGTGGGTTTTGAGAAAAACCTGTGGACGCTTGTGTCCTCTTGAATGCACATAACTACCCTTTTGAACATCATCATCATCGAAAGACGAAAGGGTTTTTAAATATAACTTCCATGCTTTGTTCCTTTTGTTTCTGAGTAATTTCTGCTCTTTCGTATACCATGAAAAGCAGGCGTTCGAATTTTTCGACATTTTTATGGGGATAGTATTATTCATGCAGTTATTAAGGATGGTATAGAAACTGTTAACTGCTTCGTCGATATTATTAGACACTGATATACTATCAATACCAGATCTAGTTAATTCATCTGAAAGCAATTGAAAATTTGCTTTCCTGAAGTCAAAAGTATATGAACAATCATAAGTGTTACTGTTTTCAGTAAGGTGACTGCTCAAGTCAAAAATAATATCCAAAGGAGGATGATAGCTATCTATATTAGTAATTCCGAGACTAGATTCTAGAACCAGAGTACTAACAGCATAACAGACTTTTATAAAAGATTGAACTCCTGAATACCAATTATACGAATCTTTTATGGTGGAGATCTGTTATGCATCATAACAGAAAATTCATAGGAGAATAACGGATCTGGAAACCAGTTGTTGGAGATTTTTTTGACGTTTTCCTTTAATTGCCTTATGTAGCTTTTACACAAAGAAACAAAATTGCCGGAGATTTTTGTTTCTTTCCACACATTTTCTCATTATTTCGATTAACCGATCAAAATAATTTTTTTGTATCAAAATTTTTTTTTTTATGTCAATGGTCTTAAAAATTACAAGTAAATTACAAGTAGTAAGTTTTTTTTTGATTAAAAAAAATACCAATTAAAATTTAATCTATTTACAGAGTGTTCCTTAATTCGTCAATAGTATTTTATGGCATGATTCTAAGGTGTATTCTAAGAAAAAAATTGTTTTACGGTAAGGGCCTATCTCCAATTTTGATATCATTTATCGGGGATTTAAGAAAAGTCTTATTTTGGTGTACCCTGACCCATGTTAACAGTAATTGCGCTTTTAGTAATAATGATAGAAACGTGTAGGCTTTTATTTTTAGACAAAATGTCAGCCTCTGTATCTGCGTTTAAATAAATTTTATTTCTTTTCACAGTCTTAAGATATTTAGTTTTTAGCCTGTTTCATTTTTTCCTGCCCATGCTAATTTTTTGACTTTGGGGTCAATTTTCTCCAAAAAAAATGCGTAATCAACATGATGTTTTAATAATTTTTTTGAATGTATGTAACAATTATTAAAATAAAAGTTAGAATCAAGTTTGCTGAAAAACCCATAGATTTTATGATAATTTGGAAAAACAGCGGAAGGTAAAATTAAAAAAAAATGTTTTTTTAGCTTTAAGCTCGAAAAGCAGATACAGAGGCTGGTATTTTTTCTAAAAATAAAGGCCTAAGCGGAGTTTCTATCATTATTACTAACAGCGCAATTACCGTTAACATGGGTCAGGGTGAACCAAAATAATACTTTTCTTAAATCCCCGATAAATGATATCAAAATTGGAGAGGCCCTTACTGTAGAACAATTTTTCTTAGAATACACCCAAGAATCATGCCCTAAAATAATATTGACGAATTAAGGGACACCCTGTATAACAAATAATTACTTTTAATTTGCGCTCCAACTTTTTTTTCTTAAAAAATGTTATCGGTTTTATCATTTAAACTTTATTTATTCCGCGTACGACCAACAACAAGCAATGTAAAAAAAGCATAACACGGCGAGTCTAAATCCAGCTTAAGACACAAACGTCAAAGATTCGAATGAAAACAGATGACTCAGCTTTTTTATTAGTAATAATTATATATGGCATTAGTTTCTATTGGAAAAACTGCTTCCATGTGCTAATTGGCACCAGATGGCCAAAGGAATAATTCTTCTGTTTGCCAATCTGCGCCAATAGGCACTGCTGTCACTTTTAATCGGCGGAACCACATTTAATGCAACCTTTGTATGCGAATGCCGACCGAATAGCGGTCCATATCTACTAGATCCATGCATGAGGCAGTACAAAATGTCGCACACACCACTTTGAAATGTCCCATCACCTCACAGCAAAAAAATCTATTACCTCACACCTCACTAAAAACAACAACAAATATTTGACTATACTCTTTCGTCTCCAGAAAAAATAACGTTTCTTCTCTCTCCCAATTTCAAACGCACATTTACTCTAATTTTTTTTGTTGTTGTAAGATAACAACAAGAAACCCAATAAAGGCAGTCTGTGCACTTATTGCGCATACTTTCTCAAAACTCGCTTTAGTACGGTCAAATTAGATTTCAATATGGCGCGTTGGGACCTAAATCTGAGGTCAAGTTTGACACCACTATTCGATAGGGTATTGGTTCACGAGTCTAAAACCACATTTTGCACACAATAAAAAAAAAAATTTATGTAACTGCTTATAATTTTTGTTTGTCACTCAAATTAAAAAAATACCGTAACAAAAGTTATAGAACTTTTAATCATCCATATTTTTTACTTGCACAGTTTCTTAATTGAAATAAAGGTTCTCGCTCTGGAGCGAATATACGCTCGAGCAATCCGCACGGAATAAGTTTTTGTTTTATTTGGTGCTCATTATAGTAGTACTTTCTCTCTCCAACCAATGAATGCGTGAAGTTTTGTATAACTAGTACTACCACCTATGTTCAAAAGGGTAGTTATGTGCATTCAAGAGGACACAAGCGTCCACAGGTTTTTCTCAAAACCCACCTCTGTCTACCAACTCCTGCTCTCACCTCCTAGTGGTGAACATCGGGTGTCTAGTACCTCAGCTGGAGACGGGGTTTAAATCCCCGTGGAAAGCTGTTGGGGACAGCCAACGAGAGAGGGGGGAGGGGAGTGTTCCCACTAAGGCACTTCTCCTTTCATCGAGGCGGCAGCGGACGAATTCTCTAGATGGAATCAACGGTGGCGTCTACAGTTCCAGTTAGGTTGAACTACTTAGTGAACACCTTATATGGGCTACTACGACATATTTGTAGCTAAGGCCTATAAGGAGCGGTTTATCCGGCTCCCTACCCTTGGAGTTATACGTAGGGTCTGGTCCTCCGGGTCGGGGGTTGTGCGTCGGGGTAACTTCCCTACCACGTAAAAAAAAGTTGTTCCGAAACAACAACAAGCCTCGGATATGGATGATTTTAAATTTGATGACCCCAGCAAACGAAACAAGGACAATGAACTTCGGATCTACACGTGGAACGTCCTGTCCTTATACAGAACACGTGCAGTCGAACAATTAGTGGAGAACCTGGACAGGCTAAAGGCTGACGTAACAGCCATCCAGGAAGTGCGATGGGATGGAGAGGGCATACGGAAACTGAAAACGTGTGACATCTACTACGGCGGGTGCTTGAAGGAACAGGGTCAGCGGCTCTTTGGTTGTGGTTTTGGGATAAGGGGAAGACTTAGGCAAGAAGGCAAAGGCAAATTTAAGAACATTTCGCAGATCTGTGTTCACGCCCCCCATGAAAGGAGAGAGGACTCAACCAAAGAAGAATTCTACGATCTCCTGGAGACAACGTATGATATGTGCCCGAAGTACGAGATCATTCTTGGTGACTTCAACGCAAGATTCAGAAAGGAGGGCATCTTTGGTTCGATAGTCGGAGGACACAGCCTACACGACGAAACTTCCGGCAACGAACACAGGCTGGCAGACTTTGCGGCGGGGCGAAATGTCATCATCTCAAGCACCTACTTCCCACACCTCAATATACACAAGGGGACTTGGCGGTCGCGTGATCATCTAACCGTCAACCAAATCGACCACGTTGCGATAGACGCGAGACATGCTTCCAGTATCTTGAACGTCCGAACGTTCCGAGGGAACAACATTGACTCGGATCACTACCTGGTGGTAGCTAGACTACGTATGCGGATATCCATGACGCGACAACGCAGAGCAGATGCTGTGAAAAGATTCGATGTCGAGAAGCTTAAATCGCAAGAGACCGCCAGAACTTTTGCAGACCACGTAACTCTTAATCTCTCAGGAGGTCCGCCACCAGCATCAAGTGCGAGGACCAGTGGGAACAGCTGTACCAAGACAGCTAATAGGCAGAACGCTCCATTCAACTTGGACGATGATGGCCAAGAGTTCCGTCCACCCGACCTAACCGAAGTGCGGCTGGCGATATCCAAACTTAAGTCGTACAAGGCTGCTGGTGCGGATGGCTTACAAGCCGAACTATTTAAATCAGCGGGAGATGAATTGGCTAGGAGCATACACCAGCTCATCTGCAAAATTTGGTCGGAGGAATGTATGCCCAATGAATGGCACCTTGGTATAGTGTGCCTCATCCATAAAAAGGGAGATGTTCTGAAATGTACCAACTACAGAGGAATTAGTCTCCTAAACGTCGCCTATAAAATCCTGTCGACCATCCTGTGTGACCGCTTAAAACCTTTTGTCAACGATCTGATCGGTCCCTATCAGTGCGGTTTTAGGCCAGGCAAGTCAACCGTCGATCAAATGTTCACACTCCGACAGCTTTTAGAAAAATCCCGGGAATTCCAGATCGATACACACCACCTTTTTATCGATTTTAAAGTCGCGTATGATAGCGTGAAAAGGGACGAATTATACAGAGCCATGTCGAGTCTCGGCATCCCTGCCAAACTCGTCCGCTTGTGCAGGATGACGATGGAGAAATCTCGCTGCTCCATCAAAATTGGTAGGAACACCACCTATTCCTTTGATGTTGAGAAAGGATTGAGGCAAGGCGACGCGTTATCATGCAACCTATTCAACATCGTTCTTGAAGCCATTGTACGCAACGCACATGTCAACACCAGCGGTACAATCTATCAAAAGTCCGTTCAATTGCTTGCATATGCAGATGACATAGACATTGTTGGCAGAACGAAGTGAGCTGTGGCAGGGGCATTTGCGAGCATTGAATCGGAGGATCGGAGGCGGCTAAAATGGGATTGGCGGTTAATGAGGACAAGACGAAGTATATGCTGTCATCGAGAGAGGAATCTCAACATTGTCGACTCGGGCAAAATATCACGATGGACAGATATAACTTCGAAGTTGGCAAGGACTCTGTCTACCTGGGCTCCACTATTACATCGCAGAACGACATCAGTGCAGAGATCAAGCGAAGAATTACTCTTGCCAACCGCTGTTTCTTCGGTCTAAGAAGGCATTTAAGTAGTAAGGCCCTCTTTCAGAGAACCAAGGAGACTTTATACAAGACCCTAATCATCCCAGTCCTGCTTTATGGGTCAGAAGCATGGACACTGAAAGATTCGGATAAAAATCTGCTAGTGTGTTTTGAGAGGAAGATCCTTCGAGTGATTTTCGGTCCGGTGTATATCGAAGGAGTATGGAGGAGAAGATTCAGCGACGAGCTATACGGGCTATACAGCGACGTTGACCTGGTCAAAAAGCTGAAAATACAGCGGCTGAGATGGTTGGGGCACGTGGAGCGTATGGACAGCAACGCACCTGCCCGACGAGTCTTCGAATCCAACCCCGATGGGGTACGCAGCAGAGGAAGAACCCGTAAGAGGTGGCGCAATCAAGTGGATGACGACATCAAAGCACTCGGTGTGCGCAACTGGAAGCGGCTAGCTAGGAACAGAGCTGGCTGGAGGGGCTTGTTAGTTGAGGCCGAAGCCCATCCTGGGCTGTGAGCGCCATCAAATGTAAAGTAAGTACCTACTTTTTACTCAAATGTCACAATCGAACAAAATTCGTGACATTGTCCCAGGCTGTGACATTGCTGCTGGTTGTGACATTTGAAGTACGTTTGTTAGAGAAGAGAATGAGGACAAGGAGAGAAAATGAGGAGGTAATTTATGAATGTTGCACTTCAAATCTACAATGAACAAATAATAAAGATATGCAGATAATCATCTAAAGGGTTGAAAACTGAAGGAGGTTTGTTATTGTCCGTTTGAGAGAATAGAGAGAGAATAGCTGCAACTACATTTTTGTATTTCCTTTTTTTTATTAGAGAAAGATATGAGAAAAAATCATTTGTTCTGGTGCGTGATAAGTGTTTAGTCTAGTTTATAGTTTACCAAATTTAAATAGTTTACACTACTACCAAAAAAAATAACTGATATATGTTTTATTCAAATTTAATTATCATTAGAATTGAAGAGACGTCATTGAAAATTGAAATTTTTTTATTGAAAATGTCCCTTCAAATAAATTTGTCCTATGGAACATTGGACGTGGGACAAAGTACCGCCTCATTTCAAAAAATGAGTATCTCATACAAACTCATTTGAAATTCGTGTCCTACCCTTCATAAGCCCAAAGCACACTGATCATCAGGGAAAGGATTTAGCTGACCTACAAAAATCATAAAAGGCAAACAAAAATTCTTAAAAAGGCAAAAAAAGCCAAAAAAAAGGCATTTATTAAATAAAGAGAATATAAACATAACTTAACGTCTAATTATAATAGCATTGAACTACCAACAGCTTTTTGAACTTCTCAGGTAACAGCCTTCTACGATTGTCTCTTAGAAGCATCTTAAATGAGCTACTTTCTACTTCAGCAGTAACGAGTGGAGCCCATTTTAAACTCTCTAATCTCTACATCATTCACTTCAACGTTTTCGGAAAGTACGGAATTGACGTCACCATTTATTACAGCATTTGCTCAACAGTTTTAAGTCCACGATTAACATTAAAAACAGTAGTGAACTTTTTCAACACTTCATTTTTATTTGCACTTTCGATTTTTACAAATTTTCATTGATATTTTCAGTGCAAGGAAATACACGATCTTTCATAGAGAAATGCAAAGATCTAGTTTTTTTCGAGTTAACAAAAAACAAAAAAAGGACAGGAAATCTTATTGAGAAAAAATCATAGTAACTCTATCTAAAGTCTACACTACCTGCTCTCTTTTTCTTGTATGTTGAGGGCAAGCAAATTTGTTTTCTGTGTGCCTTTGATTGTGTTAGGATAATGTTTTTAAGTTAAATAATCTCAACTTGAAATGGAAAAACTACATGCAGTTTTATTTGTAGGATTTTTGAAGAGTTATTCGTTTAACTTTAATAAAAAAAAAGCAAGCAATTAAAATTTGACAAAAAAGACAATATCGGATAAAAAAAAGCAAAAAAAAACACTAACGGGTAAAAAAGGCAAAATAAAATACATATATTTTGAATCAAGAGGACATGAATCGTCTTTGTATAAAGTAAATACTTTCTTAAGATCACGCAAAAAAAAATAGGCAAAGTTAGCCAAATCCTTTCTCTGCTGATCACATAATCGTTACGTTTGCATTTCTACTCTGTCTCTGGCTGTGTGAGCTAAAAAAAATATATATTCCAACAGAGTTACCTTTCCAATTGAAAGCAATACAAAAGAGATTTTTCAGTGGTTTTTATAAAATAGCTTACTGTTTTCAAGCTTTTGAGAACAGAATTAATTAAGGTGAGATATAATGCAAAGTACGGAAACCCTATGAGAGCTTTTACTTGAAATAGGTATATGCAAGCCAATGCGACCAGACAGAGATACAAACTTCCTATCTTCCCTGTACTGACAACAGACAACAGAGTATAGTTGGTTGGCTTCTTTTTACGGGTTAGACCACATCCGAAGGAAGGTTTGTTGAGGTCTTTGCTGAGTTATACTACCTGAATAAGCTTGTTTACGAGCCAACTCGAATCCCTGACGTTGCAGGTCAATCCGCCAACACTTGATTTGTTTCTTACCTCTGCCCCTGATGAATACACTATTAGCACAAATAATCATATACAGACAGATGTCTCACCTCCATACAAAATAATGTCATCAAATATTTTTACCAGCAAACAAGAGCTTTTCTTAAGTAGATTTTATAATAAGAAGAGAATTCCAACTGACAGAATAAAAACCACAAAAAGCTTTTTGTAATGAAGAGAGAAGCACTAGAATATCTCTTTGTTCTCATAATAATAAAAGAGGTCGATGTCGATGCAGGGGCAGGCAGCAATTCTGTTTTCTGTATGTACATAGGTAGATGGTAGTTTGGTAGATTTTCAGAATTTGTTTCTTGCTGTGAATTTACTTCTAATTCTATTAGCTTTGCTTTCGCATCTGTGGCTACTGGCATTCTAAATCTAAGTAGATTTTATCACAAATAATAATGTACAGGGGTGGAATCGGCTAAGGCGATAGTTGATTGTTGATCATCAAAATAAATGCTTTTGCTTCCACGTAAGGTGATTATCAAATTGACAATCACTTTTTTGCTAAACTTTGTGGGTGACAGCTATTTAGGTGTCGTTTTCATACATTTTGCTTAAATGTTTGAAAAAGATAAGTTGTGTTAGCTAAGATACGCCATAAATCGATAGTAAAATGAAAAAAAGTTATCAAATTTAAAATAAAATATAAGTGAACAGTATTGTTTGTATATATATATAGGTACTCCAAAGCAAAGTTTCAATTCGAACGAACGAGAAATAACAAAAAAAAAACCAAGGAATAAAGGAAATATTCTGGAACATCCTTACCCAATGTACCTACCTATGATACCTCAAATAATATTTGTTAAGTAAATAAAAAGAAACTCACAAAAAACGTTTGCTTTACTTAAGCATTTTATTCAAATACCATCCGAACAAATAAAGTGTTTAAAATGAAAACAATTTTATTGGCAATCCATTTGCATTAAACCGCCAGCTGGTCCCCTTGATGCTTTTGGGATGTTCGCCTAGAGCTTGACAAGGCAATGTACATAGTATTTCTCCAGCTAGGTTTAAAATTGTGTTTTGCTGGTTTTAAACGAGTTTAGCAACGCACTGTCCCCTAAGATTTAACTTAAGTTAAATTCACCAACTCTTTATTTTATCTTTTTAGTATCGTACTCAATCCATATGAGAAATTTTGAGAAATTTACTCCAGGATGGACCCGAAGTCCAGGTTCGAGTCCTGCTGGTACCCAACTTTTTTTTTTTTCTTTTTTTTTTGTAAATAATGAAGTTAAAATGATAAAAATATAAATATCGGGTAATTATTTTAAGCTCATGATGGGTTTCCATCAAGATATAATTAATTTACAACGCACAAAAACAATAATTTTGTTCATCATATTGAAACCCTACAAATGTTCTGCTTTTTTTAATGATCACTTTACGCAGAACAAAGAAAGTTGATAATCAAAATTGATTATCAAATCAGCGACAGTCAACAATCGCCTTAGCCGATTCCAACCCAGTTGTCTCACCACCATACAAAATAATTTCATCAAACATTTTTACCAGCAGACAAGAGCTTTTCTTAAGTAGATTATATAATAAGAAGAGAATTCCAGCTGACAGAAAAAGAACCAAAAAAGCTTTTTGTAATGCAGAGAGAAGCACTAGAATATCTCTTTGTTCTTTTTTCTCATAATAACAAAAGAGGTCGATGTCGATGCAGGGGCAGGCAGCAATTCTGTTTTCTGTATGTACGTATAGGTAGATGGTAGTTTGGTAGATTTTTTTTTTTAGTTGATCATTGAAGAAAGGGTCAAGAAGGCCTGCATAGCATTATATGCCTGTTGTAAAACCTTTGGTAAAAAGTGGGGGCTTCAGTCGAAGATGATCCTGTGGACGTACACAGCCGTGGTACGACCGATCCTCACATACGGTTCGATTGTATGGTGGCCTGCACTTAACAAAAAATATAACATCGATAAACTTAGGAAGGTTTAAAGAACTGCTAGCATTGGCACGACAGGGGCTATAAGATCCTGCCCGACTGATGCCTTAAGTGTTTTTCTGCACCTTCTACCACTTGATTAACATATTAAATATCTACAGCCTTATGCATAAACGAATTATGGTGACGTTGGGATAGATGCACCACCTTCTTTACAAATGATCATAACATTTTAAAATTTAACCCTGTTTGGCTGGGATTTTTATATCCTTTTAACAGTTTAGTTATGAAAGTTAGTAGATACACAGTTAAATTTTTGATAACTTTTAAATTTTTTAAGTGAGCATTAATTTTTCGAAAAATGGGAAAAGGTGAATTGTGCACCATTATATGTACCAAATGCACCAGTCATATGTGCAGAATGCACCAGGAAAGTACTTAATGCACCAAGCATTAATTTAAAACATAAAAACCAATTTTCAAAGCTTGAACTGAGTTCAATTTGTAGTTTAAGTTAAACTACAGCATTTTGCCGTTTAAACCTAAGTTCAACGTGGAATTTATTTACTTCTTTTTCATAACCAATTCCATCAGCGAATATATGTCTGATGTTGCAAAGTTATTTCTCTTTTTTCTTGCACAATTATTGGTTTATTTTCAATTTTTTTAGTTTTGTTCGTGTGACTCGAAAAAAAAATGTTGACAAATTATTTGTTGCATTTGTTCATTGCTTCAGAAAAAGAAAGAATAGACAAAGAAAGATATACGTAGTGTTTGCAATACGTTTGCGAAGCAAAAACGTGCAATGCTGCCAACTCTTTTTCATAAAATCTAGTTAAACGAAGTTTAACTGAACTGAAGTTCAGATTTCACTGTAAAAATTAACGAGTTAAACCAAACATTTAAAATCAGTTTAAGAATCAGCTGTTATTAAGTTAAAACTCCCACTGCAAACTGGGGGATAGAGATTCGGCTATTTACATAATGATTGCTGCCGTTTAGTTGGAGTCGACCCCATACAAAAAGATCTTTGAACAAAATATTTTATATCTTCCTATTTTCCATCAAATCTTACAACTTTTGCAAATGCTCCACGGTATGCGTGATTTCAATGAAAATATAAAAAGAATCACTTCATCACTTTTACGGGAAAATACAAATGAAATTTAAGCATTACAAAATAAGCACCACCCTTTTATTTTTCTCCTCAACAAAATCATCACGATTTGAGTGAATGAAATTATTCTTGGAATAAATCAAAAACAACGAATTTTTTTATTCAAATATTATTAATTTTATTTGTGAACACAAAAAAAGAACAAAGCAACAATTATAATAATATTAAAAGAAATGTATAAGAAAAAACAAAAAGAATCGCCAGCAGAATTATTTTTATTGATTTAGATTTTTCACACAGCACACACACAACACCTGGGTCTCGTTTGTCAGTTTTGAGAGTAAAACATAATAGATTTCTCTTTTATGGTACAATTTTTGACACAACCTCATTATAACTATATTGGGGTGAAAGATATTTTATGCATAACAATTTATGCAACGTTGTATAGGGTCTACCTAAGTCCTTATGCAGTGCATAACTATTCATCTGTTTAGCGGATTCTAATAAATAATGCTGCTAGTATCTTGCAGCGCTTTAAGACTTAAAGAATCAAATACTTGGTTTGCCAAGCCCTATAGTCACAGCAATATCACAGACTTGATTCCAATGGAAATACTACCACTGACTACTGCACCCCTACAATGAGTACCAGTAAGGATTTCAAAGTTAAATTTCCATCCAGGAAGGATTGGAATGATAGCGTCGCGACGAAAGATTTCGACACAACTTTCTTTACTGTGGCGTTGGTGCAGGAATCTTCTCTGAGTCTCTAAATGTCTCTAGGTCCTTTTGGCTACCTGACCTTGCTAGCGTCTTTCAAGCTGAATTGCTGGCAATCAGGGAAGCTTGCAAGTTACTAAAACCTGATCCAAACCAGAACCGTAATGCAGCTATTATTACGGACAGTCAAGCGATTGTTAAAGCCATTAATTCAGTTTCCAGCATCCTCCAAACTGGTCCAGCAATGCCGGGATGAGCTTGCGGGTCTGAACACTGACCTCAATGTCAATCTTTTCTGGGTCCCGGGTCACAATGGCATTGACGGCAATGAACGGGCTGATGAGATGGCCAGGCGAGGTTCAGCCCTTCATGGCTCACTTGCGGAAAGAGTCAACATTCCGCTTGAAGTTATGAAGGGAAACATTCTCTCACTTTATCTTACTAAAGCAAACCGTAGGTGGAACAGTTTATCAAACTGTATTATATCTAGGAAGATTTGGCCCACCTATGACAAGAACCGAACAATTGATCTTATACGCAGAACCAGGTAAGGCATAGCCAGGGTAGTTGCAACCTGTAGCGGACATTGGCCAATAGGAGAGCATGCAGCGAAGCTGGGCATACCTCACAATACTCACTGTCGGAGCTGTGAGGACCAGCAGGAAAAGGAAACAGTAGTTCATTTCCTCTGCAAATGCCCTGCACTGGCCAAAGCTGGAAAACAGTCACTCAGAAGAGCATTCTTTTACGACAATAACGAACTTTCTGAAATGAAGATCAAAGACTTTATTTCTTTTCTCAACGCGACGAAATGGCTCTAGGACGAATATCGGCTACTTCTGCATTATACCTTCCGTCGATTCCCTATGATCGCAAGATAGCGGAATAGGGTTCTGGGGGTTTGTGGTGCACAGCGGCCGCATGATCATCCAATCAGATCAGTGGATGCTCCAGTGCCAGCCAACGAACTGCCTAGTGGGCTAACTGTGGCTGATGCAGGTGCGGGTGCTGATCTGGTTGAGTGAGTGATCCACTTTCTGATGACTGTGCTAAAAGCTACAACAAACTCAAATAAAAAGGGACGATATCCTGAGGATATACCCATATTCTCTCTCTTCAATTACATCCACAGGTTGAACCAAGTTATGGTATCAAAACGGCGCACTTCAGCGCTACTTGGGCTATGGGCTAGACTGCCCGTGGCCGCCATTTCTAGCTATCTACCCTTGTAGTCCAATCGAACTGTCGTAAAAAAGGCCTTGACCTTGCGTTGATCGGCACGGTCTGTTTTTTTTTTTTCATGAATCGATAACAGCTTATAAGAAAAGCTTAACCCTAGATTTGCACCACCTGACAACTTTTTTGACTTATTTTGGATTTTTGCAAATATCTCGGCTCCAGGACATTGCACAGTAAACATTTTAAATATGTTTAGTTTGTAACTAAAAAAAAAGTTTTTTTTTTGGGGCTACTGCCTCTTGCGAGGAATTGACAAATCCTCCAAGAGTATCACTTGTCACGAATAAGTGCTTCTCGTCTAGCCGTTCGGATTCGGCATACAATTGTAGGTGCCTTCCATTTCTGTCGAAAGGCGCACACAGGAATGGTTGCGAGTTGTTAGTCACTAGGCCCTGGTTCTTCATGAGCCGTTGTGCCACCCGATTTATTTTTTAGTTTTTGTTTGTAATAAAATTATCTAGCATGTAGTGTTAAGTTTTTTTTAGTAATTTTCTTTTGGTTTTAGACGACTTTTCATTATAATTTCGAAAAAAGCTTATATTTTGGTTAGTTTTTTTTATGTGTTTTGTCTAGCTGTTGCTATTCCCTACAATTTTAAAAAAAATTGAGCTCTTAAACGGGAGCCGGGAAATCTAAAAAGGAACACAGGCAGGCAGGTCGGAGCCCCACAAAAAAGACATTTTCTGTTTTTTACGAATATCTTGGCTCCAGTATATCGCAAAGTTAAAAATGAAAAAAAAATATTACTAGTTGTAATATTAGCCATTGTTTGAAAAAAAAAAATATTTTTTTTGACAAATAAATAAAAATTAACAGCGGGTGGCAATGGCACAGTGGATATAGTGTTTGACTCGCAGTCGATCTCGATCTGTGAAGGAGTGAACACGTTATTGACTTTCACAGCTAATTCAACTAAAATCGCGACTTTTTTTTCAAGTATAAAATTTGCCAAACTATTTTCATATAGTGCGATAGCACAGTGGTAGGGTGGCAGACCGCAGTGCGGAACAAGGCAAGTTCGAATCCCGTCCGGGGTCCGAATTTTTATGTGCTTTTTTTCACAACCGGGAAGTGGCACAAATAATTAAAAGGGATTTGGAGCAACAGATGGATGACAAGTACTTTGCGGGACCATCGAAAGGTGTTATCCCAGCAATAAAATCAACGGCGTCAGTAACTGGGGCATCGAAAGATGTTCCAATAACAACGGCAAAAAGAACAGCGAAGACATCGAATGATGACACCGCAACAACAAAAATACCAGCAGCGAGTACATCGAAAGATTACACAGCAATAAAAACAATACCGGCAACGGCACCAACAGCCGTAATCACCAAGAAGAGGAGAAGGAGGATTCGCTGTGTGCCGAACCTCGTCAAGCGTCGCTCCACAAGCACTTCAACTAAGCTGCGAGCCGAAGGGAAGGAGACGGCGCGCACAGCTAAGACAACAGCAGCAGCCAAAATTCAAAGGCAATTAAATACCTCGCCGTCCGACGAAGAGATAGAATACATGTCCGAGGGGGGAGAGGGACTGTATGCAACGGGTGACAGTACACTTCTTGTGGACCTTACCTCACCATCAGAGCCAGAGGCATCATCAGAAGATGAAATTGAAGAACAGCAACTTCAAGCTAAAATCGGTGCAGTGCAAGGGGAAATAGAGCTCCTCAAAGGCCAGCTCACTTCTCTGATATTGGCCGTGAAACAAAAACAAGAAGCGCGCCGACAGAGAGAAGTCCAGGAGCGCCAACAAAAGAAATCCCTTCAGGCGCCAGTGGGTGCCTCAAAGCAAAAAAATGATGGGCAGCTGCCACAGCAAACTGAGCAGCCTACCCTTCAAGATCAAAAGCAGCGAAAAGCGCTGCCACAAGTACAGCTACAACAACAACAGCCACAGCAGCAGCCTAAACAGCAAAGGCAACAACAACAGAAGCAGAAACAACAGCAGCAGAACCAACAGCAGCAGAACCAACAGCAGCCGCAGCAGCAGAATCAACAGCAGCAGATACAACAGCAGCAGCCACAGCTGCCCAAAAACAAAAAAGAGAAGGTGCCACCCATCAATGCATTCAAGATGGAGTTAGAGGATACCATAAAACTATGTAAGTCGGCCATAGGCGAAAACTTTTTTATTAAAAGATTAAGTAAAGATAGGCATGCCATTCAATGTTCCACTTTGGAACAATATAAAAAAATAAAAGGTTTATTAAAAGAAACTACAACTGAGTTCTTCAGTTTTACTCCTAAAACAGAAAAGTTCCAAACGGTCCTGCTAAAGGGCATAGATTCCTGCACGGAACCTCAGGTGCTCTTAAATGAGCTCCGTCGAAAAGCGAGCGACGATCTCGAGTTTATCGGGGTTAAGCCGTTCGCTACAGTTAGAGCCAGACGGGAGAAACGGAATCTGCCGTTCTTTCTAGTACAGCTTTCGCCCAGCAGCAAACTGGATAGTTTGAGGAGTATCTCCGTCCTCAACTACCAGGTTGTCACATGGGACAAATTAAAGAGGCGTGGCGACATGCTTCAATGCATGCGCTGCCAAAGGTTCGGCCATGCTGCGGCAAACTGCGAAATGCAGTCACGCTGCGTCAAGTGTGGTGAGAACCACATTGTAGGAGAGTGTAAGCTCGGGCAGGAACGGGTCGAATTGACCCAACTTAAATGTGCACTTTGCCGAGGCGACGGGCACCCTGCTAACTATCGGGGATGTCCGACGTTTCAGCAATTGAAACATAACAAAGCGGCAAGGCAAGCAGAGGTAGAGAGACGCCCACCAACGCGTCCTCATACAACAATTTCCGTCAATCCCCAAATTTCTTACGCCCAAATGGCGTCAGGAAAGGGAAACACGGTACAGCCTGCGCCAAAGGCAGCCCCACAGGCCCTTGTGCCTAAGGCTCCGGACGCACAGGCCGAAATAAGAGGTTTGCTACTGGCCATTCAGAGCCAAATAGCAGGACTTCAAAACCAGATAAGTGAGCAGGCGAAAAGGGTGGACAATATCTACTCTGCTTTGCCGAGCTTAACGCACTTTATAGGTTAAGGGCGCGCTGCCGGAGAGGCCCTTTAAGATCCTTGCTGTGAATGTAAATTCATTGATTAGGACCGAACGTAGAGTAAATCTATTCCAATTGTTGCAAGATCTAAGTCCGGATGTGTTTATGGCCAGCGAAACTAAGCTGAACCAGAAACATAAATTGACTAACAATAATTACAATATCGTACGAAGAGATCGGCCCAACTCCACTTTGGGGGGAGGAGTCGCAATCTTTGTACGAAAAGGCATAAATTATAAAGTTATATATAATAGTGAAGTACGCAGATTTCGGTTGCTTGAGGCGTGTATCGTATGCATTCCTCTCAAACATGGGAAGCGGATGTATGCGATTGCGGCTTATGCACCGGAATCACCTCAGCCAACTGAATTTTTAGCAGAGCTCGAAAAACTTTTTCAATGCTTACAACTGAACTCGGAAGAGAATTACTATATCATGGCCGGTGATTTGAATGCCAAACATGTAGATTGGGGAAATCAAATACAAAATCCAAGAGGTAGCCATCTATTTAATTGGATGAATCAATACAACGTTGAATATATGCTCGACCTTCTGGCTACTGATAGGCCTTCGTTTCCAAGAAGCGGTTCCTATCTGGATTTATTGCTGAAAGACTCAAGACTGACAATTACTGACACTGTGGGTCAACGACCAAGAAACTGCTTACGAACGATCGAGTACGACAGTGACCATTGCGGACTTGCTGCCGTAATTCAACTTCCGAACGAGCTCGTGGAGTTGGAGGAGTATGTGCCAGTGCATTCTTACAATTACAGTAAGACTCGCTGGCCACACTTCACCAGTGCTTTATCGAGTGAACTACGTACGAACAACATAGCCCCACCAAATGACAGGAATTTAACAAACACTGAAATTGACGATTACTTGGAAAAGATGGACAGTACAATCCAACGAACAATGGAAAAAACAATACCGAAATACAAAGAACGCGAAGCCACAGACATGTACCGCAACGCGACCATCGACGCACTACACAGACAAAAAAGTGGACTCTTAACAAGACTGAAACTCTTGTACAGACGTTTTACTGACATACACGATCTGGAGATTAGGACACTGAAGTCGTCTATCAAAAACATCAACCAACTGATCAAGGAAAATTACCGGTTGTCTATTAATTTGTATTGGGACAAAAAAATTCGGGCCGTTAATTCTAGCGACCCGAGTATGTTTCCTCAAATTAATAAAATATTTAGACGGAATGATCAAAACGAACTTCCGTGTCTTAAACTTCAGAGAACGACAGAGAACAGAGACGTACTTCTGATAGCAGGCATAGATCCAGAGGAAGCCGTCTTGGACGATGACCTCTTTATAATCGAAGATCCTCGTGAGAAAGTGGAGGCCGTGGGGGCTGCTTTCCAGCAAGTGTACAAGGTAAATGCTAGCATTCGCCCGAACCATGACCTGGAAAACAGAGCCTTGCTTCACCACTTCTACCTTCGAAATGAAATGACGCAATGGCGATCAGAGAATCTCGGTTTCACCGGGTTCAATGAAGAACACTTGGCAAACGCCACCATCGCCGAGCGAAACGGGGCTAATTCCCTGTTAATTTCGAAAGTTGAGCTCCAGCTCATCTTCGCCTCATTAAAGAAAAAGAAGTCAGCAGGAATCGATGGTATATCTAACGTTGTACTGCGACATCTGCCTCAGGAAGCAGTTGACATTTATACCACACTGTTTAACAACGCTCTGAATAATGCATATTATCCAGGGCGGTGGAAGACAGCTGTGGTTCATCCTCTCCCAAAAAAGGGAAAGGACAACTCCAATCCGGCGAATCTCCGGTCTATAAGTCTTCTTCCAAGTATCAGTAAGGTATTTGAGAAAGTTATAAATAGAGCTCTGTCCAAGTGGGCGGAGGACAACAATATCATACCGGATAATCAGTTCGGCTTTAAGGCGGGACATGACACCATTCATGCCGCGTCTAAGCTCGTTTCTGATGTCCAATGGAACAAATCTAAAAGACAGTGTACGGGTGCTTGTCTGGTTGACTTGGAGAAAGCTTTCGACACCGTATGGTTAGAAGGTCTGTACCTAAAACTAGCCAGACTGGGCATAAGTAAACCGCTTTTATATATGCTTTATGATATGCTCAATGGTAGAAAGTTTGTTGTCAAAATTGGCAATGTAACTTCTACCGCAACCTTCGAAATTAAAAATGGTCTTCAACAGGGAGCGGTGAACTCGCCGATTCTATTCAGTATTTACACCAGCGATCTGATAGGTAGTCTAGCCCATGCCATAGCGTATGCCGACGATCTAATTGCGTACAGAACAGCTCCAACAGTTGAGGTCATCAGAATTCTCTTACAGCGTGACTTCGACAAGATTCAGCGATATTGCGATGACTGGAAGTTGAAAATCAACTTTCAGAAATCCGAAACTATTCTGTTCAGGACTCCACTGCATGGAGCCCCTAGGGATACAAGAAAGAACTGGCGCAAGCTGGTGATCGTGGGGCCACATGGACATCCACTGACGAATAAAAGTGTAGTAAAGTACCTTGGCATCTGGATGGATCAGTATTTGTATTTCGACAGACATATAAATGCTGCTCTGACCAGAGCCAGGGGAGCTTTTGCCCTGACAAAACGGTTGTTTTATAGCAGCCGTCTTGACAGCAGGGTTAAGGTGATTTGCTACATGGCCCTTATCCGGCCAATGATTGCCTATGGATGCCCGGTGTGGTTCAACGTTGCCCCATCTCAAATGGAAAAGATTCGGGTGTTTGAGAGGCAGTGTCTTCGACGCTGCCTTGGATTACACAGAACACCAGAGTCGGAGTACAAACATTATTATTCCAACGAGGTTCTATACAATGGAGCCAACATTAACAGAATCGATAATTTTATAATCAAGCTGATTCGGGGTCACATTGCAAGAGCGATGTCCTCAGCCAATAGCTTAATTTTTGGGGCTTACTACCCCAACACTGATTACTACGAGAGTGTGCGTTTAAGTGGATTTATCCCACCCGATGCTTTCCTCTATTTAGACAGTCGAGGGCTGATACAGGATAGAGCGGCGGTTCCGCTAATCTACCACGTCGGCCGCAGAACTGTAGATAGGCGACTCCTTTATAGTCGAGACGTCCTCGCACAGGGCGGAGCAGAGCGCCTTCGGTTCAGTAGGACTGTGTCCGATCGGGACCGGAGAGAGAGAGTAAGACAGGAGAACCAGTTTTGGTGGTTGAATTACAATGAAACATCATGATATAATTAAGTTGACTTAGCCTTCTCGTCTTGGCCGACTTACATAGTTTTTAGGTGTGTAAATATTAAGTAGGGACAGTCAGGGTGGCACCAAAAAAAAAAAAAAAAAAAAAAAAAAAATCGAAAATGCTTGCTGTGGCTGTTCTAGATTTAAGGTAGTTGTAAGTAGTTTTATAGTAGTTTAAGTATAGTTTTAAGTAGTTTTAAGTAGTTTTAATTAGTTTTAATTAGCTTTTAAATAAAAATAAAAAATAAAAAACGATATTGCTTCCAAGTTTTTTTTAAATCTTTCTTGGGAAAAATAAAACCAGGATAAGATGTTATTTTAAGTAGTTCGTAGGCCGAAAGGCATTAGCATTAAGTTATTGTTTAATTTAGAGCGCCCGCTTAGGGCCAGTAAGTTATTTTTAAGATATTGATAAGTAGGCTAGTTTTTCATGAATTTTTGTCTAGCTTTAAGATAGTTATAAGAAAATGAATAAATAAAAATGAATTTAAAAAAAAAAAAAAAAAAAATAGTGTTTGACTGCTAACCTGGACGTGTGGGTTCGATCCCCAGTCTAGGTAGCATTCTTTTCTATATTCCCCAACTTCAACTGGATGCCACCCGTGGAATTTAATGAGATAATTAACATCTAATTCTCAATCCACTGTGCAACAAAAATCTTTCCTTTCCTTCTATTCCTTCTAACTAGTGCCGAGCATTGCATTTAAAAGACGTGAGGTCTTACAGGCATATAGTTAAACTTATTATTAAAAAAAAAAAAAAAAAAAAAAAAAAACAGCTAGTTTTAGTCAGTTTTATTAATTTTTTTTGTTGAACAAATACTTTTGAGTTATAATTTTGATAAGGACTTGTGAATCAGCTTAGTCCTTTTAATTTCTTAAAATTAAAAAACAATAGCTCCCTACGACAAACAAGAGCAGAGCAATATATGAATGAATAAGGGCAAGTCATACAAAAAAAACATTTTCTGTATGACAAATAAATAGTACAGTAATGTACATTCACGTCTGCGTAAAATCTGGTATTTCTGACTTTTTGCTGATATTTCAGGATATTGGCCTAGTAAATAACCTAAGTTTTGGACCTCGAGCGGTGAGGTGACTTCATGGTCAAAAATCAGAAAAACCACGATTTTTTCGTGCTTTTTTTAGTTATTGGTCATTTTAGTCCTAAATAATTAATTTTAAATAGAAGCATTGTTCTACGATTTCAAAGTATCTTAATTTGCTTCAAATTTAGATCAAAACGAACTCCGTAGACCCAATGGTTTCCAAAATGCAACAATTCAAAGTTAAGCGATAAAAAAAATTAATATAAAAAGTAGTGTTATCAAACAGTATAATGGCAAATAAAGAATGGTTGACATAAATACATCAAAGCACAGGAGCGTGTAGACTGAGGCAAAATAATAGGACAACCATACCGGAAGGGGGGTCTATATACCCCCGTTAAGAAGGGAAGGGCAATTGGGTGTAAAAATAACTTAAGGAAGAAACAACACTATTGAAAAACAATGGTATCAGTCACAATATTCTTCTATAGCGTATCTTGAAGCCAAAAAGCAATTCTTGAATTTTGTGTTTAAATAAAGTTATTTTAATCGATAGTTTTTGAGAAATTAATTTCCAAACCCAAAATATTGAACAAGAAATTTACTCTAAGAATCCTGTTTCTACATACTAAGTAAATAGAAGACATTTTTCTGAAATTAATTTCTTAAAAACTAATAGCTAATATTCCAATTAGTAAAAAATGTCTTTTTTGTGGGGCTCCGACTTGCCTGTGTTCATTCATAGATTTCCCGCCTCCCGTTTGGAGTTAAGAGCTCAACTTTTTTAAATTGTAGGGAATAGCAACAGCTAGACAAAGCACATAAGAAAAACTAACCAAAATATAAGCTTTTTTCGAAACAATAATGAAAAAACGTCTAAAAACCAAAAGAAAATTACTAAAACTAACGGTAACTTCTTACTTATTTGTTCAAACAAAAAAGACTTAACACTACAAGCTAGATAATTTTAGTATAAACAAAACATATTTAAATTGTTTACTGTGCAATGTACTGGAGCCGAGATAATTGCAAAAATCCAAAACAAGTCAAAAAGTACGTTTTTACGAATAACGTTGGTAAAAAAAGTTGTCAGGTGGTGCAAACTTAGGGTTAAGCTTTTCTTATAAGCCGTTATCGATTCATGAAAAAAAAACAGACCGTGCCAATCAACGCAAGGTCAAGGCCTTTTTTACGACGGTTCGCCTGGACTACAAGGGTAGGTAGGTAGAAATGGTGGCCACGGGCAGTCTAGCCCATAGCCCAATCAGCGCTGAAGTGCTCCGTTTTGATACCATAACTCGGTTGAACCTGTGGATGGAATTGAAGAGAGAGAATATGCGCATATCGTCGCTTTTTATTTGAGTTTAGAATAAGATTTTGTTGTAGCTTTTAGCACAATCAAAAAAAAAACGAACGGTAACTTTTTACTTATTTGTTCAAACAAAAAAACTTAACACTACATGCTTGATAATTTTATTACAAACAAAACGTATATAAATTGTTTACTGTGCAATGTACTGGAGCCGAGATATTTGCAAAAATCCAAAACAAGTCAAAAAGTACGTTTTTACGAATAACTTTGGTAAAAAAAGTTGTCAGGTGGTGCAAATCTAGGGTTAAGTTTTCTTATAAGCTGTTATCGATTCATTGAAAAAAAAACAGACTGTGCCGATCAACGCAAGGCCAAGGCCTTTTTTACGACGGTTCGACTGGACTTCAAGGGTAGGTAGGTAGAAATGGCGGGCACGGGCAGTCTAGCCCATAGCCCAAGTAGCGCTGAAGTGCGCCGTTTTGATACCATAACTCGGTTAAACCTGAATTGAAGAGAGAGAATATGGGTATATCCTCAGGATATCGTCCCTTTCTATTTGAAATTGTTGTAGCTTTTAGCACAGTCATCAGAAAGTGGATCACTCATTCAACCAGATCAGCACCCGCACCCGCACCAGCCACAGTTAGCCCACTAGGCAGTTCGTTGGCTGGCACTGGAGCATCCACTGATCTGATTGGATGATCATGCGGCCGCTGTGCACCACAAACCCCCACCAGAACCCTAGTCCGCTATCTTGCGATCATAGGGAATCGACGGAAGGGCTAATGCAGAAGTAGCCAAAATTTGTCCTAGAGCCATTTCGTTGCGTTGAGAAAAGAAATAAAGTCTTTGATCTTCATTTCAGAAAGTTCGTTAATGTCATTAAAGAATGCTCTTCTTAGTGACTGTTTTCCAGCTTTGGCCAGAGCAGGGCATTTGCAGAGGAAATGAACTACTGTTTCCTTTTCCTGCTGGTCCTCACAGCTCCGACAGTGAGTATTGTGAGGTATGCCCAGCTTCGCTGCATGCTCTCCTTTTGGCCAATGTCCGCTACAGGTTGCAACTACCCTGGCTATGTGTTGCCTGGGTCTGCGTATAAGATCAATTGTTCGGTTCTTGTCATAGGTGGGCCAAATTTTCCTAGATATAATACAGTTTGATAAACTGTTCCACCTACGCTTTGCTTTAGTAAGATAAAGTGAGAGAATGTTTCCCTTCATAACTCCAAGCGGAATGTTGATTCTTGCCGCAAGTGAGCCATGAAGGGCTGAACCTTGCCTGGCCATCTCGTCAGCCCGTTCATTGCCCTCAATGCCATTGTGACCCGGGACCCAGATAAGAGTGACATTGAGGTCAGTGTTCAGACCCGCAAGCTCATCCCGGCATTGCTGGACCAGTTTAGAGGATGCTGAAGCTGAATTAATGGCTTTAACAGTCGCTTGACTGTCTGTAATAATAGCTGCATTACGGTTCTGGTTTGGATCTGCTTTTAGTAACTTGCAAGCTTAGCGAAAAGGACCTAGAGACATTTAGAGACTCAGAGAAGATTCCTGCACCAACGCCACACTCCATCTATGAGCCATCAGTAAAGAAAGTTGTGTCGAAATCTTTCGTCGCGACGTTATCATTCCAATCCTTCCTGGATGGAATTTTAACTTTGAAATCCTTACTGGTACTCATTGTAGGGGTGCAGTAGTCAGTGGTAGTATTTCCATTGGAATCAAGTCTGTGATATTGCTGTGACTATAGGGCTTGGCAAACCAAGTATTTGATTCTTTAAGTCTTAAAGCGCTGCAAGATACTAGCAGCATTATTCATTAGAATCCGCTTAACAGATGAATAGTTATGCACTGCATAAGGACTTAGGTAGACCCTATACAACGTTGCATAAATTGTTATGCATAAAATATCTTTCACCCCATTATAGTTATAATGAGCTTGTGTCAAAAATTGTACCATAAAAGAGAAATCTATTATGTTTTACCCCCAAAACTGACAAACGAGACCCAGGTGTTGTGTGTGTGCTGTGTGAAAAATCTAAATCAATAAAAATAATTCTGCTGGCGATTCTTTTTGTTTTTTCTTATACATTTCTTTTAATATTATTATAATTGTTGCTTTGTTCTTTTTGTGTGTTCAAAAATAAAATTAATAATATTTAAATAAAAAAATTCGTTGTTTTTGATTTATTCCAAGAATAATTCCATTCACTCACATCGTGATGATTTTGTTAAGGTGAAAAATAAAAGGGTGGTGCTTATTTTGTAATGCTTAAATTTCATTTGTATTTTCCCGTGAAAGTGATGAAGTGATTCTTTTTATATTTTCATTGAAATCACGCATGCCGTGAAGCATTAGCAAAAGTTGTAAGATTTGATGGAAAATCTTTAAATTTTGCACATTTATTAACCAGCCTCTATAAAATAAAGTGTACACAAATATATTCCTTATTTCTTTAAACAATATCCCAACAAAAATGTTCAATAAATTGACAAAACCAACATTATTTATTGTTGTATTCAATTTTATAAAATATTTTGAAAGTGAGACTTCAACTACTCAAATATTACAAAAATAAGCGCCCCCTTATATCTATTTACATTATTGTTGTGTGTGCGTCAAAGTGGTATTCCGATACTAAACAACCCTTATGTAGGCTCTATTCAACCTCCAAACGCGTTTAGCTTATGTTACCGCTATTCAACGTTGCATAAGTTTATGAATAAGGTTTTTGCATTAAGAGGCATTATAAAGAGTGCATAGTACTATGCACTCGCGATAGGGTAACGTTTTCATCGATGCACCAATGGTGCTGCTGCGCAGCATCATTGCAACCACAACATCAAAGAAAAAATCTTAAATAATTGGTATTTGGCATTACTCATATTGACATCACATGCCGTTCTTTCAAAAAAATTTTTTGTGTTGGTGATTTTTGTTTAAAAATCCAAGAAGCCGGCGTTGCCATCCTGCCATCGTCCAACAAGGAAAATCTCGTTCCAACACTATTGTGTCACATCGGCAACGCTGTGCTTTCATGTATTTGTGTGACATAACTATGCATCATGAATGTCAGAAACTTTGCACATGTGTTTCGTGTGCAGCTCTGCATGCAGAGATGCGTGCAGACTCGCTGCACATCTGTTTTAGCCATTAAGTCTGGTTGTGCTCCTCTTTGTTGGCGGACGCGTGCGCAGTTTCGTATGAATATTAAGTGAAAAAGAAAAAAAATAAGGTGAGTTTATTTTTGTATATTTAAGTGAAAACTGAGGTTTTCTTCAATAAAGTTTCATAAAACTGTTATTAAGACTTTTTTTTATATCTTAAAAGAAATAGTTCATAGCTTAGTATGAACTATTTTATTTTTAAACAAAAATTCCGTGTTGGTACACAATGCACCACGAAAGCATATTGTTAAATGCACCATGGTGCATTGTGCACCTTGAAGTTTTGAATGTAGACTAAAGCTTACTGTTTTTATTAAAGATGCCACAGAAACCAGTTGTAAACCGCAAACAAGGACTTCACTCGAAAGACCAGAGACGAGCAGATCTTTGGTCAGATAGGAAGATATAAAATATTTTTTTCAAAGATCTTTTTGTATCGGGTCGAGACCAACTAAACGACAGCAATCATTATGTAAATAGCCGAATCTCTATCCCTCAGTTTGCAGTGGGAGTTTAAACTTAACAACAGCTGATTCTTAAACTGATTTTAAATTTTTGGTTTAACTCGTTCATTTTCACAGTGAAATCTGAACTTCAGTTCAGTTAAACTTCGTTTAACTAGATTTCATGAAAAAGAGTAGGCAGCATTGCACGTTTTTGCTTCGCAAACGTATTGCAAACACTACGTATATCTTTCTTTGTCTATTCTTTCTTTTTCTGAAGCAATGAACAAGTGCAACAAGTAATTTTTCAAAATTTTTTTTTCGAGTCACACGAACAAAACTAAAAAAATTGAAAATAAACCAATAATTGTGCCAGAAAAAAGAGAAATAACTTTTCAACAGCAGACATATATTCGCTGATGGAATTGGTTATGAAAAATAAGTAAATAAATTCCACGTTGAACTTAGGTTTAAACGGGAGAATGCTGTAGTTTAACTTAAACTACAAATTGAACTCAGTTCAAGCTTTGAAAATTGGTTTTTATGTTTTAAATTAATGCTTGGTGCATTAAGTACCTTCCTGGTGCATTCTGCACATATGACTGGTGCATTTGGTACATATAATGGTGCACAATTCACCATTTCCCATTTTTCGAAACATTTATGCTCACTTAAAAAGTTTAAAAGTTATCAAAAATTTAACTGTGTACTAACTTTCATAACTAAACTGTTAAAAGGATACAAAAATCCAAGCCAAACAGGGTTAAATTTTAAAATGTTATGATCATTTGTAAAGAAGGTGGTGCATCTATCCCAACGTCACCCTTATTCGTTTATGCATAAGGCTGTAGATATTTAATATGTAAATCAAGTGGTAGAAGGTGCAGAAAAACACTTAAGGCATCAGTCGGGCAGGATCTTATAGCCCCTGTCGTGCCAATGCTAGCAGTTCTTTGAACCTTCCTAAGTTTATCGATGTTATATTTTTTGTTAAGTGCAGGCCACCATACAATCGAACCGTATGTGAGGATCGGTCGTACCTTGGCTGTGTACGTCCACAGGATCATCTTCGAATGAAGCCCCCACTTTTTACCAAAGGTTTTACAACAGCCATAGAATGCTATGCAGGTCTTCTTGATCCTTTCTTCAATGATCAACAAGAAAACAGAATTGCTGCCTGCCCCTGCATCGACATCGACTTCTTTTGTTATTATGAGAAAAAAGAACAAAGAGATATTCTAGTGCTTCTCTCTGCATTAAAAAAAAGCTTTTTTGGTTCTTTTTCTGTCAGCTGGAATTCTCTTCTTATTATAAAATCTACTTAAAAAAGCTCTTGCCTGCTGGTAAAAATGTTTGATGACATTATTTTGTATGGAGATGAGACATCTGGGGTGGAATCGGCTAAGGCGATTGTTGACTGTCGCTGATTTGATAATCAATTTTGATTATCAACTTTCTTTGTTCTGCGCAAAGTGATCATTAAAAAAAGCAGAACATTTGTAGGGTTAAAATATGATGAACACAATTATTGTTTTTATGCGTTGTAAATTAATTATATCTTGATGGAAACCCATCATGAGCTTAAGATAAGTACCCGATATTTATATTTTTATCATTTTATCTTCATTATTTTCAAAAAAAAGAAAAAAAAGTTGGGTACCAGCAGGACTTGAACCTGGAAGCTTCGGGTCCATCCTATACCTGGAGTAAATTTCTCAAAATTTCTCATATGGATTGAGTACGATACTAAAAAGATAAAATAAAGAGTTGGTGATTTTTACTTAAGTTAAATGTTAGGGGACAGTGCGATGCTAAACTCGTTTAAAATCAGCAAAACACAATTTTAAACCTAGCTGGAGAAATACTATGTACAATGCCTTGTCAAGCGCTTTAATGCAAATGGATTGCCAATAAAATTGTTTTCTTTTTAAACACTTTATTTGTTTGGATGGTATTTGAATAAAATGCTTAAGAAAAACAAACGTTTTTTGTGAGTTTCTTTTTATTTACTTAACAAATATTATTTGAGGTATCATAGGTACGCACATGGGGTAAGGATGTTCCAGAATATTTCCTTTATTCCTTGGTTTTTGTTTGTTATTTCTCGTTCGTTCGAATAGAAACTTTGCTTTGGAGTACCTATATATATATACAAACAATACTGTTCACTTATATTTTATTTTAAATTTTATAACTTTTTTTCATATTACTATCGATTTATGGCGGATCTTAGCTAACGCAACTTATCTTTTTCAAATATATTAAGCAAAATGTATGAAAACGACACCTAAATAGCTGTCACCCACAAACTATAGCAAAATGGTGATAGTCAATTTGATAATCACCTTACGTGGAGCAAAAGCTTTTATTTTGATGATCAACAATCAACTATGGCCTTAGCCGATTCCACCCCTGTATATGATTATTTGTGATTAAATCTACTTAGATTTAGAATGCCAGTAGCCACAGATGCGAAAGCAAAGCTAATAGAATTAGAAGTAAATTCACAGCAAGAAGCAAATTCTGAAAATCTACCAAACTACCATCTACCTATGTACATACAGAAAACAGAATTGCTGCCTGCCCCTGCATCGACATCGACATCTTTTGATATTATGAGAACAAAGAACGAAGACATATTCTAGTGCTTTTCTCTGTGCATTACAAAAACCTTTTTTTGGTTCTTATTCTGTCAGTTGGAATTCTCTTCTTATTATAAAATCTACTTAAGAAAAGCTCTTGTCTGCTGGTAAAAATTTGATGACATTATTTTGTATGGAGGTGAGACATCTGTATATTATTATACGTGTTAAAACTTTCTTTTTGTTTTCTTTTGGGATGATGGAAATATGTAGTGCACATATATTTTTTCTTCATTTTTCAAAAGTAAGTAGGTCAGACAATAACCCATAAATTTGCTCATAAAATATTTAAATTTCGTGATGAAAATTTAATTTTGATTGATTTTGGAGTTTCAAGTTCTGTTTAGTTTTTTTTTATTCAAGAAAAAGGATCTTTAGCCATTTAAACTTTTTTTTTTTTTTGAGTATCTACAAACCTTCAAGTTGAATTAAATAAAAAAAAAAATGTAATGTAAAAAAAAACATATTTTTCTAAGTAGGTAGGTATGTACAAAAATTAAAGTATTGTGGTGAATATACCCATTTATGCAAACAACGACATCTTTTATTCTTCTATAACAGAATAAATTAGTAGCGCCATCTTTGAACAAAAGATTAACTAATGTTATCCAATACCAAAACCATACTAATGTTATCCAATACCTAAACCACTGAAAACTGCTATAATTAACTGAACGAAAGCTTTTGAGAGCTTTTTGAGCTACTTGTGGAGACTTGTGGAGGGGAAGCGTATTCCAGCAAATTCCAGCACATTGAAGAACTTTAGGGAAGATTCTAGTAGCTTTTTCTCAGATATAAATACAGGGCCACCAGTCCGAAGACCTCAGTTTGATTTTGAAAGTGAACGAATAAACATCGGTGTAAAATAGTGAATTGTGCTTGTTATAATAAAAGTATTGGAAGTGAAATGAAGGTGTTTTATTTTGTAAAGTAATTATTGTTTAGTTTGAATAAAAAGAAATAAGTTTTATTGGCGAACTCTTGGCAAAATATTACATTGGTGTCAGTAAAGTGCAATAGAACTTATTTTATCTGTGCATTCAGATAATTAATGGTGAAAAGTGATAAAGTGTGTAAATAAATAAACAGTAAATGTGACATACAAAAATATAGGAATAAAAATAGAAACAGAATGGGCGGTTAGAAGAACAACGCAGTGAACAAAAGAATCTTCTAGAAGAACAACGAATTGAGCAGAAGAATAAACAAAAGAATCTTCTTGAGCGGTTAGAAGAACAACGCAGTGAACAAAAGAATCTTCTAGAGGAACAGCGAAGTGAACAAAAGAATCTGCTAGAAAAGAATCTTCTCGAACGGTTCGAAGAACAGAAACACATCCTCGAAGGTAAACTAGATTTATTAGAGAACAAGTTTATTGCCCTTGACGAACGTGTTGAAAAACAGTTTTCGTCAGTGGAAGCTAAATTCGAGAAGATCGAAAATAACATTGAAAGCATTACTAAAGAACTGGACAGAGTTCGAAAAATAAAGGTTCGAGAAAGTTTTGGCGACTGTTCAAAGAAAAAAGGAAATGCATCCACCGACATTTGACGGACAATCTTCTTGGTCAATCTACAAGAAGCAGTTTGAGGCAGCCGCAACAACAAATGGCTGGGATGACGAAGACAAGTTTATTGCCCTGACGCTTGCCCTTAGAGGTTCTGCTGCTGAATTATTGCAAACCTTACCAGCAGACAAGAACGGCAACTTCAGCGCTCTTGTTCAGGCCATTGACAAGCGATTTGGGGATGGCCATATGAAAGAAGTCTTCCGCGTCCAACTTAATACCATACCAGAGTCCAGAAAAGAAGAGAAAGTCTACAACAACTCCAAGCAGACATTGAACGGTTGGCGCATCTAGCATACCCGACTGCAGGAGATGAAATTACCAACCAGCTAGCAACAGAGGCTTTTGTCCGTGCAGTGTCCGACCTCAATCTCCAGCTAGCAATTCGAACTGCTGGAAAACGCGCACTTTCTGAAGCATTAGCCCTCGCGCTCACTATGGAAGCATCAGAACAGGCTTCTTTAGGAATTCATCGGGTAAGAGAACTGGAAGTTCAGGAATGTTCCTGCCAGAGAGCTGAATTCCAAAGAAGGCAGCGAGAAGGACCTGCTCGATGCTGGAATTGCAACAAAACTGGACATCTCCAGCGGCAGTGCAGATTGCCACCAAGAAGAGTCACCTGTCAACATTGTGGAAGCAAAAATAATACCCGCGAACAGGTTAGCAATAACATCAACGCTCCCGCTCGCCTTGGTATCGATTTGCCCAGAACCATAATCCAAGTCTCGCAGACTAAACGAATCAATAAGAGTCTGACAGTGGACGCAACAGTAAATGGTAAGAAACACGTGGCTAAAATTGATACCGGTGCCACAGCCTCAATTGTGCGAAGAGACTTGGTCAAAATGATGTGGCTACACAACATCAATAGCTACCGTCTTAAAACTGCGACAGGTGAGGCAGCAAGAGTGTATGGAGAAGTTCGTCTCAAAATCCGTTTGGCAGAACTAGAGTTTTCGCATAATTGGAATTGACTTTATGAAAGAGTACGGATTGATTCTAGATCTCGGTAAGCAAGTTCTCAAGTACCAAAAATTAGAGATTCCTATGGTTTATGGCAACGAAAACTCATCAACTCTAAGAACTGTCATCAAAGAAGACATATCCTTGCCTCCCTCTTCGGAAGTGTTTGTGTGGACAAAAATAGAGGGCGATTTAGGTAGCCATCGATACCTCATGTTGGAACCAGAGTCTGAGCAATCTTCCCAAAACATCATCTTAGGGAAGACTCTTGTGGAACCAAAGAACAACATGGTACCCGTACGGATACTGAACATCAAACCGTACGAAGTCAAGCTCAAGAAAGGAGAAATAGTTGGAAAATGTGAATCTGTGTCCGCAATAACCAAGATCACAGAAATGAACACAGACAAATCTATGGACCCCGGAAAATTCAGCACCATAAAAGCCAACATTCTGAACCCATCCAATCTAAGTCAACATCAGCTTAGTGTTGCTGGAAGCCTTCTTCATGAATACGCTGATATATTTTCTTCACCGAGTGGGCAGTATGGTCGAACACAACTGGTTCAGCATCGAATCGACACAGGTGACGCTAGACCGATTCAACAGCCAGCAAGACGTCTCCCATTAGCCAAACAAGCCGAAGTTGAAGAGATGATATCGACAATGAAGAAAGATGGGCTAATCGAAAATTCCAAAAGCCCTTGGGCATCACCAGTAGTTCTTGTCAAAAAGAAGGATGGAAGCACCCGGTTTTGTGTGGACTACCGTAGGCTGAACGATGTGACAAAGAAAGACAGCTACCCTTTGCCCAGAATCAGCGATACTTTGGATGCAATGGAAGAAGCTCAATGGTTCTCGACGCTGGACTTAAAGAGTGGCTACTGACAGGTAGAAATCCATCCAGAAGATCGCGAGAAGACAGCTTTCTCTACAGGAAATGGTCTGTGGCAGTTTAAAGTTATGCCATTTGGACTTTGCAACGCTCCGGCAACATTTGAGCGTCTAATGGAGTGTGTCCTACAAGGACTTACCTGGAAATCATGCCTTGTGTATTTGGACGATGTCATCGTTTATGGGAAAACTTTTGACGAACATTGTAAGAACCTAAAGGCCGTATTCCAGAGGCTTCGAGAAGCACACTTAAAATTAAATCCAGAGAAATGTATGCTTTTCAAGACCGAAGTTAAATACTTGGGACATATCATCTCATCCCAAGGAATAAAGACTGATTCGGAAAAAGTTGACACTGTGAAGAATTGGCCAACACCACAGGATAAACAATAACTCCGTAGCTTTCTTGGTCTAGCCACATATTATCGGCGCTTTGTGAAGGACTTTGCTGGAATCGCTAAGAGCTTGCATCAACTAACTGAAAAGAGGAAGCCGTTCAAATGGTCAGGTTAGTGCGAGAAAAGTTTTCAGGAACTCAAGCTACGTTTGTGTAATGCTCCTGTGCTGACCTATCCGACTCCTGGAAAACCTTTCATCATCGATGCCGATGCCAGTAACATCGGAATTGGAGCTGTACTGTCGCAAGTCCATGACGGAGAAGAAAAAGTCGTCGCCTACTACAGTAAGGTACTCTCGAGGCCAGAACGCAATTACTGCGTGACCAGAAGGGAACTTCTAGCTTTGATTTTGGCAACAAAGCACTTCCATAAGTACATCTATGGACAGAAGTTCCTTCTTCGAACAGATCATGGTGCGCTTAATTGGCTTCTGAACTTCAAAAATCCCGAAGGTCAAGTAGCTAGGTGGATCGAGAGACTACAGACATACGACTACCAAATTCAACATCGAAAAGGAAAGCTGCACACAAACGCAGATGCATTGTCTCGACGACCGTGTAAACAGGACTGTAAGCATTGCACGCGTCAAGAAGAAAAGGAAACAGTTGCCATCCAGCGAGTAAGAGCCGATCCCATTTACGGTTGGAGCAATGAAGAACTGAGAACTGCCCAACAAGAAGACACAGATATAGAGCCCATTCTTGCATGGAAAGAGCACGAAGAAAAACCAGGATGGGGTGAAATCTCCGATAGCGGTCCAGCTCTCAAAGCGTATTGGGCACAGTGGGACTCTCTTCATGTCCAAGAAGGGTACTAAGGCGTAAATGGGAGTCTGCAGATGGTAAATCGTATGTGATGCAGTTAATCTTGCCCAGGTCAAAGGTTAATGATGTTCTTCGAGAGATGCATGATGGAGCATCTGGAGGTCATTTGGGAGTCAACAAAACGCTGGAAAAGATACGACAACGGTTCTACTGGCTACATGCAAGAGATGATGTCGAAAAGTGGTGCCGAAAATGTGATACTTGTGCTGCTACAAAGGGTCCAGGAAGAAAACTTCAAAGTAAAATGCAGCAGTACAATGTGGACACGCCTTTCGAGAGAAGAGCTGTAGATGTCGCAGGTCCGTTTCCGGAGACCAACAGTCGAAACCGATACATCCTTGTAGTCATGGATTACTTCATCAAGTGGCCTGAGGCATTTGCCATCCCAAACCAAGAAGCCAAAACAGTGGTTGATCAGATTGTATTCAATTGGGTGAGCAGGTTCGGTGTTCCTTTGGAATTGCATTCTGACCAAGGAAGGAACTTCGAATCTAACATCTTCCAGGAGGTTTGCTCTCTCCTTGGCATCAAGAAGACGAGGACAACACCGCTTCATCCACAATCTGACGGAATGGTCGAACGATGATGACGGGAGTAATGGATTTAATCGGGACGATCAATCCTAAGAGGGGGGCAATGTGGTGAATATACCCATTTATGCAAACAACGACATCTTTTATTCTTCTATAACAGAATAAATTAGTAGCGCCATCTTTGAACAAAATATTAACTAATGTTATCCAATACCAAAACCACACTAATGTTATCCAATACCTAAACCACGGAAAACTGCTATAATTAACTGAACGAAAGCTTTTGAGAGCTTTTTGAGCTACTTGTGGAGACTTGTGGAGGGGAAGCGTATTCCAGCAAATTCCAGCACATTTCAAAACTTTAGAGAAGATTCTAGTAGCTTTTTCTCAGATATAAATACAGGGCCACCAGTCCGAAGACCTCAGTTTGATTTTGAAAGTGAACGAATAAACATCGGTGTAAAATAGTGAATTGTGCTTGTTATAATAAAAGTATTGGAAGTGAAATAAAGGTGTTTTATTTTGTAAAGTAATTATTGTTCAGTTTGAATAAAAAGAAATAAGTTTTATTGGCGAACCCTTGGCAAAATATTGCAGTATAATCACCCCAATTACTGTTGCAGAAAATAAAACGCAAACCGGTTATTTAACATTAAGTTTAATGTGTAAGAAGTATTGAAAGCAAGTGAACAATGATTTGATATGATTTTATAGTTGGGCATACAGAAGAAAGTATAATTTAAGTTTTTTTTACTTAAGTTCTGTTAAGTAGAAACAAAAGAGAGTATTGTGTTGTTCATTATAAAGAAATACAGTAGGGTAAATAAATATTCAAACACTCTCCCACAACGCAATAATAGTTAATTTTAAAATTTAAAATTCAAAATATTAGTTTAATTTACTAAGCCCATTAAGTTAACAAATTTCGAATGTTTTACTTTAGCCAGATTCTTAGTTAATACATCGGCGATCATGTCACCCGTGCACTGGTAGTTCAGCTTGATAATTTCATCTTGAAGTAGCTCTCTGACAAAGTGGTAGCGTATGTCAATATGCTTTGCTCGGGAGTGATGCACCGGATTCTTTGCAAGTTACTGGGCACCTATATTGTCATTAAAAACAACAACAAGATTATCTTATAATTTGATACCCAGTTCAATTAATAAATTTCTAAGATAAACTGCCTCTTTACTGGCTTGAGACAAAGCCATATACTTAGCCTCTTTACTACTTAGAGCAACTGAATTTTGTTTTTTTGACTCCCATGAAATCGCAGCACCTGAGAGCATAAAAACAAATCCTCTATACGATTTTCTGTCGTCAATATTTCCTGCCCAATCTGCGTCGACGTAGCCTTTTATTACTTCTGTCTTTTGTGTGTAAGTAAGTTTGGCATCACAAGTAGTACTAAGGTAACGTAGCAGGTGCTTAGAGCAACTGCATTCTCTGCATGTGTATCAGTATTAAACTGTGAGAGTTTACTTATTGTGTGCACAATATCCGGACGCGTACAAACTGCCAAATACAGAAGAGCCCCAACAAGCGATTGATTAGAACTGGGATCTTCTCTCTTAAATGTGGAGTTGGAACACTTTTGCAACTTGATCCCTGGATCCAGTGGTGTGAGCTGAGGTTTACAGGTTTTCATTCGCTGGCGTTTAATAACATTCATTATATACTGTTTTTGGTGTATACTTATGGATCCTCGTAGTTCTTGTCGCTCTACTTGAATACACAAAAAATATTTGAGGGGACCTTTATCTACGCAATCGAATTCCTCACTTATTTTACATTTAATTTCATTCATAGCCTGTTGATCAAAACATCAGGCCCGTAGCCAGCATTTCGTTTCGGGGGGGGGGGCTTGCTCTGAAGGCTAACGTACAAAACAAAGAATATAAAGCTAAGAACATAATAATTCAAATTTTTTTGTTTACTAATTAAATAATGACATTCTGCCACTCGTGTAAATCCGGCATAACTGGCTTTCCTATTTCGAAGCCAGTAGTAGTTGTGAAGCCAGTAGAGAAGCAAGTAGACTCGTTCAGACTCAAGTTCAGTAGACTCAAGTTCCGATCTGCAATCCACTGTGAGTGGACGTATGCGGGAGTGGTGATTTACATAATTAAATATCCCCAGTTCTTAATAATTGTCTACACTAATTAATCATTACAATAGTCCCATATAAGAAACAAAAAAAAAAAAGTGCAAGTGCCACAGTACTAGTGCAAAACAACAACAAAAAGTGCACCTTCAAGTAGCGCCGCGTGAAACAAAACAAAAATCAATAGCCCATATTCCCTAAAAAAACCCAAATCAAAGTTCAAGTGCCAGTGCCAGTGCCAGTACCAGTGCATAAAAGAAACAACAAAAAATGCACCCATGCATCAAAGAAGATGATGCTTAACTACAACGATCCATAACACAGCGGTAAATTCCTATCTCTCCTTCCTACATCACTCACAGTGCTTTGGTTTAGTCATTATATGCAGTGTGTGTATGTATCATACCATACAATGCTTATAATTGATTGAGCCAAAGCATATCAGATAAATTGTTGTTATTGATTTTGGGTATCCAGGGGCGGATCAGTGCATTTGCTATTTAGGCATAACACTAGTAGTATTTGTACTGGGAAGTTTTTTGGGGCCCAAAATTGATAACAGCATAGTTAACTGTCTGATTTGGTTTCTTGTGTCTGTTTTTTCGTAATGGGGGGTGAATTTAGGGTTGACTACATTCGGGGACTTAGGCAGAATTTTTGTGCTGCATATGTCCATACTGTGAAAAAACAGGCCAGCTGTTTTGGCACTTAGTGGAACGCAGGTAGGGGAAAATACCGATCACTCGTAATTCAGCCTACATGGTTATAGCTTAGTGCCTTTATTTTTTTGTCATCATGGTCTTGCCGTGTATGTTCGAAACGATGTTGCTTATCAGCTTCAACCACAATATGGTTCTTGTTTGAATACGAACTTTAATTTCATGTGGTTTAAATTCACCATCCATAAGCGCATCATCCATACTTGTTTTGTTTATCGTAGTCCTAGTTTGGATGGTAATTCGACTTCCAATGAACTCGATGCACTATCTGACTCCATCCAGAGAATTATTTCCCATTTTCCGCACAGTGAAATCGTTGTTACGGGCGATTTCAATGTACATAATTCTTCGTGGCTACACTATTCGGGTCAGACAACACCCGAAGGAAGTTACGCCGAGATTTTTGCTGAATTAAACAACTTAACTCAGCTTGTTGACGAGCCTACTCGGATTCCTGACGTTGCAGGTTAATCCGCTAACACTCTAGACTTGTTCCTTACCTCTGACCCTGATAAATACACTATTAGTATATTATCGCCTCTAGGCACATCAGACCATTGTGTCATATCTGCAAATTTCTCATGCCAACAAAATCCAGTTAGAGAAAAAACTCCCAAGAGCACCGTTTGGCAATATGAGAAAGCCAACTGGGACGGTCTCAATGATTTTTTCAGGAGCTTTAACTGGTCACTATGCTTCCTCGATAGTGACGTAGATGCCAGTACAGATATGATCACAAATTTAATTCATTGTGGAATGAAAAATTTTATCCCGAATAGGGTGAAATCTATCAAACCCAAAGAAAACTCATGGTTTGATTCGAGCTGTAAAGAGGTTATCAGGATCAGAGAAGTAAGCTTCCGTTGTTATAAAGCCAACCCTACTGGCGAAAACCGGAAAAAGTTTCAACGAGCTAGAAAGACCTGTAACGTTCATATTCGACGAACCAAATTTTTACATGATCAAAAGTTACGGCAAAAAATACTACAATGTCCCAAAGGTAGTAAACATTTTTGGTCATTTGTAAAAAACATACGAAACACCACCTCGTCCTCGGTTCCAACGCTCGTCTTCAATGATACTCCTTTTGTCAGCTCGCAAGATAAAGCCAATTTGCTTGTAGCACAGTTTGCTGTTAATTCGACGCTGCCAGAAAGTGTTATGACTCCTTCTGTACTTGAGAGCGTAAATGATTTTATGGGACAAATCTTCTTTCGCACTCGTGTTGTTGCTTGAGTTCTAAAAGACCTCGACGTTCACAAATCCGCTGGCCCGGATAGTATCCCTCCCATTGTTCTGAAGAGGTGTTCTTCAACGCTGGCGAAACCACTGCGTAAGCTTTTCCATCTGTCCTACTCTACTGATCTCTTTCCGAGTGGATGGAAAACAGCATTTGCCCAGCCTGTCCCTAAAAAAGGCGTGTCTTCTTCCCCCTCCAACTATCGACCAATTGCGCTTACGTCCCTTCTTTCCAAGGTCATGGAAACGCTGATTAATTTTCAGCTAAAGAAATATCTCGAAGAACGAAAGCTTCTTAATGACCGGCAGTACAGCTTTCGTAGCAATAGGTCCACTGGTGATCTGATGGTATATCTCACCGAACAGTGGCACAAATCTTTACATCGTTTTGGAGAAAGTAAGATTATTGCGCTTGATATTTCAAAAGCATTTGATAGAGTTTGGCATCAAGCTCTCTTATCGAAAATGCGTGCATTTGGTATCGATGAATCTCTTCTTCGTTGGATTAGAAATTACCTTTCGGACCGCTCAGTACAAGTTGTATTGGACGGTTTCAAATAAATAAATGCTGGTGGCAGCGTATGATAAGCTCATTAAATTCTGATCTTGACAGTATTGTCCACTGGGGAATAAAAAAACCGTGTAGAATTTAATGCTTCTAAAACTCAATGCTGTCTCCTGTCGTTAACGCGGAACCCACCCCCAATGCTGCTATCCATGAGCGGCACTTGCAAAGAGGAAACTGAACAGCTTTCAGTCCTCGGTATGTGTGTCACAGACCACCTTTTGTGGAATGACCACATATTTGACATCGCCAAAAATGCTGCTAGGTGTTTAGGTTTTCTCCGTCGATGCAAGAAATTTTTCTCCCCCTCCGATCTGGCTGTGATCTACAAAGCCTTTATTCGTCCAAAACTTGAGTACAACTCCCATATTTGGGCAGGTCCTCCAATAACCCACTTGAGTCTATTGGATAGAATTCAAAAGAGAGCTCTTAAAATGATAGGTGAAAGAACTATAACGGAAACGTTTACATCTCTGGAACACCGTCGAAATGTTTCATGCCTTTCGTTATTTTACCAGGTCCGTCAAGCTGGAACCGCCACAACCGAAATTCCAAAATCTAATGATGCCATAATTTAGTTCGATTTTTGGGCTAATTAAGTACCCCAATCCCGATGGAGAACTAAAATACCTTGCCCCTCAAACTTGTGGTGGACCCAGCTTGACGTCAAGCTAGAACCACCACACCTTCAAACACAAAATTTCAAAAAACTAATGATGAGGGAATTTAGTTCGATTTTTGGGCTGGTGATTTGGCGGAATTCCAAATTTAATACTCCTACCCTTACCCCTTAAATCTGTGGTGGACCCAGCTTGACGTCAAGCTAGAACCACCACACTCGAAAACACAACATTTCAAAAAAACTAATGATGCCATATTTTAGTTTAATTTTTGGGCTCCTGATTTGGCGGAACTCCAAATTAAATATTCCATAGTTTGACCTTGAAATGTAGGTCCAAACACACAAAATTGTGGAGACTTTCTACACTCGTAAATTTAAAAAAAAAACACGGATTAGATGCACAATGAGTTAAATTGGAAAAATTACAAATTTGGCCTTTCAACTCCCACTGGTTTGGTTTTAGTTCTACTTTAATAACCCCTCCTACTTGTGGTGGTTCCAGCTTGACGTCAGGCTAGAACCACCACACTTCTCAACACGAAATTTCAAAAAACTAATGATGAGGGAATTTAGTTCGATTTTTGGGCTGGTGATTTGACGGATTTCCAAGTTAAGTACTCCATGGTTTGACCTCTAAATTAAGTGCCAAACATATCAGAAAGTCTTTTCCTTCTGTATACTCGACATTAAAAAAAAAACATAATTATTAGATACATACATAAATAAAATTTGGTTTGGTAATTGAAAAATAACAGTATTTCCTAAAAGTATGCAATGCAGAATTCAATTTCAAACTAAGCTCCGCCATCGATGTCATTTAAATTAAAAAAAAAAAATTGTTTGAGAGTTGGAGGGAGAAATGAAAATTTTGTTTATCTGATATGAAAAAATATAATAGATATAAAATGGGTCCACTTAGGAAAAAATTGTTGATTTTATTTCTATAATTCGAATAAAATGCCGACAGGAAATTCAAAATCTTGGTCTACATTATAAACAAAACTTTAAAACATTGATACCTACAGGATAAAACGTGATTGGCAATGGTCTCAACAGATAGCCAACAAGTTAGGTAGATAAGGTTTGAGAATCTGAAGCGAGAGCAAGTATAGGTACCTATAGAAGATAATGCTGAAGCTATTGTTTTAACCATCAGACAGATTATTAACTATGTAGTACGTTTGCAGACGAAATCTGACGTGCAGATTAATGAATTTTTAAGGTCTGTGCGTTGGGCCAAGTTTGACTAGGTAGGTACTGGTACATGTCTTGATGGAAACGGAAGCACGTTTCAAAATATTTTGAATACAATTATAGACACAAAATGGTGTTTGAAGCCAAGTTGTCGAGCATGATTGTCCATGTGAGTCTTCCTTTTTATTCTATGTAGCCACAGAACATATAATAACATATCCAAAGTCCCTGAAAATCACCACATTTTGGATAGGTGGGAGCTTATCACTTTGAAATATTTATTTTGGTAAGCTTAGCATAATGACATTTGAGTATTTTTCAACCTTGAATTAAAACCAAATCGATAAGATTATTCTATAAAAAGCTAAACTTCGTTTTTCGTAATTATGACCTCATATTGTGCTCCGTAAGGAAGTAAACACATATCGTCTCATTATCACGTCAAATTATTTGAATGGACTCTTTTGATTCTTGGTTTGAAAGACAATAAAAAAGCTCAATAATAAGTGTATCAATGTTGTCGAAAGGTTTTGCGGAATATTTTACCTGTTGAACCTACTTAAAAAAAAGTCATTACATAAAAAGGACTTTGTATCAGCTATATTGGCAGTTGTGGCGGTTCCAGGTTGACGGACCTTATAATGGTATCGTTTTGGTTTAAGTGTCATTCAAACCCCCCGAAATGTATCAAGTGAACTTCCTCGCATATTCACTCTTAATTTTTGAGTTTCCAGTTTTTTCCACGAGATAAAATAGCCCAGTCAAAATAAACATACAAATCTCAAAACCTTAACAAAATTCCGATAACGCTTAAGCTTGGTGGGGGCCTTCCAGTGACTATAACGCAGCAATGACAAAAAGTCCCCGTCGATCCGACAGGAGAATAACTTGTAAGGTATGGTCAAGAGTCGAAAAAATCAATTTTTAGGAAATAACTTTTTAATGGCAAATGCTATCGAAAAGAAGTTCGGGTACAGTTTGTAGATCATAAAATTCTCTATTTTTCATTGTTACTACGAACAATGATTAGGAAAGTATAGCTATAAGCCCAGTCACTAATTACAAAAAAAAGTGCTTAATTCGCAAAGTAGTTATGCATTTTTGATATGTTGTTGGGGCATGTTAGAGTAGTCCATAGCCAAGTTTGCAACTTCGAAAAACCTGTGCTCGCTACAAAAAAATGCAACAGTGAAAAAAACGCCATTTTTGCCGACATTTTCCTTTATTATTTTGGAAATATGCAACTTAGGAAAAAACCGTTCACTTTAAACTTGTTTGTTATACAATTTTCTATAAGACCACATCAGTTTTAAATTCATGCATGTGTTGCTATCTAACCATGAAATAAAAAAAAATCTAAAATACTAAGTAATTTTGAAGCACCCAAGAAATAGGTCAAACATTTTCCAATTCTACTAAAAATTTGGAATCAAATATTCTATACTATTACAAGACGTAATTCGAAAACTCGATTGAAATCGGTCAAATAGTTTTGCAAGAAACATGATGTTAAGCAATGTTTGCATCATTGCTGTGTTCAAAGTAGGACACTTAAGTTGGCACTGATTTGTGTTCACGTACTTGGAACCCTTAGCTATGATAAAATGTAGTTATGATTATGATATTTATATTTTTTTCCAAGCAACTGTATAATACTTATATAGGTACACTTTTTACGCATCATTGTCGACAAAAAGGAAGTAAGCCCCCCCCCCCCCGAAATTTTTTCCGGCGTTCGCGTCTGCATATGTATGGATATGTCTAAAAATAATCATTTTTGGTTGGTTCTTTGACGATAAAAATATTTAAAAATAATTTAATATACATAGGTCCATATATTTAATATGAAAACTATTTTAACCATTAAAATGTTTGCACACGAAAAGCAACCTTCATTAAAATTTTGTTGCTGCCAAATTGATTATTATTATTTTGTCTTCTGAGGCAAGGAAACGAACCTAGAAACTAAAATCAAGTTGTCCAAAATCAAGATACACATATATTAGATATGTGTCTTGTGGTCCAAAATAATCCTTCAAAAAATGTATCTATTGGATAGCAACAGTAATCACGGATTTTATGAGTCGAAGGGAATACTTCGTTCCAATTCCGTTGTGACTAGTACCGACATTAAGAATGGAATTGAAATAAGGGCTGGCAAATTTTTGACAGATAGTGTTGTGCAGTAAGACACAAATATTTGATTTCTAAGCTAGAGCTGCGTACATCAGGCCTAAAATGAATAGTTACATTTTGGAGAAATTTTCCTATGTCCGGTAGGTAAAGAGAGAGAGAGAGCAGCATCCATATAATTATTGTATGTAATGTACATAACATACCTATTTTGAAAAATGTATATTGGCATGTAATGGTAGATTACATGAATCTTCTTCTGACTTCTGTAAAAAAAAGGGATGCAAAATATAAAATTAACATTTGTTGGATAGAGAATACCAAAATGGAGAAGATCTTTATACATGCAGATTATAGGAAGTGCCATAATATAGATATGAAGACGTACATGATCATATTCTCTCTTTCGCACAATCGATTTTTTGGCATAGATCTGTCCCACTTTACTTTTCTTTATATTTGCAGACGAATATATCTACATGTAAATTAAGTATAAGTTGCGTAAACTGCCACGTGGAGCAGATTTGTTGAGAATTTATAAGAATCATAAACCTTCCGTGGCTTTGATGCAATGAAAAAATTAAACCGAACTCACTCAGGATACAACTCAATTTTTGTTTGGATGTGGACGTGGTTTAATAACGTAAAGAAAAGAACGCATACCTACTACATGGATGGTTTCGTTTCTTAATTTCAGTGGTGTTGGCTATTCTTTTAAATACGCCAGTTTACCAAACCTTTGTTGAGTTTTAAAGAAATCCATACGATTTTAACAGATCCAAATCTGAGCAGAGTTGTTGCGAAATGTCTACCAAAAAACTTGAGTTCAAGAATTGGTTTGACAGATACTGTACACATATATGGCTATGTGTGTTTGCATATCTAAGCACATTGAAGCATCGTAAGTCAAAAATAAAAAATCGTTCAATTTAAAAAAAAAATAAAACTAAATTTGTTCAACCCAAACGTGATTGAATCTTATTGGCAGAAAGAGGGATTGAAAGCAATTTGAATTCAGTGATTTTTTGATCCAAAATAATTTTAAATGTCAATTTTCAAGTCACGAGGTTTTGACAAAAACAATGACTTGATTGACTGAAGTTGTTTTATGATCTATAGGTACCTATTAAAACCTATAGGGAGGAATGTTAATAGATAGTAAAAGCTTATTACAAAAGCGATTTATTTCAAGGTGTTATTGACAATTCACTTTTTACAGAAATAACTCATGTTTAGAATTCATTAGACGAGGGCCCTATTTCATATAAATCGACAGGTTCCAATTCTATAAATTTGCTGCACTTATCTCACAATTGTTTATTCCATAAAATATTGACAGGTAACAATTTTTATAAATGTTACATATTAGCCGTGTTTTTTTGCAGGTTTAGATAGAATTTGACAAAAAAAAAACAACATCTGAACTAAGGAATTTACATGTTTAATACAAAAACAACTGAAGCCCATATGAACTTAGCTAAGTCCAGATAATTATCGGTTGTTAACTTAAGTTCAGATAGAAAAAGTAATGCCAGCTCCAATTACTATTTTGTTTTCGATAGTTTGTATAGAAACGTCAAAATATTGTTTTTTAAATTATTTTTTTTTCTGATTTGTGATCTAAAATTGTCTTTTTTTTCACTTTTTTTTTGGTTTCATTAACGATCGGAATAATTTTCTATCCGAGTATTCTTTTTATTTGAATGTACTTTGTTTCTGTTTTGCATGCTTTTCCAAAAGCTGAAAGGTAATGATGGGGATATCTGAGTTTCGTGATAGTGCTGGGCATTTTTGCTTTGATGACGTTGCTAAGTTCGAATGACGTTTTGTTACTAATTGGTTCCTCAACCTCTGGTAGAACCACCACCTGTTTGCTTTGATTTTGCCGAAGACGGTTCATTTGATTAAAAAAAAATTATGAAGAATCTTTCATAATGTAATGTAAAACAAAGGAGGGTTTTCCTAAACAAACACGAAAAATTCGACACGAAAACTTAACTTTTGCTTTTCAAAATTAATAAGCATGTTCTTAAACGAGAGCGATAACTGAAGTGTTGCGATTCCCTATGAACTCGACGAAAAAACGTTGCCCGGAGCGAATTTTTCACGTGTGTTTGGATTTTTGGAAGAACCTTAAAACTTACGTAGGTTGTAAGTACAAATTAAAAAACTACAAGTGAATTCATTGCCTTAGATTAAGTAGTTTACCCTGAGGCTACACGGGCAAGTACTGGCAAGCAAGTTGGCTACATAGATTGATTGTCTAATTCCTATACGTGAATATGCTGTGATGTAGGTGGGAAGCAACTTGCCAGGCAAGTTGCCGGGCAAGTTGTTTTCAAGTTTTTTATTGGCTACGTTCTGCTAGCTTTTCTAGGGTTCGATCTTATATTTTGATTAAAATTGCTTAAAATTTGGTAAATCGTACTTTAATGACGAAAACGAAAATAAAAGCACAAAGTCGCAATCTAACATAAGTTTGTACTTTATATGAATCATAAATTTTGGTTTTTTAATTTCAAAATTTAATTTCCAAAATTTCGATTTTTTTGATGATTTTTAATCCATCATTATCATAGCCACCATTTAATGGAATTTGACACATCATATACCTTGACAGATAGGTAAGAAACTAAATTATGTCGTATGAGGAACATTTCGTTCCAAATGTCACCCAAAAACGCTAAAATCGCATTTTCCCACGCACAAAATTTAATCTCAAAAAAATCAGATTTCTTTAAGTTTTTTCAATGCATTATCTCCGTAGCAATCTTTCAATTTAATTTGACAGTCTATGGCTTGACAAATCGGTAACAGAATGTTCCAAATGTCACCCGAAATCCCCAAAACTCTCATTTTTCTCAAGCAAAAACTATACTCTCAAAAAATTAGATTTTGTAAATCGTGTAAAAAAGTGTTTTGTATAATTCGAAAACATTGATACACTTATTACTGAGCTTTTTTATTGTCTTTCAAACCAAGAATCAAAAGAGTCCATTCAAATAATTTGACGTGATAATGAGACGATATGTGTTCCTTACTTACGGAGCACAATATGAGGTCATAATTACGAAAAACGAAGTTTAGCTTTTTATAGAATAATCTTATCGATTTGGTTTTAATTCAAGGTTGAAAAATACTCAAATGTCATTATGCTAAACTTACCAAAATAAATATTTCAAAGTGATAAGCTCCCACCTATCCAAAATGTGGTGATTTTCAGGGACTTTGGATATGTTATGATATGTTCTGTGGCTACATAGAATAAAAAGGAAGACTCACATGGACAATCATGCTCGACAACTTGGCTTCAAACACCATTTTGTGTCTATAATTGTATTCAAAATATTTTGAAACGTGCTTCCGTTTCCATCAAGACATGTACCAGTACCTACCTAGTCAAACTTGGCCCAACGCACAGACCTTAAAAATTCATTAATCTGCACGTCAGATTTCGTCTGCAAACGTACTACATAGTTAATAATCTGTCTGATGGTTAAAACAATAGCTTCAGCATTATCTTCTATAGGTACCTATACTTGCTCTCGCTTCAGATTCTCAAACCTTATCTACCTAACTTGTTGGCTATCTGTTGAGACCATTGCCAATCACGTTTTATCCTGTAGGTATCAATGTTTTAAAGTTTTGTTTATAATGTAGACCAAGATTTTGAATTTCCTGTCGGCATTTTATTCGAATTATAGAAATAAAATCAACAATTTTTTCCTAAGTGGACCCATTTTATATCTATTATATTTTTTCATATCAGATAAACAAAATTTTCATTTCTCCCTCTAACTCTCAAACAATTTTTTTTTTTAATTTAAATGACATCGATGGCGGAGCTCAGTTTGAAATTGAATTCTGCATTGCATACTTTTAGGAAATACTGTTATTTTCCAGTTACCAAACCAAATTTTATTTATGTATGTATCTAATAATTATGTTTTTTTTTAATGTCGAGTATACAGAAGGAAAAGACTTTTTGATATGTTTGGCACTTAATTTAGAGGTCAAACCATGGAGTACTTAACTTGGAAATCCGTCAAATCACCAGCCCAAAAATCGAACTAAATTCCCTCATCATTAGTTTTTTGAAATTTCGTGTTGAGAAGTGTGGTGGTTCTAGCTTGACGTCAAGCTGGAACCACCACAAGTAGGAGGGGTTATTAAAGTAGAACTAAAACCAAACCAGTGGGAGTTGAAAGGCCAAATTTGTAATTTTTCCAATTTAACTCATTGTGCATCTAATCCGTGTTTTTTTTTTTTAAATTTACGAGTGTAGAAAGTCTCCACAATTTTGTGTGTTTGGACCTACATTTCAAGGTCAAACCATGGAATATTTAATTTGGAGTTCCGCCAAATCAGGAGCCCAAAAATTAAACTAAAATATGGCATCATTAGTTTTTTGAAATGTTGTGTTTTCGAGTGTGGTGGTTCTAGCTTGACGTCAAGCTGGGTCCACCACAGATTTAAGGGGTAAGGGTAGGAGTATTAAATTTGGAATTCCGCCAAATCACCAGCCCAAAAATCGAACTAAATTCCCTCATCATTAGTTTTTTGAAATTTTGTGTTTGAAGGTGTGGTGGTTCTAGCTTGACGTCAAGCTGGGTTCACCACAAGTTTGAGGGGCAAGGTATTTTAGTTCTCCATCGGGATTGGGGTACTAAATTAGCCCAAAAATCGAACTAAATTATGGCATCATTAGATTTTGGAATTTCGGTTGTGGCGGTTCCAGCTTGACGGACCTTATTATACCGTTATTTTAACAAAAATTGCTCTAGCGAAATAGCCAGTTGCATTCCTCCCCTTAAACAATTCAACCGTAATACTCGCGCTTCTAGGAATGCCCATCAGTTTACCCTTGAGCCCAACTTCGGACGTACAGTTAAGTACAGAGATTCTTTCTTTAGTCGCACAACACGAATGTGGAATGCTCTACCCAGCTCTATCTTCCCCTCCCATTGTGATCTACAGACATTCAAAACCAATGTACATCGGTTTCTCCATTCAAATCCCCTCCAACCTACCTAATCGCTCGTGCTGTGTTTATCACTTTAAGGGTATTCATAACCCCTTAAGCGCGCGCTAAATATAAAAAAAAAAAAAAATATATATATATAAAACGATCTTGATAGCCGTTGGTGAAAATTTTGGAATTAAGTATTTTTTCTGTCACAACTTTAAAGGAGAGGCAGGACCAAGAAATTTAAACATTTCAAAAATATGATTTAATTACAGCTACAGCTGTATTTATATGATTATATATACATGACTAGGATGGATTAAAAATCTTTTAAAATCCCGAATTTTTTGGGATTTAATTTTTCGCTCGGGTAATATGCGATTTTGGAGCTTTTTGGTGACATTATTTGGAACAAAATATTCTATTACTGATTTGTCAACCCATATGCTGGATTTACATGTATCTTTAACTGCAAAAATTAAGAAAAGTAGAGTGGGACAGAAGTATGTCAAAAAACCGAGCGTGTGAAAGAGAAGCATCATGTAGAGAATCACTGGAGCGCCTTATCAAAACTCATTTTCCCGGTTGTAACTTTGATGTTAATAAAACAGACAATGCAGTACAAATGAAGCACACGGTGCCACCAGATATTATAACAGAAGATAAAATACACTGGGCGATACACTCGTTTTCAACTTATACAAATCTCCGGGAACAGACGGCATCTTCCCCTTTATGTTACAGAAGAACACTAAACATGTCACCCAAAATCACAAAAGCTTCTTTATAAGCAGCCTTAAGTGGGGATATATTCCCTTGGCATAGCGTGAAGTAAAAGTAGTCTTCATACCGAAAGCGGGAAAACCAAGCCACACGGAAGCTAAAGACTACAGACCCATTAGTCTAACATCGTTTGTTTTAAAAACCTTCGAACGACTAATAGATATACACATACGAAGTATTCTAAAACCGAATGTGTTGACACCCGCCCAACATGCTTACACGAAAGGAAAAAGTGTTGAAACAGCACTCCACAACTTAGTAGGCATAGTAGAAACAACACTCAAGAACAAAGAGTACACTCTAGCTGCTTTTCTGGCCATTGAAGGAGGTACATAATGATGCGGTAAAAAGAGCACTCGTATACCTTGAAGTAGATACTTCCCTCATAAATTGGATTATCTGTATGTTAAAATACAGGCGGATTAACTCAGAACTAGGGGATGCACAGATCAAAGTATCCACATCTAGGGGGACTCCACAAGGAGAAGTTCTCTCACCACTTTTGTGGATATTGGTTATGAACGAAATCCTGATCGAACTGGACTACAGTGGTGTCAAAGTAGTCGCCTACGCCAACGACTTGGCGATGCTAGCGACTGGATTAACAACGCCCTGTCGAAAGTTTGTAGCTGGACGAGGAAATGTGGACTCTCGGTCAACCCGCAAAAAACCGAACTGGTACTTTTTACTAACAAAAGGAAAATACCAGATTTTGTCCTACCATCAATAGAAGGAACCCGACTTAGTCTTTCAGAAAATGGCAAATATCTGGGCGTAATTCTTAACAAAAAGCTAAACTGGGGTTTAAACATTAAAGAAAGAGCCAAGAAGGCCATGATCGCTTTTTACTTCTGCAACAGGATCTTTGGTAAGACCTGGGGTCCAAATCCTAAGATCATAATGTGGATGTACACGGCCATTATAAGACCGATCCTCACATATGGCAGCCTGGTGTGGTGGAGTGCGATGGACAAAGAAACTAATTGCAAAACGCTTAATAAAGTTCAAAGACTAGCGTGTATAGGAATTACAGGGGCAAAGAGATCCACACCCACTGTGGGAATGGAAACGATACTCAACCTAAAACCCCTAGATCTACTTGTACAAGAAACTGCGGCCTACAGTGCCCTAAGACTAAGCCAAACCAAAAGCTGGAAAAGGAACTCGGTAGGTCACGCACAAATTATCGAAAAATTTACGGAGGGGTATGTATGCACAGACTACACTTTCTGTCTCCATCCCCAAAAGAGAGGAATGGGATGCTGGTTGACAACAATCAGGTTAACCGGTGGTAGAAATATACACCGATGGATCGATGTTCGATACGGGTATAGGTGCGGGATTCTTCTCAGAAACCGTCAATTTAGCCAAATCATTTAGACTCCCCAATTACAGCAGTGTCTTCCAAGCGGAGTTTCTGGCAGTGATTAAGGGTGCCGAGCAAATATTAATGATGGCGATACCACGAGCTGATATCACGTTTTACATTGACAGCCAGGCGGCGATCAAGGCCATCTCTGCCACAGAAATCAAATCCACATTGGTTTCATGCTGTCGTGAAAAGTTTAGAGTTCTTGCCACACAGCACAACATCAGACTCTGTTCCCTGGACACTGTGGAATTGAAGGTAATGAAAAAGCCGATAAACTAGCAAGGACTGGTTCATCGTTAAATCCAAGCCTAACAGACTCCAGTGTTAAAATTCCACCCTGTACGGCTTTCGTAGCAATAGGTCCACTGGTGATCTGATGGTATATCTCACCGAACAGTGGAACAAATCTTTACATCGTTTTTGAGAAAGTAAGATTATTGAACTTGATATTTCAAAAGCGTTTGATAGAGTTTGGCACCAAGCTCTCTTATCGAAAATGCGCGCATTTGGTTTCGATCAACCTCTTCTTCGTTGGATTAGAAATTACCTTTCGGACCGTTCAATACAAGTCATATTGGACGGTTTCAAGTCTGAAATCCACAAAATAAATGCTGGTGTGCCCCAGGGCTCCGTTTTGTCTTCGACTCTCTTTCTTATTTTTATAAACGATCTTTTGTCTGAAACTTCTAATCCATTGAACTGCTTTGCTGACGATAGTACCCTCAGCTTCTCATATTCGTTTCTTGATTCACATCCATGTCCTTCGGATGTGGAACTTGAACGGCAGCGTATGATAAGCTCATTAAATTCTGATCTCTACAGCATTGTCCAATGGGGAATCAAAAACCGCGTGGAATTTAATGCCTCTAAAACTCAATGTTGTCTCCTGTCGTTAAAGCGAAAACCACCCCCAATACCGCTATCCATGGGCGGCACTTGCATCGAGGAAACCGAACAGCTCTCAGTTCTCGTTATGTGTGTCACAGACCACCTATTGTGGAATGACCACATATTTGATGTCGCCAAAAACGCTGCTTAGTGTTTAGGTTTTCTCCGTAGATGCGAGAAGTTTTTTTCCCCTTCTGATCTGGCTGTTATCTACAAAGCCTTTATTCGTCCAAAACTTGAGTACAATTCTCATGTTTGGGCAGGAGCTCCAAAACCTCACTTGAGTTTGTTGGACAGAATTCAAAAGAGAGCTTTAAAAATGATAGGCGAAAGATCTATAACAGAAACAATTACATGTCTCGAACACCGCCGTAATGTTTCGTGTCTTTCTCTATTTTATCGCTATTATTATAATCAGTGTTCTAGTGAAATAGCCAGTTGCATTCCTCCCCTTAAAAAATTCAACCGTAATACTCGCGCTTCTGGGAATGCCCATCAGTTCACCTTCGAGCCCAACTTCGGACGTACTGTAATGTACAGAGATTCTTTCTTCAGTCACACCACACGAATGTGGAATGCTGTACCTGACTAGACTTTCCCCTCCCATTTCGATGTGCAAACGTCCAAAACCAATGTGAATCGGTATCTCCTTCTAAATCCTCTCCTACTTACCTAATCGCTCGTGCTGTGTTAAAAACATTTTAAGGGTAGCCATAACCGCTTTTGCGCAAGTGGAATATAAAAAAATAATTAAACAGGCGATTAACAAGAAAATAGTGGAACTTACCAATGACAGGTGGAACTCACTTGCAACTTGTACCACTTCAAAAAATCTGTGGCCCAGCTACAATAAGAAAAAAAACAGACAAAATTATGAACCTGAAAAAGAGATCCCTGCATCTTCTGATAGGAATTATAACAGGACATAATCTCTTACAGCCTTATTTATTAACTCGGTTTAGCGGCAGCGTAAAGTTACTCCGACTTTACAACGCCTCTAAACCTGGAAAGCTTATTTAAAAAAAAATATACCAGGAATAGAGGCGGAGTAAGCTAAAACTGGTTCATAGGAGGTTTAAAGCCGGAGTAAAGCCGTTTTAGTATCTAAATGTCATTTTGACATGCCATCGTCTGAAATTTACAAAGAGGAGTGCAAACAATTTTTTTTTCATTTTGGTTACTTCGAAAGAGTGGATATTTATTTTATATTAATACATCATTTAAATTCTTTAAACGGTTTAACATTACTGGAAGAAGGAGAAGGCCAAAGCAGTACAAAACTCGTTTAGATCCCATGACACTGAGGGATGATTAGTTGTCGGAGAAATGTCTATGAACATAAACAAAAATAATTATTTTTGTCTGTTGTAATCTAGAAATTATATACATACCTACATATATTTACAAATTTAAATATACCTTTTTTGAACTATCCCATTTTTTCAGAACGTTTTGTTTTATTTTTATCATCTATTAGTTAATTTTGTTAACCAAAATATTCCTACAACAATAAATCTACCAATAACAAAACAACTTAAACGAACAATAATGGAAATCAGCTGAGGTTTGTTTACGTTTATTAAAACCAGAGTTTTAGATTGGTGATTTTTTGATAGAATATTTGGCATAAGGCAGGCGTAACTAAAACGGATGAGAAAATATTTTATAAATATGGATTAGTTTGACGTGGCGTAAACCCGGAGTAAGTGCTTCGACTCGGTTTAACTATTCCGAGGTTGAACCGAGTATTAGTGAAATCTAATAAATACGGCTGTTAGGGTATCATAAAAATGAAATGGGCCTCAATACTGTAGACCTATGCAGAGGCTGCGGAGACGAAGAAGTAGAGGATGACACACTTCACTACCTAGGTCACTGTCCGGCACTCTGCAACATAAGAACAAAAATTTTTGGGTAGCTACTTCTTCAACGATTTAGCAGAAATCTCGAAGTCAACAGATGATAACATTTTAAACTTTTGGTTGATTTACATGTATCTGCATTTGGTTTCTGCAAAAAAAAGGGATGCCAAATACAAAATGTATATTTGCTAGATAGAGAGAAAAGATCAAAATGCAGAAGAACTTCGTTTCTGCACCCGGACATGCAGTTTGTCTTTAGAGAAAAGCACACCACTTTGCATCCGCTCCTGAAGTTCCAGCATGACATCACCATAGCTCTCAGCAACCATCGTGTCACTCTTGGATGCTTTCTGGATGTCGAGAAAGCATTCGACAGCGTATGGACTGAAGCTCTTATCCATAAGCTTCGCGTATTACATTTACCCCCGTCACTTATAAAAATTCTTTTTTCTTTTCTTTCTTCCAGAAAATTCTACGTACAAATGGACAACTGCAAATCACAAGTGAAGAACATCAAAGCCGGAGTTGCCCAAGGTTCGAAGCTAGGCCCCTTCCTCTACAGCCTGATGACATCTGACCAACCATTGCCATCTGGATGCGAAAATCTCCTGTATGCTGATGACTCCCTTACGTATGCCGCCTCGATGTCTCCTCTGGTAGCGTTACAAAAAGTTGAGCACCACCTCAATAGAATCTACGCTTTCTACAAGAAATGGGGCATCCGGATAAACACCTCCAAATCGGAGCTTGTGTGTTTCAGGAGACCCAGTAGAGGTAGTTGCAGCGCAGCCAAGTGCAGAAGTCTGGTTCTGAAACTTCCGGACGGATCTGCAATAGCAGCTAAAAAGAACGTGAAGTACCTAGGCATCCATTTCAACGAGTTGTTAAGGTTCAACCCACACTCACGAAACGTCCTCAAAAAAACCAACTGCGCCTTCCACCGACTCCACCCATTGATGAGACGCAGAAACGGACTAAGCCAGAAGACGAAGATACTTATGTACAAGCAACTCCTGCGGCCTGCAATCAGCTATTCCTTCCCAGCCTGATTCTCCATCTCGAAGACGGCCATGAAGGAACTTCAAATGTTCAAAAAAAAGTTACTAAGGATTTGTACCGGACTACATTTTGATCGGCAGCGAATGAGACATCACAGCAATGAGCGTCTTTACACAGAGGTGAGCATCATCCCTCTGGACAGATACCTACTGCTTCAAGCAAAGAAGCTTGTAGGACTCACTTACAGTCACCCAAATCAACTGATGAGAAGGATGGCCACTCATCAGCAACACCCCGTGCCGAGATACCTCAGTACGATGGAAATCCTGGTTGACAACATCATCACGTGCAACGAGCCAGCAGTTTCGTTCGACGCTGACAGAGTGTCAGCATATCACCGCGGCTAAATGCCAACCCATCCCCCACCAAAACCACAACTTGACAACCGGGACGGAACACCCCGAGGTCCATAAAGTGAGCCAATTTTTAGATTTAATTTTTTGACATGTATTTTATATTTTATAATCCTTTAAATTTAAGACAAAGTATAGGATTAACCTCCTATGTGCCAATAAATGTATAATATCATCGTATCTAACTAGTTATAAGTCAAATTGTAAATATTATTTTGTTCAATAAACATATATATATATATATATATATATATTTATATATATATATATATATATTCGTTTCTGCATTACAGGAAAGTGCTATAATGCAGAAATGAAGACACATGTTCATCTTCTTGATGGATCTCTTTCACTCGCTCGGATTTTTTGTATACCTCTGTCCTGCTCTGTCCTGCGTAGCCCGTAGCGTTATGGTTAGTGCGTTCGACTGTCACGCTGGAGGTCTGGGATCGCTTCCCAGCCTCATTCACCTAAAAACTAAAAAGTTTTTTTTCAGGGCTACTGCCTCTTGCGAGAAATTGACAAATCCTCCAAGAGTATCACTTGTCACGAATAATACTCGGAACCAATTTGGTTCGTGGTTTTCCGACTGGCTGAATATCCAAATGGTTCGGCGCCAAACCTTTTTGACATTTTTCCACTACAAAATGATCGGAGCCAATTGGCTCCGAGCCGTTCGGCTCGGTCGTGTATGGTCAGCTTAAGAAATCTGTTTTTTTTTAGATTAAATTGTTTTTTTTTTAGATTAAATGGTTAGAACAAAATATTCTGTGTACGCCTCAATTTAGTTTTATACCCATCTGTCAAGGCATGAACTGTTAAATTCCATTGAAGGATGGCTACCATGGTGATGGATTAAAAAACGACTAAGACCCCGATTTTGTTTAGAATTATTATGGAACCATATTTGTCTCGTGTGTTGTGTTGCTGTGTGGCGTAGGAAATATATGGAATGACAGCGACACACAACTCCACAACACAACAAACAAACATGAGTGGTTCCGATTTAAAAGCTTCTCTACTGGCTTCCAAATTTTTGACTGATTTTCATTACATGAGTTGAGATATCGATTTGGAGTGTTGAGATTACATATTAAGGATTTTGGTCAAATCATCAAATAAAATTGAATACACGCACATAAAATAAGTCCATATTTTTAAACAAACATGGATTATAAAAAAACAAAATTTGACTCGACTCTACTCTTTAAGTACGATTGATTTCGTTGAGTGCTACGTTCATTACCACTCAACGAAAGTATACAAAGGTTCGAATCAGCTTCAAGTTCCAGCTCGCTTCAATATCACATAAAGTGAACGTAGTAAATAACATACGTTATACCTTATTCGTCTCCTCATATTAAAAATTATACCTAAATAGTCTCTTGTTTTTAAAACATTAAACTTTACCAAGATATTCTCCTTATTTTTAAAGATTTTAATTTATACCAAAAAGTTAGTTTGAACTCTTTAATTTTTTTTTTAATTCAAAATCATTTCCGGAGGGACTTCAGTCCCTCAAGCCCCCCCCCTGGCTACGTGCCTGCAGAACATGCAATTATTATGTCGTCTCCGTAAACAGCAATATCGTTAAATTGTTTCTCTTTATTCATAACATAAAGACAATTATCTCCATTACATCTCGAAAAACCTATAGCATGCAAAACACTGTGAAGCCTCTTATTCCACTCTCGGCCAGCCTGTTCGAATAAACGATTAGCCTTCGATTCTTCAGAGTAGCCGACCATATAATACTCCTTTCCCTTAGCAGAAAATTTTTAACGACCTGGTTTCTTTTTTAATACAACTGCTTTAGATCCAAAAAGTCTGAGATGAGAAATTATAGGCTTACGACCCGACCAAAGCTCTTGGGGTGTTAGTATTCCAGCTATATTTGTAGGGCACCTATTTCTTAAATAAGCTGCCGTATTTATGGCTTCTGCCCACAAATACTCGGAAAGCTCAGAACCTACCAGCATGCATCTTGCCATTTCTACCAAGGTGCGGTTGGCTCTTTCCGCTACCCCATTCTGCTGAGGGGTATACTTCACTGACAGCTGTCTCTTAATACCGCATTGAACTAAAAACTCATTACATGATCTGTTCAGATATTCCGTGCCGTTATCGCTCCGAAGTGATTTTATTTTGCATCCTGTCTGCCATAGCTTTGAATTGTTTAAAAACACTGAAAACCTAGTCTTTACTCTTTATAAAATAAACGAAAATCTTTCTAGATTTATCGTCTATAAATGTTAGAAAATATTTTGCTCCCTCAGCTGAAGTCACCTTCATCGGACCACAGACGTCCGTTTGCACCACCTCTAGCAACTCCTTGCTTCGATGTAAGGATTGTTTAGGAAATGGTTTAACATTTATATTTCATTTAGCACAAACTATGCAATTCACTTTTGAAATAACTGAGTTGAAATTCAAGCCCACAAGCATATTATTTTTCTTCAGCTGCTCAAGACTCTGACTGTTCAGGTGACCAAAACGTTGATGCCATTTCCAAAAACTATCTACGTCGCCACATGAACTATAACTTAGAACTTCTCGCTCTAGATCTAAAATAAACAAATTATTTTTCCGATCGGCCTTCAATACGGGTTCATTGCATGCATTTATGACTATAGCTTTGTTCTCAATAAAATCTACTGAACATATGTGTTGAGTAATTTTGCTAACGGAGACAAAATTCCCACGAAGCTCAGGTACATAAGGCACATTATTTAGGATGACGTTTCCAATTGATGACTTAAGCTTAACCGTACCTATCCCGCTAGATAAAACTGTTTTGTCATTCGCTAGCTGCACCGTTTCTTTACTGTCCATATCTAAACTGTTAAAATATTTTTTATTGCAACACATATGCGAAGTGGCCCCACTATCAAGACACCATTCGCAAGGCTTTAGCACTTTACAATCATCAAAGTTTGAAGAAAATAATCCAAAAGATGCTGTTGAATTGGTTGAACTATTTTTCTTTTGACGACAGTGCACAGCAAAATGACCTCTTTGACCGCACGCGTAACATTTTCCCTTATTCTTTTTACCGTTTGCATTGTTGGTATGAAACTTATTGTTTGCTTTAACAGTAAAAACTTGGTGAGCTTCTGCGCCATTATTCCCCCGTTTCATGCCGACGCTGCTCTTCCTCCAGCAATTTTATTTTTAAGTTTATTAAAGATGGTAAGCTATTTCGACTCTCGATTGCAACAATGAAATTTTCATATGAATCAGGCACACTACATAACAAAATTATAATGAGCAAATCATCTGGTATACGCCCTTTGATTTCATGCAACTTTTCAGCTACTTCATAAAAATCATTAACATGAGCTGACATGGACTGACCATCTGTCATCTTGGCATGCATCAATTTTTTATAGAGACTGACCATACGAGCTGGACCTTTAGGTTGACGGATTTCACATAGCTTATCCCAAGCTTCCTTCGACTTCTTACAGTGTTTTACATGCATGAGTTCAGACGGCTTAACGCTGAGTAAGATTGTTGCGAGTGCCTTCCCATCACCAGTCTTCCATGTCACAAGTTGATCGTCTTTTGGTTCCTCAGGTAGAACATTTGACCCATCAACAAAAGACCACAAATCCGCATGCACCAGGACGCTTTTCATTTAAATTGCCCATGTCAAATAATTTTCCCCGCTTAGCTTCTCAATCTGGTATAAGGAACTGATCCTTTGTCTTTCTTTTATAGAAAAAAGATCCGATAAATTTAATAAACCGATTTGATTAAAAAAATTAAAATCAACAAATGACTGACTATTTTAATTAACCACCTTAGTTTTTTTTTCAACAAACAAAAAAAATTTAAGTTTTAATCGAATTTTTTTTATCAATCACAACCTGGGCCCATAACCTGTTGCAGAAAATAAAACGCAAACCGGTTATCAAAGGGCACGGTAGTGCCCAGCCAAGTTCTGGCACTACACCCTTTTTTACAGGATCAAACTCAGGCGATTTTTGACTCCCCTCTAACTTCAGTAGGAATAAAGACAGAAACTTCAAACTCGCAGCATTTGCTAAACTCACCAGGTTTAGACAACTCACAAAATTTCAATTCCTTAACATCAGTGGTTCCCGAGATATAAGACTGCAAAAATAGCAAAAACCGTAACTGACTGACTAACTGACTCACTGACAGATCATCAAAATTATGGAGCACTTGCCGACATGGTAGAATCTTGTAATTTCGCACAACGGAAGGCCTTGTGGTGTATACAAAGGAAAAAATCGAAAATTTAAGATTTTCCATTCAGGGGGCGTGGTACCCGCCCATTTTCATAGAATTTCTACAAATTACTTGGAGCACTTCCGATTGTCTTAGATTGATGAAATTTAATACAGCGGTAGGGCTTAAAGTGAAGGCATAGGAAAAATTTTAAAATTTGAGATCTTTCATTCAGGGGCGTGGTATCCGCCCGTTTTCATAGAATTGATATAAATTACTTGGAGCACTTCTGACTGTCGTGAAATGCTGAAAGTGGTAGGGCTTAAAGTGCAGGCAAAGGGAAAATGTTAAAATTTGAGATTTTGCAGTCAGGGGGCGTGGCATCCGCCGATTTGAATAAGAATTGATATCAATTATGACGAGCACTTCTGATTGTCGTAGAATTATCAAATTTGGTAGAACGGTAGGGCTAGAAGTGCAAGCAAATGAAAAATTTTAAAATTTGAGATTTTACACTCAGAGGGCGTGGCATCCGCCCATTTTCTCAGAATTGTTACTAATTATGTGGATCACTTCGGGTTGTTGCAGAATAATCAAATTTGGTAGAATGGTAAATCATGTGGTCAATACAAAGGAGATATTGACAAATTTTAAATTATCCATTCAGGGGCGTGGCACCCGCCCATATTCTCAGAATTGATATCAACTATGTAGTGAACTTCTGATTGTCGTAGAGTGATGAAATTTGGTAGAGCAATAGGACTTGACAAGCAAGCAAAGGGGTAAAGGGGAAAAGGGGAAATCACACCAAAAATACTAAATGTTAAAAAAGGAGCCAGTTCTTCTATACCTATACAAAAACCTTTCCGAAACAAGTCAGTCGTAAAAAGTTGTGAGATCTAAAAGTACGCCAAGTTCTAAGTTTATTAATGCTAAATATCAATTATTTAAAAAAAAAAAAATAAACCGGGTGGCACAACGGCTCATGAAGAGCCAGGGCCTAGTGACTAACAACTCGCAACCATTCCTGTGTGCGCCTGTCGACAGGAATGAAAGGAACGGCGAGAAGCACTTATTCGTGACAAGTGATACTCTTGGAGGATTTGTCAATTCCCCGGAGGAGGCAGTAGCCCTGAAAAAAAACTTTTTAGTTTTTAGGTAGACGAGGCTGGGAAGCGAACCCAGAACCGACAGCGTGACAGTCGAACGCACTAACTATTACGCTACGGGCTACTACTATCAATTATTTTATTTTAGGTAGAGTAATATGGAAGAACCTCAAAATTATCAGAGAAATCTGTTATTTAATGATTACTGACTTAAATTGAGTTAGTTTACTTGGCAAGTTTTTTTTACTACCTAATTACTCAATTTTAAAATGAAAACTTGACTAGTAAACCAACTCAATTTAAGTCAGTAATCATTAAATAACAGATTTCTCTGATAATTTTGAGGTTCTTCTATATCACTCTACCTAAAATAATTGATATTTAACATTAGTAAACTTAGAACTTGGCGTTCTTTTAGATCTCACTACTTTTTACGGCTGACTTGTTTCGGAAAGGTTTTTGTATATAGAAGAAGTTGGCTCCTCTTTTACCATTTATGTTTTTTATGACATATGTTTATGAAATAAAATTTTGTTTTCGAAAACCTCACAGACATTCATTTTTTAAAATAGTTTTATAAATTTAAAATCATATCATATCATATTTTCTCATGTAGGTACCTATACTTTGAGTGTAACTTGTGATGAACTTAAGCCTTTACCAGTACTTTATTATTATGCTTATCGTTAGTTAAAAATAACATTTTTATCCGGGGGACACCACACACCCCGAGGAGGTGATAATGCGCTTTTACCCACCATTTTCGGGGCGCTTTTTTAGAGTGAGTTCCCCTTGCCTCGCACTTCGGGGTGCTTCTTTAAGGTGAGTTCCCCTTGCCTCTTACTTCAGGTGCTTTTAAGGGTGAGTATTTAAATATAGATAAATAAGATAAAATAATGAAATACAAGAAACATTGTGGCGGTGTTCTAGAGAAGCAAATGTATCAGTTATATTTCTTTCGCCTATCATTTTCATAGCTCTTTTTTGAATTCTATCCAATAGACTCAAATGGGTTATTGGAGCACCTGCCCAAACATGAGAGTTGCACTCGAGTTTTGGACGAATAAAGGCTTTATAGATTACAGCCAGATCAGAAGGGGTAAAAAATTTCTTGCATCACCGAAGAAAACAACATTTTTGGCAACGTCGAATATGTGGTCATTCCACAGAAGGTGGTCTGTGATACACATACCGAGGACTGAAAACTTTTCGGTTTTCTCAATGCAAGTGCCACTCATGGATAGTGGCATGGGGGTGGGTTTCTCTTAGATGACAGTAGACAGCATTGAGTTTTTGAAGCATTAAATTCCACGCGGTTTTTAATTCCCCATTGGACAATGCTGTCAAGATCGGAATTTAATGAGCTAATCATACGCTGCCGTTCAAGTTCCACATCCGAAGGACATTCATGTGAATCTGAAAACGAATATGAGAAGCTGAGGGTGCTGTCGTCAGCGAAACAGTTTAATGGATTAGACGTATCAGACAAAAAATCATTTATGAATATAAGGAAGAGAGTCGGAGACAAAACGGAGCCCTGGGGCACACCAGCATTTATTTTGTGAGTTTCAGATTTGAAACCGTCCAATACAACTTGTTTTGAACGGTACGAAAGGTAACTTCTAATCCAACGAAGAAGAGATTCATCGATACCAAATGCACGCATTTTCGATAAGAGAGCTTGATGCCAAACTCTATCAAATGCTTTTGAAATATCAAGCGCAATAATCTTACTTTCTCCAAAACGATGTAAAGATTTGTGCCACTGTTCGGTGAGATATACCATCAGATCACCAGTGTACCTATTGCTACAAAAGCCGAAGAAGCTTTCGTTCTTCGAGATATTTCTTAAGCTGGAAATTAATCAGCGTTTCCATGACCTTGGAAAGCAGGGACATAAGTGCAATTGGTCGATAGTTTGAGGGTGAGGAAGATAAGCTTTTTTTTTAGGGACAGGCTGGACAAATGCTGTTTTCCATCCACTCGGAAAGAGACCAGTAGAATAGGATAGATGGAAAAGCTTACGCAGTGGTTTCGCCAGCGTTGAAGAACACCTCTTCAGAACAATGGGAGGGATACTATACGGGCCAGCGGATTTGTGAATGTCGAGATCTTTTAGAACTCTAGCAACTGCACGAGTGCGAAAGAAGATTTGTCCCATACAATCATTTACGCTCTCAAGTACAGGAAGAGTCGTAACACTTTCTGGCAGCGTCAAATTAACAGCAAACTGTGCTGCAAGAAAATTGGCTTTATCTATCGAGCTGACAAAAGGTGTATGGTTGAAGACCAGCGTAGGAACCGACGACGAAGTATCATTTCGTATATTCTTTGCAAATGACCAACATTTTTTACTACCTGTGGGACATTGTAGTATTTTTTGCCTTAATTTCTGGTCATGCAAAAATTTGGTTAAGCGAACATTAACATTACAGGTCTTTCTAGCTTGTTTGAACTTATTCCGGTTTTCCTCAGTAGGATTGGCTTTATAACATCGGAAACTTACTTCTCTGATCATAATAACCTCTTTACAGCTCGAATCAAACCATGAGTTTTCCTTGGGTTTGATAGGTTTTACCCTATTCGGGATAAAATTTCTCATTCCACAAAGAATTAAGTTTGTAATCATATCTGCAATTGAATCTACGTCACTATCGAGGAAGCAAAGTGACCAGTTAAAGGTACTGAAGAAACCGTTGAGACCGTCCCAGTTGGCTTTCTCGTATTGCCAAACGGTTCTCGTTGGTACTTTCTCTTTAACTGAGTTTTATTGGCACGAGCAATTTGCAGATATTACACAATGGTCTGATGAGCCTAGAGGCGATAATACACTAATAGTGTATTTATCAGGGTCAGAGGTAAGAAACAAGTAAAGTGTGTTGGCGGATTGACCTTCAACATCAGGGAATCGAGTAAGGAGCTGAACATATCTTCTTTCGGGTGTTGTCTGGCCAGAAAAGCGAAGCCAACTAGAATTGTGTACATTTAAATCACCCGCAATGACGATTACAGTGTGAGGATAATGGACAACAATTCTTAGGATGGAGTCGGAAAGAGCATCAAATTCGTTAAAAGTTGGAATTCTGCCCAGATTTGGGCTCCGATAAATAAATCAGGAGTGAATGATGTGCATATTGAACGTAAATTTGAACCACATGAAGTTCAAATTTGTGTTTGAGCACAAACCATATTGTGGTTGAAGTTGGTACGCAACATCATTCCTTATATCAACAGCGAGACCATGGTGGGGAAAGAATAATGGCACTAAATTATAACCAGACAGATTGATTTCCATATGATCGAAGTTTTCTCATACCTGAGTTTCACACAGTGCCAAAACGACTGGCCTGTTTTTCGCAGTATAGACGTATACAGCACCATTTCAATAAAAACAATAACTAACTAAAATCGAATCAGACAATTAACTAAGATGATTAACACATATACATAGATCAATAAAGATATAATAAACGCCAATACAGCATTTTATTTCCCAATTTAAAAAAAATTCAAAAACTGAATTTTCAATTTTTTTTAATTTTGAGTTTGAAAGTTATTTTTACAAAAACTATGGACATCAATAACTTGATTTAAAATAAAAGAATGGAGTTTTGGCTTTAAAAAAAGGTAAATTTTGTTGTTGTAAATGTTGCCGTTGTTTCTTAATTTTATTTTTAAATAAATGCCCTTCCTCTCTAAAGGGGGGGAGAAAGAACCCCCCTTTAGAGCAAACAAATTTTGTATTGTATTCCTTTAAAAAAACGTTATCAGTTTTTGGCGCCGTATAAGAACAACTCTTGCTTAATAAATTTTGCCTAATTTAGTATACGTCAACTTTTTCGTATAGTTTCGGAATTCGGATATATAGAAAAAAAAGGAAATTATAACTCTACTCTTAGCCTTACGGCATGATTTAATAAGCCTTACGACATGATGAAATAACAGTGAATGAATGTTTGCTTACCTTTTTTTTCAGGTAAATTTGAGGAAAACATTCATTAAAAGGTTTTTTCAGATTTGTTGACTTTTCTACCCGGCGCATCTCCCATATTATTAACCCTAGCGAAAATATGAATATAACTTTTTTTTGTAGACAATTTATTTGTCTCTAATTTTCTAGTATAGACTTTTCCGCCTAGGTTGTTAAAATTTTCAAGAAAAACTAAAAGGGGGTACTTTGGGTATGTTGTACCTGGGGGTATCCCCTACCATATAAAAAAATGATCCAGAGAGCACTACTTTTTGCATTTATTTTATCAATTTGAGTCTTTGTTGACTAGGCTATAAAAAAAAACTCTGAAAATTTCACGCAAATCGTTAGAGGCACTTCCAAAAAACAAACAGAGAAAAGTTGGTATGTCCGTGGGCGAATCGAAATGTTACTAATTTAAGATTGTTTTCCTTGTTCTTAAAACGGTCAAAACGGGATAATCATCCAAGTCGATTCCGTGCAAATGCGTCCGTGAATTCCATGAAAAAGAAATAAGACAAGAAATATTTTCCTTGTTTAAAATGACGAACTCTGAAAATCGTATCAAAATCGTAGAACCCGTTTCCGAGAAATCAAAAATAGAGTTAAGTGGGCGTACCTATTTGTTTTTTATTTGCTTATAAAAACAAACTGTGAAAATTTCATTGAAGTCGTTGCAGCCGTTTCCGAACTGACATTTTAAAGCAATTGCTAAATTTTTAATTTGCTCATAAAAACAGACTTTGAAAATTTTTCGTTTGATACCTAGAAAAGGAGTCTTTTTCATTAAACAAAGAAATAAGAAAATAGGGTGTAGTTGTGGGCGGATTCTATTATAAATAATTTTTTTTTATAAAACAAACTCTAAAAATTTCATCCTAATAGTAGAAACAATATCCGAGAAACTAAATATATAATTAAATATAAATATATGGGAGATCTGCTTAAGATGACATAGCCGACAAGACGACATAGTCGCATTTTCTCAGCAACCATAAGTATCACGGTTCTTTTAATCACGCCCAAATGTACAGTTTTAAAATATCAGTTTCTTAATTATTGTAGCTTTCCTCGGTTTGCAACAGTGTTTCTTCAGGACCAGACAGAAGAATTTTGCAAACGAAATTTTTGTTTACTGAAAAGTTCTACCGAAAAGATTTCCGTTAAGGTGAGTACAATGTGTCCGAAGTGTTTAATGAATACAGTTATTTGTTTTCTATGAAGATTTTGTGTTATTTAAGTGCCAGATCGTGTAGTTTTTATGCCTTTAAGATTGAATACATTTCTTATCGTGTCGGACAAGATGACATGACGCTCATCCGTCCAAGTTGACATATATGTCATCACAACATTTCAAGTCTTACATCAATGTCAACTTATCCGTTTGTTGAACATATAAAAAATCTATTTCGCCATTACCAAAATCAGTTCCAACAGGTAGTATTGTAATAAAAAGGAACGCTACAGCATCTCAAGTTCTCAGTTCAAGCTTATTTATAAATGAAGTTAAAGCTCAGGTCCAGGCATAAAATGAAAAAGAGAATCGAAAGAGTCAACGAGCTCCTAAAGTAACAAAACGGCCGATATTACCTGACAATAATGTTCCGCAGGGCTTTTCAAACGATGATGACGATGTGTCTTGCATTTATTTACTGAATAAGCTGTTCAGCATTTCACGTCCAGCGTCCAGGAGAGCCTTGACCATGTTGCCAATCATGCGCTAAGTGGTGCAACGCATTGTGTGCCGATGTTGATCATAAAATAAAACAATTCATTTGCGAGCTCTGCAATGAAGATTAATAAAAAGAGGTATGTCATCTTATCCGAAGGCAATATGTCATCTTACCCAAAGGTATGTAACCTTATACAGGGTTGTGAACTAAATTTAAAATAATTTTTAAAAATACTTATGTATGTTTGAATTCCATAATTTTAAGTTTTTGAAGTGAAACTTCAATACTTAAGTATTGGCGATTATAGCCCTCCTCGCGAAAAAAAAGTCTCTACTTCGTTTTTGAGGACTTTAAGTCCTAGAAATTCATTTTTTCTATTGAGTATCTATAACTAATTAATACATATGTTTTTTTAAATCTTACGTTTTAGTTTTTTCTTATAATTTAACCTTTATTTTTCGGTATTTTAATTTTCACCAATTTGTCTGCTCGTTTGTTCGTCTGCTCGGGAATTTTCTTAATGAAGGTCTTTTTAATTCAAAATGGCCACCATGTTTCCGGTATGAAGCTTACTTGAACATGTGCTGCCACCAATGCGTGAGGTCTTGAAGATTAAGTATTGCCAGCTTTGGCAACACTCCCCCCTGGCAAGGTGGTTTCGTGAATCGGCTTTCCACTTTCGCCAAGCTGGCCAACATCAAGCACCGCAAGTTTTGCGGTGGGTCTTGTATCTGTCTGTTGCAATTTTTACTGACGCGCTTCTTACGTTTCCATTTTTGCCCGCAAAGGTTCTCAGGATAATACCTCTCGGCCAAGAGTGTCGAGGATTATCTGCATCGATGATCACCACGACATCACCTACTTCAAGTTTTTTCGCTTCCGAGTACCGCTTTGTGCGCCTCGTCAAGTCTGGAAGGTATTCGTTCTCCGATCGTTTCCAGCAGTGTTTCGCGTATTGTTCACTGCTTAACCAGTTTCTTCTTAAAAGTGCACCATCGTCGAGCAGTTCTCCTGACATCTTAATGTCGTTTGAGGAACCTTATACAAAACGATTTGGCGTTTAAGCCTCTTCATTTTCGCTGCCTAACGGAACGTAAGTGAGGGCCTAGCATTTATAATTCGTTCTACCTCAGCCAACATAGTCACTTACAATTCATTCGTAGGTTTTCTTAGGTGTTCAAAGCTCAAAGTTTTCTTAACGGATCGCTCTCCCAACTTCCTTCCATGTGAGGTAAGGCGGGTGGAATAAAATTCCATATTAAGTTTGTCCCGATGAATTTTTCTGCCATTTTGTCCACATCAATCTTGTGTACAGCGTCAGTCAAATCATTGTTTGCTCCACGAAAATTCGTCCCGTTATCGCAAAATATTTCTAACGGTCGACCTCTTCGTGCTTTGAAGCGATTCGAGGCCATTATGCAAGCATCTGTTGATAGTGAATGTGCGACCTCGACGTGTATCGCCCGAACAGTGATGCACGATATAAGAACACCCCACCTCTTCTCCGAATGTCTTCCTACCTTTACAAAGAGCGGCTCAAAGTAATCGACGCCAATATACGAAAACGGTCTCGTTAACAGTTGAAGCCTTGCTGTGGGGTAGATTTCCCATGATCGGTGGTAAAGGGAGACACCTGTTATTTTTGCAGAACTGTCATCCTTGTTTAATTTTCTTAAGTCGTTGTCTGGATCTTGGTATAAAGAAGCGCTGCCGTAGTTCATTGAATACAGTTTCATCGTTTTGGTGAAGAAATCGGGTATGGTAGTATAACTTACTGGATCTATCGACTTGCTTCTCTTTTTGCATTATCTTTGCAACCAGTCAAAGTTGCGATTTCTTCTGGAAAAGACTCCTGTTGACAAATTTTGAAACAATAATTTTCTGCTTTGATGAAGTCAAGATTGATGAAACCATTTTGTGGGTAGATTTTTGTTCTTTTAAGGGAGGATCTTCTAATGTATCGAAAAACTTGAGAAAATGTTCGAAATAGTCGATGGCAATTACTGTAACGGGTTATTTCGATAATGGATTCGAATCGTGTGACATGGTACATATGGATATGTTTGATTTCTTGCGTCTCAGTAACAGTTGCTTTGAATTCTTTGGGTCACTCTTCAATGGGATTGTATAAGAAATTCGGTCCTCGGTACCATCGACTATCAGCATGAAATTCTGTGTTGCATTACCATTTTGTGCCTTCTTCGGCAACATTCGATTTGGTTCAAATCCATCTCCAGTCCTTGGCATCAGTCTCCTCCAAAATGTCCCCGACCCGAAAAGCAACAAATTACTTATATCGCCTATGATCCGGATTGAACCAGCTCAAAACCGTCATTGAGTCCGACCAGAAATATCTCTCAGATATTTTTATTGAATGACCAGCTGTTATGATTTTTGCTAATTTAACTCCTAAAAGAGCTGCTTCTAACTCTAACATAGGAATCGACATTACCTTCAGGGGGGCTACTTTGGTTTTTGAGGTGACAAGAGTAATCTTCATTTCATTGCCTTCTGAAAATCGAAAATATCCAACTGCAGAGTAAGCCAATTCGCTGGCATATGGACAGTCAATGACAATTTTCTTGATATCCAGAATGAAACTTTTCCATTTGTTCCATTTTTAAATTGTTTGGGCAGTATTTGTTCATCTCATCCAATTCCTGAGCTCTATACTTCTGGCAAGATTATTTTTAAAAGTACTAAAAAGTTAGAAATTAAGCCTAACCGTCATGACCATCAGGAATTTTAGAATTTGCCACTTCGTTGGCCAGGTTTCTTCAGTTAAAACATTTGGTTGAATTGGGTGTGGTTTGATAGCGAATCAAAATGAGTCGGATAGTGGAGACCATAACATGCCCAAAATCTTCTCGGGTCCGGATGAAGTATACTCCAGTTGGTAATGTTTTTGTCAAAGTTCGCAGCTTTTTCTTCTAATTTATTTGTCACTGTTTTAGAATTTGACGAAAAATAACGAATATTGAATCCACCTTCTTCGTGAATGAATATAATTTCATTTGCCGATTGCATTGCTTCCTCTTCGGAGTCGAAGCTGTCAAGATAATTATCAACGTTATGATTTTCGATTATACCTTTAACTGCTCTAGGGAACTGTTCTTCAAAACGCCTTGTAATTTCGTTTTGCACGTATTGTGCACAAAATGGAGAACAAGTCGAATATCATCACTTGCATTACAAATTCTTCGATTAGATTGTTTTGTTTATTTCGCCATAAAAAACGCTGAGCTTGTTGATCTGATGTTCTTATCTTCACTTGGTGAAACATCTCCAAACATCTCCAAAGCGGAACAGAACGGAAACAAGAGACGGGACGATATCTGGGCCTGAGAACAACAATGAATTCAAAGAAACATTATTTACTGTAGCAGCTGCATCCCACACAACTCTGATTTTATTCGGTTTGTTGTGGTTAATGAAAGGAAAGATAGGAAGATACCACACATTGTAGTCGAACTGTTGTTGTATCTCTGACTGTGTTAATTTTCTCGCGTATTTCTTCTCTATATATTACTCCATTTGATTATTTAGTTTTTCATAAAGTTGTTTATCTTTTTCCATTCTCTTTTCCAGATACATAAGACGACGAAAAGCCATCGGGCATTTTGATCATGTTTCCACAGTAAGGGCACAACGAAGTTCTTTCCTTCTCTTGTTACGTTGCTTTTTATTATAGCCTTCTCGTCGTCGGATGAGCGCAGCACAGTTTTGTTTGTAAAGTCCTTGGAGTCAATCGAAATGAATTCCTTGAACATCGTGATGAGATTTTTGTCTTCAGCTCGTTGGCAATCGCATAGATGGAAATTATTTTTTTCTTGGTGAAAGTCACGACCGGTTGGCTTTAATAAGCGCTTGCAAGGACCGTATACAGTCCAACCCAATCTTGTCTTGGAAGCGGCAGGTTGATCATCGAAACCTTCTCTCGATCGAAGTGGTATTGTTAGCTTCCATTGGTCCAGACCCAATCAAATTTGCGGCTTTGCATTCAAATACGATGCCAAAGGGGTGCCCTTCAAATGTGGATATAGTGTTGAGAGCTCTTCTGCATTTACATCTTGCAATGGAAGCCCAAGTGATTTGACTGTGCGGATGTTTAAGACATCGTGTTTAAGCTTTGAATTACTGGCTGAACACAATGACGACGTAGCTGCATTCAATGTTGAGAACACAACGCGTTGCAGTTGCTATCGCATCGTCGCGCCGTATCGCACAAGTTGGTCAACTTTTAACTTTTGCTGCATGCTTTCGCAAAGTCTCACTAGAAAAAAAAAACAAGCTACTGCGCGGAAAAAAAATTATATCTGTTTTCAGTGTTTTTGTGTTGTGTTTGATAAAAATAGTTTTTTTTTTACAAAAAAAAAAAAATAGTGAATGAATGTGAAACAATTATTTTGCAGTTAATTAGAGGGATATATTTTGAAATTTATCAACAGACTGGTCTACTTGCGACTGCAGTTTTTGTTGCGGCACTCTATTGTGTTCAGCCAGTTAATTGCTGAAATTTTAATGTTTACTTTTTTAGAATTACTCTCAGTGCGGTGGGTATAAGCTGTCCGTTTAAGGCACAACGGTTTGATATCACCTGAGGCCCCTGAATTAGCTACGAGGGCTTCATCAATAAGCGATATTGAAGAACCGTCATCAAAGAAGGCGAATGTGTTTATATTTGCTTTACTATTATGTATAGTCACTGGGACTATTCTAAATAAAATGTAGCTTTTATCCTTTTGATGACAGTTCACTATTGCATTTGTATCGCAGTTAGAAATGGAAGGTACATTTCGCACCTTATGAAGTAGCTTTTGGTGCTTATAGACGCACCCATCGACACCGCACATGTTATCCATTTGACAACAAGTTCGTCCATGTTGATGCAAGCATGTACGGCAAATTGTGTGTCGCTTAACAGCATCCCATTTTTCATTAAGACTTAGGCTCGAGAATCGTTCGCATTGGTCAACATACTGGCTACTTGATTTGCAGATGGGGCACTTCTTTTATTTGGTACTTGTGAATCTGAATGAACGTGATGATTAACTAAGGATTTTGTTGTATACTTTTCATTTCGGGTTGAAAAGTTCATCCGCGTTACTTGGGATGCCGAGCTTGCAATTTCGGCTAACCACTCGCTGAAATGCGAAAGATTCGCAGTAACAACCCCTTAACGGAAACTTCCCCACTCTAGTTGAATTTGTGGAGGTAGTTTTTCCACAAACTCTCAAACTAATGATGGATTTGTTAGGTGCTCCTGCATACCGGTCGCTGCCATAATCGCACATGCATTTTCAACTACCAGAGAAAATTGAATTGAATAATAGAATGTAGCTTATCCATTCTTAGAGATGGTTCTTTTCGAATTTTCTCAATCATGTCATCTATAATGTTTTCAGGACGACCGAACAGCTGTCGAAGGCTCTTAAGGATTCCTGGAACTTGCTCAGGAAAGAAAAGTCGATTACCCACAGTCTTGAAGGCTTCGCCCTTTAAGCAGCTTTGTAATCGTCGCAGATTGTCGCTGTTTGAATAACCGCATGAGATCGTCGTGCTGTTGAACCAGCTAATGAAGCGTGGCCACTCTTCAATTTCTCTGCTGAATGTTACATGTTCCTTCGATATGATTTGTCTGGCTGCCATTAGCTGTTTGTCCGGTAGGGTGGGTGCTATAGCTGCACTCGTGTTGAACATGTTTGCTGTTGGACCTTCGCCATGAGGTGCGTTGTAAATCGACGACGGCGACGTATTCACAAATGAATGATGGGTTCGTATGTCATTGGTTTGATGTGCTCCTAGTTTTTTGTTGGTATCCAGAATGCTATTCCATTGCGGTCACATTGAGTCAGTTGGATTAATGGTAGTGGTAGTTTTGGGTTGAGCTTGGGTGACATCAATTTCGCTGTCCGAACTTGAGTTAATCTCTAACAAAAGGGCATATTTGTTTGCTAAGAACTCGTTGTCTCGCTTCTCCTGTAGTCGTCGCTCCTCCTCAAGGCGCTGAAGAAGTGAGGCCCGCTTTCTTGGTGAAATAACTTGCTTTTATGATTTGGATGTTGAATCAATGGGCTTTGTTTACTTCGATGTTGATGTCAAGCGTATGGATTGTTGACGTTACGGTTGGTTTAGATGAGGTGGTGGACCATCTGTGCGAGGGTTAGCGCTTCTGTCTTTCTCGCATGTGATGCGGAATTCAAATCTCCTTCGTTAAGGTTGGGTGTTTCTTGCGATTGATTGTGACCATCGTTTGGGGCATTTTCGATAAAAATTGTGCGACATTTTACACAACTCGAAGGGTGATCTTGAATATTGTCGTCAACGCCGACACAGGTATAATGATACCAATCGTCGCAAGCGTCGCTCTGGACTATGTCGTCATTGTCCGCATTTTTGCACGCTTTGCAGTTAAAGGACATATCGACGAAAAGAAAACTAGCTAAGTACTTGTACTATATTATATTTATATGGACTATGTTCTATGTGGCAGGCGAAGGTAGAAAAAATATATAAATAATAAGCTTTTGGACTTACCTTACGTTGCCTTAAGTAAATTTCAAGTAGTCTTGTTGTTGCGACTTGATATTTCGTTGACGGGTGTGGTTGTCACTTCGACTCTAAATCAAGATGAGATGAGGATACTTCAGTGAGGTGATGTGAACTGCGATGAGATGTGGACTACGATGAGATGATATGAGCTACTATGAGATGATGTTGGCTATGATGTTGGTGACGTTGATATGATGTTGGTGACGTCGGCGATGGACGTGGCAGAGTGACGTATGCAAGAAATTGCTCCTTGGCTTGCACGTGTGCACGTAATTACGTTGAAAGACGTTCTTGGCGAAACAGCTGAGCAGTATTTATCAATTGCGCTAACTGCGGTGAGTTATTCCTAGCAGTGGAAGCACGTGATATTGTGAGCTGAACGTGGCAACGTGACACGGTGATGGCTAAGCCTATAAAGCTGAGATGCTCCGTGCAGCACGTATTTTAATTGTTGAAATGCTACAGCTACGACGTGATGTTTTGTCGAGTTAGTCAGACTATAATTATCACTTTGTACTGCACTGAGTTACTCATTGCAGCACGTGATAATAAGATGATCGTGGCAGCGTGATACGGTGGTGGTTGTAACCAATAATGCTGCGATGAGTTGCTCCTTGCAGCAATTATTTCGTTTCAGCCACGTTGCAGCTAGTATGTGATGTGCTTTGAAGCGTGCGATGGAGAATGACTATGGCTACAGTGAATTCTCTTTGTAGTTTGCAATTTGATGACTGGCACACGGTGTGGCTGCGGTGAAAACCTTCCTTTTGAGCGAGGTTTATTAATTCAATTTCGATTTAACCGATTTAAAGAATGTAGACAAGTTAAACCTTTGAAGTATTGGCGATTATAGCCCTCGCAAAGAAAAAGTCTCTACTCCGTGTTTGAGGACTTTAAATCCTAGATTGAGTATCTATAACTAATTTATACTTACGTTTTAGTTTTTTCTTAGAATTTAACCTTAATTTTTCGGTATTTTAAGTTTTACCAATTTGTATGCTCGTTTGTTCGTCTGCTCGGGAATTTTCTTAATGAAGGTCTTTTTAATTCAAAATGGCCGCCATGTTTCTGGTATGAAGCTTACTTGAACATGTGATGCCACCAATGCGTGAGGGCTTGAAGCTTAAGTATTGCCATCCTTGGCAACAACATTTATTTCTATCTACTTCAAATCAACATAGGTTGAACTTCACTCGGTAAGGTATTGATTCAGAAGGGCTAACAACCCCACCCTTCTTTGTTGAAATGTATGTAAGACAAAGATAAATGTATATTCATGCTCGACCCATTTCATTTTTGTGGTGAATCATTTATTTGTGACGACTTAAGTGAATCGTTTAATGCTATGACTATCTATATATCAATACGCGGTGACTAAATTTTGTAGTACATTTTAAGCACACTTAAAAAAATCGAATCATATTAAAACTTATATCAATCGAAAGGTAATTTTGAGTAGATGTGCCGAATATAAGTTTTAACTTTAAACATTGCGTTTAACGCGAGTAAAATGCTATTTTAATTTATTTTCAAAATGTACTGTGAGTAATGTGTAAAAGTTCAACACCGTATATATGCATTGGCGTACTCCTTTGTTTCTCTTCTAATAACTGACAGCTGACAGCCAAAGATAGTTTCTGGAAGGACCCTTTGCAATATCGGCATGACTCTTTCTCTTTTTGTTTCCATGTTTGGTTAATTTTAGGGGCGGCCGTACCGCCAAATGTAACATTAGGGGTATTCATGAAAACGCGTAAAACCCAGGTAAAGCTAAAAAAAAAAATTGTATACAAAAGTAAATTTATAAAATACCCATATTGTCAATATTATGCTGCACTTACACGAATTAATTTTGGGTGCCGTACTACGAATGAACATTGTCAATTTTATGCTGCTTTTACACGAATGGCAGATTGCCATTTTTCGGCCAGTACCTATACGTCAATAGAATGAGCAAATTGATTCTTTGGCAGTATTATGCCAGAAATATACTGACAGTTTTTCAATAGTGTAAATGGGGCATTAAGGCTAACCTACCTTCGCCTACTTTTTCCAAAAACTGAAAAATAAACATGAGTGATGAAGAAACCTTGCAATAAAACTAACGAAAATTGTTCTGATAGATAATTTTAGTGGCCATATAAAATTTTTAACAGTTTTTTAGTAAACAGATGTTTTCAACATGTATATTTATTTCTCAATTTTGTATTTTTGTATGAACAAGCCCTTATTTTAACTTTTCTTTTTTGGTTTTTCGTATCGTGCAACACATCAATTGAAAGCTGGCAATTTCTGTATCACGAATATGCCACTTTTTAGTAGTTTAACCGCAAATCGATTCTAAAGTGAAAAAATGTGTCAACTTGTATGCCTCTAGGATGTTTAGTTTGGCCGCAAATAGCGTTTAAAGATACATCGGTCAAAGGTTTTATGTACATCCTAGATCACGAACATGCATTTTCAAGTCACTACGACACTCAATTTTGCCCAGTGGTATTTGTGCAGAAAATGGGGAAGCTTTATTGAACAGCTTTCATTTAGGTAAATGGTCGAATTTCACTGGGCGGTGCTAGTAGTAATAAATATATGAAAAGTGGTTGTTGAAAATTCAAACATTCAATAATATAAATTACGGAGCGAAAGCCGAACTGCGAGTGTGTTATCACACAAAAAACCCAATTTAATTAAATCAATTCTTGACCAGTTCAAATCTTTCATACAATCTCCCACCTTACAATTGTCCAACGAATTGTTGGTTTGTAAACCGTGTACGGAGAAAAGAGAAAGAATCCGAATGATCAACAACCAACTTATGTGCGGCTAGTAAAAATGCTAGTTGTCTCAATATGCAATTTATAAGGACAAAACCTTACATTGGATGGGCATGATCAGGTGACCTCGGTGGCGCAATGCGTAGTGCATAGGCCTCAGAGGTAGCTAGTCTAGGTTAGATTCCAATTGATTATAAATTAAAATTGAACATAAAGACTAAGCACCACTGAAAGGAATCTGATGATTGGTGTGGCAGCCATGAAATTGCAATAACTCCAGCCAAATACAATGGTGGTAGCCTACTCAAGTGGTTGTTGAAAATTCGAACATTCAATAATATAAATTACGGAGCCAAAGCAATGCAGCCTAACTGCGAGTGTGCTATCACACAAAAAACCCAATTTAATATGAAAAGTAATTAAATATTGCTATTCGATTATATGAGAGTGAATTTTGAGTGCGCGTTTAATTTGTTCACAAAAGTAAGGGAGCTACTTCGAAAAATAACGCGCTCTCGAAATTCTTTATATCAAGCTTACAGATACAAACAAATTGAGGTTTACTTGACTATGCAACACTTTGAAACTACATTGATGGCACTTTAAACGACATAAAAGTGGATCGCAATTTAAAATGTGGATTTCAATTTAAAAATGAATACGGTTCACTTTGAAACTAGGTTAAGCGCACTTTAAATGTGTATCTCAATGTAAGAATGATAACTTTTCACTTTAAAACAACGTTGAACGGAATGTAAATGTACAAAAGTTGATTTAAATGTATAAATAAACACGTTTTACTTTGAAACTATGTTGAATCTTTTAAAACTACGTCGCATATTCAAATTAAAATTGTTGCAACGTACTTTAGATCAAATACGGTCATATTTAAACATTTTATCTCAAAATAATAAAAAAAAATAGGCTTATTTAAAAAAAAAATGAATTAAATAAAAAAAAACAAATTAAAGTTGTCATATACAAATTTTTGATTTTGCAGAGATTTTGAGTGTAGGAATTTTTGGAAATAGTCGGAAAACCTACTCAAATGAACTGATTAATTAAAGTTGTCATATACAAATTTTTGATTTTGCAGAGATTTTGATTGTAGGAGTTTTAGGAAATAGTCGGAAAACCTACTCAAATAAACTGATTTAAATTTTCACCTTTTTTACTTTAAATTTTCACCCTTATTGTTTAATTTTCAAGTTGACGACCCCAACCCATCGATCGTTTGGATATAGAACACATAGTTGCGTCTTACGCATATAAGCTTAATATCCCAATACATATCGAGATTTTTAGGTCGCCAAAGAAGTTTCACATCTGCACTTCTGCCACGAGTACTGAATTACACGCGCTCTTTTTTTTGGTTATAAATAAATGAATAAACTAAATTGACTTTGTCTTCATGAGTCATAGATTTTTTATTTTCAGCTTTATAGAAAAATTATTTCATCTTAAGCAGATCTCCCCAAGTAGCAGATCTCTCAAGTATTTAGCAAAAAAAATCATCAAAGTCGGAGCTCCACTATTAAAGTAAGGACACTTGACGTTTGTCGGCTTTTTATTTTATTGGCTTAATGCTTTTTCTTATATTAATTGACTTGAATACCTACCTACCTACCTACATAAACTATAGACATCGTCTTGACATAGCGATATAGCCACACACCTGTTCATGGATAGACAAAAAAAAAACATACATTTCCCACAAGCAACAATATGTCCCTCTTACTCAATACGCTTTGATATAATATTGATAACTAGAAAAGTCAAAATGCGATACCTGGTGGTAAAATAAAACCAACCAGTGACAGCCATAAGGGATACCTGTGTTTACTATCATGTAAAATAATTTATTTTTTAATAAAAATTGATTTTGTTTCAAACAAAATATAATAATATGTCTTTATTAATATTATTTCTTTATTTTTCATTGCAGTGCTTTGAAAACTCATCAGCTGGAGACCACAAAAATGGAAAATAAAAAAAAAACAAATATAGACAGCCGTAAGTACTAAGTAATTAAACTACCTACAATATTCTGTTGAGGATATTATTTATGTATATTTTTTATAATATTAAATAATGTGCCTTTGTGAGAGTCACATAATAAGATATATTTCTTTATATATTTTTTTAATAATTTAGAAACTCGACCTAATAAACGTAAGAAACTCATACAGTTTTTAATTAATTTTACATTTTTTTCAGCCGGCAGCTCAGAATACAGCAGCAACTGGTGGTTTTGGCGCTTCAGTTCAACAAACCTCTTCTTTGGGGTGCCTTCAACAAAAAATAAGCTAGCCTTTGGTCTGGCAGCATCTACAGCCAATACTGGATTCGGAGGATTTGGTATACTAATGTCAATACCAGCACCGCAGGTGGGGGACTATTTGGACAAAAGCCTGCTCCAGTATTTGGGAACACTTCTGTGTTTGGAGCAGCTGCTCCGAGCACTGGCTTCAGCAACTTCCAGACCAACCAAGTCGGTTCGTTGTTTCAACTGGAGTTTGAACACGCAACCCACAACTGGATTTGGTGGTTTCTGAACACAAACATAAGCTGCTCCACTCACATTCAGTAATATTCACGGACAACCAACAACGCAAGAAACATGACGTTGGAGCTTCGGGGTTACTCCTTTTTGACTCCGCTTACTCAAAAATAATTCGATTGGCTGTTCCGAGTAATGTTTTCGGAGTATTTTTCTATTCCGGAATTAATTAAGGAGTAGACCCAGAACACACAAATACATATGAATACTTTCATCGGATTATTTGTCAAATTAATTTTACTCGACTGAACGTGCAAAATATACATAAATATCAGACAATTTACGTCCACACACATAAATATTTCCCAAATTAGTCTCGGAACAATAGAAAATAATTCGATTGGAATTAAAAAGGAGTAGTACTGTTCCGAAATTCAATCGAGAACGACATTAGTCCGGCCAATCCGAATTGGGAAACAATAAAGGTGTAGTCCTTCGTATTAGATAAAGTAAGTACAAACCATTTCAATCGACTAAATCAAGATAGTGTTTTAGAAATAACAGCATTTTTTAAGAACCCTTTTAAGAATTTCAAGAAAAAATCATACAAAATACTTGTAAGTGCTAGTTATAAAACGCTTTTATTTCAAAACCACTATCTTGATTTGGTGGATTGAAACTGTTCTCAGTCTTAATTGAAGTACTCGTATTGGTCATTATAATCATTTTTAATACAGATAAATATTAAAACAAAAATTCATATAAAACACGTTTGAAAAATTTCAGTCGATTTTTTTGTTTAAAGGTGTCCCATATGAAATTTTTTTTTAAATATTTATCTATATTAAAATTGATTGTAGTGTTTACTACCACGACTTAATTTTAGCCTCAGACTCAGATTTCAATCAACCAAAACAAAATCTCGGCCGAAAATAAATTTTTTTCTTTGTTTTTTTTTTTTAAAACATGATCTACAACAACTATGAGAATAAAATAAAAGCAAAAGGAACAAAGATTGATTGATCCGAGGACGCCTTCATGTCAAAAAGGCAATTTACAATTAAACGTCCATTCTAAAGGTTTTAAAATCGTTTTTAATAGAAATCTTAGAAATAATTTCTTGGCATAGTATTTTCATTCCATTTATTTAAAAAAGTATTAAATTTACAAAAACACATAAAGCTTTAAATGTTTTAAGTGTATCAATAATTTAAATTAAAAAATTCTCTACATGTTCAAATTTATGAAAAAGTAATTCTAAAAGCTCAATGATTTACAATTATTAACTTATTAAATAATAAACTTAAGAATACAATTACTTGTAACAAAAATTTAAATATATAACTATAAAATATTTAGATTTCATTAAAATAATACAAAACTAGTTTCCTCTTAAGATTCGTTGTTGCGATATTACGTACTGGTATAGTTGATCAAGAACAAAAGTATACATAATTTTTGATCTTAAAAATTAAAGAAGTTATACCCAAATACCTACAACCAATTTTAAAAATGTATATGAAATGTGTAAAAAGTCATACAAACATTAAAATCTGTGAAATTATTATATAATCAATAAAATAAAGCAGAAAACTACAACAGAATATTTTCATTTGTTTCGAAACACCTAAAAAAGTTCAACTATTATGAAGTTAAAAGGCGTTGAAACAATTAGGAACAGGTTCATCATACACACAAAGCCGATTTTTCCAGTTTCTTAAGAGATGAGGAGAATCTCGCACTTCTTTTCACCCATTCTATAAGAGTTGCACTGGGGAACTCCACAATGACGAGGATTAGCCCGCGGAATTGTCTGGAATAAAACAAAAATAGGTACAGCCACATATCGAAAAATTGTAATATTCAATAAATAAATAATTGTAAAAAAATGAAAAAAAAGTATAAACTGAAAAGCTTTTGGACTGTATCTTTGGAACAGGTTGTCGAATAAAGGCAATTGATATCTTTTTATAATTGGTGCTTGATACTTTCAAAACAAGCATCAAAAGTTTTTACATAAAAGGCTTTTTGAAAAAAATTTATTATCTGTGGTAAAATCTTAAAATGGATTGGTTGTATCTTTAGAACTGGTTATTCAAAAAAGGTGGTTGATACCTTTTTGTAATCGGCTCTTGATACTCTCAAAACAAGCATCAAAAGTTTTTACATAAAATGCTTATTGACAATAATCACTTTTGAAATACACTTATTTGGAATGTGGTATACGTATTCCAAGAGTTATTTTTTTAATACTACTTCTTTGGAAAAATTGTTGATGCTTATTTTGAGAGTAGGAAGTGCTGATTCAGAAAAATATCAAACCGCCTTTATTGAAGAACCCGTTCCAAAGATTTACTTTAAAAGCTTTTCCCTGTTCACTTGGAAAAGTAAAATCTTTAAATGGACTGGGGTGTATCTTTAGAACTGGTTATTCAAAAAAGGTGGTTGATACCTTTTTGTAATCGGCTCTTAATATTCTCAAAACTAGCATCAAAAGTTTTTACATAAAATGCTTATTGACAAAAATCACTCTTGAAATACACTTATTTGGAATGTGGTATATACGTATTCCAAGAGTTTTTTTTTTTGAATACTACTTCTTTGGAAAAATTGTTAATGCTTATTTTGAGAGTAGAAAGTGCTGATTCAAAAAAGGTATCAACCGCCTTTATTGGAGAACCCGTTCCAAAGATTTACTTTAAAACCTTTTCGCTGTTCACTTGGAAAAGTAAAATCTTAAAATGGATTGGGGTGTATATGGGGTGGTTGATACCTTTTTGTAATCGGCTCTTGATACTCTCGAAATAAGCATCAAAAGTTTTTACATAAAATGCTTACTGACAAAAATCACTCTTGAAATACACTTATTTAGAATGTGGTACACGTATTCCAAGAGTTATTTTTTAGTACTACTTCTATGGAATAATAGTTGATGTTTCTTTTGAGAGTAGGAAGTGCTGATTCAAAAAAGGTATCAACCGCCTTTATTGGTGAACCCGCTTTTCGCTGTTCACTTGGAAAAGTAAAATCTTAAAATGGATTGGAGTGTATCTTTGGAACTGGTTATCCAAAAAACGTGGTTGATACCTTTTTTGTATTCTGCTCTTGATGCTTTCAAAGTAAGCATCAACAGATGCTGGACAACTCCTTTCAAAGATAATAATTGAAAAAGATCAACTTCCAAAACTTAAAATTTAACACTTACATTGTTGAGAAATGATTGTGAAGGAGCACCAGGATATCCAACAGGTTGATAGAATGAAGCTCTAGACTGCGGTAGAATGGAGTTAATGTACTATAGTTATGTATGTATAGTAGGTTTTCTTGTAGGTATACGCTCCTGCTTTGAGCTAAAGAAATAAACTTAAAAAAATCTATTTTTTCTTGCAAATTTTCTAGTTCTAGTTGCAACTTACTCGTTCACGATGGGAACATCAACACAGTAATCACTGCTTGATAACTAGAACTAGCGGACCAGGGACTTTGAAGCCACTTATAAAGATCTTGACTCTCTTCACCTATTGACAAGATGAAGAAAGAAAAATAGTTCTTAATTATCTTTTATTTATTTAATAAAAACAAACTATTTACGTCCAAGAGCACTCACGAAATCGCACCCACTCTTATTAAACTTTTTAATAAAATCACAGTTCAAGTCTTATGGAAAAATTGTTTTAATGAAATGTTTCACTTCTTTGTTTTACAAAAATATTAATTTTACTATTGTTTAAATTGTTTAATTGTTTGTAATAATAATTTTTAATACACACTTCTCAAATCACATACTTTTCATGACAGTTTCTGTCTGTTAATGTCCGGAATCCGTTAATGCTGACATTACCTAGTTAATGTCAGCATTAACTGGTTCGATCAGTTAATGTCGGGAATTTTCTGTAAAATTACAGAATTCCGGACTTTAACTAGTTAATGTCGACATTAACGTATGCTGGCTAGTTAAAGTTGACATTATCGTGTGTATGCTGTCCCGTTAAAGTGCGAAACTAAGAGAGCTGGCAGTTTCGTCAGTTTTCTTCGATTATTTTATTTCTCCATTGCAAACAAGGATGATTTAATTTTTTTTTTTAAATATGTACAAATTTCACGCAGATTAAAATATGAGATATATTTAAAAGATTTATTTCAGGAATGGAAACACAATTTGTTGAAAAAATACATCGCGCTATTAAACAATCTCAGAAAACGGCGAATTTCTTTGTCAATTTTAAAACGGAATCTTGTAAACATGAATTATGCAGCAGCTCTGAGATCGCATTTTAATAATATAGGTTTCTAAAAACCTTTGGAAAAGTTGATTTTTACCTACCAGAAATTCCGTAAATTGGAATAAAATCTAGATCATTTCACTATAATTTTGGAAGCGAATTGATAAATATTATGTTTATTTTTTATATTTCTGAAAATATGTTTTTATCGAGAATAGGTAAAATCGCAAAATTGTATCGAATTTCATAAATATGATTTCTAGAACTTTACTAAAATCGAGTCAATCGAAAAGAACACAATTGTATCGACTTTTGCAGCCCTGCAAACCAGTAGAAAGATCATCGTGGCTCTTGCATGAGAAATGCCTATCGAGTGAGCGACGGACGTACTTTCGTCTGTTTGCCAGCAGTGTTGCCGTAATCTCAAATTTCATAATGCTAGATTTCAAATTTTATTATGCTAGATCGTATGGGAGCTCCAAAAACAAAATGCTAGATTTCAAAATCACATATAAAAACGTCCATATCGATGATTAAGAAACAATCATTTTATAAAAATGTAAAATAAATATTTGTTTTCTCATAAATACCTAACATACATACATAGATAATATCTCCTTATATAACAAAAAATCGAAAACAAAACAAAATTAATTCAAAAATAACAAAACTTAAAGCTTTATATATAAATGAGTAATAGGAACTTTTACAGCAAACTATTTTTAAGTAGAACAGGTTTTAGTAGTTTAGTTTTAAATCAGTTAGACTTATCACATTCTTATTTTTATAATATCTTACCTATTTAATGATTTTAATTAAATAGTGAGTAAGCCCAAAGTTCTTCATACAAATAATCTTCTACACCCTTAGGGTTTTTCATATTTCGCCGAGGCTCCAACTTCCTCTTTAACACTTCTTGAAACCTTATTAGAAAAGTAGCATTTATCTTCTATCTTTAGCCCCTTGCGTATTTGGATTTGGACAATGCTCTTCAATAATTCTTTTCCAATTTTTTACTCAGCATTTGAAATGGGAAGTGAAGTCAGTCCAATTCCAATGCCAATCACAAGTTGACCTAATTCCTTAAACATATTTTCCCCAGCTGCATCTTTAAAAGTTAGTAGCTGAATTCAAAATGCATTTCTGTTTTGTGAATTTCGAGCTTTTGACATCTTATAGCAGATTTCTTAACAGATTTCTTAACAATTTAAGCAGCCGAATAGCATATTACAATTCATTAAAGTGTTTTTGACAGCTCAGACTTTTGTATTGAAATTGATAACAGAATAGCAGAGTAACAGAACAAAAGACCTAGCTGAATAGGCCGACATAATTGACTTTCCAGATTGCACAGCAACAGATGCTTTAAATAATTCATTTCTATTAGAAAAAGTCATGAGTTTTGTGAACGTATGTGTGAATCTTCGTGATTTGACGTTATTAAGGTTAATGTTGAATTTACATGTATCTTCGTCTGAAATATGAAGAAAAGTAGAGCGGACAGATGCATGCCTAAATTCCGATCGTGTGAAACAGAACCATCAAGAAGATGAACATGTTCGTCTTCATATCTGCACTATGGAACTTCCTATGATCTGCATGTACCTATGCAGATCTACTGCATTTTGGTGCTCTCTCTCTATCCAACAAATGTAAGTTTAAATTTTGCATCCCCTTTTTTTTGTAGAAGTCAGACGTAAATCCACCATAAATCCGAATGCTTCCTAATTTTTTAAATATTTTTTTCCAAATATGATATCATCAAATCAATGGTTCGAAATCATTTTTGCCATTCAAGAATGCAAAAAATAAAAACAAGAATGCCAGAAAAGCATTTAGCACAATTTTAAAATTTCATAATGCTTTCTCTTCTCTATAATTTTAGATCTAGCATTAATAATGCCGTTATGGACTGTTTACCGGAACAGTGTGTGTTCTTGTGTCAATTTTGTTTTGTTTACCCTTTACCTAGAATCTATTGAAATTATTGTTTTCTTAGTTCTTACAATTGGACTGTTTTTAGTTTGTTTGTTTTTCTTTTAAGTAAAACAATTATGTAATTTCAAGTAAATCCTGTTGATGTTTTTTTTTTTAAACAACTGTAAAAATAAAATATATAAATTGGGTAGCGCAACGGCTCGTGAAGAACCAGGGCCTAGTGACTAGAAACTCGCAACCATTCTTGTGTGCGTGTGTCGACAGGAATACAATTACAATTTTTTTTGACCGACGCATGAGGCAAAAGGTTTCATAATCGCCAAGGCCCGTGTTCTAGCCTTTGCTAAATCTTGCTAGTGCCTTGCAAGAACCTATATAAAACTCTCTAGTGCCTTGTCGAAAACTAAATTGTTTTTCTGCGCGGATTATATTAAATAATTAAAAATAAAATTAAGCTATTTATTTTCTATAAAATAAACTCGAATGTTTTATTAAAGCTGATATTAACTCGAGCTCAAAAGTCGGAACACGATGATCTTTCGCGGTAAATAAAATAAGACACGAAAAACTGCCAGGATCCCTTAATTTCGCAATTTAACGGGACATATGTACGTTAATGTCAACATTAACTAGTCAGCATACGTTAATGTCGACATTAACTAGTAAAAGTCCGGAATTTTGCTATTTACAGAAAATTCCCGACATTAACTGATCGAACCAGTTTATGCTGACATTAACTAGTTATGGTCATCTTTAACTGAATTCCGGACTTTAACGGTAACATATACATCCAAGTTCAAGGGTGTGCCGCCAGAGCACTGACTTCAGTTGTCAATTTTAATTTACAAATCTACAGATGATGTATCTATACGCACAAGCGCATCTATGCAAAAAATCGAAGGAAGATTGTGTAAGTATCCGTAGACAATAAAATCCACAAAATAAAACAGACACCCCTTGTACACTTTTCTTCTTGTTATTACTTGCTCTGTTTAGTTGATTTTTTTTTGCGACAGTCAATGCGTTCCACAAAAATTTTAAATATCGATTTGGTGTATGTAGCGACACCTAGTGAGCCCAGTAGGAAATTCACTCCTCAATGAAAAATTCCTTGATGAAATCCTATATGACACAGTCACATAGGAGAGATTATGCATTCATTACACTCATGAAACGTAATGCAGCAGGTCACCAGTTGCAATTTAAGTAGCATGTTGTGCTTTGCTCAAGAAAAAATGTAGAGAATAGACAGCAAACAAAACTTAAATGAATCCACAAATGAACGCAATAATTTTTTCCTGCAACCTTTCAGTGGCATGAGATATTCAACTTGTGGTGTTCGCTCTTACTGTTCAATCATTGAGTTTATACACATAGAGGAACCACGAAAAAAAAGTGATAACCTCACTAGGTGTCGCTACATACACCAAATCGAGATTTTAAATTTTTGTGGAACGTATTGACTGTCGCAAAAATAAAAATCAACAAAACAGAGCAAGTAATAACAAGAAGAAAAGTGTACGAGCGAGAGGTAGGTATCTGTTTTATTTTGTGGTTTTTTTGTGTACGGATACTTATACAATCTTCCTTCGATTTGTTGTATAGATGCGCTTGTGCGTATAGAAACATTATCTGTAGGTATCAGGCGCGAACACAGGGGGGGGTTGGTTGGGGGTTCAAACCCTTCCCGAAATGTATGAATTAAATTTCCTCGCCATACAATTTCACTATTAATTTTGAGTTTTCAGTTTAAACCCCCCCCCCCCCGAAATTTTTTCCTGCGTTCGCGCCTGGTAGATATGTATATTATAATATTAATAATATTATATTAATAATTAATAATTAATAATAACAATTCTCATCTAATAAGGAAAAATTAACTAAGAAAACGTAGTTATTCAACCAAGAACATGAAATGTACCTAAAATACAATTTGTGGCAATAAGTGCCAGTATCAAGTGTTTTTTAAAGAAAAAGTTGATAAAAACTAATATATCATGCGGAGCCGCGCAAGAAAGAAAGCGATTTTTTTTTAATTTGAAGCGAAAAAGATTTTTATTTATTATTATTATTATTATTATTTTTTTTTTTTGAGAGAGAAAAATAATATTTTTTAATTTTTTTTTTATTGTAATGAGAAATTAGTTCAATACTTGTAACAATATCTCTACATCATCTCTTTCAAGTAGCCATATTCGAAGACAGCTGAAAAAGATTGATTTACTAACTATTTGTTTGCGTATATCCCATGGTAGCTTGTTGTTAATAAAAGGAGCAATTATAGTAACAAAACGTCTATAGTGTTCCGTCCTTACTCTAGGAACTACAACAGACTTTGAATTACATAATGAATGTATTTCATTCATGCGTATGAGGTGATGTCCCCCACGTTAAAAGAATATTCTCAATACCTTGAACACATATAAATAACGAATTGGCAAAATGTCTAGAGTTTTGAACAAGGGGAGCGAAGGCTCCCATCTTGGTTTGAAGACCATTACCCTTAGTACCTTTTTTTGAGCAGTTATGAGTGGTTGCATGTTGCTAATAAATGCACTTCCCCAGCAGGTTATCCCATACTTAAGTCGGGAATTTACAAGAGCATAGTAGATTGTAACTAAAAGGTTCGATGGAACAAATTTACGAAGATGGCAAATTTTATTCAAACGTATGTATAATAATTGATTTACATTAGCAATGTGGCTTTTCCAGTTTAACTTACTGTCCAGCGTAACTCCTAAGTATCTGAAGTCACTAACCGGTTCAAGACTTAGGCACTCAGCACTGCAATTTAAGCGGTCACAATCTGTGACGTGGTATTCTATTTCATTCAGATGAAAAGTTTTTGAGAAGGAAAATGACATGACTTTGGACTTCCTACTAAGAACCATATTATGATATTTGAACCAACAGTTCAATGTACAAAGATCTTTGTTTATTTGTTGCTCAAGGTTAATTATATCAACTGTAGCGTAGGCAAGAGCCAGGTCATCCGCGAATGCAACAATATTTCCATTAAGAGGCAAATTAAAAACAGAGTTAACATATACTAAAAAGAGTAAAGGGCCAAGCACCGACCCTTGGGGAACGCCAGCTTCTGACCAGGGTAAAACATCACTCATCATTCCATTTGGAGAAACATATTGCTTTCTATTCGAAAGATACGAGGAGAACCAACTGAGGATATTATTTCTAAAACCAAATCTATAAAGCTTACGTAACAAGATTTTATGGTTAACAAGGTCAAATGCTTTGGGTAGGTCAAGGAACATACCAGCTGATAATTGAGATTTGTCTAATGTTTTATAAATATTTTCTAAAAACGCTATGATAGTTTCTTCCATAGATTTCCCTTTCCGAAAACCAAATTGACTGCCATCTAAAAGCTTATATTTATCAATAAATATAATCATTCGAAAGGATATAATTTTTTTCAAACACTTTTGAAAATACAGATAGCAGGGATATTGGCCGTTAGTTGTTTGGGTCACACTTGTCGCCTTTTTTGTGGATAGGTATTATATTCGACCTTTTAAGGCACTCAGAAAAGATTCCTGATTCAAAGCTTTTATTTTTTAGAAATGAAAGGGGACGAGCTATATACGGATAGATTTTTTTCAATATCACGCTGTTGATCCCATCAGGTCCACTTGAATATTTAGGTTTCAGATTAGATACGACTTTCGCTATATCAGTTTCGAATATTGACCCAAGAAAAAATGACGAAGTTGATTGAGAATCTAAGTAAGGTTCTAATTCTAGTCCATCAGATCTTAGGGAACTTTGTTTATATGTTCCGGCTACATGTTTGAAAAACGTATTAAGAACATTGCATATTTGTAGTTGATCAGTAGCAATTGAATTATTACCAAGTCGTAAACTTTGTATGCAGTTTTCGCTTAAACCTTTACCTAGGATATCGTTTACTATTTGCCATTGACGTTTAGGATTTTTCGCATTGTACTCAAATTGACGTTTATAATAAGATTGTTTTTGATAATTTATTTGTTCAAAAATGCCTTTCCTCAGTTGATTATAATGCAGTTTAATATGTACTATATAAAAATTGTTTTTATTCCGTCTGTAGGAGATATTCTTTTCATTTATTTTTTTTACACAGATCTTCTGTCATCCATGGTTGTATTCTATTAAGCTTTGATTTTCTGGAGCTATGTTTACAATTGTCTATATAAAAATTAATAATTTTGATAAATGTATCAAAACCAACCGGTAGCATAATGGTCAGTAATATCCCAGTCAAGTACAAAGGGAGTTACTTCTAAATTATTTCTATTGCAGAGAAATATGTGATCAATTCAAGTTTTAGTATTTTCATTTACCCTAGTAGGAACATTAATAAGTGAATCAAAGCCCATCGAAGACATAAGAAGATAATAGTTATCGCTACTAGAGGGTAAACCCAAAATATCAATATTTATGTCACCCACAATGCAAGTGTTTTCATTGTTTAATAAAGGTATAATATCTTCGATGTCTTTAAGGAAGGCCTCCCTAGCAACAGACTGCAGACGATACATGCAAACAATATTTAATTGTATAGTATTTAAAATTACCTACAATACAGTCGGCACTTTCAAGATTCGGTGTAAAAATATTTTCTATAACAAGTGTATTTTTGATGTTTCATTACAATTTGCTAAGAGATTATAACCCGGTAACGAATAATAACTTATTTCATGGTTGAATATCCAGATTTCTGACAAAACAATTATATGGGGTAGCGCAACAAAACTATTTTGCAAATAAGAACAAAAAGAATCAAAATTTTTTCTAATACTTCTAATTTGAAAAATTATGAAATCGTTATGATTAGCGTTATGATTAGCGTTAAAATTTGAACCAATAAAAATCTCATTACAATTACTACCATTATCAAGATCAAAAATTTCGTTTGGATTAAGCATAATTAAAATTTAAGATTAAAGTAGGTAAAAAGAGTGTCTTAATCTAAGTGATTCAGATCGTTGATGCTCTGAATATATATGATTTTACTACCAGAAGCTCTCCTGATCATGATTCTCCCATTTCGTACCCACAAATATTGGTAGCCTGAGTTCTTTTTCGCCTTCTTCGCCTCATTGAGTATGAGTTTAGACTCAGTGTAAAGCCAGTCGTTGACAAAGATGTGTCCCTCACTCGATGAAAAAACTTCTTTGGCAACTATTGGTCCTTTTTTTGCATATGCTGCAGACCATAAACACATAATATAAAGATGCCAAACCTCGGCTGTCATCCGATTTGCCTACAAGCTAAAACACGCACACATAGAAAGCTGGGCCAAATTCACCATGCTAGTTTTGCACACATAGACAGTTGGCCTTATTTCACCACCAAAATGGCGGGTATTTTGAAAATATCATGAGAGTGTTCAAAAAGTATAAAGTATGGATGAATGATTTATGAAGTGCTTACCCGACCTTGTGTGAGAATGTTTTTGTTGAGATTTATTATTCTAGATTTAGAACGTGAAGCACAGAATATTTGGATGGTTTACAAATTTCTATTTGATTCTCCTATTCTTTCTTGAATTTGTTTGTACCTTTCAGGGTTGGTGTAAATCTATCATAGACCGACGACGTGAAACGTAATCCATGTTTTTTGATAATCTATATGGATCATTTTTGGTAATAAAATATTTATTTATTTATTCATCTACGGATTTAAAAAAATCTTACAGATTACTGAAAATTAAATATAATATACATATAGGGGAGAAGAGAGAGACTTGATCCCTTTTGCAGTTTTTGTATAATTACTTTTTTATTTAGGTTTTTTAGAAGCCCCTTTCCTATGTTAAAATAAAGACACGTTTATTAGCTTCCAGTTTTGCATAAAAAAGCACTAAGTTCTAAATATTTAAAGCGATGTTAAGAAAAAATTGAAAGTAGTCAATAGGATCAAGTCTCCCCAAACTATGGGAGACTTGAACTTGAACATTTTTAATTGAAAGCCAAACAAAATTTATGAGCATTTTAGTAAAAAAAAAATAAAAATCAATGGCCCCAAGTAATAAACGAATTTTGGGTCGAATATAGTTTAGATTCGATTTTTTTATGGAATAAACTCGAAATTAAATTCGACTCAAAATTCGTTTATTACTTAGGGCCAATGATTTTCTGTTGTTTTTAGGTTGGTTTTTGTTACATTTTTCTGTTTAATTTTTTTATATTTTTTTTTAACTTTAAATTATGGTATAAAATCTATTTTCCTACAAAAAGTGTTTTAAGATTCATTCTCAAAATCAGCTTAGTTCACAAGTTATACCAAAAACATTGAAAAATGACCAGTGCGATCATTCTATCAGAAATGCATGGGTTTGGTCGAATTTTGTGTTTTGGGCAAGCCTAAAGTCTGGTCCACATCTCTGTCGTGTGTTGTCTTGTGGAGTCGTGTGTCGCCATCGCTACAATGTATTTCATATGCGTAGGACCATATTTGTCTCGTGTGTTGTGTTGCAGTGTGGCGCATAAAATATATGGAATGACAGCGACACATGACTCCACAACATAACACACGACACCGATGTGGATCAGGCCTAAGTTCCAGACAAACATTCAAAAAAAATGAGTCTGGGGTCGACCCACACTAGTAACTTCCCATTGGTGCACTTGAAAACCATGTACATCCCAACTAACAATTTTACTCCAATAATTATCCATAGAAGCTGTTTATACTCGTTTATTGCACTCATTTAATCTCTCTTTCAGAAGGAGAACTTTTTAACTCCTATAGCACCTTAAAGAAGAAAATTTAGTTGCTATGAAGAACATTCTAAGAGAGTTCGAAAGAAGTGCTAAAGGAGTAAAGTATAGAGTGTGAAGAAAAATAAAAAAAAATTAAGTAGGTAAGCCTAGGTATCGAACTCTGGATGCCTCGCAATACTTATAGAGCTCGCTTACCGCTCGGCCAATCTCTTATGTGAAATAATTAGCACTAAAATCGATTGACTTTCTCAAAGAATTTTATAACTCGATTTAGCCTGCAGCACGTGAATTAATATAAGAGCCTAATGTTTTCAATGCACATTATGATTTATGCAAATAATAAATATGCCCACGTTTTTGAAAAACTAAAAAAGCGTGAACCCATCCGCATTGTTACAAATTAATTATTACAATCACATAACACGTTTTACTTGAATTGCAAATGGTAGCAAAATGGAGTCATGGTGTTTGCAAGATATTCTATATATATTTACCTATATAAACATATAGTTTATACTTATATAAACATTATAGCAATCCGAGCAAGATACTAACTTTAAGGATTGCATTAATATTTCTTTGGATCACTATTGGATATGATTAAAGAAACATCAGTTCATCGCAATGTGATGCTGATGTTATTGCTAATTGAAAGTCTAATGGATCAGTTATATCACCTTTGACTCTTATACCGATTTGGCTTCCCGTCAGAAGGATTTCTGTGTCACTAAAGAAACGAATGACACTTTAATGTCTGAAATCGGAAGCAATTTTGTTAGTTGGGATATGTACCTATTTACCTAAGTGGTGGGTGGTAGAGTATATACAATATACATATTATATAATTATATATTTTATATTGTAATAAATTTATTTTAAATAGTTTTTTGTCAAGATTTTTTCATCTGTTTTTCTTATTTAAAAAAAAACAGTGTCTGTTGGATTTTTTTTTTAATATTTGGTATTTTGTAATTATGTGTAAAATAAAATTAGTCTGAAGTGAATATCTTATTCCGTTCTCGAGATATTCCAGATAAATGACATTTTAAAGCCCCTTTTTAAATTTCTGTAGTAAAAAAACGGTTTATTGAATTTGTTAGAAAACCTTTTCAGCACGTTATGACAATACTATCTGTAAAATAAAATGTAGCCGAGGTCGATATCTTTATGCATTCTCAAGATTTGGTGGACGAAAAAAGTACCCCGAACGTACGTACATACATACATACAGACATCTTGCTAAAAACGATGGATTCTGATTCTAGAGACCTCAAAACGTGAAGATATGTCAAAATTTTCAATTCGACAAACCGCACCAATTACAATAACTTCCAATGGGGAGTGAATAAAAATCCGTGAATGCAATTGTTCCTTTCTGTCTCACATATTCCGGTATATTTAATAGCCTACTACGCGGCAACTAAACTTCATAAAATTTCATACAAATTCTTGTGAATCGAAGTTCAGTATTAAGCTCATACAATTTCATACGAATAATGTTTTGTCGCATCGTGAGGTGTATTTCCGATGAGGTCGAGTGCGGTTTTACTTTTAAAGGGTCTTCCAAGCCAGCGAGAAAACATTCGGCGCGGCGAAGAAACATTGTTGTGTTGTGCAAAGAAAAACACCAACAAAATAAATGTATCTATCGCTCATGATCCATATAGATAATTCCATGAAAATGATAATGGTTATATATTTATTTATTCCGTTAAATAATCTTACATTATTTTCAGAAATAATCCATATAGTTCGCAAAAAACATGCATCAACAACACGAGATCCAGATCATTATTTCATATTTTCGTTGTAATGTATGTGTTTTGGTGATCCATAATTGTTTATGGATCATTTCTGATAATACGGCTGTAGTCTGTATGCGCCCTTAGTTTTAGTATTTTTCGAACACGCCCTTTGAGGTGAATGGTGAAATGTCAAAAAATTATTGAAAACAAAAAAAAAAAACAAATCAATTCGGTCAATTTTATCGCGTTTTCTTTTTTTCTGTTAATAAAAATATAAATAAAATATGTAGTTTTAGAATTTAATGATTTTAGTTAAAAAAAAAAACAAAGAAAAGATTCTACTTGAAGCGAAATCAAGCATACTATAATCTTTGTCTACTAATTTCCTCGAAGTGGTCAAAGAGTTGGAAAATCGTGACTCATCAGTTTATGCGAGGATTGCAAGAATTCATAAAAGCATAGATACACCTTTTAAGAATATCTCAATGAATGGAACCTATTCCATTGAATTGAAATTAATTTTCATTTACGAACTTAAAAAAGTGATGAAGCCAAAGAATAACCTATTGAAAAATAGAAAGAACATACCTATAGTTCGCCATGTGGACCTTACACATTATATTTTTGGTTTGGGTGATTTGGCAGACGAATCTATGTGAAGCGGTGACACAATCAGAATTTCTATAAAGCGTAACTATTTATGAATGTCTCATTATAGTTAATTTGAGTAAATTCTTATCTCATGTTTTTTTTTTGTATAGGTTCTTAGCCCTTCATGGAATTTGGAAGCAAACTATCCATTGCAAGGCTGAATATGTATTGTATAATATTAAGGATCATGGTGGTGAGGTAGCTCTTCGTGGGACTATGGCCGATGATAAGCCAGCAGATGACTTGGATTAATGTTTCTTTTAGCAAACACACAGTTTTTAAACTGTAGTTCAATTCTTTTTTCCAAATCAAATGACTAGCTAAGTTATAGAATAATAGTAACTTTGTTTTTTGTATGAATGTTGATTTATTATTCCGTGAATCCCTTCTATTAATCTATAATCATAATCGCTTTACTTTACCTGCTGCTCATTAGAAAATAAGTACCTAAATAAAACAAAGCTGAAAAAAAAAACAAAAACAATTGTGTCTTCTGTTTTTGGGCTGGTGAATGTTTGCTTTTCGTGACCTATGGATGTTGGTGTTGTATGTTGGATTGTATTGTTTAAATTGGTTTTTCATTCTGTAGCAGCCTAAACGATAGAATAGTAGAAGGAAACATCTGTTCGCGTCGAAGCAATGAGACAGATTTTTTCCTTGATGGTTTATGTGGGAATGAAAAATATGTACATACGTAAGTATAAACATAAAGGAATATATTTGTGTATTATCGAGGGTAGGTTATTAGGTAGGTATGTATTAAATTTTCTTGCAAGATTTCAGTTTAGTGTTACATTTGTTTGCAAGATTTTGAGGATATTATTTGCTTTGGAATGCAAAATTTATTCTACGAGTGGGTAGGTTTATGAAGATACATAGGTATATTTGTTACTTTGCAGTGGCTGTAACGTAGGAAAGAATATGTATGCAATGTTGAGGTATGTTAGTGGTGGGTGGTTACAAAGATTAGATTTGCTTTAAAATTAGCTGGCAAGATATATTTAGGTATTTTAATTGAAATTTACAAATAATTACAACTACCTATGAATAGGCGTGTAGTTATGTATATTTACGCACGTGTCGTCTTGTTTGTGGACAATTTGAAGATTTTCACTTATGGGCCGTGACATTCGCCCATTTACTTAGGATAATGAAATTAAAAAAGGAAATTGAGAACTTGAGAACTTGAGAACTTAATATTCCTTATAGGGACAGCTTTAATTGTTCCACCCACTTTAATCCGATAAAAAAATCTTAGCAAAAAGAAGGTAATCACACCAATATTCTATCTAAATTTTTTATTTATTAACTAATTTCTTATTTGAACAACCAATACACAAAATTGCAAGTTCTTTTTCAAACAAAAATTGTAATTGTCTTTAAATAAAGCTTAAGCACTAAGATTCTGTTCTGAAATAGGATTATGTGTGTTGTTGTATTGCAAATTTGAGATTATCAAGAAAATTCAATTTGTCCTCTTCGACATCAGTCTCTGGAACTGCTCGGAAAAACATAAGATTCCAATGGTTGTTGTTTTGTGTCAGCTTTACATTCAGCAGCCAGTAAATGTATCACGCCAATCGTGGTGTGCTGGAGCTCGGTGCGTTATCTGTTCAACATGTAGCAAACAAATTCATGGACTTTATGTTGACGACGATATTGAGGAACTACTTTTTTAATAACCAAAAATAGAAATTCTGGTGATATCTTCTTAGAGCCATCGCCATCGATTTAGCAAGGCTTTGCGCATTTGTTCATCGAAATTATCAAAAACACTTTATAAAAATATCTAGCAATGTTGAAGACAGATTGAATTAATGTTTTTTTTATTAATATTTAATAAAAAAACCGCGAATTAAAAACACGACAGTAATTGAGACGCACGTACCGATATCGACATAAAAGCAAAAGTCACCACAACAAATTCATAAAAAAAAATAGAACTGTCAGACCAATCAAAGCCAACGCGTTAAATTGTTGCTGTTATTCACATCTTTTCTTCGACACAAAATAAAATTACAAATACAACAATGTAAACAAATGGGTTTTGGGGGGTAAGACGTACGAAGTTTTGGCATCTTTATATTATGTGTTTATGCTGCAGACAAGATGCGCTCCTTTGTTCTTTTGCTGCGTAGCTTTACAACAACATTGCTTGATATATTGCCTTTGAATTTTTTTCTGTAACACGAGTCTAAGTCTACATCAGTAACATCGACGCCAACACCATGGGTAATGATATCAACCACTGTGGTGTACACATTTTCGTTTTCGATTTGCGGGACATCACGCAGTTCAATGTACTTTTCGTGGATTTGCTGTTTAGCACTATTTAGCTTCACTATTGTAAGATTTAACTGCGATTTCAGGTGCTCATTTTCTTCTTTCATTAAGGTTAGCATTTCAGTTGCCTTTTCCAGTGCATCTAGTTGTGTTTGCATTGCTTTCAGTGATTCCGCGGTCGATGTTATTGTTGATCGTAAACCAATGACCTGCTGGTGTTAACCTTCCAGAGTAATTTTATTCGTAGAAGTATAATCACTTACACTAGTCGATAAGAATGATAGTCTACGAGAGTCATTCAATTTAGACTTAACACGCCGACTCCACTTGATATCTGTATCGCCAACTAGATCTCTGACATAAAAATCAGAGTTTTTCTTTTTTTCTTCGCTGGGCAGTTCATGTCTTGACATCTCTCTGACAAACGTCAAATGTCAAACAAATAAAAAATTTCTTTCACAGTTTTTTGACTTTTCTTGAGAAATTCGTTTGTTTTTGCTTAATTTAATAATATTTTTTCTTGTCAAAAGAATAATAATAGTTATATACCTACGGTTGGTTTAGGGCGATGGCGAAAAGAATGCGTGAACATGATGCAATTCGTACACTTAAAGCTCTGCAAGAGTTGGAAGATCTTGAAGAGTTAGAAATGAGCGAAGAGCAGGAAGCTAAACGGAAACATCGTTTTTGGATTAATCCTTTTCTTACACTAAGGGACGCCCATGACCTCGAGCAACATTTGCTCAAGGATTTACTCTGGGATCAAGGACAAGAGTATCAAAATTTCTGTAGGATGTCCATCGACAGATTTACCGCGGTTCTTATTCTGGTAGGAATGCAAATAACTTTTTTTAGTTTGCTAATTTATTTATTGCAGGTTGAACCGTTAATAAAAAGGCAAGACACGAGTATGCGATTTGCAATCACACCGAGAGTGCGGCTTGCGATTACTCTTAGGTACATTGGAACTGGTGACTCCTATAGATCGTTGGAGTTCTTATCAAGGGTGTCCCGCAAAACAATTTCAACTTTTGTTCCAAATGTGCTGAATGCAATATATAATACTCTTCAAAGTGAAAACATGAAGGTTGACAAAAACTCAGTGCATTTGAAATGTTATGTTCTTTTTTGATTCATGAAATATTTTCCATTCAAGACTCCTACAACTGAAAGTGAATGGTTGCAAGTTGCCAACGATTTCAATAGGTTTTGGGATTTCCCACATACAATTGGATCGATTGATGGGAAGCACATTCGAATTATAGCACCGCCACATTCAGGCTCCGACTTCTGTAATTATAAAGGCTTTTTCAGCATAGTTTTGCTTGCCATTGTGGATGCTCATAGCAAATTTCTTTACATAGATGTTGGAGGAAATGGAAGAGCGTCAGATGTAATAATTTTTAAGAACTGTAGTCTTTACCATGGGATCGTCAAAAATTCCCTTAATATTCCAAATGCACAGCCATTGAAAGGGCAAGAAAGTCAAACGACATACTTTTTTGTTGGGGATGATATATTTGCACTTGATAAACATTTAATGAAAGGTATAGAACATTTAAAATAAATACTATTACTAGCAATGATTTTTTAATATTTTTGTTATGAAAGGTTTTGGCCGGAATTCAAAATTAACGACACAACAGGAAGTTCTCAACTATAGGCTTAGTCGGTGCCGCCTGACAGTTGAGATGGCATTCGGACGATTGGCATCGAGGTTTCGAATTTTCCATCGTCCTATCATCAGCAGTTGCCTGCACACCCTCCGCAGCCTCTTCAGCCTCTACAGCCTCCACAGCTCTCTCAAGTGTATCGTCCTGAAATTTTTTTTGTTCGTTTATAATTTTTATGAAGTTGTTTATTTCTTACCAGTGAGAGATTGTTCTGTGTTTTACGCAGCACAATAACTCCATCCAGGAATGAAAACTCACTGAAATAAAAAAGGTGAGACCCATAAACTTCCTCGTTTCCAGCACCAGAATGTTGAGAATCTGCAATTTTTTTTTTCAGCCACATAAGCTGAGCGAAGATTTTTAACTTTTTTCTTAACATCGAACACTTCCTTGTTCATTTCTTGGGATATGGATGCCCAAGCTTTGTTTTTTAAGTCGTTTCTCTTGTATAGGTTGCTTTTGTAATTCCATAAGCACTCCTTTTCCCTATACAAGTTTATCAGGAGCTTGGTTTCGTTTTGGGAAAGTTTCCACTCACTCATAATTGTAGCTGTTTAAAAGGATTTGTCAAAAACTGATTTCATATAAAAATGTGTAATTACCTGATTTAATCCTTTTAAATATGAATTTAATAAAAAAAACTCCAAATGCCGACTTTTTTTTAATTAGTAACTTTATAAGCCAAATGAATAACTGTCGCAATGAGAGAAACAAAATAATTACATTAGGATGTCATCCACACACAAAAAAGGAAAAAAAAAACTCAAACGTCAAATTTGATATCAGACATCGATGTCAAAACAAATTCGCAGAGAGAGATCGCTAACATCATATCATAAGATGAAACAACGCGACTCCATTAGACTTTTCATGTCAGGATGAGTATTCTGAGAGAAATTATCTCTAGAAGAGTCGGCCTGTAACACAAGCTTGACAGCTCCACGGGTCTTTGTTTTTTATTATGTGTTCAACTTCCGTGGCTTTTAGCTTAGCGCACTTAGCATGTAAGGTGCCGCGACACTCTGTGCAAGTGATTTTACTTGCATCTCGTCGGAGTTTAACTTTGCAGATCTTACATACAACCATTGCGGAAAACACTTCTTTACTCTTTGGCGGCTCAGAGTATATATCAAAGCGTATGAAGTAAGAGGGACATAATTGTGGCTTGTGGGAAATGTGTTATTGTAGGTTTTGGTATATATGTATAGGTATATTTATATTTATTTTTATTATATATTTGGTTTCTCGGATATGCCTTCTACGATTAGGGTTACCATTCGTCCCCCTTCTGGGGGGACAGTCCCACTTTTTAATCTTATCAAGAAATTTGTCCGCCAACACAGAAAATGATAAAGGGGGACGCAAATGTCCCCCTTTTTTATACATTCTCAATTTTTCAACTTTTCCATTCAAAAACTATTTTCTTTTTCATATTTACTTTTTTAATTGTTTTCTTAAGCAAATCTATGGATACTTCCATCATAACTTTGAAAGTTTTTACAACTGAATACATGTCTTATGTTAAACACATGGTGAAAAGGCAAAGAGTTTCCTTGTGGAATCAGTTGAAACAGAATTGTTTGTTAAACATAACTATAAATTGTAGCTTTAAAGTATTAACAAACAAAAATTTGTAGAGACCTGAAGAAGAACGATCGAAACGTCGTCTTATTTTAAAACAATAAACATAAACCTAAGGGCCACTTAGGATTTAAATATTATTTTAAAAAAAAAGGTCACGAAAAAGGAATAATTACTTATCCTTACCTTTATCTCACCAAATGTGTATACGAAAACATGAATATCTGTTCCTTTTTTAAATCATTTATTTTGTTTTTCTTTATTTTTTTAATTAAGTAGGTTCATAATGAATGTATGTGGGAGGGGTCCACCGACAAAAGACAGTTTTGTTCAGTAAAACTATTTTATTTTAAATACTAAAATAAAATAAAAGTACAAATTATAGTTAATTCAGAAATATTAAATTTAAGTGATACTTCAAACAAGATTATCAAATAATAAAAAAATGATGCTGTAACCGTTGCGTGTTCGTAATGGTTCTTCTTTCTGGTCGTGTGTGATTTTGTCTAGCTGATGGTTTTTTGACTATGGAATGTTTTATCAACGGCACGAAGTATTTACAAAAGATGATGGGATGATATGGTATTGGCACATCGTTTTCCAGCGTACGGACTAGGGGAATTGACAGTAGGCACATCCCACATGTATATAATGAACCATTGTTAAAAAGAAATAATATTATTTTAAAAAATCAAGTTGGTTTTGTATTTATTTCTTAAATTAAAAGTAGAGGATTTTGAAATTTTGCCCCCCCTGAAACCAAGCTGTCCCGCTAAATAAAACTCAAAATCCCCCTTTTGTCATTTTCTGAAATGTTTACCTTATCAACGATTTGGATGAAATTTTCAGAGTTTGTTTTTATAAATAATAAAAAAATTAAAAATTAGTTATAATAGAATCATCCCACAACCGCACCCTATTTTCTTATTTCTTTGTTTAATGGAACGGACTCGTTTCTAGGGATCAAGAGTTTTAGGTTAAATTTTCAAAGTAGGTATGTTCTTATGAGCAAATTAAAATTTCAGGAATTGTTTTAATAAGTCGGTTTGGATCGGATTTTCGACTGATTTTCATTACATGAGTTTAGATTTCGATTTGGAGTTTTGCTAAAATAGTTCTAAGATTACAGAAGGATTTTGGTCAAGTCATCAAATAAAATTGAATACACACACACAATTTTAGTCAAATTTGTTTAAACAAACATGCAAAAAAACAGTTCATTATACATAAATATATCAAATTTTGACTCGACTCTACTCTTTAGGTAGGATTGATTTCGTTGAGTGGTAATGAGATTCGTTCATTACCACTCAACGAAAGTATACAAAGGTTCGCATCAGCTTCCAGGTCAAGCTAGCTTCAATACCACACAATAAGTGATCGTAGTAAATAACAAACTTAATACCTTATTAGTCTCCTCATATTAAATATTATACCTAAATATGTAATGTCTTGTCTTTAAAACATTAAACTTTACCTAAACAGTCTTCTTATTTTTAAAGATTTTAATTTATACCAAAAAGTGTAAACTTTTAATATTTTTTTTTAATCAAAATCATTTCGGGAGGGGCTTCAGCCCCTCAAGCCCCCCCTGGCTATGTTCCTGCCTGTCAACCAATTGATAACCCTTTTGTATAGGTAGGTATGTAACCTACACCTACCAACCAAAGATACACCAAAACATAGGTACCTGCATAGCTACTAATTTTAGTGCATAATTACCTACTTAGAAAAAATATGTCTTTTTCTTAAACATACAAATTTTTTTTAAATTTAATTCAACTTGAAGGTAGGAATGAAGGTTCATTACCTACCTACCTACAATTTTGTATTCTAAAAATGTACGTATCTAAAAAAAAAACATCAAGTTTAAATGGCTAAAGTTCCCCTTTCTTGAACTAAAAAAAAAAACTAAACAGAACTTGAAAATCCAAAATCAATCAAAATTAAATTTTCATTCCGAAATTTAAATATTTTACGAACAAAAGGCTTTATTCGTTATTGTCTGACCTACTTACTTTCGAAAAAAAAGAAGAAAAATATACGTGCACCTGCACATACATATTTCCATCATCCCAAAAGAAAACACAAATAAAATTCTACCTTCCCTTTGCTCATGTATGTATGTAGGTACTCATGAGCCCACTCTGCTCACTCACTCTGCTTAATACCCTTGTATATGAAAACATATCTAAGGCAAATACATGAATATCGCACAAAAAAGGTGTCTGAGTTCCACATTCCAACACATTCAGTCCACAAGATTCCACAAATAGTCTAACTTTAGGAGCAAAATGGTTCGTGTATTGATTATCTGTGGTTCTTGTTAGATCGCCACCTAGTGTGGATGTAACACTAAACTTTCGTTTAGCTGACGTGGTTCCTCTATGGGTATAAACTCAATGGTAAAACTCATGAACTCATGAATTTTATAATTCCATGTAATCGGTGATTTCATTACAAAAACTTCATCGAGAATGGGTACACCTACTTACTAGACCTAGACCAAGCCCAAGTTTAATTCATTATAGGAATCACCAGAAAATTCATTGATGATACTTCTTTTCCTTGAGGAAAAAGCTACTTTTTCAGTAGCGATTTTGTGAATATACTCTACATGGGAAGCAACTCAAAAATACCTGATGCAAGAAATCGAAATACCAAACGCATATCAACCACCGTCATCGTGGTTCTTCCCTCTTCTCCACCGCCTCTCATATGAACCTCGCATACTTCATTCGCATTCATTCGCAACCATTCGCATTTCATATTATAATAATAATAATATAATAATAATTTTAACTATATGCCTGTAAGACCTTAGGTCTTTTTTAAATGCAATGCATGGCACTAGTTAGAAGGAAAGGAAATATTTTTGTTGGCACATTCGTCATTTTTTTTGCTGTGTTCGAACTTCCAACACTTTTTTTTTGTTGATTTTTTCAATTCAATTTCAATTTTGTCCGGAGGCCTCTTAATGACCGGCAGTACGGCTTTCGTAGCAATGGGTCCACTAATGATCTGATAGTATATCTCACCGAACAGTGCAGTGGCACAAATCTTTCCATCGTTTTGGAGAAAGTAACATTATTGCGCTCGATATTTCAAAAGCATTTGATAGAGTTTGGTATCAAGCTCCCTTACCGAAAATGCGTGCATTTGGTATCGATGAATCTCTTCTTCGTTAGATTAGAAATAACCTTTCGGACTGATCAATACAAGTTGTGTTGGATGGTTTTAGGTCTGATATCTACAAAACAAATGTTGGTGTGCCCCAGGCCTCTATTTGTCTCCGACCCTCTTCCTAATATTTATAAACGATCTTTTTTCTGAAACTTCTAATCCATTAAACTGTTTTGCTGACGACAGTACCCTCAGCTTTTCATATTCTTTTCTAAATTCACATCCATGTCCTTCGGATGTAGATCTTCAACGCCAGCGTATGATAAGCTCATTGAATTCTGCGCTCGACAGTATTGTCCAGCCGGGAATAAGGAATCTTGTAGAATTTAATGCAACTAAAATTCAATGCTGTCTCCTGTCGTTAAAGCGGAACCCACCCCCAATGCTGCTTTCCATGAACGAGCCTTGCATATAGGAAACTGAACAGCTTTCAGTCCCGGTACATGTGTCACAGACCACGTTTTGTGCAACGACCACATATTTGACATTGCCAAAAATGCTGCTAAGTGTTTAGGTTTTCTCCGTCGATGCAAGACATTTGTCTCCCCTTCTGATCTTTATTAGTCCAAAAATTTGAGTACAACTAAGAAGATGAAGAAATTTAAATATTAAAATATTGAAATTACTTGTGTTTTAAGTGGAGTGAATGAATAAAATTCAATTACAAAGTACTAGTGACCTCAACTCCAGAAATAATTGTGTTTCGCCCAAGGTATAACAGTGGGCTCTTCAGTCAGTCTGTTATACCCTACTAAGACACAAATTTTGGTCGATGTTTACCGACTCTTATAAAAATCACAGCAAAAAGATACTGTGAATTTTATTATTCTAGGGGAATTTGTTTAAATTCGTGCACCCAGAAAATAAATACTCATGGTCAGGTTTTTTATAATAAGAAGATGAAGAAATTTAAATATTAAAATATTGAAATTACTTGTGTTTTAAGTGGAGTGAATGAATAAAATTCAATTACAAAGTACTAGTGACCTCAACTCCAGAAATAATTGTGTTTCGCCCAAGGTATAACAGTGGGCTCTTCAGTCAGTCTGTTATACCCTACTAAGACACAAATTTTGGTCGATGTTCACCGACTCTTATAAAAATCACAGCAAAAAGATACTGTGAATTTTATTATTCTAGGGTATTTATTTTCTGGGTGCACGAATTTAAACAAATTCCCCTAGAATAATAAAATCCACAGTATCTTTTTGCCGTGATTTTTACAAGAGTCGGTAAACATCGACCAAAATTTGTGTCTTAGTAGGGTATAACAGACTGACTGAAGAGCCCACTGTTATACCTTGGGCGAAACACAATTATTTCTGGAGTTGAGGTCACTAGTACTTTGTAATTGAATTTTATTCATTCACTCCACTTAAAACACAAGTAATTTCAATATTTTAATATTTAAATTTCTTCATCTTCTTATTATAAAAAACCTGACCACGGGTATTTATTTTCTGGGTGCACGAATTTAAACAAATTCCCCTAGAATAATAAAATTCACAGTATCTTTTTGCTGTGATTTTTATAAGAGTCGGTAAACATCGACCAAAATTTGTGTCTTAGTAGGGTATAACAGACTGACTGAAGAGCCCACTGTTATACCATGGGCGAAACACAATTATTTCTGGAGTTGCGGTCACTAGTACTTTGTAATTGAATTTTATTCATTCACTCCACTTAAAACACAAGTAATTTCAATATTTTAATATTTAAATTTCTTCATCTTCTTATTATAAAAAACCTGACCACGGGCATTTATTTTCTGGGTGCACGAATTTAAACAAATTCCCCTAGAATAATAAAATTCACAGTATCTTTTTGCTGTGATTTTTATAAGAGTCGGTAAACATCGACCAAAATTTGTGTCTTAGTAGGGTACAACAGACTGACTGAAGAGCCCACTGTTATACCTTGGGCGAAACACAATTATTTCTGGAGTTGAGGTCACTAGTACTTTGTAATTGAATTTTATTCATTCACTCCACTTAAAACACAAGTAATTTTAATATTTTAATATTTAAATTTCTTCATCTTCTTATTATAAAAAACCTGACCACGGGTATTTATTTTCTGGGTGCACGAATTTAAACAAATTCCCCTAGAATAATAAAATTCACAGTATCTTTTTGCTGTGATTTTTATAAGAGTCGGTAAACATCGACCAAAATTTGTGTCTTAGTAGGGTATAACAGACTGACTGAAGAGCCCACTGTTATACCTTGGGCGAAACACAATTATTTCTGGAGTTGAGGTCACTAGTACTTTGTAATTGAATTTTATTCATTCACTCCACTTAAAACACAAGTAATTTCAATATTTTAATATTTAAATTTCTTCATCTTCTATTATAAAAAACCTGACCACGGGTATTTATTTTCTGGGTGCACGAATTTAAACAAATTCCCCTAGAATAATAAAATTCACAGTATCTTTTTGCTGTGATTTTTATAAGAGTCGGTAAACATCGACCAAAATTTGTGTCTTAGTAGGGTATAACAGACTGACTGAAGAGCCCACTGTTATACCTTGGGCGAAACACAATTATTTCTGGAGTTGAGGTCACTAGTACTTTGTAATTGAATTTTATTCATTCACTCCACTTAAAACACAAGTAATTTCAATATTTTAATATTTAAATTTCTTCATCTTCTTATTATAAAAAACCTGACCACGGGTATTTATTTTCTGGGTGCACGAATTTAAACAAATTCCCCTAGAATAATAAAATTCACAGTATCTTTTTGCTGTGATTTTTATAAGAGTCGGTAAACATCGACCAAAATTTGTGTCTTAGTAGGTTACAACAGACTGACTGAAGAGCCCACTGTTATACCTTGGGCGAAACACAATTATTTCTGGAGTTGAGGTCACTAGTACTTTGTAATTGAATTTTATTCATTCACTCCACTTAAAACACAAGTAATTTCAATATTTTAATATTTAAATTTCTTCATCTTCTTATTATAAAAAACCTGACCACGGGTATTTATTTTCTGGGTGCACGAATTTAAACAAATTCCCCTAGAATAATAAAATTCACAGTATCTTTTTGCTGTGATTTTTATAAGAGTCGGTAAACATCGACCAAAATTTGTGGCTTAGTAGGGTATAACAGACTGACTGAAGAGCCCACTGTTATACCTTGGGCGAAACACAATTATTTCTGGAGTTGAGGTCACTAGTACTTTGTAATTGAATTTTATTCATTCACTCCACTTAAAACACAAGTAATTTCAATATTTTAATATTTAAATTTCTTCATCTTCTATTATAAAAAACCTGACCACGGGTATTTATTTTCTGGGTGCACGAATTTAAACAAATTCCCCTAGAATAATAAAATTCACAGTATCTTTTTGCTGTGATTTTTATAAGAGTCGGGAAACATCGACCAAAATTTGTGTCTTAGTAGGGTATAACAGACTGACTGAAGAGCCCACTGTTATACCTTGGGCGAAACATAATTATTTCTGGAGTTGAGGTCACTAGTACTTTGTAATTGAATTTTATTCATTCACTCCACTTAAAACACAAGTAATTTCAATATTTTAATATTTAAATTTCTTCATCTTCTATTATAAAAAACCTGACCACGGGTATTTATTTTCTGGGTGCACGAATTTAAACAAATTCCCCTAGAATAATAAAATTCACAATATCTTTTTGCTGTGATTTTTATAAGAGTCGGTAAACATCGACCAAAATTTGTGTCTTAGTAGGGTATAACAGACTGACTGAAGAGCCCACTGTTATACCTTGGGCGAAACACAATTATTTCTGGAGTTGAGGTCACTAGTACTTTGTTATTGAATTTTATTCATTCACTCCACTTAAAACACAAGTAATTTCAATATTTTAATATTTAAATTTCTTCATCTTCTTATTATAAAAAACCTGACCACGGGTATTTATTTTCTGGGTGCACGAATTTAAACAAATTCCCCTAGAATAATAAAATTCACAGTATCTTTTTGCTGTGATTTTTATAAGAGTCGGTAAACATCGACCAAAATTTGTGTCTTAGTAGGGTATAACAGACTGACTGAAGAGCCCACTGTTATACCTTGGGCGAAACACAATTATTTCTGGAGTTGAGGTCACTACTACTTTGTAATTGAGTACAACTCGCAGATTTGGGCAGGTGCTCCAACCCACTTGAGTCTGTTGTATAGAAAACAAAAGCGAGCCCTTTTAAAATGAAAAATAATAAATGAAAGAACTATAACAGAAAGATTTACATCTCTTGAGCACCGTCGAAATATATCATGCTATTCGTTATTTTACCGATAGTTCAACAAACAGTACTCTAGTGAAATAGTCAGTTGCATTCCTCCCTATAAAAACATGTGAGATGTTCTTCAATAAAATAAGAGAAAGACCGAGATTTTAATATAATTTCTGTTCTAATTCAAATTAAAGTTATTCTCTGAAAGAACAATTGCGACTAACTCTTAAAAGAACAAATGATTCCAGAAAAGGCATAATTCATACTTATAATTCAAATGATAAGTTAGAAAGAGATAATATAAATGAACATGAAAGGTAGATAATTCAGTGTAGTTGTACAAAGTATATTAATAAGGTTAATAAAAGAAGTTTAACTTGTTTCGTCGATTAATTTTTAACATCCTTGGCGCAGGGGAATGGAATCAGCTCCATAGGGTACAGCAGCTGTACAGGCCTTCTAGTTCTTGATCCGTTAGCGTAGCGAATTTCACAAGCTCGAACATTTCCGTCTCGTTCAGTGAAGGCACATTCTTTAACTGCTAGCCTCCAAGCAATCCGAGGTTTTGCGGAATCAAACACAAGTACCACATCATTTGACTAGAGTTGAGCTGAAGGATATCCTTGGCTGTGGTGAGAAGATCGTAGTAGTTGCAAGTACTCGGTACGAAAGCGATTCCAAAGCATATTCGTTATCTTAAGTCGTTGCGCCCAGCTGCATATCGACTATGAATTTGAAGCATTTTGTGAGTTCACAAGACCACCATGGCCATGTATAAACTGTGAAGGTGTAAGTGGTGAAATGTCAAAAGGGTCACATAAGTTAGAGGGCGAAGATTTACCATTCCCTCAGCTTCCGCAATTAAAGTCCGTAACTGCTCAAACGTCAACTTTGTCTTACCAATTACAACTTTAAGAACATTTTTGATGGTTCTTATAAGGTGCTCCCAGAATCCTCCCCACCATGGGGCTCGCTCTACGATGAACTTCCAGCGTTTTCGTTTGTTGGATAGACAATTCTGAATGCGTTCATCGTCTGGTGCTTGGCTGGTGTCACCGAGTTCACATACTGCTCTATGAAACGTTTTGGCATTATCGGAATAAATTGTTGTTGGAGCACCTCTTCGTGCTATAAAACGCCTCAGTCCCATTATACAGCTTTCAGTAGTCAAATTTAAAACCATCTCAAGATGCACAGATCGAATGGCAGCACAAGTAAAAACCATCAGATAGCTTTTGTACATCTGGTTTGTTGAGCTATCCAAATAGAAGAGAGGTCCAGCGAAGTCTATGCCGACACAGTCAAATGGCCTCCACATTGTGATGCGTTCGATTGGTAAAGGGCCAAACGGCTGTGACACGGGCTTACCAAAGAGCTTCTGGCAAATAACACATCTCTTTATTCTGTTTTTGATGAGTGGTCGTCCCTTTAAAATCCAAAGCAGCTCACATAACACGACGTTGGTGCCACCATGAGATGTTTTTCTGTGACAATCATCGACAATAAGCTTGACCAGATATGAGTTCGACGGAAGGATGATGGGATGTTTTTGGTTCAGTAGGGCGTCTAAAGATTGAAGTCGACCCCCTAGTCACACAAAACTATCTTCATCCAGAAAAGGGAATAGTTGTGCAATCTTAGATGATTTAGGTGCAGACTTTCTGTAAATAGAAAATTTCGTTAGAAAATGAAATAGATTGTTAGTACCTAAGCCAATATATTTCAGCGGCTTCCAGTTCAGATGTAGAGATCTCATCAAACACAAACTCGGATGAGGCTTCGTTTTGGAAATCGTTCTTCCTCTTCTTCTTGAAAAGGGTTACAAAACGCGTTCAGGTGTGGCTTCGACCGGAACAAGAACAGGCGCCAATAACGCCACCGGTGCTAAGTTTTGCGAAAAACTCTCGCTGTCATCATCGTTGAAATTTGCTTCACCTTTGAGCCAGGTTGGGCCTTGAGCCAACACAAAAGAGTTACGAAGATGAAAGGCGGTGACCCCTCTGGTTAGGAGGTCTGCAGGATTTTCTTGCCTTTGCAATGTCTCCAGTCTGCTACTGACGTCAAATGCCGAATTTCGGTAACTCGGCTCTGCACGTATGGCTTCCAACGTTGAACATCACCTTGGATCTATCCAAGTACAATCCTTGAATCTGTCCACAGAAAAAATTTATGGACACAAACCTTTAGTGATTGCTTTAAATAGAAGCACAATCGAGCTGCTAGCAATGCCGCTGTAAGTTCCAGCTTCGGAAGGGAAAGCTCTTTTATTCCATAAGTCTTGAGTGGTGCGACTCTTTATTTTGCGCATAGGAAAGAAACGTTTTCTTGACCATCGTTGTTGAAGCTTTTGATATAAGCCACTGTTCCATAGGTCTTCATGCTTGCATCTGCAAAGATGTGAATATTTATTATTTTCGAGGATGAAAATGGAAGGACTGCACGTGGAATTGCATAATCGTTTAATTTGTGTACATTTTGGGCACAATCTTCCCAAATAAGCACAAGTTCTGGAGTAACCTTCATCCCAGCCTAGTTTTGCTCGCCAGATTGCTTGGAAAAGAATTTTTAGTCTAATCACAACAGGTCTAAGCATACCAAGGGGATCATAGACCAATCGTTTGAAGGACGTTTCGCTTAGTACCCTTTAGTAAATAGGAGGTGAGTAGATTCTTCAAGGAATCTAAAGGTACGGCGATTTCATCGCTCCTGACGTTCCATGACAATCCTAAAACTTTTTGCTTACTAGGGGACTCACCTGGGCAAAGAGCACTTCGAACTAGTTCACTGTTAGAGTTCCACTTTCTAAGATTCATACTTGCGTTTTTCATCACCAACACCGCTTCCTCGCCTATTTGTTTAGCTTCTTCTTCAGTATCACAGCTTCCTGCAAAGTCATCTATGTAAAAGCTGCCCAGTAGAATTTAGCATGTAGACTGGAACTGCTCCTCGTTATTCAGGTGGAGCCGCAAGGTTGCTATCAGCAAGAAAGGGCTGCAATTCACGCCGAAGGTGACTCTTTTCATCCGGTATTAGACGATGTCCTGCACATTATTATTGGGTGCATACCATAGAAACCTGTGGGTGTCACGGTCGTTCTTGTTTAACTCTATTTGCAGAAATGCATTTTCCACATCGGCTGCGATACCAAAGCGTCGAAGACGGAAGTTCAACAAAACTTTTAAGATATCTGGCAGGAAATTAGCTCCTACCTGGAGAAGGTCATTCAATGATGGATTGTGTGCAGATTGAGCAGATGCATCGAACACGATGCGCATCTTTGTGGTCGTGCTTTACCTTATACACCGGTCGATGAGGCAAGTAAAAGACGCGAGGTAAATTAGTGTTGTTATTGGGTGGAACTGGATCAGCAAACATAATCTGTAAGAAGCTGTTGAATACCCGCGTCGTACTGTTGATATTTTTCAGGATATCTCGACAACCGCATGCGAAGTGATTCTAGTCTCCTTAGAGCACCGTCTTTGTTGCTTTTTAGTTGAGCGTCAGGGTTTTTCCATGGCAAGGAGGCTTCATATCGTTCACCGTTCCTGGAGATGCATTTACTAATGAGCTCATCAGCTAAGTGCTTATTTTCCTCTTCTTCACCTCTAATTCCTATAGCTTTGAGCGACCGAAATGAAGTGAGGTCATTCATATAGAGCGTTGGTAGAGGTGGAGCTGTGCTACAGATAGAAAAAGAGCATGAGTCTCCGTTTATATGGAAAGGCTTACCAATAGAATGCGTGCCCTGCAGCGGCCAACCGAAAATTGTGTCGATTGCCCTTAATCCCGATGAAATTCGTCTCTGCTTACCCGTTAACAGACCAGTAATAGTTAGAACCGATGAGAATACCTAGACCATTCTCGGCTTCGATGTCTGCATGACACGATTCCGCCAACTGTAAATTCTGAAGAAAGTCACACGATGCATCAGGTGTGGGAAGCACATCAATGCAAATTTCAGGCACAACCACGGCCTCTAGTATAATATTTTTGTTACTGAATTGGCTTTTTACATTAACGTACACTTTCTTAAATCTCTTGAATGGGTTTTGTTCTTTACATCCAAATGGAACAAGGGAAAAATTCACTTCACCCACATAAGAAAGGTTAAGTTTTCGCACCAAATCTTCATGAATGTAAGAATATCGACTGCCACCGTCAATAATACAACGTATTAAGAGCAATTTATTTTCTTTTTGATCTACAGCGATGCCGCGAGCTGTTTTTAAGAATATGTTCGAATTACTTTAACACGAATTATAAGCGCACAGATTGGTTGCACTTTGCGAAATTTCGTTGGAATTTGGCTCTAGCATTGAATCGTTTCCAGTTGTACAATTACCGGCGCAGAGGTTTATCTCGTGTGGCTGTCGATGGCATGGAATAAAATTGACTGACGTATGATGGATCGCACAACGAGGTTGTGTGTTTGTGTGCCTTTGCACTTAGAACAAAAATGCCATTTTGTACTACGGCACTTTCTGGAAGCGTGCCCATGATTGGCACAATGGAAACATCGGCCACTCTTTCTTAAAATGTCTCTTTTCTCAGTAAACGACATCTTGCTATCACAATCTTTCGTTATATGCTTATCGGTGCCACAAAATGCACAAACACTTTTATCATACAATGAAACTAAAGTTTCGGCAGTTTTATTGAGAAGAAGAATGCTTGACATTTGAAGATGTAGTGATTGAAGAGACAACTGTACTCCTTTCCAAAGATTCAACTTCTCTTTTCAAATAACGCATTATTTCATTCACCTGTTTGTCGCCAATTTCCAGAGAAGTCGTTGAGTTGAATTCGTCATCCTCTTCATTTGTTTCTCCAGTCTGGTTGTTTCTTTCTGCTAACCTGTAAGAATCAATTCGTAATTCGGAGGGGAAACAACGGAGCAATATTGGTTTTAACATGACGTAGTAATGTTGAGTCGGTATTTGTAAAGCAGTAAGTGTGCGATAACACGATGTTACTGAATTGTTCAAATTGCGAAGGCCAACTACATCTGTGCTTTGCTGGACGGGGCGAAGGGCAAGCAAATGCTGCATATTTTTATCGACTAATCGTTCGACGTCACCAAATTGTTCCTGCAAGAGGGAGATAGCGGCTTCATAGCACATACCTGAATCAGTAAATCCAGCTATTATTTTTTTCGCGCTGCCTACTAACACTGACTCCAAATAACTGAATTTGTCGAATGAGGTGAGATTTCATGAATTGCCGTTCGAAATTGCTCCCAGAACGGTAGCTAATCTTGGTAGTTACCATCAAACTTTTTTAGCTGTAATTTTGGAAGCTTAATAGAATATTTATTATTACCAACAGGGGAAGATGGAAAAATTATCTTTCTGGATTTTGTGTAGGTGGGTTCAGCTTGCGCTGAACTTTTTGCAGACGAGCTTGTAAGCGAGATAGTATACCAATCGCTGCAACTTGATACTCGTTGATGTTTTCCATCTCTTTGTCCAGGTCCTCTGTCTTGAGAAGGCCGTTAATTTGGCCTTCCTGGTTTGTAGTGTTGTGACTTTCATGAGCTGCCTTTAGCCTCTGGGTATATTGAACGATGTTTTCCTCAATCTCGTCCAGGTCGTTAGTAGAGTTGAGTTTCGATTCTTCGCTGTCAAGAAACTCAGCAGCACTCTTCACAATTTTTGTTACCTGGCCTCTATAGGCTGATTGGGCAGATAATTCCAATGCCATTTTGACAGATTGACGCACTTTGTACTTTTACGTTTAAGAAAGAGAATTCTACTTGAAAATCTAAACTCTGTTCGCCTTTCTCTCGGGTTTCGGCACCATATAGAAAAATGTGAGATGTTCTTCAATAAAATAAGAGAAAGACCGAGTTTTTAATATAATTTCTGTTTTATTTCAAATTAAATTTATTCTCTGAAAGTACAATTGCGACTAACTTTAAAAAGAACAAATGATTCCAGAAAAAGCATAATTCATACTTATAATTCAAATGATAAGTTAGAAAGAGATAATATAAATGAGCATGAAAGGTAGATAATTCAGAGTAGTTGTACAAAGTATATTAATAGGGTAAATAAAAGAAGTTTAACTTGTTTCGTCGATTAATTTTTAACACTCCCCTTAAATAATTCAATCGTAATACTCGCGCTTCTATGAATGCCGGCAGTTTACCCTTGAGTCCAACTTCGGTCATCCTGTTAAGTACAGGAATTCTGTCTATAGTTGCAATACTCGAATGTGGAATGCTCTACCCAGCCCAATTTTCCCCTCCCATTATGATCTTCAGACATTCAAAACCAATTGTGCAAAATTTTAAACAACCTATTGTTAAGGGCTTAACATTTTACTAGTTAACAATTTACTAAGTATTTAGCATAGCTATTTCCCAAATTTTAAACCTTTTGCTAACTAATAAATTGCATTTGTAGGGTTTGAATTTGATGAACACAATTATTGTTTTTATGCGTTTTAAATTAATTATATTTTGATGGAAACCCATCATGTGCTTGAAATAAGTATTCGATATTTTTATTTTTATCATTTTAACTTAATTATTTACAAAAAAAAACCTGTAACCTTCGGGTCCTGGAGTTAAATTCACATATGGATTTAGTACGATACTAAAAAGATAAAATAGCCAGTTGGTGGTTTTATCTTTAGAAAATGTTAGGGAATAGTACGATGCTAAACTCGTTTAAAATTAGCAAAACACAATTCTTAACTTAGTATCATACCAAAAATGATTTAACATCGTACTAAATCGTCTAAAATTTTGCGCCATTATTTTTAATGAAAGTGAGTCCACTTACGTATAATAAAAAATGATTGTATAGATAACTTAATTATACAACTGACTCACCTAAAACAATGGCTAAAGTTTTTGTCGCCTTACGCTCCTTTTTTGCTGAAGACTTCTCTCGCTTTTTCTTCGACGCTTTATGGACCTTGTAAATAGTAAACCTATCATAAAAAAGTAACAAGAAAAAATTTAAAAAGCACTAATTCAAATTCTGACCTCCTACCTAGAAGCTTGTGAGTTCTTTTTATTTTTACGTGATGATGTTTTCGATGTCACCGATAAAGTTGAATCGTTGCGTGCTAATGTAATTGCTTCCTGTACACCGTAGCGAACAAAGGACAACTGTTTCATCGCCACACTAAAAGAAAATACAATATTAAAAAAATATTATTTTCCGATAACCACCATCATCCTTACTGCAACCAATACCAGCAAGAATGTTTACTTTCCAGCAAACATTTTTGTGAATGTTAACATAGCATTCACCATAAATGTAGACTATATTCTATCAGCGTTATGCATAAGCGAAAGCCTCTGAACGCAAAAACCTTATTCATAAAGTTATGCAACGTTGAATAGAGGTAACATAAGCTAAACGCGTTTAGAGGTTGAGCCGACATAAGGGTTGTTTAGTATCGGAATGTCACTTTGATTCACACACAACAATAATGTAGATAGATATTAGGGTGGCGCTTATTTTTATAATCTTTGAGGTGTTGAAATCTGACTATCAAAATATTTTATAAAATTACATACAACAATAAATAATGTTGGTTTTGTTAATGTATTGTACATTTTTGTTGTGATATTGTTTACATAAAAAGTAAGAATATTTTTTTGCACACTTTATTTTACAGAATCTACTTAATAAATATAAAAGATTTAAAGATTTTCCATCAAATCTTACAACTTTTGCAAGTGCTCGACGGCATGCGTGATTTAAATAAAATTATACAAAGATTCACCTTATCAATTTCACGGGAAAACACAAATAAATTTTAAGCATTACAAAATAAGCACCACCCTTTTATTTTTCTCCTCAACAAAAACATCACGATGTGAGTGAATGGAACAATTCATGGAATAAATCAAAAACGACGTTTTTTTGTTTCAAATATTTTTAATTTTATTTGCAAACACGAAACACCAACTGGCTAAGTATAATAATATTAAAAGAAATTAATAAAAAAAAACAAAAAGAATCCAATCGCCAGCAGAATTACTTCTATTGATTTTTCACCCAGCACACACACAGCTGGGTCTCCTTTGTTAGTTTTGAAAATAAAACGTAATAGATTTCTCTTTTATGGTACTAATTTTGACACAAGCTCCTTATAACTATATTGGGATGAAAAATATTTTATGCATAACAATTTAGGCAACGCTGTATAGTGGTAGTAGCCCGTAGCGTAATGGTTAGTGCGTTCGACTGTCACGCTGGAGGTCTGGGATCGCTTCCCAGCCTCGTCCACCTAAAAACTAAAAAGATTTTTTTCGGGGCTACTGCCTCTTGCGAGGAATTGACAAATCCTCCAAGAGTATCACTTATCACGAATAAGTGCTTCTCGTCTAGCCGTTCGGATTCGGCATAAAATTGTAGGTCCCTTCCATTCCTGTCGAAAGGCGCACAATGGTTGCGAATTGTTAGTCACTAGGCCCTGGTTCTTCATCAGCCGTTGTGCCACCCGATTTTTTTTATTTTTGTATAGTGGCTACATATATCCTTATGCAGTGCATAACTATTCATCTGTTCAGCGGATTCTAATGAATACGGCTGTATATATATAACCATTTATTTTAAGTGATTCAAATCTGAAAATGTCCAAAAAGCATATTATTTTTACCTCGAGAAGAGTTAAGGGAACTTTTTTCAGTGTGAAAATTGTCGAGATTTTCGATTTCGAATTTCCTTCGTTTTAAGTGAAAAAAGTAGACGCGCACATGTAATCCAAAGCCGGAAACACATTATAGACGGAGAGATGGCTACAAAAAAGGTGTGTCATCGACACACGATTGAATTTTACTGCAATTATTTAGAGTAGTATACCTGAGCGCAAATATGCTCGTCTGCCAGCGCGAATTCGAGGTTTAAGGCGGGGGCGTAGCTTTAAAGTTGTCAAATTTTGGTGAAAAAAAATGGATTTTGATAACGCAAATATGTGCCGTCCATCATCGTCAAGAAACATGAAACAAAATGGTAAACGGTTAGGGCTGGACACGATACGAGAAAAGTCTCGGTCTTGGTCTCGCATGACGACACAGAGAAGAGACGAGACTTCCTTTTAAGTATCCGATACAAGACTGCCTTTTAAGCATGCGATACGAGACCGAGACAAGACTGCATATTTGGGCGGAAAATTTAACGAGGCCGAGACTTAAAGGAGACTCGAGTCTCGTCTCGTGGCCAGCCCGACAGATGATTTGCGAGATGCCAAGTAGCCGGCAGACGTCGCACAGTGGGGCCACTTGTATGGGAGAGTAGAAAAAACTCGATAAAAACTAAACCACTCTACCGATTTTGTTGAAATTTTCAGGAATGATAATCAATGGCAAGAGAAATTTTCCCTTTCATTCCCGCCCACTGACACGCCTACATTTTGCTCGTTTTAATAAAAACTTAAACACAAAACCGATTTTAATGAAATTTTCAGGAATAATACCTCACACAAACCACAATATTTTATTTGAATTGTCTCCATTATGAGAATAATTAATATTCACACTCTTTAAGAACGAGTCTGACTGATCATATATATTGTTTCTGTTGTCAAACTCCTTTTTTCTCATTTATAAAATAGTCAAATCCACGTTGAGTGAGTGGGGGAAAAACATTCTTTAGTTACACCATGCATGAATGAAAGAAACATATTTATTACTTTTGTAATGTATAATCCTCTTTTTTCACTTGCACATTGAGTGAGTGGTGGAGAAACATATTTGTTACCTACTTCTGTTGTTTGTAATCTTTTTTCTCATTATAAAAAGCCGAATGCATTTATTAGGTATCACTAGATTGCATGAATGAAAGAAACATATTTATTAATTATTTAATTTAAAATCTTAAAAGCAGAAATAGAGGAACGGGCATATCATGGAAAAAGTGAGGATTTTTTCAAAATAGTGTGAGTTACACAAATGCATTCACACAGGGTCAAAATGAAGTGAGATAGCTAAATGCTGGTTCCCCAAAAGAATTTTTATCTGTGTTTCTGAGAGATGTATTTTTGACATTTAAGTTTAATAGTAAAAAAAGCTTATTAAACTAAATAAAAAAGTGAAATAAATGTAAATATAGTGAATACATGCAATACTTTATTGAAAAAATATATATATAACATATGCGATGCTGCGTTAAATCCTGTAAAAACATCATGTGGAATATGAGACACAATCAGCCCGTTAGATGCAAAAATTGTAAACTCCATATTATAGATTTTTTTACACGATTTAGCGCATATATTTTTAAATAAAGTATTGCAAATATTCACTATAAATAAATAAATCGGGTGGCACAACGGCTCATGAAGAACCAGGGCCTAGTGACTAACAACTCGCAACCATTCCTGTGTGCGCCCTTAGACAGGAATGGAAAGGACCTACAATTTTATGCCGAATCCGAACGGCTAGACGAGAAGCACTTATTCGTGACAAGTGATACTCTTGGAGGATTTGTCAATTCCTCGCAAGAGGCAATAGCCCTGAAAAAAAACTTTTTAGTTTTTAGGTGGACGAGGCTGGGAAGCGATCCTAGACCTCCAGCGCAGCGTGACAGTCGAACGCACTAACCATTACGCTACGGGCTACTACACTATGTTAACTTTTATTTCACTTTTTTATTTCGTGTTTTCGTTTTGGAATCTCTAAGGACTTTACTCTAGCTCGGCAAAATGACAGTGGTGCCTTCTTTTTCTATAAAATATTAACTATTGTGGTTGTGTCAAAAAAAAAATTTAAATGTCATTGTTAGAAGTGTTACACAATCTGTTACATTTCGTTTAGGAACAATCAATGGTAAAAATATTGTTGGTATGTCAATCGAAAGGGGTTGAAAAAAAAATCGAAACACATTTTGAATGAAAATAACCCACTGAAAGTTGCTTCTGCAATGACTTTCAACAAGTGTCAAGGACAATTGAAAGAGCTGGATTATATCTACCAAGTGCAGTTTTTACTCATGGACAGCTGTACGTAGCATTTTCAAGAGTCAAAAAATCAAACAGCATATATGTATCTATTAAAGAAAATGATAAACAAAAAATTCAAAAACATTTCATTCTTACATCAAATATTGTTTACAAAGAGGTTTTGAAAAACTAATATGCTCATATCAATAACAAAAAGAATTTATTTATTTTGTTCAAACATTCTATCTGAAAATTTAAAGCTTTATTGAATGTGCGAAATTTTCGCACGGGGCTTCTGGTAATTATATAAATTAACAAAGAGATTATAAACTGACCTATACCAACCAATGGTGTAAACAATTTTGTTTGTTGTTGTTGAAAAACAACCACATAATATACTCTTTTCCGCATTGCTTTCGGACCGTTATATTAACATTGAAAGTTTTTAGTGCAACAACAACTTGTTGTGGTAGACCACAAATTCATACTTTCTTTGTAACAGACCTCCAAAATGTTGTTGTGACATTAAAAACTTTCAATGTTAATATAAGACTAAGAGCGCGTATGCAACTTTCAGTTACGAAACAGTTTGGTTGCTAAAATGATTCCCATGTGAGAGTGGGCGTATATACAGAAACTATTTAGTCATCGATTGGAGCAACTAAACAGTTTGGTGTTTCGACACAAACTAAACTATCACCCCAAATGAGTTGCTCTGCTTGTGCGTTAGATATTCTTCGCCGCAGACGAGCTCCAGTGAAGAAGCACAGTTATCCGAATTTAAAAAAAAATATTTTTTCAACCGAGATGGCTTCTTTCAAAAAATTATGACCAATGATATTGCTCAGGTCTTCAATGTTAAGGTCTTTAAATAAAGATAAAATGTCGCGCTGCATTCTGTATAAAAATTATTGGCAAGGGACAACAAATTTCATACTAAAATGGTGTTAAAAAACCGCATCAATTTGATTTTCCATTACATTTTTGCATTAAACTTGAAAAAATCGATTTGACACCTTTATGAGACTCATAACTTGAGTTATATTTGTCGAACATTTAAAAACGAAGTATTTAATTTAAGTTAAAATGTCAGGCTATATTTGTGTGTAAAAAATTAGCAAAGTTATGCAGAAAATCATACTAAATAGGTGATTTAGTGAAAAATCAATTCAATTCTGGGCATTGTAAAATTTAAAAGTTGGTAAGAAAGTTGCTTATGTCATCGTCATCGATCAACTATATAGTGATTAAACTATTTAATTTCGGTAAGAGTTGCATGTGCGCGATAAGCCTTACAGTGAGAAAGTAGTGCAGCCTGCAATTTAATTTTTATAATTCAGGAGTGACTTTTCAAAAAAGAACATAAATAGCTACTTATGGTAATTTCTCAGAAAATTGAACAAAAAAAACAAAAGCAAAATTGTAATTTTCCATATGATTTCAGGTTTTGGCTTGTTTTTAAAGTCCGATTTACAGGGTCAATTTTGTTTTAAACTAACTTCAACCACCTTAATCGAGCATTAGAACGTAGAGAGCAAAACTTCATACTTAGTTTAAAAAAAAAATTATGTTATAGCCTTTTGAAAAGTAGCTCCTAAACTCTTATTTGTATTACTTTGTTCGGCAGTTGTCTCTAGTTGTCAATGATATTTACAGGAATATTAGGCAATAGTATAAGCTTTAAGAAAATGACAATTTTAGACTGGATTTTAGACTTTTGTAAGTCTACAAAAAAGGCTCCGCTGAGCCTTTTTTGTAGGCTTACAAAAATTCACATTATCTGGTTTCTTTTTCCCACTCGCTCTATTATTTTTTTTAATGTCATATTCTTAAAATGTTGGCTATTTTATATTTTATTATTTTTCTTTTGTATATGAACTACAAATATGGTGAGTTTCGTAGTTGTATCTTTACAAATAAAACCGCAGTAAGCCAAATTGTTCATTAGTAAAAACAGATGATTTTTGGGTAAAATAATATTTTCGAACTTCCTAAGTCTCTCAGAGCCACAAACAAAAATGAAATGAAGAAAACGAATTAGAACTGTTTTCTCTTATTACAATAGCCAATCAAACACCGCAAAAAATAAATAAAAAGAATTGGAATTTCGTCCATGTTTGCCCCACTGTGAGTCGGTCGTCGCGTCGCACTGTGGTCCAAAATTACTTTTTTCGTTGCAAAAACCATAACTTTTGCCACAATTTTTTTCCCTTAAAGGTAATTTCCAATGCTATAAAAAGGATGAATTTTTGAATTTTAAGAAAATTGCTGTACAGAGTGTTTTGGAATAATTGGTTAAAGTCAGATTTTCTTAGAAAAAGAAACTGACAGAATAAAGCCTTAAAGTAATGATTTAAAAATAGTCCTACATTTTGATAACTTTGTAAAAAAAAAATTTGTGACAATTCAAGTGAATTGATAACAACAGTGAATGCAAAAAGTTGACGAACTAATTTCTAAAATATTTTTTAGCAAGTATTATAAAGCATGATTTTTTTTATTTTGTGGTGCATAAGTATATTCTATAAACTGTTTGAGTGGTATATTTTATATGAAAAAGTGTAGAAAAAAAGGAAACGGATGAAACGAAATAAAAACAAATAGAATATAAAATACTATTTATATAATAAAATAGAATTCATAAAACATCTTTTTTTACAATTATCTACTATAGATCTTAATTTTCAGAAAAAAAATCACTGTCATTGTTATCATTTGAAACATTTAATAGACTTATTAGTTATGGGAAATAACTTTTTTCAGCTATCTTTGGGATCAAAAGTGTCTTAAAAATGAAACAAGTGGATCTGATGCTTTAGCTAGCATATTAAATAAATCTTCTTTTTGTCATTTCCGTGAAACCTTGCAAGTATTTGAGTATCGATATCGCTTGTAGTCTTTATTCCTTGAATCATGTTCTTTTCTGAATCTACCCGATTGACAAAATTGTATGTCCTTTAGGGGCCAGTTATAGCTATCATTGAAAACCATCATTGAAAATATAAATTGTCAATTTTGACAGATTTTGAAGGAAAAATAAATGATTATTTTGATGCCAAAGTAAAGCTAATTGACTTAATAATTATTTCTAGGTAAAACAAAATTCAATTTGACACAACTTTTCTTATAAAATGACTTTTAATTTTTCAATGATGATCATTGAAAAAATTAAAAGTTTCGTTATGGGGAAGATATGGGTCAAAATGATTTTTTTTTGGAGGAGAAATAATTTTGAAATCGTAAGCTATATTACTGCATGAAAATATTCAATGATTAAACTTTCAAAAGGTCTCAAAATCAACAGCTAACTTTTTCAATTATGATTTTCAATGATAGCTTTAACTGACACCTTTCCCCAACATGGTCTAGAATTTGTGATGTGTTGCAGTCAGGATTTTATAGCTGTATTTGGCTTTTAGAAGATGGTTTTGGTATACTAGTTGAATTTATCCACATTAATAGATTCTTTAGATGACAGTGCATCTAAAATAACTTAGAGCACAGATAATAAATTATACAGATCCTCATCCTCTCATCCTCATAGAAAAAAATGTCCCATATTTTCTTCACGACCGGTTGACGATCAGCAGGCAAAAAAGCTCTTTGCCTGTTCATAGTAAAGCACAGAAAGTTCTTTGCCTCTTTTACTTTATTATCTGTGCTGTGAGAAGGCAAGGAAGCTCTTTGCCTTTTCATAGCAAAGCAAAGAAAGTTCTTTCCCCTATTTACTTTATTATATTTTTGTTTGTGTGCTCATATATTTTGCCTCTCCTTCGTTACATAGAAAAAAAACAGTAGTCGATAAGAATTACAATTTAAATAAAGTCAAGTGTATTTAGGTATCTATTGCGCGCATCAGCAATGAGCCTGTTCAGGTGCGTGGAACTTCGTTGGCTGCTTACGCATTTGTACATATACGATTTTTTTACGAATGAAAAGTAGGTAGGTAGCTATGGTAAATAATAACTAAACTGTTAAAAATCTGCCAAAAGTGCGTGGACCTACATAATAGGTAAATGAAATTTAAACTGTTTTTTTTTACACATCTACACATCTAAAAATCATTAGTAGGGAAGACTTAGAATTTAAATAAAGTCAAGTGTATTAAGATTAGTCCAGTCAAATGGTGTTTTGGTCAGGAAAAAAATATAGTAGTTATTTTATCACTTGTCTCTTAAGTTGTAGGGGTCGCTGAATCCGAATTTCAACTTTGCTACTTCCTACGGATATGGTTTCACAGCGTAAATCGCAAAAAACGTCAACATTTTCGACTTTTTTTCAGTTTTTTGCCAAAAAGTCAACAAAATGTACACTTTTTGGATACAATCACCTTGTAAACTTTATAGAACATAAACCTTCCTATAAAAATTGTTTATAACTTTTGTTTGTAGAATAAACGGTTTGGCCGCTACAGTATGGTGAAAAAAGACCAAAATTTCGTACTTTTTTGAAAACACAGTTCTCTCGTTAGATTTTTGATTGTAACTCAAAAACCATGCCTGTATTTGAAGAAAACCTAACCTTCTGCTTAAACAACATTAAATTCTCTACAAGTTTGATACCTTCATGACTTAAATTGGCGCACAGGCTAGAGCGTGATGAAATTATATGTCATATTACCAATAGGCTATTGATTATCTCATATAAGATGAGAAAACCATGGAGCGTTTTCAAGAGAGAGGGTGAAATGTTGAGGAGGGGGACTAACTGCAGCCCTTTGGGTTTTCTGCATATAACTTGAAAACCAAGCTAAATTTCGAGAAAATTCATTTTTTGTAGAGAATAAAATTTACTATTGAATTGGCCTATTCAAAAAATGTTAAATACATATTTAATGTGTTGAAATAAAAAATAAAAAAAATCGATTTTTTTGTTTTTGCTTTAACTTAGTTGTCTATAACTCTTTTTCCAGCAGAGAAAGGTATAGAAATTAGTCCACATAAAAGAAAGATAATACAATTTTCTTTAAAGGGACCTATTTTAAAAAGTGTTTTTAACAAAAAATCACCCAAGATACGGTCGCTCAAAGTAAGCCATTTTGTAAATTTTTATTAGGTTTACCTCGACATTATTTTAATTCTTATTTTATAAACAATAAAACTTAAATGTATTTAATGAAATGAGAATAATAAATTAATTTATTTATAATAAGTGATTGTTTTTACAGCTTTAAACAACATTTTTGGTTTTAAGTAGCGTAAAAATCATACAAGAAAAAAGAAAATTAATTCATACAAAAATGAAATACAATTTGCAATTCTAGATTTGATTAAATCTATTGAATATCTTCGTCCATGTCTTCAAGAATATCATCTTCTTGAATGTTCGTTCCTTGTGAACTGCCGCAGTTTGGACCCATGTAATTCTTACAAAACATAGAACACGTTAATCCTTATTTTCTACAACCACAGCTTCCGTGACAACCGGTTGTGCATCCGCATGTAATTTTTCTGACCAAAATATCTGGTGAAGGAGCTTGATTCATGGTTTTATTTATTTATTTATTTAACATCAATAAGAGATCATGTACATCTTCAATTAGACTATTGTTGACAAAAAATAAAAATCAATAAATAATTAATATAAAAATAATATAATAATATAATACCTAAATATAACATAATAATAATTGTAAAAGATTGTGTACCTACTATGTACTTTAAATAAATAAAAAAAATTATGAAGCTAACTTGAAAAGTGCAACAACATGTTTTTCTTTAAAGCTAATCTACTTATATGAAAATCAAAATCAATACTATTAGAAATCAGATGAGTTTCTCTAACACAGCGAGTTATAGGTTCGTTGAGTGCATAGATGACCCTATATTCATTTTCACGAAGCAGACAACGTTCTCTAATCTGTCGAGATGGTGCATAAATGACAATTAGGGATAAAAGAAAAAGGCATTTAATAATGATCATTTGAGATATCACTTATGAACATAACAGAATACAATTTCCGTCTATTTACAAGCGATTGCATTCCAAGACGTTGACATCTAGTAGAGTTGGAGGGAGTTTCGATGTTCCAGCCTAATTTCCATATTCAAACCTAGTATTTTTTTTTTTTGATATTTTCAATTGTATTAGAATGAATGTTGTAATATGGATTCCATATCACACAACAGTATTCTAAAATTGACCTAACATAAGAGGTATATAAAGATTTTAAAGTATAGGGATCCTTAAAGTCCATACTATTGCGTTTAATAAATCCAAACATGGAGTTAGCCTTGGCTACAATGTAATCAACATGTTTAACAAAATTCAATTTTGTGTCAAAAACTACACCAAGGTCTTTTTTTATAGAAATTCTTTCAAGAACATGGTTCTCAATTTTGTATTCAAGGAACACAGGTGAAAAATTGCTACAAAATGAAAAACAGTGACATTTAGATACATTCAATGATAATTGGTTGACTCTACACCATTCTATTAGCCTTTGGATGTCTTCTTGTAAATGAACACAATCATTAATAGATTTTATACATCTAAAGAACTTTAAATCATCAGCAAACAAAAGCCGACCAGAATGTAAAAGGATTGCAGGCATATCATTAATAAATAAAAGAAAAAGGATTGGACCAAGGTGGCTTCCTTGGGGTACACCCGATGAAACTATAACAGGTTTAGAAAGTATTTGATCAATGGATACATATTGTATACGACCTTTTAAGTAAGACATCAACCATTTCAACAAATTTGAATGCAAACCTAATCTTTCAATTTTTTTAATCGAATTAACGTGACTGACCCCAACTAACAAATTTAACTTGTTTAAGTGTCTACACAAGCTATTTTCTAGTTTGTATAGTAACTAATAAAGACCTTATGCAAATCAGTTTGGCGCACATTATACAAGCTATTTCATTTCCTTTAAGACCTTTGAGCAGAAGTTCTATATAATTAAATAGTTTTCCATGGAAAGTCTTATTGATAAAATAAACAAAGCAAAACAGTGTTATTGCTCCACTAAACAAGTTGTCTGACTTTTATAAGACATTCACTTTCAGGCCTTACAAAGGCCTAGTAAAGCAGTGTGTTATTTAAAAAAAAAAATCGTTGCTTTAAATTTTATTATTATTATTGTTTTTATTTTTCCTTCTATTTTCCCATGACTTAAGGGTGTTAGAACCGCTTTTCTATTTATTCTGAAATGTATAGAAATTTATTTTATTTGAAAAAATTCAACTTTTACTCACATTAAATTTCAGAATCCAGGGATCGAACTCAGCTCCTCTCTATTAGTAGGCCACCACGCAACACACCAGGCCAATTTGCAATATACCATACGCGTGTAAAAATTTTAATGAGTTGATACTTCAAGCCCAAAAAAATCAAACTAAATTTTCATTAAACATTGGTACCCATAACATGGTCTTAGAAGATTGAATTTAAAGTATCAAACATGAAATTCTTTAAGTATTTGAAAATTATATACCATAAGTTAAGTATTATATTTTAAACTCACATTAACATAAGGTATGCATGACCTTTTTTATCGTACCATATGTTTGAAAAAAGTTCTTATACAGTTTTTTTTTTCAAGCAAGTAGATATGTGCGATGCAGTAGTGTAATTAAGTTGCTTAATTCTATCAAAGTAGCACCTAAGGGAACAATACGGTATATATAATATTTCATTTTCTGATATACCTAAGTTTGTTTTCTTATTAACAAAATAACAAAATACAAAAGATATAATTAGGGGAGGCAATAAATGTAAAAAAAAAAAAACAAAATTCCTCTTTTTTCTTAGCTTTCATTTTTGATTTCTGTAAGCAAGCTATTAACAAAATGCAAAAGCTATACATTTCAAAGGGATGGCAATATCTGTCACAAATATAAATTCTTGATTTGTATAAGTTTGCTATTAACAAAATGCAAAAGCTATAATTTCATTACGGAAGTCCAATATAGAGGTCACAACCAAAGCAAAATTCCCGCTCTATATTAAACTAATTTTTGATTTCCTTAAGTTTGCTATTAACAAAATGCAAAAGCTATAATGTTCTCTTACGTAAGTCAATAAAGTGCAAGTCCCACTCGTGCAAAATCTTTGATTACCGTCATCAGTCTTGTTATACACCGATTTCAAAAATGAATCTGGTTTTTTTTTTTTTTTAATTTTGGTGTAGTGGTCAATGAAAACGAAGGATACTAGAGTTTACTTTTAAAACGAATTTAGGCTATTAGGAAAAAAATATGAGAACAACTTTTTTTAACTTGTTGGAGTTTTATATACATTAAGCAAATGTCTTGCAAGACTTCACTTTTGAGGAACTCAAAATAATATATTTTCATGCACAAAATTGCAGAAGCAGATCTTATAGTTTTTATTTGTTTCATGCTAACAAATTTAGGTAAGCGTATGTTCAAACATTTATAATATGCTTTATAAATTTATGAAAATTCCGTTCTTTAAAACGATATAACAACACTGACTAAAATCAAACTATTTAAACATCTGACATTTTCATGATGCGCGATTACTTTCTAAAACAAGCCGTAAGGGAGTTGTCTGTAATGACTTTCATCTGAATGCTCTATAAAAGCTATTATTTTTCTAGCTAAGGCAACCAATTTCGGCAGGCCTTAAAAAAGTCTCCGTAGAACTCATTACATGAAGTCTCATATAGAAATAATCTGAAAGGCACTAAACAAGCTATTTTGAAATAAATAAATCGTTAAATGCTTGACTTGCATTATTTAGGCTTTAAAATTATTCTATGTCAGCAATAGCCTATCCAATTCTAAAAATTGGACCTTATACAAGTTAAATTGTTAGTTGGGACTCTATCAAAGGCCTTACCAAAGTCGGTGTAAATTACACCGATCTGGTATCTTTTTTCAAGTTTATTGAGAATAAAATTGGAAACAAATTGAAAGATTGGTATTGTTGATCTTCCTGTAACAAAGCCATGTTGCTACACAATTTTTTCGAAAAGTTTTGGAATAGATTACAGTTTGCAGATTGGACGATAATAAGATATTTCCTGTTTAGGACCGCTTTTGTGAATTGGAAAAATGAACGATTTTTTCCACTCTGAAAGAAATTCTCCGCATGCAATCGAGCTATCAAAAACGTTATATAGAGGTTCAGAAAGGGCAGCTGTACATTTTTTAATGATGATCGGAGGAACTTCATCAGGGTCAGGATTTCTATCACAATTTAAATTCAAAAGACCATTTTCAATTTCAGAAATATTTAACTGCAACTGACCATGTAATTAGATTGAAAATAGTCAGCAAATAAATTACAAATTGTCGGTAGATCAGAATATGTAGAACCCATGTATTGCATACTACTGGGAATACCATTTGATTTTTGTTTACTATTGATAAAGAAACAAAAACACTCGTTTTTAAATTGGATTCAATTGATAAAATGTAATTTTTATATAGAAATTTGTTAAGAACATCTAATTCTCGCTCCATCCTCATATAATTTATCTGAAATATGTAATTATTTGCAGAATTACGAGTTAGTTTGTAAGCCTTGTTTTTTTTTATTGCTTGAGCCCGTATGATACTACATTTTTTCTCATTTTTAATTCATTAAATCATGACTTATTGTCATCAAAGTGGAAAAGAGATTTTAGTATTTTTTATGAAAAGAACGACATTATGCTTTTATAATTACAATGTTCAAAAAAAGTAAATATACACCAAAAACCTAGTGTTCTCATGAGCCAAGTGTATACTTTTCTTGTATTCAGAGTGTACTTTAAAATAATTTTTAATTTCTGAAAAGTCAAAAAAAGCTGCCAGAATCTGAACTATGTTCATTTTTAATACATTTTTTGTAACTTTTTTACATTAATGTGGTTATTGTGTACGCGCTCACTCATATCGGTATTTTCTATTATAAATTGTTTGAACTACTCTGGTTTCATTTTTAATGCATTTAAAACGAGAAAAAAATGTATCATACGGGCTTTAAATTACAAAGCCTTTTATTAAACCAAGGTGGCTTTTTAGGTACATATAAATTAATTTCCTCTTTCGGATTATCCATGAAAAAATTAAAGAATTGAATCAAATTCAAAGAACAACCATTTAAACGCCACGGGATTCGCGACATATGTATAACTCGCTATGCCTTCGAAATTAGCCTTTGCGTAATTTGGTTTAAATTTAGCGTAGTTAACTGGCTTATAGTAATTATAAAATGAAATCTGAACAGATAATGCGTTGTGATGAACAGAGTTAGGAAAAATTGGATACAATGATTCATCAACCCCTATAGTTAATTCTCAGTCAACAAAAACAAGATCAAGTACACGATTAAAATTATTCTTACAACAATTAATTTGAACAAAATCATAACTAGAAAATGAATCGATAATTTCGATTTCACTATCATTAAACACGTTAAAAGCTAAAAGTTGAAGCTCTTCGGGATCAAAAACCCAATCAATGTTTGTTAGATTAAAATCTCCAAGTATAATTATATCACAGATAATAAATTATACAGATGTCTTATCCCCATAGAAAAAAATGTCCCATATTTTCTTCACGACTGGTTGAAGATCAGCAGGCAAGAAAGCTCTTTGCATATTCATAGTAAAGCACAGAAAGTTCTTTACAGGGCTGCCGAAGTGATTACTAAGGGAGTATTCGTACTCCCCAACCATTCACTGTACTCCCGTACTCCCCTCACTGTGATTGTACTCCCCTTGAAAATTCTCAAATTGTTTGCAAAAAGTCGTTATAATTGTGCTTGTTCTAGCGCATTGAAAGTTTTTATTGGTTTATTGTTTTTTAAACTTTACAAAAGTGTCAATTTTGAAAAAAGACGAAAAATCTCCATTTAGCATATTTATAAAAGAAAACAAATAGTTCCTTAGTTCCTTCATGGTCGTCTTCGAGATGGAGAAAAATAAAAACTGCCACAGGAAGTTCCATTTTATTAGCAAAACCGCTTCTTCAGAGATCACATCATATGTTTGAAAAAATGTGTTAGATCCGAAAGTCTGACTTAAAAAAATACATATTTTATTGTTATTTAAGTCCTTATGCCAATACCTTCGTTGTGGTTTAATCTACTATGAAAAAATTATGTTAAGTTCTTTAACAATTTATCAGTTCTGTTCTTCTTTTCACCCTTAAATGATTGGTATGAATGAAATATAAATTATTAAAAATGGTTTAATAAATTTATATTTCTAGCTCGTTTGTGAATTGCAAATCGTGTTAAATGTTATCTGATGGTAATTTTGGCACTAACGAAGTGAAAATTTGTTCGTAATTTAAATCAAATTTTCACAAGGCCATAATATTAAAAAGCTATGTGTTTGCTCGCGTACTCCCCACAAGCCTAAAATACTCCACTCCAATCCTCTAGAATAGTCACCACCGAAATTTTAAAACGGCAGCCCTGGTTCTTTGCCTCTTTTAGTTTATTATCGGTGCTGTGAGAAAAGAAGGAAGCTCTTTGCCTTTTCATAGCAAAGCAAAGGAAGTTCTTTCCCCTATTTACTTTATTATATTTTTGTTTGTGTGCTCATATATTTTGCCTCTCCTTCGTTACATAGAAAAAAAAACAAACAGTAGTGGATAAGAATTAGAATTTAAATAAAGTCAAGCGTATGTAGGTATCTATTGCGCGCATCAGCAATGAGCCTGTGCAGGTGCGTGGACCTACGTTGGCTGCTTACGCATTTGTGCATATACGATTATTTGTATGAATCAAAAGTAGGAAGGTAGCTATGGTAAATAAAAACTAAACTGTCAAAAATTGGCCAAAAGTGCGTGGACCTACATAATAGGTAAATGAAATTTAAACTTTTTTTTTTACACATCTGCAAAGGTCTTTGCATTTGAAAAAATCATTAGTAGGGATGAATTAGAATTTAAATAAAGTCAAGTGTATTAAGGTTAGTCCAGTCAAATTGTTTCTTAAGTTTTAGGGGTCGCTGAATCCGAATTTCAACTTTGCTACTTCCTACGGATATGGTTTCATAGCGAAAATCGCAAAAAACGTCAACATTTTTGACCTTTTTTCAGTTTTTTGCCAAAAAGTCAACAAAATGTACACTTTTTGGATAAAATCACCTTGTAACTTGTAACTTGTAACTGTGTAACTTGTAACCTTGTTACTTTATAGAACATAAACCTTCCTATACAAATTGGTTATATTTTTTCTTTGTAGAATTAACGGTTTGGCCGCTAGAGTACGGTGAAAAAGACCAAAATTTCGTACTTTTTGGAAAACACAGCTCTCTCGTTAGATTTTTGATTGTAACTCAAAAACCATGCCTGTAATTGTAGAAAACCTAGGCTTCTGCTTAAACAACATTAAATTCTCTACAAGTTTGATATCTGCATGACTTAAATTGGCGAAAAAATGCACCGGCTAGAGCGTGATGAAATTATATGTCATATTACAGGAAGCCATAGGCTATTGATTATCTCATATAGAATGGAACTAAGACGGATTTTTGTTGTAAAAATCGTTCAATGGCTCATTGAAGATGAGAAAACCATGGAGCGTTTTCAAGAGAAAGGGCGAAATTTTGAGAATGGGGAGTAACTCCAGTCCTTTGGGTTTTTTTTGCATATAACTTGAAAACCAAGCTAAATATCCAGAAAATTCATTTTTTGTAGAGAATACAATTTACAATAGAATTGGCCTATTCAAAAAATGTTAAATACATTTTTAATGTAATGTGTTCAAATAAAAAAATCGAGTTTTTGTTTTTACTTTTACTTATTTGCCTGTAACTCTTTTTCCAGCAGGGAAAGGTATAGAAATTGGTCCACATAAAAGAAAGATAATAAAATTTTCTTTAAAGTGACCTATCAACCCATAATTAGATATTTTCCACCCCCGCTCGAGAGGATTCAAATTTGTTCACTCCACTTCATTATTTAGAAATAAGTCCTGTGGGAATTAGTCCTCAATATCAATATAAATATGAATTGATACCTAAAACCATGAATCAAGCTCCTTCACCAGATATTTTGGTTAGAAAAATTGCATGCGGATACACAACCGGTTGTCACGGAAGCTGTGGTTGTAGAAAATAAGGACTAACGTGTCCTATGTTTTGTAATAATTACATGCGTCCAAACTGCGACAGATCACAAGTAACGAAATTCAAGAAGATGATATTCTTGAAGACATGGATGAAGATATTCAATAGATTTAATCAAATCTAGAATTGAAAAATTGTATTTAATTTTTGTATGAATCAATTTTCTTTTTTCTTGTATGATTTTTACATTACCTACTTAAAAACCAAAAGTGTTATTGAAAGTTGTAAAAATAATCATTTATTACTAATAAATTTATTTATTATTTTCATTTCATTAAAAACATAAGTTTTGTTGTATAAAATAAGAATTAAAATAATGTCGAGGTTAACGTAATAAAAATTGAAAAAATGGCTTACATTGAGCGACCGTATTTTGGTTGATTTTTTGTTAAAAACACTATTCAAAATAGGTCACTTTAAAGAAAATTTTTGTATCTTTCTTTTATGTGGACCAATTTCTATACCTATCTCTGCTGGAAAAAGAGTTATAGGCAAATAAGTAAAAGAAAAAACAAAAAATCGATTTATTTATTTTAACACATTAAAAATGTATTTAAAATTTTTTGAATATGCCAATTCTATAGTAAATTTTATTCTCTACAAAAAATTAATTTTCTCGATATTTAGCTTGGTTTTCAAGTTATATGCAAAAAAAACCCAAACGACTGCAGTTACTCCCCTCCATGGTTTTCTCATCTTCAATGAGCCATTGAACGATTTTTACAACAAAAATCCTGGAACGTCTTAGTTCCATTCTATATAAGATAATATGACACATAATTTTATCACGCTCTAGCCGGTGCATTTTTTCGCCAATTTAAGTCATGAAGATATCAAACTTGTAGAGAATTTAATGTTGTTTAAGCAGAAGCTTAGGTTTTCTACAATTAGAGGCATGGTTTTTGAGTTACAATCGAAAATCTAACGAGAGAACTGTGTTTTCCAAAAAGTACAACATTTTTGTCTTTTTTCACCGTACTCTATCGGCCAAACCGATAATTCTAAAAAAAAAGTTCTATAAAGTTTGGAAGGTAATTTTATCCAAAAAGTGTATATTTTGTTGACTTTTTGGCAAAAACCTGAAATTTTGAGGTTTTTTGCAATTTTCGCTGTGAAGCCTTATCCGTAGGAAGTAGTAAAGTTGAAATTCGGATTCAGCGACCCCTAAAACATAAAAGACAAGTGAGAAAAAAATTGTATATTTTTTTCCTGACCGAAACACCATTTGACTGGACTAACCTAAATACACTTGACTTTATTGAAATTCTAATTCCTCTCCACTAATGATTTTTTCAAATTCAAAGACGTTTGTTTAAAAAAAAAACAGTTTAAATTTCATTTACCTATGTATCTACTTAAGAATAGGGGGGGTTCACACTCATCGACAAGTTCATCAACTCGTGTCGAATCGTCACATAATTTGTAATGTGAACACAAGTTGAACGACTGTTGGAAGTTTTTCAAATTTTTTGATATTTTGCTCGGTCGAGCGACTGCTGTAGCTAATAGGGGGGTTCACACTCATTGACAAGTCGATCAACCTGAGTCGTGTTGCTAGTGTTCACATTCAACGACCGCCTCATCAACTTCATTTGTAAATAAATTTTCAAAAAGCAAGCACGGCGTAAATTTGAATTTTTGCACCAGTTTCATCGAAGGAAATTCAAAATGTTCTCCCTTCCTTTTGTGGGTTTACTTCTATTTCAACACATTCTCTGTGAATCTCACATACAAAATTAAAAAGAAACACTAAAATCCCAATTTTCAGACATTTCAGTTGCTCAACTAGTGTTCACATTAGCTACAGCGGTCGTTCGACCGAGCAAAATATCAAACAATTTGAAAAACTTCCGACAGTCGTTCAACTTGTGTTCACATTACAAATTATGTGAAGTTTCGACACGAGTTGATGAACTTGTCGATGAGTGTGAACCCCCCTAATGTGAACACTAGTTGAACAACTGATATGTCTGAAAATTTGAATTTTAGTGTTTCTTTTCAATTGTGTATGTGAGATTCATAGAGAATGGGTTGAAATAAAAGTAAACCCACAAAAGGAAGGGAGAAAATATGAATTTCCATCACTGAAACTAGTGCAAAAAGTTAAATCTACACCGTGTTTGCTTTTTGAAAATTTATTTACAAATGGAGTTGATGAGGCGGTCGTTGAATGTGAACGCTAGCAACACGACTCAGGTTGATCGACTTGTCGATGAGTGTGAACCCCCCTAATCGCTCAAAACAAAAAATCACATGTCTCTGCTGTTAGGTTTACAAGAACTTGTATCAGACTGTTTATTAGTTCATCTCAATGCAGTTATCTTAGCAATGTACAAAAGATTATACTTAGGCAATAAGGGGGGTTCACACTCATCGACAAGTTCATCAACTCGTGTCGAAACTTCACATAATTTGTAATGTGAACACAAGTTGAACGACTGTCGGAAGTTTTTCAAATTGTTTGATATTTTGCTCGGTCGAACGACCGCTGTAGCTAATGTGAACACTAGTTGAGCAACTGAAATGTCTGAAAATTGGGATTTTAGTGTTTCTTTTTAATTTTGTATGTGAGATTCACAGAGAATGTGTTGAAATAGAAGTAAACCCACAAAAGGAAGGGAGAACATTTTGAATTTCCTTCGCTGAAACTGGTGCAAAAATTCAAATTTACGCCGTGCTTGCTTTTTGAAAATTTATTTACAAATGAAGTTGATGAGGCGGTCGTTGAATGTGAACACTAGCAACACGACTCAGGTTGATCGACTTGTCAATGAGTGTGAACCCCCCTATACACATAGTAAAATATATAATTTTACAGTAAGGCTTAATTGTAGTAATGGTGCACAATAATAACAGGGTGGTGCATAATAATATTCAATATGCAACATGCCCCCCTTTAAAAAAAATAATTAAAGAAAAAATAAAAATGTTAAAATTCAGTAGAAGAAAAAAAAAATCAGGAGAAAAATCAAACATATGTATATACCTTAATATATATTTAGAAAGATAGATAGATATATATGTAATTTTATTTCATTAAAAAGTTTAACAAAAACATTTTATATGCTGGTATAAAATTAATTATAACAATAACATAAAGTTGCCTGTCAGGTTTTAAATTTGACGATAAACAATTTAGCTTAGTGATTTAAACAAAAATTATTATGAAAGTTCATTTAAAATAAGATAGCGATATTTCAGTGACGCTTTTAAAAACTTAAAGAGATTAAAGTAGCAGCCGCCGTTTAAAACGTTTAAAAATTCTGCGCGTGGAAGTGCATCATTTCCAAGAAATATCCTTCTATACATTTTGAAGATTGGGCAAATTCCAACGAAGTGATAAGTATTCTCCGAGGCGTCTAAATTGCAAAGTGTGCATAAACCATTTGTATCTCTTTGAAAGGCTCTTCCACTCAGATTGAGAAGTCCACAGCGAGTTTTTAGGATTAGGGAAATCATATCTCGAGGGTTTGAGTCATCAAAGTAGTTTGGCACTTCAGAATAAAGCAGATTGCAGTAATCATCGTGGAATTGAGACTGATTGGCGTTGCTAATAAAACCATTCCAATGTTTTTCCTTCAAGAGAATTTTATATAATCCGTGCCATTCGTTTAAATTTGTGGTGAAAGAAAAATCCATTGATGTGACATGAAAAAGATCCAGCCATTCCTTAGCCCAGAATATCTTCCTACTAATTATAGCTTCTGACAAGATTCTGGGTAGCCTACTGTTTGGAAGATGCAGTGTTTTCCGTATAAAAGAAAAATGCAAGTTTAGGGTCGTTAAAAATGCTTTCGGAAGTCCAGTTTCAATATGTAAGGCATCTTTTAATAAAAAATCGTTGCAAATTTTCAACTTTTGTGTGTTCTCTATAACTCCACACTTGAGCACAGTACAACATTATAGATCTCGTAGCAGGATCGTGAATTTTAAATTTTGTAGAGTGTTGAACCGATTTGTTTCTAAGCAGCTTGGACCATGTAGCATTTATAGAATTTTTTGATGATGCAAGTCTATTATTTAAATGTTCGTTCCAGGACATATTGTGGTTGAAAACAACTCCCAGATACTTAAACTGGTTTGATACTATAATCTCCGTGCCGTTGAAAAACCATTTCTCACAAGCAGCTCTACGTCTTCCGTTTCGAAAGATGACTATTTCAGATTTGCCAAGATTTACTTCAAGATTCCAATTGTTACAGTATATTTTAAAGCTGTCAATAAGTTGTAGCTTGGAAGGATTATCGGAAAGCAAGACAATGTCGTCGCCATATAAAAGACCATTAATTCCGAGACCATTGACTAACTATCTAACTATTAACTATATAAGGGTAGATTAACGTGCAGATCGTTTAAATACAGAAGGAAAAGCAGTGCACTCAAGACACATCCTTGTTTGACTCCTTTTTCGGTACAGAAGAAATCCGACAAGCCTTGACCATCCCAAACAGCAGCAGACGTATCCATGTAAAGTGCTTCGATAATAGTAATCATTTCGTAGAGATTCCCAAAGCTGAAAGTTTGTAAAATAATGCATTTCTGTTAATATTATCAAAAGCAGCTTTAAGATCGATAAAAAACGCGTAGTTTCTTTTTTTGATTAAGTTGAAGTTGTACTAGGCAAGAAAGGTTATAAACTTGATCAACAGTAGAACAGTTAGATCAATAAGCAGCCTGAAATTCATTTATTATTTTATTTTCTTCTAACCATGTCGTTAGTCTACTTAGAAGAACAGCGGTGAATAGCTTATAAAGCGTGTCAAGGAAAGACAGTCCTCTATAATTAGACACCAAATTTGCATCTCTTTTCTTAAACAGGGGATATATAATTGATTTTTTAAATGAGCCTGGAACGGTTGCAGTTTCAAATATTTCAACGAATAGTTTATGAATTTCAGTGAGTGCATTTTTATAAAAGTAGAATGGTATTCCATCCATACCTGGGGCCTTATGATCTTTTGACGACGATATTGAAGAATAAACTTCTTCAAGCTCTATTGTGCGGTCCAACTGAGGTGTTAGTACTTGAGGTGAACAGGAACTGATAGCAACATAATTTGGCGATAACGACAGCAACTTTTGAAAATATATACTGAATTCAGTAGCTGATAAGAATGTTTTCGTGTTGTAACTGACCCCTCGTATCTCTCTGGCAATATTCCACCACTCTCTGTCTGAATTAACATTATTTAATCTGTTTGCTAAGTTTGGGAAGTAAGCTTCCTTTTTAAATTTACATAAATTCCTGTATCTTTTGTTAGCAGCATTACAATTATTTCTACAGGTGTCAAGATTGAGTTTCCTAAATGCTTTGAGATGTTTAAACGCAGTTTTCCTAGCTGTGTAACAAGCTAAATCAAACCAAGACTTCTTGGGCTCAAACTTGATTTTTTAGATAGCAGGTACACCGTTTGCTTCATATATACAGCTTTTGATACCATTACAATGATCTTCAATGCAATTAGTCTTTGTTAGTTTTGACGGTACAAGTAACCCAAGATATTTTCGATAGGAAATGTGTCTATATTCTGACCACTTTATTCGTGGAATGGCACACAAATCATTTTTATGCTTGTTCGATTCAGAAGATTTTATGGAACAAATCAGTGGCATATGATCAGAGAAAGTTTCGCAACCTACAAAACAAATCCCCTGCCATATGTGATGCAGCGTAAGGAGGGCAGCAGTAGTCGATAACCGATGATCCCCTGCTACTTACGAACGTGTATTCACCAGTCGTTGAATCCTCTTCCATTTAGGATGTATGCACCAATATCATCGAGAAATTCTATAAAAGTGTTGCAGTTACTGTCGCAGGTTAAATCCTTAGAGCTTCTTAATTCTTCAACATTAGCTGGAGGAATAGAATTGTAGTCAACTGTACCTTTTGTGCTAGTTCTTACGTTCAAATCGCCGCCAAGAATAAAATTGCTCAAGTCAGATGCCGAAAAAAAGTTTTTGAGAGCTATAAAGTCTCTGTTCCAAAGACTACAGTTTAAATACAGTGGCACCAAACTCAAAAGATTCCCAGTAAAACACCCTTGCAAGATAACCACGTCATCAAGTTTTGAACATTTTAGCTTGTAGATAGATTCAATGTCTTTTCTGTAGCCGAAAACGCAGCCCCCACTATCTCTCCCGAAGTTGTTTGTTTTTGCTGCAGATACCCATTTAAGTTTGAAACCAGCAAAGAATTTTTCGAAGTTCTTAAAATTTTCAGCAAGTACAAATGTTTCGAATACAAAAAAAGTTTCAAATTTACAAATATATTTAAAAAAGTTACATAACAAAGATTTATTAACAAGACCAGCAATATTGTAGAAAAGAACCTGACAGGCAGATGGTTGCTAATTCTTTTTAACCTGATAATTATTTGGTAACTTTAAATTGACAGTAAATGCCTCTGAGTTGTTTTTTTTTAAATGTTAACAATAAATTTCTTATCAGCTTCATTGAACGCTGAGATTTCACGGTATTTGTTGCATTTATACCGACGACCATCAACGAAAAGAGCCCACCGTTTAATTTCTAGCCGTAGACTTGGGTCAGCTCCATGCAAGCACCTCCTCAATTCCCGTAGATAATAACATTCAGATCGTTCATTCTGCGTAAGATCTTTATTTATGGAAATGGATGTATTTTTTAACTTAATAGATGATGATAACACAGATTTTACATCATTCAGGTTGGAAAGCTAAAAAATGTAAGATGAATTTCGATGATTAGCGAGACCGACTTTTTTTACGATTTTCATGGTTGCAGATACTTGAAGGGTAGTGTTACAAATTTGTTGAAATTCCAGTTTTGCATCATCTTCACTTTTTGCACTCAATCCTCTAACAATGACATTAAGCCTTTTTGAGTACTTTTCTGCTTCTATTACTCTTTTCTCAAGTACTAGTTCACTCCCTTTCAGCTTTAATATCTCTTCCTTTAGTTGTTTGTTCTCCTCTTCGAGTGCAGCAACTTGTTCAACAATACAGCTTAAATCTTTCTTTGTTGCAATATCTTTCAATTTGATGTCTAAAAGCGCATCCATTTTCGATATAATTGCATCCATTAACGTAACATCCGCCATGACTGTGTCCGAGCAGTTCTTTTTCACCGAAAATACTCTGGGGATGTTTTACGTTACGATCTTTTTGTATTCTTTGAATTTGCATTCATGAGGTCGAATAGCTTCAGGTTGTTGAATTCGGTAAATGGTTGCGATACAGGCTACGAGCTTTTGAAGATATTTATTTTTGGCTGAATTGTGGACCTTATTTTATAAGCTTTTGAATATTGTAGACCAGACGTAGACAAAAAGGCGCAAGGAGAAAGGAATATAGGTGGGAGTGTTTGTAGATTTTAGGCTATTTCTCTTGCGGTGAATTTTGTAATGTATTTGTATAAGTTCTACTTAAAAATACAGTCTACTCACACAATTAATTCGCTGAAGAGTATGTAAAAGCACTCAAAGCTGAATTTTGTTATTATTATTTTTCTTTTTTTGTTCTGAAACTAACAATTTATGGATATTCTATTTTTATTTTGTGCACTCAGGCTTAGGCTTCCAAAAGAAATTATTATACAAGCAGGCTGCCACACTCGTTTATACGTTCACCGTTCTAATTTTTTTTTTTTTTTTTTTAGATTTAAAAGATGAATTTTCAGGAGCAAATACAAAGCACAGGCACTTACTAGGCTATTCTCTTCTCTCCAATATATATTTATAAAGTATAACGAATAATATATCTAATATTATAATTATAATAGTATAAAGAATAAGAGTTAGGTTTAATTTTTTATCTTTACTTTTTCCGAACTTAATTGCATGAAATCGTGTCTCTTTTCAGATATATTTTTTTCGGCTGGCTTTTGTTCGTTATTATGTGTGTTTCTCAAGCCATTATGTTTTCTTAATATCAATTGTTGTCTATTGCGTCTAAATTTGCGACCATTCAATGATTTTATTAGAAAAGATCTTCGCTCTTTACATATTTCTTGTACCGTTCCATTGGTCAAAGTTGAATCGTTTGGATTTATTTTAAAAAGAACTCTGTCCCCAATGCTAATTTGAGGTAATAATTTGGCTGTTTTATCATATCTTTTCTTTGTTAGTTGTTATATTTTATTTAGTTTCTCTTTATACACTCTACTATCAACTGTTGATGGTTCAAGTTGTTTCAATTGAATTGGAATTTTTGATCTTAAATTCCTTCCCATTTTTTTGACCTGGTGTTAAACCACAACTTTTAGGTGTATTTCTTAAGTTGAGCTATGAAAGGATCGGTATTTTTTTTATATGAAGCGCGCATTAAAGGGGTTTTTACTACCTTTAAAATGTTTAAACACAGTGCGAGCGTTAGGAAAATAGGAAAGGATTTAAGAGGAGATACCGATGCACATTGGTTTTGAACCTCTGAATATCGAAATGGCAGGGAAAAATAGTGTCAGGTAGAGCATTCCACATTCTTGTAGTGCGACTAAAGAAAGAATCTCTATACTTAACAGTAGGTCCGAAGTTGGGCTCAAGGGTAAATTCATCGGCATTCCTAGAAGCACGAGTATTACGGTTGAATTGTTTTAGGGGAGGAATACAACTGGCTATTTCACTAGAGCACTGTTTTTGAAAATAACGGTAAAATAACGAGAGACATGAAACATTGCGGCGGTGTTCTAGAGGTGCAATTGCTTCCGTTATATTTCTATCACCTATCATCTTTATAGCTCTTCTTTGAATTCTATCCAATAGACTCAAGTAGGTTATTGGAGAATCTGCTCAAATATCAGAATTGTACTCGAGTTTTGGAGGAATAAAGGCTTTGTAGATAACAGCCAAATCAAAAGGGGTACAAAATTTCTTGCATCGCCGAAGAAAACCTAAACCTAATGTGATCGTTCCACATAAGTTGGTCTGTGATACACATACCGAGGACAGAGAGCTTTTCTGTTTCCTCAATGCAAGTGCCACTCATGGATAGTGGCATGGGGGGTGGGTTTCGTTTTAACGACAGTAGACAGCATTGAGTTTTTGAAGCATTAAATTCTACGCGATTTTTAATTCCCCATTGGACAATGCTGTCGAGATCAGAATTTAATGAGCTTATCATACGCTGCCGTTCAAGTTCCACATCCGAAGGACATGGTTGTGAATCTAAAAACGAATATGAAAAGCTGAGGGTACTGCCGTCAGCAAAACAATTTAATGGATTAGAAGTTTAAGACAGCATATCATAAATGAATATGCGGAAGAGGGTCGGCGACAAAACGGAGCCCTGGGGCACACCAGCATTTATTTTGTACGTTTCAGACTTGAAACCGTCCAATACAACTTGTATTGAGCGGTCCGAAAGGTAATTTCTAATTAAACGAAGAAGAGATGCATCAATACGAAATGCGCGCATTTTCGATAAGAGAGCTTGATGCCAAACTCTATCAAACGCTTTTGAAATATCAAGCGCAATAATCTTACTTTATCCAAAAACAATGTAAAGATTTGTTCCACTGTTCGGTGAGATATACCATCAGATCACCAGTGGACCTATTGCTACGAAAGCCATACTGCCGGTCATTAAGAAGCTTTCGTTCTTCGAGATATTTCTTGAGCTGAAAATTTATCAGCGTTTCCATGACCTTAGAAAGAATGGACGTAAGTGCAATTGGACGATAGTTTAAGGGTGAAGAATATACGCCTTTTTTTAGACAGGCTGGACAAATGCCGTTTTCCATCCACTCGGAAAGAGACCAGTAGAATAGGACAGATGGAAAAGCTTACGCAGTGGTTTTGCCAGCGTTGAAGAACACCTCTTAAGAACAATGGGAAGGATACTATCCGGGCCAGCGGATTTGTGAATGTCGAGATCTTTGAGAACTCTAGCAACTGCACGAGTGCGAAAGAAGATTTATCTATCGAGCTGACAAAAGGTGTATCGTTGAAGACGAGCGTTGGAACCGACGACGAAGTAGCATTTCGTATACTCTTTGCAAATGACCAACAATTTTTACTACTACTGGGACATTGTAGTATTACTTTGCCTTAATTTTTTGGTCATGCAAAAACATGGTTCTACGAATATGACCGTTACAGGTCTTCCTGGCTTGTTGAAACTTCTTCCGGTTTTCCTCAGTAGGGTTGGCTTTATAACTACGGAAACTTACTTTTCTAACATTTATAACCTCTTTACAGCTCAAATCAAACCATGTGTTTTCTTTCGGTTTGATAGATTTTACCCTATTTGGGATAAAATTTCTCATTCCACAAAGAATTAAATTTGTGATCATATCTGCACTGGAGTCTGCGTCACTATCGAGGAAGCATAGTGACCAGTTAAAGTTCTTGAAGAAACCGTTGAGACCGTCCCAGTTGGCTTTCTCGTATTGCCAAACGGTTCTCGTTGGCGCTTTCTCTTTAACTAAGTTTTGTTAGCACGAGAAATTTGCAGATATGACACAATGGTCTGATGTGCCTAGAGGCGATAATACACTAATAGTGTACTTACAAGGGTCAGAGGTAATAAACAAGTCAAGAGTGTTGGCGGATTGACCTGTAACGTCTGGTATTCGAGTTGGCTCGTCAACAAGCTGAGTCAGGTGGTTCAACTAAGCAAAGAATTCATTATACCTTCCTTCGGGTGTTTTCTGACCCGAAAAGCGAAGCCAACTAGAATTGTGTACATTGAAATCGCCCGCAATGACGATTTCAGTGTGAGTGTAATGGGCAACAATTCTTTAGATGGAGTCGGACAGAGCATCAAATTCGTTACAAGTTGAATTTCTGTCCAGATTAGGACTTCGATAAAGAAAACAGGTGTGAATGATGTGCTTATTTACCGTACATTTTACGCACATGAAATTAAAGTTTGTGTTAGAACACAAACCATATTGTGGTTGAAGTTGGTACGCAACATCATTTCTTATGTAGATGGCTAAACTATGGTGGGGAAAGAATAATGGCACTAAGTTGTGCCCAAAGAAATTAAATTCCGAATGATCAGAATTTTCACCTATCTGAGTTTCACTTAGTGCCAAAACAGCTGGCCTGTTGTTTGCAGTATAGACGTACGTAGCGTCGAAATTCTTTCTAAGCCCACGAATGTTGCTTAAATCGACACTAAATCTATCAACCATTTAAATATTCAAAAGTAACGAAAGTCGAAGTCAGACAATTAACTGAGTTGAATATTTATTCTAGATCCCAATTTAAACATTTCACTATTAACCTGCCAATAGTGTTATGCCTTATTGAAAAAATTTGATTGTTAACATTTTGTTAACATATTTTCTATGGTTAAAACTGAACGTTCTGCTAAATCATTAGCCTGGGAAAATGTGGACTACTGGTCTTAAGAGTGATATCCCAGGCTTTAAAAAACGTTTTTATTTCTGAGGAGACGAATGAAGGGACATTATCTGAGATGAAAACTCTTGGAATATCAAATTTGGCAAAAATGTTTTTCAACTGATTTATAGCAATTGTGGAAGTACAGTCTGTAAGCTAGCAATATTCAATAAATTTAGAGTAGTAATCTACAATCGAAAGAAAAAATGAATTATCAATCTGGAAAATTTCCATTCCCACAGTGTCCCATGGTAGGATTGGAATATCGCGAGGATGGAGCGGTTCCTTAGAATTATTGTTTTGAAACTTTTGACAAATTTCACAGTTGTCAACAAACTTTGTTATGTCAGCACTGAACCCTGGCCAGTATATAGATGCTCTAGCACGACGTTTCATACTTCCAATACCAGCGTGACCGTCGTGAATAAGAGGAAAGAAATTTTCCCGCAGGTTTCCTGGAATAATGACTTTGTTCCCTAGAAAGCAAAGTTCGTTGTGAAAATAAATTTCATGTCTCAGAGTCCAAAATGGGAGCAGTGATTTATCAATATTTCGCCTGTGCTCTGGGCAGTTATTATAAGTGTATGTTTTTACTAACCGAAAACTATCGCGTATAGTTCCTTTTCTATTTGAGCAAATCTTTGCTGACTATCTGTTAGCGTCTTTGATGCAAATGCTATCGGCCGATTGTTTTCCTGTAATATAGCCCCTACAGCAAATTGAGAAGCATCTACGGAAAAAAAAATTTCTTTCTCTGGGTCAAAATAAGATAAAATTGGTGAAGAGGTTATACATTTTTTTAACTGGTTGAAACATTTTTCGTAGTTTTCATCCCAACTCCACAAAACATTCTTTTTGAGAAGAACTCTTAATGTTTGAGAATTTTTCGACAAGTTTGACACGAATGGATTTTAGTAAGTTAGCATACCAAGAAATCTTTGTAAATCTTTGACACATTTTGCCGATGGCATATCGATTATAGCTTTTATTTCAGAATGATCGGGAAAAACACCATTTTTATTAAAGATATGTCCAAAAAACTTCACCTCGCTTAAACCTAACCGACACTTGGTTTTGTTAAATTTAACACCACTTTCTTATGCCCTTTTAAGAACTGCAAACAGGCGTGCATCGTGTTCCTCTTTATTTTTCCCATAACTTAAAAAATCGTCTATATATATGGGGACATCTATAACGCCAAATATTGCTTCCATTTTACCCTGAAACTCTTGGGGGGCTGATTTGATACAAAATGGAAGTCGTTTGAATGAGTACCTACCAAAAGGCGTATTAAAAGTACAAATTTTAATGCTTTCGTCATCTAGAGGTATCATCCAGAAACCTTTGTTGGCATCAAGTACCGAAAATACAGTCGAACCTTTCAAACGATTTTGTATTGATTCGAGCGTGTGAAATAAGCGTCGGGCTGTATTTAATTTCCGTGGGTCTAAACATAATCGTATTGAATTATTTTTCTTCTCAGTTAGAACTAAAGAGCTTACCCAATCAGTGGCACCTATAGTTTTTTGAATGACATCCAACGACTGCATTTTATCTAACTCAGCTTTAAGCAAATTAAGTAATTTAAATGGAACAACGCATGGTGGATCTATACTTGGCGAAGCATTTTCAATCAAATCTATATGACACTTGCTTTGAATGCAACCTAAACCATCAAAAACGCGTTTGTACTTTTTAAAAACTTGCAAATAATCGTTTGAAACTATATGAACATGATTATGATATACATGCAAACTCTTTTCCTTTTGAGAACACATTTTTGGAACTGATACTTTTGAGTTATAATTAACAAATCCAACACGAGCGCAATCGGATAATCCAATGATGGTATTTGGTTTTAGTTTTGTTACTATAAATTCTATATTAAAATTCTTACTTGATTTCATGCATTTAACGGCCAGATTACATTTTCCAATGACTTTTATTTTTTCACCACTATATGACTTTAATTTAACTTTACATTCTTTGATTTTTTCTTTTCGATTCACAATTTGTTTTAAAACATCATATGAAATTAAATTTACTTGTGCACCTGTGTCTAACTGAAAATAAAACAAATTATCAGACATTTTAAATTGTTCTAACCAAATCTTTTTTGTATTATCAAAATTAATCTTTTTAACCGTTACGGCTCCTATACAAAATTCATCATAGTCCTCGTCTTCGTATTCATTGCTGTCACTCTTATAAAACCCGGTTTCAGAATTTGCTGTCACAGTGGGTGGCATGCATAAAACAAAGTAAATGCTTTTACTGGAGAAATTTTAAGTATAAAGCTTTTTTGGTATGCATAAAAAGTCAGTATATGCTGAAAATTAAGTATTTACTTTCGACCAAAGTTTTAACTTTTTCCGGATGAACTTTTTTAGCAAATACTTCATTCCGTTTGCATAAAAACAAGTAAATACTATTTTTCTGAAGGAAATACTTGGTTTTTTCAAAGTTACAAAATAGCAAATTGAAAATTTCAAAGTACATACTTTTTAGCTTTAAACCAGAAATTTATTAGGCGTGAGACCAAAAAATAACAGTTTGAGTCATATTTCGAAGTAATCAGGTTGCAACACACGTTGAAATTGTCTTGCAGTTAATATTTACCAAAATGGTGGAATTTTAAGGTGTTAATATTAAGATTGTAGATCGGATTCTGGACCTTATTTTAAAGAATTACATATTTTTTACAAGGAAAAAGTAGATTGGTTAAGTGAATTCATTGATAAGCGATCATAATTTGACCGTTGAAAATATTAATAAAAACGATTATTATAGGTTCAAAACCTAAAAGGTACAATTAGTGCCTAGCCTAGGAACCTTTTGGTGCTTTATATAAAATGTCTAATACTCGTAGATATAATTATTGTCAGCACACCATTAACATCTTAAATTTCTTTATAAATAATCTTCATTTAAGATTAATGGGTATTTCACCTGTTTTTAAATGCCCGTCTTTTTTTTACATCAGTCTTGAAATTTTTAAGCCTCTTCCTCCATTATTCTTCGGTTAGATCAACGCTATTTTAAAGTTTATATTAGGCAATCAATATTTTCATAGCTTCTGATTTATATTTATGGATTGAAGATTTTTGTGACTTATTCATAAGTACACTATGTATCTTTTATGCACAAAAGTTAGGTGCATTTGGGTAATTGCAAAACCTGCGTTAATCACAGTTCTGCTCAATTAACTTAACAAGAATTAAAGAAAACCTAAATTACAAAAATGCGTTAAACTACCAAATTAATAATTTCTTTGATAAGAAAATTGATAAAACAAGTAATTACTATCAATTTCTTATGAATTCTAGTAATTACTTGGATGAATCCAGTATATACTGAAAGTATATGCCATCAAGTAGAAACTTTTCTTATGCATACGAAAGGAAGTAAGTACTGTAAATTTAACCTTTTACTAGAAATAAAAGTATTTACTTTAAACGTTTACTTCTAGTAAATACTGCCGTTTTATGCATATCACCCAGTATTGATATTCTTAGCCAAACACATGTTAGGGAAGTGGTTCTGTTTGCCACATTTGGCACATTTTTTACCCATAGCTGGACAAACTGTAGACCGGTGGTGGGTGCACCCGCATTTTCTGCAAATCTGTTGTGATGACGTCGAATATGCTGTTTGCTTCTTGCCTCCATTATTGTATTGGTTCCTGTATGATGATTGACTGCCGTTGCTTGCTTTTTATTCGATGTTTGGTGACATAAGGAACCGCTGCTTTTTTTGTTGTATTGTTGTACGGATAATACTTCTTTGTGTTGATGAGTGTCGGTGGTCATGTCCGTAATTTGCTGTTTGCTAGCTTCATATGCTTTGACCATATCTTCTAGCTTATCCAATTTAAGGTCTTCTTTTGTTAAGAGTTTCTCTTTTAAAACTTCATCGACGACACCAATGATAAATAAGTCTCTTACCATTTCTTGCTCGTTTGTGTATTCACAAGGTGATACTAGTACTTTTAACTCAGTTAGATAATTATCTAAACTTTGATTTGGTTTTTGTTTGTTGGACAAGAATTTGTAGCGGTTGTATACCAAATTTTGTTGGCTTAAAATGACCATCGAACTTTTCGATGACTTCAGAAAATTTGGATTTATTAGTTAACTTAAATGTGTTATACAATTTAAGACCATCATCTCCTATGCAGTTAAGAACTATTGCAATTTTTCTAGAATCATTTTCGTTGTCATCTAGACCCATTGCTAGAAGGTACAATTCAATCTTCTGCTTCCAGAATGTCCACTCATCAAATAGATTTGGAGCTCGAAAATTCAGTTCACTGGGTGCTTTTATATTATCCATTTTAACTACTGCCGTTTTTTTTGGAATAACTTTTTCATCTGACACCATGTTAGGTTTACAAGAACTTGTTTCAGACTATTTATTAGTTTAGTTCATCTCAATTCAGTTATCATAGCAATGTACATAAGATTATACCTAGGCAATACACATAGTAAAATATATAATTATACAGTAAGGCTTAATTGTAATGGTGCACAATAATAACAGGGTGATGCATAATAATATTCAATATGCAACATCTGCGATTTTATTTTTTATTTGTATATACCTACCTACTTTTCATTGATACAAATATCGTATATGCACAAATCCGCAAGAAGACACTGAAGGTCCACGCACTTGCACATGCTCACGCGTCCAATAGATACCTAAATCAGTGATGGTACATGAAAACAAAATAAATCCCTACGGTATCCACAAAAAATCCCTACTTTAAGAACTTTAGCCCTACACCTAAAAAAATCGAAAAATAACACATTTAAGGCTCTCCCAAACCAATGCGAAAAATTCGTATATCAAAATTTATTTACATGGTGATATATGAGAGTGCCCACACCAACGCGGCGGAGCAACATATGAATTAATTTTGACTGACGAATGTTTCTTCGCCGCAACGAATGTTTCGCATTGGTTTGGAAGAGCATTTAAGGAAAGAAAAATAAGATGTTGGTTTAATGATTTTATTTAACATATTTTTAAGGATTATTGCAGTTTATAATAATTGTTAAAATAAATAAGGGGAAGCTTAAAAAAATTTAAATACATAAATGCAAAATAAAACAAACTTTTACACTTTTATGATCAATTAATAATAATATGTTTTTCAAACAGCAGCGTAGATTCTGCCTCTTTCTGGAAAATGTACATACGTGATTATTTTGAACCCTTTTTCCGCTGCTTGCTTTGTTTTGTTTTTTTTTTTTTTCTCACACAGTTTGTTTTATAAGCTCACGATAGAAAGAGACATTTAAACTAGAAACAAAAAGGTGGAAGCACATTAGGTATAGGGTAACGTTGTCATAGATTCACCACACTTATATTCACCAAAAGAGCAGCTGTATTAGTGTATACCTAATTCCATTGTATCCATTACGTTTAATAAGGCCAACAGGGTTAAGTCTGGTTTCGCTTCTCTTTGTTGGCGGACGCGTGCGCAGTTTTGTATGATTAAGTGAAAAAGAAAAAAAATACAGTGAGTTTATTTTTTTTTATATTTAAGTGAAAACTAAGTTTTTCTTCAATAAAGCTTCATAAAACTGTTATTTTGACTTTTTGTTTATATATTTAAAGAAATAGTTCATAGCTTAGTTGCATTCTGTATGAAATATTTTATTTTTAAACAAAAATTCTTTGTTGCACCACGAAAGCATAGTGTTTGCACCTAGAAGTTTTGAATGTGTAGACTAAAGCTTACTGTCTTTATTAAAGATGCCACGGAAACCAGTTGTAAACCGCAAGAAAGGACTTCACTCGAAAGACCCGATGCGAGCAGATCTTTGGTAAAAGAGGAAGATATAAAATATATATTTTCAAAGAACCTACTGTATCAGCTCGGGACCAACTCAACGGCAGCAATCATTATATAAATAGCTGAATCTCTATCCTCTAGTTTGCAGTGGTAGTTTAAGATCAGCTGAATCTTAAACTGATTTTAAATTTTTGATTTAACTCGTCTATTTTCACAGTAAAATCTGAACTTTAGATCAGTTAAACGTCGTTTAACCAGATTTTATGAAAAAGAGTTGGCAGCATTGTACGTTTTTGCTTCGCCAAGTGACGTATTGTAAACAGTACGTAGCTTTCCTTGTCTATTTTTCCTCTTTCTGAAGCAAAGAACATAAGTGAAACAGCAACAATTATTTTGGGTTGTTGATAATAGATCTCTTTGCGAATCTGTCAAACTCGAAAGAAACAGCCACTTTGTGGGGAATGTCAAACAAAAGGAAATTGAAAAAATAAACAAAAGCTTGATCTTAAATTTGAATGAAATTCTGTGTTGATAAAAGAAAAGTGATAAAGTGGATAAATATAAAATAAATAAATTTAAAGAAATATCTAAAGATTTCACAAGATTTAAAAGTTTTTTTGATTTTATTGAAATAATTTTACACAATTTTTTTTTCTTTGTCTTCTTTGTTATGACATTCCCCACAAAGTAAAATGAATGAGACAGCCATATATTGCCATTTGGTAAAGAGCTCTATTTGTCGACATTTTTTTTTCGAGTCACTCGAACAAGATTAAAAAAATTGAAAATAAACTAATAATTGTGCAAAAAAAAGAGAAATAACTTTTCAACAGCAAACATAGATTAAGATTTGCTGATGGAAATGGTTATAAAAAATAAGTAAATAAATTCCACGTTGAACTTAGGTTTAAAAGGAACAATGCTGTAGTTTAACTCAAACTACAAATTGAACTCGGTTCAGGCTTTGAAAATTGTTTTGTATTCTTTAAATTAATTCTTGGTTCATTAAGTACCTTCATGGTGCATTATGCACATATGACTGGTGCATTTGGTACATATAATGGTGCACAATGCACCATTTCTCATTTTTTCGAAAAATTAATGCTCACGTAAAAAATTTAAATGTTATCGAAAATTTAACTTTTGTACTAACTTTCATAACTAAACTGTTAAAAGGATATTAAAATACCAGCCCAACAGAGTTAAATTTAAAAATGATATGATCATTTGAAAAGAAGGTGGTGCATCTATCCCAACGTCACCCTACTTCATTAATGATGTGTGGTAAGATGTTTAGAAAGAAAAATACTTTGGGATGTAAGTATAATAACTGCAGGATGTGTGGTTAGATTAAAAACGAAATACAAATTATTTATAATAAAATTTTAAAAATCCCTACGCTTTCATAGAAAAGTCTGATATATCAAAAATCTGTCCTTTTTTCCCTACGGTGTCTTTTTCAAGACAAAAATCCCTACGTGTAGGGGTTTATCCCTACGTGTACCATCACTGACCTAAATACACTTGACTTTATTTAAATTCTAATTCTTTTTCACTTCTGTTTTTTTTCTATGTAACGAAAGAGAGGCAAAATATATGAGCACACAAAAAAAATATAATAAAGTAAAGAGGGGAAAGAACTTTCTGTGATTTGCTATGAAAAGGCAAAGAGCTTCCTTGTCTTCTCATAGCACAGATAATAAAATGAAATAGAGAAAGAACTTTCTTTGCTTTACCCCTTGAACACAATGCAAGTCGCTGGTCGCGGTAAAAATCGCTGTAGCACAAGCTGTCATTAAAATCGCTCACTAGGTCGCAAAGGTCGTCCACAATGGTGTAGCGCAGAAAGAACGTTTTTTTTGACATTTAGATTTGTTTGGGTTGGTTCAGATGTTTGGAATTCTTATTTTTACAAGGCATGTTCCATATGTTGCATGTTGTTTTCAATTCTATTACAAATGCGAGACTATCATGTTTCTCTTTTAATATATAAAACACAAAGTATGCCGGTATTTGACACAACAGAAAACAAACAAACAAAATTCAACATGGCAGAGCACAACACAGAATATTTTATTGAACTTTTAAAAAGAAATAATATTTTGCGCAGCTGCATTGTGGGCACATGAAAAATAGCACTCACGATACTATTTGATAGCTATTTCAGCTATGGCTTCAGTTCCAGTAGCGGTACTCTTTTGTGTTCATTTTGCAAAAAGTGCAAACGTGGAAAAAAATATCACTTGCTTGCCAAAAAAAAAAAATTGAAAATCCTGTATGGTGACTAAAATTATCTGTCAGAACAATTTTCGCATGTTTTTTTGCAAACAGGTGTCTTAAGCATGCATGTTTATTTCTCACTTTGGCACTTTTTGGAAAAAGTAGGTCTATGTTGTTAAACCTTACCCTTGACAGATACAAAATTGGAAGGAGAAAAGGACAACAGAAAAATTCCATCAGTTTTGTAAATGTGAAGAATTTGTTAATTTTTTTCATCCAAGCCCATTGGAGCTTTCATACAAAATGGTCTCACTTGTAGCGTAAGCACTGCGCAATTTTAAAATTGAGTTCTCAAAGCTGTGCAATTTTGGGGTCAGTGACAACATACTCAAATTATTAATAATAAGACTTTATTCAAATGCTTTTTTTCTACAATCATTGATATCGAAACCAATTTTTTTCCAAATTTCAGTTCATAATAAACATGAAAAAATAACTCAATGTGTTGAACGAACCCAATGTCTAGTTTACATACAGTGTTTTGAACAGACCCACAGATATGTCAAAAAAGTAGCGCGACTAAAAGTAGAAAGTTGAAAATTATTCAACTTTGGCGACAGCGATCGCTGCAGCTACAGCTTCTCATTGTGGCGCTGTGTACTGTTTTCGTAGATTTTAACTTTGACAGTGCGACAAGCGGCCGCTACAGCGACTCCATTCTGTTTGGGCAGTTACCTACTATGAACAGGCAAAGAGCTTTCTTGCCTGCTGATCGTCAACCAGTCGTGAAGAAAATATGGGACATTTTTTCTATGGGGATAAGACATCTGTATAACTTATTATCTGTGCTATTAAGTTTGTTATTTACTACGATCACTTTGTGTGGTATTGAAGCTAGCTGGACCTTGAAGCTGATGCGAACCTTTGTATCCTTTTGTTGAGTGGTAATGAACGAATCTCATTACCCCTCAACGAAATCAATCCTACCTAAAGAGTAGAGTCGAGTCAGAATTTGTTATGTTTATGTATATAGAACTGTTTTTTTGCATGTTTGTTTAAAAAAATTGTCTAAAAATGTGTGTGTGTATTCAATTTTATGTGATGACTTGACCAAAATCCTTCTGTAATCTCAGCACCATTTTAGCACAACTCCAAATCGAAATCTAAACTCATGTAATGAAAATCAGTCGAAAATCTGATCTTTCCGTGAGTGAAGTGGATTAGAAAATCGATTAATTTTTATCTTGTGCTGAGGCCACACGAGCCAGTACTGGACCCATGTTCTGTAACTCAGGCGATAAGTTATCGCATCGTTAAAAAATGAAACGATTCGTTCCCCTCTTATCGCCTCTGGAAAAAATTGGGTTTCTGTAACTCAATGCGATAACTTCGATTTTCGATTTGTTTGGGCTGGAAATTCCATTGGAAGGCGATAAGTAGAACTGTCAAATTGACATTTTGAAACAAGAAAAAAACAGAAAGTGAAATTCAAATTGTATTTATTATTCTTGATTTTGTTAAATTATTTAAATAGTGTATTTTTATTGAAAATGTTCGCTGTTTTCATTGAAGAAGCTTACCAATGCCGCAACAAAATGCGTATAGAACGCCGCATGCTTCGAGACAGTACGAACCCCTTCGAAATGCCCGAGGATAGTTTCCGAGAGGTATTCCGGCTGAGCCGTGATGCAGCGCTGATTTTGGTGGAGGAAATACGTCCATGTTTGCCACAGGGATAAAGAAGAACTTTTATCCCTATCCCCCTCCGCGTTTGCTCGGCAATCCACTTTTTTGCAACGGGATCCTACCAGAGAGACATTGGCCATGATTTTTCCGTAGTAATGAGCAGATCCATGATCTCACGGTGTATAGCTGATGTGTCAAAAGTTCTGCAAAATAATTTGATGAACAAATGGATTAAGTTTCCAAGTATAGAAGACTACGAAGCCATTAAACGGAGGTAAGATTTTGATTGAATACAAAATATTTGTTCGTTAAACTTACTAAATATACATATCTAAGGTTTTTTGAACAAACCGGCTTTCCTGGGGTGATTGGTGCAATTGACTGCACCCATGTACGGATACAAAAACCAAGCCGTGACATTGAAGCCTGCTACCTTAACCGAAAAGGTTTCCATTCGAAAAATGTACAATTGGTAAAAAACCTTTACCTAATTATCGTCTATATTCAACAAAAATTATGAACTTTCAGATATGTGATTTCGATCTAAGAATCCTCGGAGGTTTCGCAAGATATGGAGGTGCTGCCCATGACGCCTACATTTGGGAGGCTTCTGAAATAAATGTGCTGCTAGAAAGGCGTTATGAAGCATGTGGACCCGGAGAGCATAATTCATGGCTCTTAGGTAATTATAGTTTCTATTTAAAACTTAAACTTTTAAGCAGCTTTTATCTTAATTTCTTTAAAGGAGATTCGGGATACCATCTACGTCCTTGGCTAATGACGCCATACCGTGCTACATCAAATACAGTCGATAGATGTTTCAACACTATACATGCGCGCACAAGGAATTGTGTAGAAAGATTAAACGGTGTTCTGAAGTCCGTGTTTCGGTGCCCTCGAGTTGGGCTATTTTATTCCCCAGATTCAGCAGTAACAATAATAAACGCATGCTGTGTTCTTCACAACTTTAGAAAAAGACACGGACTTTTAGATGATATAATCGATCCAGTCCAAGAAAAAGAAGAGATTCCTTACCCGGAAACGGAACAATCAACAAGTTATCTTCGGATGGCAACCACCATACGTGACCGGCTAAGGTCAACAATTTGCCAATAAAGAATATAACCAAAATAATTTGCGTCTTTATTTTATTGGAACGGTTTTCCTTAAGCTTTATTGATATTTGTGGTTCATGATTGAAGTGTTTCTATTTCGCTAGAAATTTTTGAGTTACATACAAACCACCATCATTTCAAAAATATGTTCTTAATTTGGGTGGTTGAAACTGCTCTGAGTTCTTATTTATGTCACCTAAGTGTTCCTTACAACCTCTTTCAATTTAAGGAATTTTAAAAAATAATTCCCATGTAAAAGTATTTTCAACATTTTTAATTTTCAAAAAAAAATGTTGAAACGTTTTTTATATGGAAATTTTTTGAGATAATTTTTTGAATTAAAAATGCTTTCCGGAACTAGTTAGAAGACACAAATTAGAACTCAAAAAATGTCCATATAAAAAACGTTTCAACATTTTTTTTGAAAATTAAAAATGTTGAAAAAAATTTTACATGGGAATTATTTTTTAAAATTCCTTAAATTGAAAGTGGTTGCAAGGAACACTTAGGTGACATAAATTAAAACTCAGAGCAGTTTCAATCATCTCAATGAAGCACGTAGTTTTGAAATGACAGTAGTTTTTATGTATCACTTACAAGCATTTCTCTCTAATTTCATACGAAATTCTTGTAAGTGATACACACAACCCACTGTCATTTCAAAACTACGTCCTTCATTGGGATGATTGAAACTGCTCTGAGTTCTAATTTGTGTCTCCTAACTAGTTCCGGAAAGCATTTTTAATTCAAAAAATTATCTTGAAAAATTCCCAAACATTTTTGTTTGAAAATTAAAAATGTTGAAAATACTTTTACATGGGAATTATTTTTAAAATTCCTAAAATTGAAAATGGTTGTAAGGAACACATAGGCGACATAAGTGGAAACTCAGAACAATTTCAATAATCCAAATCAAGAACGTATTTTTCGAATGATGCTGATTTGCATGTACCACTTACAAGAATTTCGTATGATTTTCTCTCGAAATTCGTGTAAGTGTTAAATACAAACCACTGTCATTTCAAAACTACGTGCTTCATTGGGATGATTGAAACTGCTCTGAGTTCTTATTTATGTTTCCTAACTAATTCCGGAAAGCGTTTTTAATTTTAAAAAATATTTCAAAAAAACTCCATCTAAAAAACGTTTCAACATTTATTTTTGAAATTTAAAAAATGAAAAAAATAGTTTTACATGGAAATTTTTTGAAATCATTCCTTAAATTGAAAATGGTTGTAAAAAACACTTAGGTGACATAAGTTGAAACTTAGCACCATTTCAATAATGTTTGAAATGAAGTTGGTTTGTATGTAACACAAGAACTTAGCTCGAAATTCTTTTAAGTGTTACATGCAAACCACCGTCATTATTGGCTTGTATTTAGGAAATTGAATTAAAATAAAAAAACAAACGAAAGTTTTTAATGATTACATTTTTTATTTCTTAAGCAGATATATATAGATACAATGTAAATATTTATTCATTTATGTACTGTTAAAGCTACATTATTGATTCATATTTTTGTGGATGTTTCTTATTAAGAGATTTAAAGAGCTTTTTTCATCAAATTCACGAAAAAGAAAAAAAAGAATTTAAAGATTTTTCTTTTTGCCGTAATCGAATTGGTTACAATATTTTTTGGATAAATAACGCTGGACCAAAAACACTGGAATTTAGTGAGGTTTTCTTTGATAGTTTAGCATTATCACAATCAACGATGTCTTGTTTGTGTTAAATTGACTACAGCCATTGGGGAGATAAGTGAAAAGGTATTGTTGTCTTTGAAGAGTTCTGTCCATACTGAAGGAGGCTGCAAATATTTCATATATTATCTTAGGTTTCTTAGCAAAAGTTAAAAAATTTACCTTTCGACTCATAGCAAAGTAACTTAGAGTAGTTGGGAGCTTCAATAGCAAAACAACTTATTAAATCACCGTGTTAATGTTCCTTTAGCCGTCGTCTTGCAGATCCGAGAATATATTAATGTAATTTTGAATGTTTCGCAACAATTTTTGCTCTTTTCTTATCAACCGATTTCATTTAAGAGTTCCTTTTATTTTCGAATTTAATTAACGTTATCAGCGTCTTCTTCTTCGTCAATAAGCTACAATAAAATAAAAGTAAGTTTGAATTTCGTTTTAAAGGCCTTTTGTTTTTGTAAAATAATTTAATTTCTTACCATTTTTCTCTATATTTATTTTTACTCGCCATCTCTTAGGCCAGCGATAAGTTTTGACGTTTAAAATGATAAACTTATCGACCTTCAGAGATACAGAAACCCATTTATGGCATTTTTCCAGTATTTCTATTCCGTTTGTTCCAGTCGATAAAGTTATCGCCTGTCAAAGTTACAGAAACCCGATGATGCGATAAAGTGAGTTTCGTTCCAATTCTCACCGTTTCTCGACAAGTTTTATCGCTTCGCAAGTTACAGAACATGGGTCCTGGCTAGCGAGTGGCAATACACTCACATTTCCTTACCAACTTAGTTTACTTTGCTCGTCAACTGTCTTACGTTTTGAGAAACCAGTTTTAAGCCAGTAGAGAAGCTCTTAACTCGGATCCATTCATGTCTCGTGTGTTGTGTTGCGAGACAAATATGGTTCTATAATAATTCTAAAAAAAATCGGGTTTTAGAAGTTTTTTTAATCCATCATCATGGTAGCTATCCAGCTATCCTACAATGGAATTTGACAGTACATGCCTTGACAGATAGGTAATAAACTAATGTCGATTTCTTTTCAAATATTGGAGATCAAATCTTTTTTTGTTGTTGTAAGGAACTCGCAAACAAAATAAATTTTTTTCTGTGATTGTATGTGTGTGCAATTTGACAGGCCCGAACGCACAATTCTTAAATTTTTTTTTGAAAACGGAAAATTGTAATTCTATCTACATGTAGTAAATTTTATTTAATTTATTTTATTTTATTTACTGAAGAACGTGAACTTTATACTTTTACACCACGGAAATAATTTAATTGAACAAATTGACTGAAAAGCCAAACGTAAACAATAGCCAGAGAAATGTCAAATCTTCCTAGTGTGTGTGCAAGTCGATGTAAATCTTTCTAAAATAAAAGATTTGATTTGTTTAGAAAATTTGATCTTTTCTTCTAAACAAATCAAATTTCCCCTTCACAGATTTGATTTTTTTGTTGAAAGGAAATCCACATAAATTTTGGCATACACACAATATTTTGTTTCAAATATCACCCAAAAGCCCTAAAATTCCCCGAGCAAACAATTAAAAAAAAAAAACAGATTTCTTAAAGGTTTTTCAATACATAATCTTTGCAAAAATTCTTCTATTGGTGAATTTACATGTATCTTCGTCTGACTTATGCAAAACAAGGGGATACAAAATATAAAATTTGCTTCTTGAAATGTTTACCTTGCTTATTTGTAAGTAAATTCTTAGAAAAAAAAGAACCTGTATTCACATCTTGAATATGGCCCTTCGTATTTTATTTTAAATATGGGTGATTCTACAAGCTATGGAATAAAATGATGATAATTTTGGTACGACACTTTTTAAATAAAACAGTGGTAAAAGCTAACTTTAATCAAACATTAGACCGTCCTTTCACATACCACAAACCGGCCAGCCAAAAAATTTTAAATTATCAGTTTTATGGGCACTTTTTAAAAATTCAGTGTTCAGGGGACTTAGTTTGTTTTTACGGAAACTAATATAAAACACAAAGCAGCTTATGAATTATTATGTTTTTTTATTAAAATTGTGACTTATATAATGTATACACAAAATACATAATAAATCCTTAAGAAAAAAATACATAAAAGTACAGTAATGTACGTACCTAACATTCTATTTTAGACTTCAGTTTTATCTCTGTTGTTTCTAATAAAAAGTTAGTTAAAACCGTGGCAAATAAATTATTTTTGTGTTCAATAATTTATTTTTAGGAACGTTAGAGCCCACCCTTCAAGCAAAATCACTGACCCAAATTTCTCGGTTCACTTGGGACTCCAAAAAAAATGAGTGTCTCACACACAATAACAAATTTTCTGTGAACGCATGAAAAAGAAAGAGAATCGAGAGTATTTTTTTAAGCAACGAGAAATAGAGAGAGTATAGGCGAAGTATACAATCATTTTGTCTTGATTTCCACCACTTTTTTTTTTAGTTCAGTTTTGTAGGTAGCGCGGCGAAGACGGTTGATATTTTATCTCTTTTTTCTTGTTAAAACTTTGAAAAATTTTCAATCAGAAATGCAAGTTTCTATTTATTAAATGTTAATTTATATTTGTGGAAATATGTCATGTTTATTAGTACGAAATAGTGTTTAGAAAACCTTTTATGAATTGGCGTTTTTCTTTTTTAACTCTGAGCAGATCACGAAACTGTCAAACAAAAATTCTGTTTTTTTTTTAGCTCAGACATATCAGAGCTCAAAAAGTGCGTTTCTTTTTTCCATCTGAGCTAGCTCAGAGCTTAATCGATTAGCTCAGAATAAAATGACCGAGCAAATCGAGCGAAATGCTGAGCGAAGCCAACTTCACTTTTTTTGAGTGATTTGGCAGACGAAAGAAATACAAAAAATTAAAAATGGATTCCCAGGACAGTCGCCCGTCTAAATCAGGTAAACAATAATGTATTTTAGTAACACACCTATGAAATGACAGTTCAGTGCTCAAATGTGTTGCATAAATAAGTCTGAGGATCAACTCTTGAAATGAAAAAAATCTGTTTGGAGATCCATTTTAAGACCTTAAGTAATAAAATTTGTTTGACCCAAGATAAATTTTATAATTTATAACAAATAATAGAGATCAGTTTAAGTTTAATGCAAGACCATACTCAACTTCAGTCGAACTAAACTTCACGACAACGCGGCAAAACATTATTTTTTATGATATTTAAGTAGCTATATTGCACTAAGCGGCAACTGAACTTCATACAAATTCATACGAATTCGTGTGAAGTGTAGTTCCGATGCAGTGCAGTTCCGGCGAGTGCGGTCTAACCTTTAAGGCTCAAGTATTTCTTTTTCCTTTTCCTTTAATGATATCCGTTTTTTGTGTGCCTTTATATCCGCTCCTGTTGCGCTTCAAAGTGTTTTCAATACAAAGAACAATAACAATTATTCATAATTGCTGTAGCGGAGATAGAAGCAAATTCAAAGGCGCACAATAATTTTTAGCCATATATGCTTGAACCACGCGTACAAATTCGTTTATTTATATTATTTAAAAATTGATTAGGTACCTACATTATGTAGTTATATTTTTAAATTAGCTGTGGGTATGGTTTGAACTTCCCATTTTTGACAAGATTTGAAAACTGTTTTTAATTGTTTAGTTCAGAAAAATTATATTTAAGTGTTCGTACTGGCAAAAGCTCATATATGTGCTTTGACACGGTATTAGTCCTCTAAGATCTCATTTTTCCTGAATTATCCAAATCAAAGAGAAACTATTTTGTTCAAACTGATACTTTACGACATAAGACAAAGCTGCTCTAAGAAATTAGCCGCGGCCCAATTCTGCCAGCGTGAATGAGTTTTCGTGTATACGCTGCATACGCTTTATAGGTATTCATGCTAAAAAAATATGTCGACAAATTTGCCCGTCACTCTAGAGTCTAGAGGGATGGCAAATATTCATTTGCTTTTGTATGATTTTCTGAGCGCGCACAGAGAAAACTCACGCTTTTGGAATTTGGCTCCTTGATTAGAGAATTTCTATGTTTTGTATGTACAATTGCCTTGGACCTTTCAAATTTTGAAAACGTAGCCCCGAAAATTTCTAAGCCCAGCCAATTATTAAACATACACTAAACTTGGCATCCCGTTGTTCTCCAATGGTTTAAGCCTTAAATGCGTTTCTTTCGGTAAATTAGATTTGTTTTTAGTATATACAGTTGGGGCATTTGACACGATAACGTAAAGCCCCGACCATTTGTATCTCTTTTTACTTATCTCTTCAAGCCTTAGCCCCAACTTCGGACTTTGACAGTCCCTAGACTTGAGCCCCCAAAACTCTCTGGAATAAGGTTAGTTTTTAGGAAGTAAATTGCTTAACCCGTGGCTAGGTTTTTTGTCCAATATTCTCAGACCTTATTGCACCAAAGCTGTTTTTTTTCGTACCAATTTTCTGGGTTTAATTTTTTGGGAAAGATTGTCGTTGCATTAAAAATATCCATATTCATAGCCCCCAACTTAGTTTTTGTCCAATTCGCTTCAGGCTTTAGCCCCAATCTTAGGGCTTAAAAAAAAATTACACAACATGTATGCTAATAGTTCAGCCCCAACCACGTTATTTTGTCCATCAAATTTCATATCTTAACAATATTTTAGACGGAATATAAAATTCTGCACGTTGTAATGTATTACTTTCTATATTTCAAATTATTTTATGATTCGGCTGTGGGGGGGGGCTTTAGCCCCTATAGCCACCCCCTGGATCCGCTACTGATTGGAAACCATAATTGAAAAAGTTAGTTGTTTATTTTGAGACACTTGGAAAGTTTAATCATTGAATATTTTAATGCAGAAAATTATTTCTAGTCCAAATAAAATTCATTTTGACCCATATCTTCTCGTCACCTGAGTTCTATCTTGTTCAATAGACCATTTTTTACGAAATTGAGTTAAAAATGCAGTTTTTATAACTCGAGGGTGCTCATACGATTGGCGCAAACCATTTTGTTCTATCTCTTATAGTTTTCGAGTTATGAAGAACTGTTTTGTTCAATAAACCACTTTTCTGACTAATTTGAGTGCCACTTTTGTTCAATAAACCACTATTCATTCTTTTTGTATCATATTGAACAATTCATAGTATATCTTTAAAATCGTACCTTCTTATTTCTTTCTTGTTCAATATCCACATTTATGGATGTTTTGTTCAATATCCTTATATACTTCATTCATTTCTATTTTGTTCAATGTCCAAATTGGTTACAATTTGTACCTTATTGAACAAAAAGATATGAATTTGATTGTGTAAGAACGAGAATTCTATTTTGTTCAATATCATACGAGGTCACCATTGATGCACTTCTTGATTTGGGTATATTCTCATTTAATTCTGATCTCTCGTCAAGTTAGCACGTCAGTGGAAGTGCAGTGCTTTGTTATAAAAGATGAACTCTGAAAACATGTAAGTTCCTACCAATAAGATAATATTTGATTGAAGTTTGACGCATTTTTTTTTGTATCATATTACAGTTTGATGAAGGGCATTGAATATTTGTCTTCCCCTGAACCAGAAGTGCCGAACGAAATTTTAATGTAAAAAGAAACTAGCTATTGGCTCTTTTTTCCTTTTTAACTTTTTTGACTATTTCAGGATTTTGAATGACATAAGCTCTCCAGTGCAAAACAATACAACGTACAACCAATCCCTTAAAGTAAGTTTTCAAACATTTTAATAGCATATTTTTATGACTAGTTTTGACAAAATCTTATATATATTTCAGTGTTGTTAATAATAATGAAATCGTAACAAATAAACCTGTTTGTATTGCTGGAACTTCAAAACAGAGCACAGATCTAGAGCAGTACCCGAAAACACTTTTAAGGTAATCTAAACAATTATTTTCCCGTTCAGAAAAATGATATCTCACAAATGCAACTCCCTCAAAAATCTCTAAAATTTGTTTTCTCAGTAATTTACAATATACCTATTAGAAATTTTGTTTAAGACTCCTGTTTATGTTTCTGAGTTCTCATTTTTTTGAAATGGCCTTTATGACTTTCTGAAAGCATTTACCACAAATAAAATATTTGTTTTTGCACTTTGATAAATGCAGCAAGTCCTGATTCTGTGATATCAGATTTTCATGATTCCCAAGTAACACCTTCATCAGAAAAAAGAATCGCTGCGCCAGTAAATGAATCATCTCAACAAGAATCTGAATTCTCACCAAAGGAAACTTCAAAAGGATTGGGTAAGAGAAAAATTGAAAATCCTGCGTTATGGAAAAAAAATATACAAAAAAGAATGCGTCAAAGTGGAAAAGAGTACCTAGATGTAAACGGCAAAAAGCGTAGAAAGCGCAAAATTAAAATGTCTTCATCTCGCAACATTACTTGCTGTCATAATTGTTTTTCTACATTTTCCAATGAGGAGCGTTTACAAATATTCAATGCTTTTTGGGGATTAAAAGATGATGAGAAAGGCCAATTTTATTCCAAATTCGTGCAAAGACTTCAACCAAAAAGAAAAAGAACAAAAGCTGTATCTCGGATAAAATTAACGTTTATGTATTCTTTGGGAAAAGGCAACGAAACATTTGATGTCTGCCAAAAGTTTTTTTTATCAACTCTAGAAATTTCTCAAAATCGGATTTACTATTTTTTTGCAACAAAATATACTGACACGGGTACTCATTCTCTACCGAAACATGGAAAATTTATAAAGAAAATCATACCAGAACAAGATATAAAAAATCTTTTCCAGTAATGGATTCGCACTACTGCCGCGCAAATACCAAAAAACAATATCTCGAAGCCGGCCTTTCTTTAATGAAAATGTACAAAATGTATTTGGAGACAGCGAGAAAACCTGTTAGCTGTACTATTTATCGGAAAGTTTTCAATGAATCATTCAATCTGTCGTTTTTTAAACCTAAAAAAGATGTTTGTGCAAAATGTGCCAAGTTTACAGCAACAAGAATTTCGAATACATCTGAAAAACTTGATTATAACGTTCATCGCAGTAATCATAGTGAAGCAAAGGCTCAGCGTGATATCGATCGAAAAAACAAGTGTAAAAACACGGTTGTTATCGCCTATGACCTGCAAAACGTTTTTTCGCTGTCGAAAGCTAATGTTTCCAGTTATTTCTATAGGCGTAAATATGCTGTATATAATCTGACGGGATTTTGCCAAAATAATAAAACAACCTACTGCGGAATTTGGCACAAAACGCTTAGCGGCCGGTCTGGAATGGACATAGCATCTGGTCTCACTTTTATTTTGAAGAAAGTTCTGGAAGATCTCCCAGAAACAACAAAGATTATTTTGTGGTCCGATGCTTGCATGCCGCAAAATAGGAACAGAATGGTATCCTTAGCTATACTTAAATTATGGAATGTAATACAAGTATTGAGACAAAATCGCACAAATATTCTGAAGCAGGCCATTCGCTAGTGCAAGAAGTAGATTCTGTGCACAGTGAAATCGAAAACTACTTAAGGGACTTGGAAGTTTACAGTCCCATTTCTTTAATCAGGATACTCAAGGGAATGAATTACAACAAAAAAAGCTAAAGATTGTGCAGCTTAAGAAAGAAGATTTTTTGAATTTTAATAAAGCCAGTCTGGATCTTAGAATCTTGCAAAGACTGCAGACAGATCGAATATAGAAGCAGTGACCTCCTTTCCTTGTTTTATAAGATAAAACATAGCGAGGATTTTCAAAAGCTCCAAATCGCTAAAACTGTGAGAGGCTCGAAGTTTGATATCCTTCCTACTGTCTCACAAAGTGATTTTAACATAAAGCTAACAAACGAAAAGAAAAACGACATACAAGCAATGATGTATGTCAAGTTAGCACTACATTTGTGGAAATTCAAAAAAGTAAATACCTAGTTAATTGTAGTTTTTAGTAGTAAATTAGTTGAGGAAAAAAAAAATTGTAGCTCTACTATTTTTTAAAAAAATGTTAAGTAGTGCTAACTTGATATCAACTTGGCCCTACACTTTCTGAAATTCCACAAACTAAGTAAGCAGTTCGTTAAAGCTTTTTAATAGTAAATTAGTTGTGGAAAGAAAAAAATTCCAAAAAAATTGTGGCCGTACTTTAAAAAAAAAAAATAAGAGTAGCTAGTGCTTACTTGACACTGGTGAACTCAGCCACTCAAAGGGAAATTCAAAAATAAAATACGCCATTATTTAAAGCTTTTTAGTAGTAAACTAATTGTGGAGAGAAAAAATTCTAAAAAATTTGTTGCCGTACTTTTAAAAAAAAAAAATAAGAGTAGGTAGTGCTAACTTGACACTGGTGAACTTAGCCGTTAAAAAGGGGAAAATAAAACATGCCATCATTCAAAGCCTTAAAGTAGTAACGTTACTACTAAAATGCTTTGAAAAAAAAGTTGTGGAGAGAAAAAAATTCCAAAAAAATTGTTGCCGTACTTTTTTTTTAAAAAAATAAGAGTAGGTAGTGCGAACTTGACACTGGTGAATTTAGCCATTAAAGAGGGAAATTCGAAAATAAAACATGCCATTATTTAAAGCTTTTTAGTAGTGAATAAGTTGTGGAGAGAAAAAAATTCCAAAAAATTTGTTGCCGTACTTTTTTAAAAAAACAAGAGTAGGTAGTGCTAACTTGACACTGGGGAACTCAGCTATTAAAAAGGGAAATTCGAAAATAAAATAGGTCATTATTTAAAGCTTTTCAGCAGTAAATTAGTAGTGGAGAGAAAAAAAAATCCAAAAAATTTGTTGTCGTACTTTTTTTTTTAAAATAAGAGTAGGTAGTGCTAACTTGACACTTGTGAACTCAGCCATTAAAAATGGAAATTTGAAAATACAACATGCCATTATTTAAAGCTTTTTAGTAGTCAATTAGTTGTGGAAAGAAAACAATCCACAAAATTTGTTGCCGAACTTTTTTTGCTAACTTGACACTGGTGAACTCAGCCACTAAAAAGGGAAGTTCGAAAATAAATAATGCCATTATTTAAAGCTTTTTAGTAGTAAATTTGTTTTGGAGAGAAAAAAGCTTTTTAGCAGTAAATTAGTTGTGGAGAGAAAAAAAAAATCCAAAAAATTTGTTGCCGTACTTTTTTTTTTTAAATAAGAGTAGGTAGTGCTAACTTGACACTTGTGAACTCAGCCATTAAAAAGGGAAATTCGGAAATAAAACATGCCATTATTTAAAGCTTTTTAGTAGTAAATTAGTTGTGGAGAGAAAAAAATTCCAAAAAATTTGTTGCCGTTCTTTTTTTAAAAAACAAGAGTAGGTGGTGCTTACTTGACACTAGTGAACTCAGCCATTAAAAAGGGAAATTCGAAAATAAAATATGTCATTATTTAAAGATTTTTAGTAGTAAATTAGTTGTGGAGAGCAAAAAAATGTTTTGCCGTACTTTTTAAAAAAAAATAAGACTAGGTAGTGCTAACTTGACACTGGTGAACTCAGCCATTAAAAAGGGAAGTTCGAAAATAAATAATGCCATTATTTAAAGCTTTTTAGTAGTTAATTTGTTGTGGAGAGAAAAAAATTCCAAAAAATTGTATGCCGTACTTTTTTTTAAATAAGAGTAGGTAGTGCTAACTTGACACTGGTGAACTCAGCCATTAAAAAGGGAAATTCGAAAATAAAACATGCCTAATTTACTACTCGAAATCTTTAAATAATGGCATTTTTTATTTTCGAATTTCCCTTTTTAATGGCTGAGTTCACCAGTGTCAAGTTAGCACCACCTACTCTTGTTTTTTAAAAAAAGAACGGCAACAAATTTGTTGGTATTTTTTTTTCTCCACAACTAATTTACTACTAAAAAGCTTTAAATAATGGCATGTTTTATTTTCGAATTTCGCCTTTTATTGCCTGAGTTCAACAGTGTCAAGTTAGCACTACCTACTCTTATTTTTTAAAAAAAAGTACCGAAGCAAATTGTTTGGAATTTTTTTCTCTCCACAACTAATTTGAAAGCTTTAAATAATGGCATGTTTTATTTTCGAATTTCCCTTTTTAATGGCTGAGTTCACCAGTGTCAAGTTAGCACTACACTACCTACTCTTATTTTTTTTTTTAAATTACGGCAACAAATTTTTTGGAATTTTTTCTCTCCACAACTAATTTACTTCTAAAAAACTTTAAATAATGGCATATTTTTTTTTTGAATTTCCCTTTTTAGTGGCTGAGAACACCAGTGTCAAGTTAGCACTACCTACTATTATTTTTTTTAAAAAGTACGACAACAAATTTTTTGGATTTTTTTCTGTCCACAACTAATATACTACTAAAAAGCTTAAGATATTGGCATGTTTCATTTTCGAATTTCCCTTTTTAATGGCTGAGTTCACCAGTGTCAAGCTAGCACTACCTAATCTTATTTAAAAAAAAAGTACGCCAACAAATTTTTTGGAATTTTTTTCTCTCCACTACTAATTTACTACTAAAAAGCTTTAAATAATGGCAAGTTTTATTTTCGAATTTCCCTTTTTAACGGCTGAGTTCACCAGTGTCAAGTTAGCACTACCTATTCTTATATTTTAAAAAAGTACGGCAACAAATTTTTTTGGAATTTTTTCTCTTCACAACTAATTTACTACTAAATAGCTTGAAATAACTGCGTACTTTGTTTTTAGAATTTCAGAAGGTGTAGTGCCAAGTTGATATCAAGTTAGCGCTACATACTAATTTTTTTTTGTTAATATTAAAAATAGTACTCAAACATTTTTTTAGAATTTTTTTCGTTCCACAACTAATTTACTATTAAAAAGTTTCAACGAATTGCTTACTTAGTTTTTGGAATTTCAGAAAGTGTAGTGCAAGTTGATATCAAGTTAGCACTACTTACCTTTTTTTTTAAAAAATAGTAGAGCTACAAATTTTTTTTCCACAACTATTTTACTACTAAAAAGCTACAATTAACTGCATATTTACTTTTTTGAATTTCCACAAATGTAGTGCTAACTTGACATACATCAAGCAATGTTGCCGTACATGCTTAATATACAAGATTTCGAAAACATAATAAGAAACCATTGAAAGAAATGTTTTTATTTTAATATTTAAAACGTAACAAAATACTGTGAAACACAAACTTTGAAAAAGTGAATTAAAGACTGTTTCTAATTTTTATTTTTATTATTTTTAAAGTAAAATATAACTTATAATTTTTTTTAAATAAATACAATGAAGCTATGCTTTTATTAAGCTGATATAATAAAAAAGAATGTCTTCTTTATTTTTTGTTCAAAAAAAAATAAATTATTCAATTCTTTGTTGAGAAATAAATCTATTTGTTATGAAATAAAGTGTTTTTCTTAAACCTACCTAACTTTTTTTTTTCATTTCCATCCATCAGGTTTGAATACTGAAATATGTTTTTGTTCAATTTAATACAAAATATCTCTGGTCTTCTTAAGCATTCTTGTTAATTTCTGTGTTGTTCAATATTAATTTTTTTTGTTCAATATCTACCAATTTTATCAACTTGTCTGCACTCCATATAACTTTGTTCAATATCCAAAATGACCTTTGCCTGGATTTTTATTTATCATTATTTCAGGTCAAAAGAAAAAACTAATTTGTGAATTGTTTTCAAAACAAAATTGTTAGGCTTTCAGAAAAACATCACTTCCAAAAATAAATTAGGTAAAATAAACAAAAGTTTTCGGTCTGAACTTTAAAAATCGATTTTCCAACATTTTCAAAAATGGACATAGAACAAGATAGAACTCAGGTGACGTTCTCCATAACATAAATTTTAATTCTTTCAATGATCATGGGTAAAGTAGTTCATCATTGAAAAATTAAAAGTCATTTTATGAGAAAAGTTGTGCAAAATTGAATTTTTTTCAATAAGTCTTACTTTGGCATCAAAATAATCATATATTTTGTCTTCAAAATCTCTCAAAATTGAAAATTAATAATTTCAATGATGGTTTCCAATGATAGCTATAACTGGGCCCTTAAATAAAAAGGCAATGAATTTAAAAAACAGCCTTAATTTAGAACATTTTAATAAAAAACTGCTAGGGGACTGAGGCCAGGGTACTGAGTGTTTTCATAGTTTTTTCACCAAAAACAGAGTAACGTTTTATTTGATATAAGAAAAAAAAATTGTTTATACTGTGGTTTCACTAGGCCTAAAAAATATCCATGTTTTCATACAAAATTGGTGCGTAAATCCTTGCCAGGGGACTGAGAAATTGAGTGGACATTCCACGTTTTCTATTACAAATGCCTTACATACATAACGGACGCAATGAACTTTTACTATTATGTGTTAGCTAGACTTGAAACTTTACTATACCATATCTGAAACTTCGATCGGTACATCAGTTATTGACTGGCAGATTTAACTGTTTCAATCTGCCAGGGGACTGATCAGAAAGCGCGGAGACAAAGTTTAATGATTTGTTTTGTTCGTAAAATAAATTTATATAACAATTTGCTTACTACATAAAAAAGATCTATTACTCAAGGTTATTAACTTGGTGTTTATTTTGGTGTGGAACCAACAGTAGAAGAACAGTTATTTTTTTTCTCTTGTAAAACAAGCGGGGGCACGTCAGGGGACTGAGAATTAGGCACTTTGAAGAATTTTTAGATTAATTAAAATGTATCAGATCTTGATAATTTTGTTTGACAATGTGGGAATCGACTAGATTGACTATTGTAAAAAAAAATCAGATCAGCGTGGCCATAAGAAATTCCATCATTTGCCGAAACCGCAGTTTCTAACCCTCTACCAAACATCCACCTCCCAAGTTTTAACCTACCCCCTCCCAACCCAAACGCAGCCACTTCAAACCAAAGTGCAGCAATGGCCACACCAGAATTAGAAGAACTTGTCACAAATATTGTTTCAAAAGTAATGGGTCCAATTGTCCAATCAATAATAAATCCACACGCGAACTTTTATAAAGATAATGAACAAAGTATTGATGTTCAATTTTCCGGGAACTTAACCGATCTCGATAAAGTACCTGATGTGGTACGTACTCTAAGGGATTTCTCAGGAAACCCTGGCGAGTATAGCTCTTGGCGAAAGAGCGTTGAGAGGATTCTCAACATTTATAACCATCTTAAAGGCACACCAAAATATTTCGGTATTTTTAATACCATAAGAAATAAGATTTTTGGCAATGCAGATGCAGTGTTAGAATCTTATAACACACCCTTAAACTGGGAATGCATGTCTAAATACCTAACTACCCACTACGCCGACAAACGTGACTTAGGTACACTTGAGTGTTAATTTGGTGTTTATTTTGGTGTGAAACCAACAGTAGAAGAACAGTTATTTTTTTTCGCTTGTAAAACAAGCAGGGGCACGTCAGGGAACTGAGAATGAGGCACTTTGAAGAATTTTTAGAGTAATTAAAATGTATCAGATCTTGATAATTGTGTTTGCCAATGTAGGAATCGACTAGATTGACTATTGTAAAAAAAATCAGATTGATTGGTTAAACCGTTTTCAAAATATCAGCGTTTCCATAAGAAATTCCATCATTTGCCGAATCACCCATATCTTTTTTTCCTGATACTTGCCTAAGGAAAACCCCGTATATTGTATTTTTAACATTAAAAGCATCTAGGTACTTCTTTGCATTCGACTAAAAATTGATAAGAGCATTGAATAATGAAAACCAAATTACTTCTTAATTATGTACCTACGTAAAATTTTGAAAAAAATAGTAGGTACCTAGGTAGTTATAACTACATATGATTTTTTAATTTAATTTTTCAGAGAAAAACAAAAATAATATTTTTTTGAACCACCCTGGTTTGAAAACAATCTTTTTTTCAAAGTCGTTAGAGCCGTTTGCAAGATACCATTAAATATAACTTAATCAAAAGTCATAAATCAAACTCTGAAAATTTCACCCAAACCGTAAGACGCACTTCCAAAAAACAAATAAATACGAAAAGTTGGTAGGTATGTCATACCTAAGAAAAGAAATATTTTCCTTGTTTAAAATGACGAACTCTGAAAATTGTAGCCAAATCTTAGAACCCGATTCCGATAAATCAAAAATTGAGTAAAGTGGGCGTACTTATTTGTTTTTTTGCTTATTAAAACGAACTCTGAAAATTTTTAGAAGTCGTTGCAGCCATTTCCGAACTGACTTTTTAAAACAATTCCTGAATTTTTAATTTGCTCATAAAAACATACCTACTTTGAAAATTGAATCTTAAGCGCTTGATCCCTAGAAACGACTCTGTTCCATTAAACAAAGAAATAAGAAAATAGGGTGTATTTGTGGGATGATTCTATTATAATTAATTTTTAATTTTTTTATTATTTATAAAAACAAACTCTGAAAATTTCATCCAAATCGTAGAAGACATATCCGAGAAACCAATTATAAAATAAAAACATATATATTTATACCTATACATATATACCAAAACCTACTCTTATATTTAAACACACACGTGAAACTCCTTCAAAATACCTAATAACATTAAAAAAAAATCATCAAAATCCGAGCTGCACTTTGAAAGTTAGAACAATTGACGTTTTTCGGCTTTATTGACATTTTCTTATTAATTGACTTGAATACCTACCTACCAACTACATAAACTATAAACATCGTCTTGATATAGCGATATAGCCACACACCAGTTCATAGATCGACAAAAAACAAAAACATACATTTCCCACAAGCCACACTTATGTCCCTCTTACTCTATACGCTTTGCTATAATCACAGATAATAAATTATACAGATGTCTCATCCCCATAGAAAAAAAAATGTCCCATATTTCCTTCACGACCGGTTGACGATCAGCAGGCGAGAAAGCTCTTTGCCTGTTCATAGTAAAGCACAGAAAGTTCTTTACCTCTTTTACTTTATTATCTATCTGTGCTGTGAGAAGGCAAGGATATAGGCATAGATTTGCCTTTCATAGTTAAGCAAAGAAAGTTCTTTCCCCTCTTTACTTTATTATATTTTTTTTTGTGTGCTCATATATTTTTCCTCTCCTTCGTTACATAGAAAAAAAAAACAGTAGTGGATAGTGATAAGAATTTAAATAAAGTCAAGTGTATTTAGGTATCTATTGGGCGCGTGAGCATGTGAAAGTGCGTAGACCTTCGTTGTCTGCTTGCGCATTTGTGCAAGTTAACTACAAATATGCTGAAAAAGCATAATAGTTAATTAATCCCATGTTCCCATATCGTTATGCTGACAACGCGTCTACAACACAAAACACCTAGTTGCATCCGCTACATTCCATCACGTACGAGTGATTACCTGTGGGAACGAGTAGCAAGGTAAAGTGCTTGTGTTTGCATTTTATTTACTATTTAAGCTTTAGATTTTATATGAAATCAATGTATTCTTTTCTTTTCTCCATAACATAAATTTTAATTCTTTCAATGATCATGGGTAAAGTAGTTCATCATTGAAAAATTAAAAGTCATTTTATGAGAAAAGTTGTGCAAAATTGAATTTTTTTCAATAAGTCTTACTTTGGCATCAAAATAATCATATATTTTGTCTTCAAAATCTCTCAAAATTGAAAATTAATAATTTCAATGATGGTTTCCAATGATAGCTATAACTGGGCCCTTAAATAAAAAGGCAATGAATTTAAAAAACAGCCTTAATTTAGAACATTTTAATAAAAAACTGCTAGGGGACTGAGGCCAGGGTACTGAGTGTTTTCATAGTTTTTTCACCAAAAACAGAGTAACGTTTTATTTGATATAAGAAAAAAAAATTGTTTATACTGTGGTTTCACTAGGCCTAAAAAATATCCATGTTTTCATACAAAATTGGTGCGTAAATCCTTGCCAGGGGACTGAGAAATTGAGTGGACATTCCACGTTTTCTATTACAAATGCCTTACATACATAACGGACGCAATGAACTTTTACTATTATGTGTTAGCTAGACTTGAAACTTTACTATACCATATCTGAAACTTCGATCGGTACATCAGTTATTGACTGGCAGATTTAACTGTTTCAATCTGCCAGGGGACTGATCAGAAAGCGCGGAGACAAAGTTTAATGATTTGTTTTGTTCGTAAAATAAATTTATATAACAATTTGCTTACTACATAAAAAAGATCTATTACTCAAGGTTATTAACTTGGTGTTTATTTTGGTGTGGAACCAACAGTAGAAGAACAGTTATTTTTTTTCTCTTGTAAAACAAGCGGGGGCACGTCAGGGGACTGAGAATTAGGCACTTTGAAGAATTTTTAGATTAATTAAAATGTATCAGATCTTGATAATTTTGTTTGACAATGTGGGAATCGACTAGATTGACTATTGTAAAAAAAAATCAGATCAGCGTGGCCATAAGAAATTCCATCATTTGCCGAAACCGCAGTTTCTAACCCTCTACCAAACATCCACCTCCCAAGTTTTAACCTACCCCCTCCCAACCCAAACGCAGCCACTTCAAACCAAAGTGCAGCAATGGCCACACCAGAATTAGAAGAACTTGTCACAAATATTGTTTCAAAAGTAATGGGTCCAATTGTCCAATCAATAATAAATCCACACGCGAACTTTTATAAAGATAATGAACAAAGTATTGATGTTCAATTTTCCGGGAACTTAACCGATCTCGATAAAGTACCTGATGTGGTACGTACTCTAAGGGATTTCTCAGGAAACCCTGGCGAGTATAGCTCTTGGCGAAAGAGCGTTGAGAGGATTCTCAACATTTATAACCATCTTAAAGGCACACCAAAATATTTCGGTATTTTTAATACCATAAGAAATAAGATTTTTGGCAATGCAGATGCAGTGTTAGAATCTTATAACACACCCTTAAACTGGGAATGCATGTCTAAATACCTAACTACCCACTACGCCGACAAACGTGACTTAGGTACACTTGAGTGTTAATTTGGTGTTTATTTTGGTGTGAAACCAACAGTAGAAGAACAGTTATTTTTTTTCGCTTGTAAAACAAGCAGGGGCACGTCAGGGAACTGAGAATGAGGCACTTTGAAGAATTTTTAGAGTAATTAAAATGTATCAGATCTTGATAATTGTGTTTGCCAATGTAGGAATCGACTAGATTGACTATTGTAAAAAAAATCAGATTGATTGGTTAAACCGTTTTCAAAATATCAGCGTTTCCATAAGAAATTCCATCATTTGCCGAATCACCCATATCTTTTTTTCCTGATACTTGCCTAAGGAAAACCCCGTATATTGTATTTTTAACATTAAAAGCATCTAGGTACTTCTTTGCATTCGACTAAAAATTGATAAGAGCATTGAATAATGAAAACCAAATTACTTCTTAATTATGTACCTACGTAAAATTTTGAAAAAAATAGTAGGTACCTAGGTAGTTATAACTACATATGATTTTTTAATTTAATTTTTCAGAGAAAAACAAAAATAATATTTTTTTGAACCACCCTGGTTTGAAAACAATCTTTTTTTCAAAGTCGTTAGAGCCGTTTGCAAGATACCATTAAATATAACTTAATCAAAAGTCATAAATCAAACTCTGAAAATTTCACCCAAACCGTAAGACGCACTTCCAAAAAACAAATAAATACGAAAAGTTGGTAGGTATGTCATACCTAAGAAAAGAAATATTTTCCTTGTTTAAAATGACGAACTCTGAAAATTGTAGCCAAATCTTAGAACCCGATTCCGATAAATCAAAAATTGAGTAAAGTGGGCGTACTTATTTGTTTTTTTGCTTATTAAAACGAACTCTGAAAATTTTTAGAAGTCGTTGCAGCCATTTCCGAACTGACTTTTTAAAACAATTCCTGAATTTTTAATTTGCTCATAAAAACATACCTACTTTGAAAATTGAATCTTAAGCGCTTGATCCCTAGAAACGACTCTGTTCCATTAAACAAAGAAATAAGAAAATAGGGTGTATTTGTGGGATGATTCTATTATAATTAATTTTTAATTTTTTTATTATTTATAAAAACAAACTCTGAAAATTTCATCCAAATCGTAGAAGACATATCCGAGAAACCAATTATAAAATAAAAACATATATATTTATACCTATACATATATACCAAAACCTACTCTTATATTTAAACACACACGTGAAACTCCTTCAAAATACCTAATAACATTAAAAAAAAATCATCAAAATCCGAGCTGCACTTTGAAAGTTAGAACAATTGACGTTTTTCGGCTTTATTGACATTTTCTTATTAATTGACTTGAATACCTACCTACCAACTACATAAACTATAAACATCGTCTTGATATAGCGATATAGCCACACACCAGTTCATAGATCGACAAAAAACAAAAACATACATTTCCCACAAGCCACACTTATGTCCCTCTTACTCTATACGCTTTGCTATAATCACAGATAATAAATTATACAGATGTCTCATCCCCATAGAAAAAAAAATGTCCCATATTTCCTTCACGACCGGTTGACGATCAGCAGGCGAGAAAGCTCTTTGCCTGTTCATAGTAAAGCACAGAAAGTTCTTTACCTCTTTTACTTTATTATCTATCTGTGCTGTGAGAAGGCAAGGATATAGGCATAGATTTGCCTTTCATAGTTAAGCAAAGAAAGTTCTTTCCCCTCTTTACTTTATTATATTTTTTTTTGTGTGCTCATATATTTTTCCTCTCCTTCGTTACATAGAAAAAAAAAACAGTAGTGGATAGTGATAAGAATTTAAATAAAGTCAAGTGTATTTAGGTATCTATTGGGCGCGTGAGCATGTGAAAGTGCGTAGACCTTCGTTGTCTGCTTGCGCATTTGTGCAAGTTAACTACAAATATGCTGAAAAAGCATAATAGTTAATTAATCCCATGTTCCCATATCGTTATGCTGACAACGCGTCTACAACACAAAACACCTAGTTGCATCCGCTACATTCCATCACGTACGAGTGATTACCTGTGGGAACGAGTAGCAAGGTAAAGTGCTTGTGTTTGCATTTTATTTACTATTTAAGCTTTAGATTTTATATGAAATCAATGTATTCTTTTCGAAGGCAGAATCGCTGCCGGTTTATAATTTAATAAAGGAAAAAATAAAAAAATAAAAAAATATTTTAATGATTATTTTTTTATTTTTTCGATTATTATTATTTCAATGTAGATACAAATTACTTAATTGGCGCCCAACGTGTTTTATAGTTGATAAAAATAAGTTGTCCTTTAGCAGCACACCGCGAATGTAACTAATAAAAGCAACCCAAAGTGTTTTAAAGTTCATAAACATAAGTCGTCCTCAAGCAGCATGCCGCGAATGTAACTAATAAAAGCAGCCCAAAGTGTTTTATAGTTGATATACATAAGTCGTCCTCAAGCAGCACGTTGCGAATATAACTAAGAAAAACAACCCAAAGTGTTCTAAAACTCATAAAAGTCGTCCTTAAGCAGCACGCCACGAGTGTAATTTAGAAACAAAAACCCAACTAATTGTGACTCAAGAAAGTAAAATAAGTTCAGTGAATCACGCTTGGATCGATCGATAAAGCGAACAACGAGGGAGTGCGAAACGGGTACCGCAATAGGAAGCGAAAAGGATATCTAACCTCTCGCCAGCGTTGGAACATGAACTCACGTACCACAATTATTTCGTAGGAAAATTATTTAAGTTGAAATTAAGAAAAAGTGATAACTATTTAATTTAAATATTATTTTTATACAAGTTATTCAACAAGTACCTATTTAAACCTAAAATAATTGCAAACATTTTTTTTTTGTTCATTATAATTTTTTTTTCTCTTGTTAATCTAATTTGAATTATTAGACCATATATTTTAGTTCATAAACTTAAATTAAAATATTTAAAATGTAAACCTTAATATCCCATTTCAATAAATATTTTCCAAAATTCCCAAAACTACGAAAGAAAGTAAATTTAGAAAAAGAAACATGCCGGAAACCGTGGTTTCTAACACTCTACCAAACATCCACCTCCCAAGTTTTAACCTACCCCCTCCCAACCCAAACGCAGCCACTTCAAACCAAAGTGCAGCAATTGCCACACGAGAATTAGAAGAACTTGTCACAAATATTGTTTCAAAAGTAATGGGTCCAATTGTCCAATCAATAATAAATCCACACGCGAACTTTTATAAAGGTAATGAACAAAGTATTGATGTTCAATTTTCCGGGAACTTAACCGATCTCGATAAAGTACCTGATGTGGTACGTACTCTAAGGGATTTCTCAGGAAACCCTGGCGAGTATAGCTCTTGGCGAAAGAGCGTTGAGAGGATTCTCAACATTTATAACCATCTTAAAGGCACACCAAAATATTTCGGTATTTTTAATACCATAAGAAATAAGATTTTTGGCAATGCAGATGCAGTGTTAGAATCTTATAACACACCCTTAAACTGGGAATGCATGTCTAAATACCTAACTACCCACTACGCCGACAAACGTGACTTAGGTACACTTGAGTGTTAACTTGGTGTTTATTTTGGTGTGAAACCAACAGTAGAAGAACAGTTATTTTTTTTCGCTTGTAAAACAAGCAGGGGCACGTCAGGGAACTGAGAATGAGGCACTTTGAAGAATTTTTAGAGTAATTAAAATGTATCAGATCTTGATAATTGTGTTTGCCAATGTAGGAATCGACTAGATTGACTATTGTAAAAAAAATCAGATTGATTGGTTAAACCGTTTTCAAAATATCAGCGTGGCCATAAGAAATTCCATCATTTGCCGAATCACCCATATCTTTTTTTCCTGATACTTGCCTAAGGAAAACCCCGTATATTGTATTTTTAACATTAAAAGCATCTAGGTACTTCTTTGCATTCGACTAAAAATTGATAAGAGCATTGAATAATGAAAACCAAATTACTTCTTAATTATGTACCTACGTAAAATTTTGAAAAAAATAGTAGGTACCTAGGTAGTTATAACTACATATGATTTTTTAATTTAATTTTTCAGAGAAAAACAAAAATAATATTTTTTTGAACCACCCTGGTTTGAAAACAATCTTTTTTTCAAAGTCGTTAGAGCCGTTTGCAAGATACCATTAAATATGACTTAATCAAAAGCCATAAATCAAACTCTGAAAATTTCACCCAAACCGTAAGACGCACTTCCAAAAAACAAATAAATACGAAAAGTTGGTAGGTATGTCATACCTAAGAAAAGAAATATTTTCCTTGTTTAAAATGACGAACTCTGAAAATTGTAGCCAAATCTTAGAACCCGATTCCGATAAATCAAAAATTGAGTAAAGTGGGCGTACTTATTTGTTTTTTTGCTTATTAAAACGAACTCTGAAAATTTTTAGAAGTCGTTGCAGCCATTTCCGAACTGACTTTTTAAAACAATTCCTGAATTTTTAATTTGCTCATAAAAACATACCTACTTTGAAAATTGAATCTTAAGCGCTTGATCCCTAGAAACGACTCTGTTCCATTAAACAAAGAAATAAGAAAATAGGGTGTATTTGTGGGATGATTCTATTATAATTAATTTTTAATTTTTTTATTATTTATAAAAACAAACTCTGAAAATTTCATCCAAATCGTAGAAGACATATCCGAGAAACCAATTATAAAATAAAAACATATATATTTATACCTATACATATATACCAAAACCTACTCTTATATTTAAACACACACGTGAAACTCCTTCAAAATACCTAATAACATTAAAAAAAAATCATCAAAATCCGAGCTGCACTTTGAAAGTTAGAACAATTGACGTTTTTCGGCTTTATTGACATTTTCTTATTAATTGACTTGAATACCTACCTACCAACTACATAAACTATAAACATCGTCTTGATATAGCGATATAGCCACACACCAGTTCATAGATCGACAAAAAACAAAAACATACATTTCCCACAAGCCACACTTATGTCCCTCTTACTCTATACGCTTTGCTATAATCACAGATAATAAATTATACAGATGTCTCATCCCCATAGAAAAAAAATGTCCCATATTTCCTTCACGACCGGTTGACGATCAGCAGGCGAGAAAGCTCTTTGCCTGTTCATAGTAAAGCACAGAAAGTTCTTTACCTCTTTTACTTTATTATCTATCTGTGCTGTGAGAAGGCAAGGATATAGGCATAGATTTGCCTTTTCATAGTTAAGCAAAGAAAGTTCTTTCCCCTCTTTACTTTATTATATTTTTTTTTGTGTGCTCATATATTTTTCCTCTCCTTCGTTACATAGAAAAAAAAAACAGTAGTGGATAGTGATAAGAATTTAAATAAAGTCAAGTGTATTTAGGTATCTATTGGGCGCGTGAGCATGTGAAAGTGCGTAGACCTTCGTTGTCTGCTTGCGCATTTGTGCAAGTTAACTACAAATATGCTGAAAAAGCATAATAGTTAATTAATCCCATGTTCCCATATCGTTATGCTGACAACGCGTCTACAACACAAAACACCTAGTTGCATCCGCTACATTCCATCACGTACGAGTGATTACCTGTGGGAACGAGTAGCAAGGTAAAGTGCTTGTGTTTGCATTTTATTTACTATTTAAGCTTTAGATTTTATATGAAATCAATGTTTTCTTTTCGAAGGCAGAATCGCTGCCGGTTTATAATTTAATAAAGGAAAAAATAAAAAAATAAAAAAATATTTTAATGATTATTTTTTTATTTTTTCGATTATTATTATTTCAATGTAGATACAAATTACTTAATTGGCGCCCAACGTGTTTTATAGTTGATAAAAATAAGTTGTCCTTTAGCAGCACACCGCGAATGTAACTAATAAAAGCAACCCAAAGTGTTTTAAAGTTCATAAACATAAGTCGTCCTCAAGCAGCATGCCGCGAATGTAACTAATAAAAGCAGCCCAAAGTGTTTTATAGTTGATATACATAAGTCGTCCTCAAGCAGCACGTTGCGAATATAACTAAGAAAAACAACCCAAAGTGTTCTAAAACTCATAAAAGTCGTCCTTAAGCAGCACGCCACGAGTGTAATTTAGAAACAAAAACCCAACTAATTGTGACTCAAGAAAGTAAAATAAGTTCAGTGAATCACGCTTGGATCGATCGATAAAGCGAACAACGAGGGAGTGCGAAACGGGTACCGCAATAGGAAGCGAAAAGGATATCTAACCTCTCGCCAGCGTTGGAACATGAACTCACGTACCACAATTATTTCGTAGGAAAATTATTTAAGTTGAAATTAAGAAAAAGTGATAACTATTTAATTTAAATATTATTTTTATACAAGTTATTCAACAAGTACCTATTTAAACCTAAAATAATTGCAAACATTTTTTTTTTGTTCATTATAATTTTTTTTTCTCTTGTTAATCTAATTTGAATTATTAGACCATATATTTTAGTTCATAAACTTAAATTAAAATATTTAAAATGTAAACCTTAATATCCCATTTCAATAAATATTTTCCAAAATTCCCAAAACTACGAAAGAAAGTAAATTTAGAAAAAGAAACATGCCGGAAACCGTGGTTTCTAACACTCTACCAAACATCCACCTCCCAAGTTTTAACCTACCCCCTCCCAACCCAAACGCAGCCACTTCAAACCAAAGTGCAGCAATTGCCACACGAGAATTAGAAGAACTTGTCACAAATATTGTTTCAAAAGTAATGGGTCCAATTGTCCAATCAATAATAAATCCACACGCGAACTTTTATAAAGGTAATGAACAAAGTATTGATGTTCAATTTTCCGGGAACTTAACCGATCTCGATAAAGTACCTGATGTGGTACGTACTCTAAGGGATTTCTCAGGAAACCCTGGCGAGTATAGCTCTTGGCGAAAGAGCGTTGAGAGGATTCTCAACATTTATAACCATCTTAAAGGCACACCAAAATATTTCGGTATTCTTAATACCATAAGAAATAAGAGTTTTGGCAATGCAGATGCAGTTTTAGAATCTTATAACACACCCTTAAACTGGGAATGCATGTCTAAATGCCTAACTACCCACTACGCCGACAAACGTGATTTAGGTACACTTGAGTACCAGATGACAACGCTTGCACAGAGTAACAACAGTGTCGAAGAATACTATCAAGTAGTATACAAACATTTATCATTGATACTTAACAAAATCTCTAGTATGAACATTTCTACAGATGCCATGCATTTGTTAACCGACACCTATAGAGACAAAGCTCTGGACACGTTCATAAGAGGTCTTAGAGGCGATCTTCCGAGACTTTAAGGTATCAGAGAACCTAAAGACCTTCCACAAGCTTTATATTTATGCCAAAAACTTGAGGACCAAAGCTTCCGATCACAGCGTGCTAACATCCATACCGGTCATAATTAAAAAAGCAATCCATGATTTGCCACCTCGCAAACCAACTCAAACTCCGCAACAACAACAGTTTTTCCCAAATCTGGTATATTTTCCACAACACCCCCAACAACGGTCCCATTATCCGCAATATTCACAATACCCTCAATATCGACAGCAATTTTAACAAAGTTACCAATACCCTCAACAAAACCCTTTTCAACAACAAAAACAATACGTCCCACCACGACCAACTGCCCTAAAACCTTTTCCTACACCAGTGCCAATGGATGTTGACCAAAGCATGCGGAGAAAAGGGGTCAATTAAATAAATAGACCAAAACCTCATAGCCTATTATTCGGTAAGAGACCGAATGAGCAAAACACTCCATCCCCATCCATGGAAGCACAACCACCTAAAATGCAAAGAAATTTCCATGTCTCAACGACATCATCCTATCCTGAATCAATAAAAAATCCAAATTTTGAGCTAGCTGATGAACAAATTATAATTGTTTCAAATAATATTGAGCCATATGACTACCCTTACCAATCTGACGTCAATGCTTACAATTCACTTTTAAATTCAACGAATACAATGCATGTTGGAGACGAATCATTAGAAGATTATATTGGAAATCAAAACGACTACGATGAACAACTTAACGACTTTGCAGATATTCATTTTTTAGATTAACAAGCTCATCCTTGCCATACTTTGAATGTAAGACGAGCAACGGTAAAATCTTAAAATTCTTAGATCAAAGGATCAAATAAAAATTATATTCAGCCCAGCTTAGTAAAGAATCCAACTACCAATAAACAAAACTTTTTTGCAAATTCGGTTGGCGGTAAAGGCGAAAAAAGCCAACATATTATGATAAATCTTTTCGGTATCAATACCATACAAATACAATTTTTCATTCTCCCCACACTTAAGTCCTTCCACGGAATTCTAGGCAACGACAGCCTTAAAGACTTGTCAGCTGTCATTTTTACAAAAGAAAGTTATATGCTCATTAAAAATAAATTAAAAATCCGACACAAACAGCAAATTTCTGACTCAACAAAAAACAGAACTTCATAAACTTACGGATTCATACTCTAATTTATTCGCCGAACCTGATGAAAATAAATTTAGAAAATCGAATGATGAACCAGTCTATACAAGATCATATCCATATCCAATGTCATTAAAAGATGAAATTGAAAAACAAATAAGTCAACTTCTAAGAGATGGCATCATCAGACCTTCACGGTCCCCGTACAATGCAGCAATATGGGTCGTACCCAAAAAAGTTGATGCATCTGGTGAAAAGAAATATTGATAAGTAATCGATTACAGAAAGCTCAATACTATTACTATTCCCGATCGTTATCCGATACCTGAAATAAATGAAGTCTTATCCCAACTTGGACAGAACAAAATTTTTTCAGTACTAGATCTCAAAAGTGGTTTTCACCAAATTAAACTTCATGAAAACGACATTGAAAAAACAGCTTTCTCAGTCAGTAATGGAAAATACAAATTCGTTCGACTTCCATTTGGATTGAAAAATGCACCATCCATTTTTCAAAGAGCCCTAGACGACATACTACGAGAACATATAGGCAAAATATGTTTCGTCTATATAGACGATATAGTTGTCTTTAGGAAAGACGAAACATCTCATTTCCATAATCTATCAACAATTTTTGAAACCCTTCAAAATGCAAATCTTAAAGTCCAATGGACAAATACGAATTTCTTAAAGATAGTGTAGAATTTTTAGGATTCATTATATCTTCCAAAGGAATTAAGACAAACCCGCCCAAAATAGAAGCAATAGCCCAATTCCCATGTCCAAAAACACTTAAAGACCTACGATCTTTCTTAGGGCTATCAGGGTTTTATGGAAGATTTATCAAAGACTATGCTAAATTAGCAAAACCCCTGACAGTCCTTCTCAGAGGGGAAGATGCACGAGTGTCCAAACAGTCTTCTTGTAAAAAAATTATAAACTTTAATAATGAAGCCTTCGAAGCCTTTCAAAAAATTAAAAGTTCCCTCATCTCAAAAGATATTGTTCTCAAATTTCCAGACTTCAAAAAAGAGTTCCATCTCATAACAGATGCCTCTAACTACGCTATAGGCGCAGTACTTGAACAAGATGGTAAACCCATAAAGTTTTTTTCTCGAACTCTTTCAAAATCAGAGGAACATTTTGCAACCAACGAGAAAGAGATGCTGGCCATCATTTGGTCGCTTAATAGTCTCAGAAATTACCTCTACGGTTCAGCAGTTGTAAAAATTTTTACCGACCATCAACCACTGACTTATGCGTTAAGCAATAAAAACACCAACAACAAGCTCAAGCGTTGGAAAGCCATACTCGAAGAGTATAACTATGAATTGAAATATAAACCCGGTAAAACCAACGTTGTGGCTGATGCTCTTTCAAGACCACCGGCAGATAGCAACTTTAACTCATTAACTGTCACACAACATAGTGACGAAAGCTCAGGACAAAACCTTATTCAATTTGCAGATGAACCTATAAATGTTTTTAAAAATCAAATCATTCCATCAGAAAGTATTGTAGCATCCTACAAATTCGAAATTACATTCCCTACATACCATCGACAAACAATAAAAGATCCAGAACTATCCAACGAACAAATTATTGATATCTTTAAACGTTACCTAAATCTATCAGTCATCAATGGCTTACAAACCAGCGAAAGAATCTTAGCCCAAATTCAGGAAATTTATCCCATTTATTTCAAACAATATAGAATTACATAGATTTGCCAGGAAAATAGTCACATACTTAGTTGACGAAGAACAACAAGAATCCGAAATCATCAAAGAACACAATCGTGCACATATGTAGAAACAGTAAGGAAAATAAACTTCAGATCTTGACCAAATTCTATTTCCCCCAAATGCGTCGTAAAGTCGAAAATATAGCGACAAACTGTACAATATGTAAGGAACACAAATATGACAGACACCCTTGTAAACCCATGATACAAGCAACTCCCATACCTACGTACCCTGGACAAACATTACATATAGACATCTACTTCACAAACAAACGAGTTATCCTGACAGCTATTGATAAGTTTTCAAAATACGCTTTAGTAAAAATCCTAAAATCAAGATCTGCTGAAGACATAAAACAACCTCTAAGAGAATAAATACTTTCTTTTGGCGTTCCGCAAACTATAATCGTAGATAACGAAAAATCCTTAAATTCTAATGCAGTTCTCTTTATGATAGAAAACTTTTTCAATATAAAGGTATTTAAAACACCTCCATATACGAGTACAGCAAACGGACAAATAGAACGTTTCCATTCTACACTTTCCAAAGTAATACGATGTTTGAATTCCCAAAATCCAGACTTCAGATACCCAGAACTACTTGACAAGTCAATATTCAAATATAATAATTTCATACATTCGACTACAGGCAAAATACCCATTGAAATATTTTTCGCAAGAAATCTAGCAAATAATCCTGAACAGCTTGAAATAGAAAGAAAAAAAAAAACGACACACAAAATTAAGGAAAAAAAAGACTCCGATTTAGAATACCATAATAAAAAGAAAACCGCAGTCAGAGACTTTTCCATTGGAGAAGTAATTTACGTCAAAATCAACAAGAGATTAGGAAATAAACTATCTCCCAAGTATAGAAAGGAAATAGTAAAACAAAATAAGAATTCAACTGTCATTACAAAATCAGGAAAAACTATACATAAAAGTTTAATTAAAAATTGATTTCCTCTCCTTCCCTTTAGGTTGCTGGTACTCTTTTGTACCATACATGTTAATGTCCAAATATTAGACTACACCAATTCCCAACTTATTTAAATAAGGACAGGAACCGCAAAAATTCAAAATGGTAATTTTAGGATAATTCATATCATCGATATCGAAATGTACGGAGATTTCATTTTGCAACTAGAAATATTTGTGTCCACAACCGTCAAAACTCATCATCCACTATATCCTATCCTCCCCTTTGAAATAGAGAGAATTAAAAATTATCTAAAAAGATTTAAAATTAATGTTAGATCAAAAAGATCATTAGACTTTATAGGAAGCGCGTGGAAATGGATCGCTGCAAATCCCGACCACAGCGACTTTGAAATTTTAACAAATAAAATGAATAATGTACTAGTAAACAACAACAATCAAGTTAGTAGGATATGGGACGGTTTGGACTGGGAACCAAATTATGCAAATGAGTAAATTCGAATTGAGTTTAGCAGTTGCGTTTGTAAACAATGAATGAGATATTTATGGAGGTGGGTTTTATTAATGACTTTTATTACACTGACTTTTACTCCGGGTGACCTTTGATGTAAGACGGTGTGAATTAATTTTATTACACTGATGAGCTGAGCTGGTGATCCTTTTTTTCGGGGTGATCTTGATGTAAAACAAACCCTTTATCATGAATATGAGGAAAACAGAAATAAAAGATTTTCCAAAAGAGGAATTTGAATTTAAATCTGATAAGAGTAACTGTTGCATGTGGTTGTGGATTTTGGTGGTGTTTTTTGTATTTATTTGTTTTATATTGGTTGTGCCTAGTGAGTATCATTATGTGTATTGATTGCACTGCTTTGTGGGGCTGGAATATAAAAAGATACAAATGTGTAGGTATATAAATCCAAGTCTGATAATGAAGTTTTGGATTTTTAAACAATGAAACGGCAATTTATGGTTTGTGCCTTGTGAGTATCGCTAAGTGTATTATGTTCGTTGCACAAATCTGATAAAGAAACTGCTGCATTTTATTACACTGTAGCGGACATTTCTTAAATGTTTTTTTTAATAATTGAAGTGAACCATGGTGATGGACTTTGGTGGTAATTTTTTTATTTCTAATAGGTTTGTCCCTTGTGAGTATTGTTATGGGTGCTGTTTTCATTGCTTTGGGAAGCAGAATAGAAAAAACTTACAAATGTGTAGAAGGAAATTTCTTTGAAAAATTAAAACAATTTCTTTTGAACGTTCTTAAACCAAAACGTAAATTACGTTTTTAACCCAAAACGTAAATTACGTTCTTAACCCAAAATGTAAATTACGTTTACGTTCTCAACCCAAAACGTAAATTACGTATTATTTACAGGTTTTCTTACCGACCAGATATTCAGATCTTTCAGCAAGCAGCATAGCAGCAATTGGTGGAGGAGGATATGCCTTCGAAACAACTAAACAACTTGGAGCAACTTATGAGCTTAAGTTTATGAAAATGAAATAACGTGTAATGCTAATGTATAGAAATACATGCTTAGAAAAATATGGACATACTATATAAACAAAATTACAAATTTTAATGTTTTAAAATCAGATTTATTTTTATTATAATCATTCTATTTTACAGATTTCGTTTTTATTGATCCATGAGTTATGTTCTGGGGAGAATCCCAACCATTTCACTAAAACTTTATTTCACCTCGCTTGTAGAACTTTTTCAACTAGGAATACATCTGCGCATCTAGTTTTCATCAGTTCTGCTTCGTAAAAACCACCTTGAACTGGTTTTCTTTGGTAGTCTTCAAGAAGATATGTGACTGGTTTCGTTAATTGGACTTTTCTTATTTTAAAAACCTCAGTAGTCCAATTGGGTGTATAGCCTTTTTCAAATACATGTTAGTACTTGCTCATTCTTACTTTGTCTCCAACTTCAAATTTTCGTTTGCTTAGTTTTTCTTTCTTGATTTTGAAAATTGGTAATAGTGACTTTGTATTTAGTTTGGTAACATCTGCAGGTTTACATTTAATGGTTCGATGAATAGAGTGATTGTATTCATGAAGTATTTTTTTGTAAATATTTATCCACTTATAACTGCCGTTGAAACTAAATTCTTTCCACATTTTATCTTTGAAAGTTCTATTAAATCTCTTAACAACTGAAGCCTTTAATGAACTAAATGTGGAGTAATGGTTAATTTTATATTTTTCCATTAAGCTGAAGTTTGTATTGAAAAATTCTTTTCCATCATCCGTTTGTAAATTTTTAGAAATCCTAGAAGAATGGATAAGTATTTTCTCCATCCCTTTAGAAATTGTGATACCTTTTTTGTTTTTCATGGGTATGACCCACGCGAATTTGGAGAAGGCATCAATGACTGTCATTAAATAATTGAACCCTCTGTTTTGTCTAGTATAAGGTATCATTTCAACTAAGTCAGCTTGCCATAAATCATCATAGCCCTTGATAATAACACGACGACGTTTAAAATTTCTACGTACAGTCTTATGCAACTCTTCAACAACCTTCCGCTTGCTCATATTTATAAAGAGTGAATTCAGCTTAATATAAAAAGAAGATTTATATGTTTTTTGATTTTTTATTGCAATCTCTTATATTATAACATCAGTTTCTTAAATCTAACTAAAAGTTTTTTTATAACGTTACAGGCACAAGTATCAGGGCCTAGTTTACATTGGTTGGATGACCAGCAACAATTAGAGTAGTGATGTCCAGGCGATGATTCCATGTATGTAGTATTTTTAAATTTACTAACCATTGAAATACAGTTAGTAAATTCTCCATAGTGTTCATCCAATACTGATTCGCCATTTGTGTTTAAAAAATCAAAAACATCTTTTATTATTTTATCAGTGTCCATTTTGAAAGTTCCTTGTTGTTCAAGTGTTGAATGCTAACTAACAAATTTTATTTTATGAAAATACAGATACCTACATAAAATTAATACAACTATAACAATTTTTTTTTTTTTTTTTTTATTTACTTATTTTAATCTATGGGTGTAAAGGGTACATTAGGAAACATCGTCTTCATTAAATATTCCACTTTATTTTTTATTTTCTCGTCAACATACTTTTCTTCTATAGAGTCTTTAAGTTTTTGAGAAATTAATTGTGATGCTTTGTTTTCTTGTTCAATACTTTTTATTGTTTCCTTTATCGTAGAGTCTATGTCGATTTTTAGCATATGAATTTCCTTATTAAAAGTGGATAAAACTTCCATTTAAGAAGAATTTATATGGTTTATAATGCTTGATTCTTTAAGACTTATTTGATCATCAACATATCCTTTGCACACGGCTTGGTGGGGGTATTCAGTATTTCAAAGTCACCAGACGATAGAAGTTTAAAACCTATTCCTGGAAGTCCTACAAGACCTTTAATTTTTGGAAGAAGTTTGGAGTTCCTACCGAACTTGTCGACATTCATTGTTTATATGCAAAGTTAAAAGATTGAAACAAGCTAATATATAATATTTGATTCTTTTAGCTCTTCAATTACAGAATTTATTTCATTCTGAATGTTATTATTACCAGCATTTTTGGATGCTATCAAAAGTCTTAGCCTATTAACAATTTCATTAGGATCGTTCCAGTATACATATTCGATATCTTTGTTTGTATATTTCATTTCACTTATATTATGAGTATAAGATCCTCCTTTTTTTTCTTTTTTAAGTCCAGCAACAAGTTCTTTAATCAGATGGTTATATTTAGCACTTCTATTACTATTTATTCGAGAAGCACTATCATGATTACGCATATGCGCATTAGTTTTTTGTAAGATTTTCCCATATTGTTCTAGGTCTTGACTATTGTATATTTGTTTACGAGGATTTTTCTTTAGCATCAGTTCAATAAGACCAGGAGTTCGAGCAAACATTTCATCGTCTATGAAAATCTCATGATCATTCATCGCAAAGCCACATTTCCCCATTTTTACAGATTGTGTATTAGCATCGAAATACGGACCATAAATTGTATCACGATTTGATTCTGACAAAAGTTTTTTTATTACCGAAGATGATTTATTAGGGGTATCAAAACTCTCAGGTGTACTATAGAAAAAAGTATTATCTGGACTATCCAATTCTAGTGATGGTGAGTCTATTCGTTCATGATTTTTTTCCTCAGCCTTTTCATTAAAAGATTTGAAATGCAGCTTTCGACGTCGTTTAGGTGTTTTAACATCATCCTCTTGTTGTGATTCTTCTTTTTTAATATTTCCGACCAATTTTTCAGTGGTTCAACAATGGGTTTGAAAGTGTCTTCCAACTCAGTTTCTCTCATCATTTTACCAGTTCTAAGTTGAAAATATTTATTTTTTAACACATTTTTTGTTTTTATTAGATCATTTAGCACACTCTCCTCCATTTCTATATTATAAAATAGTATGTATACTGAAGACAAGTTTTCCCAAACAGCGTTGACGATGTAATGTGTTGCTTTTAAGTGATAAATGTATATTTATAGTATTACAATTTTGTGAAAACTGTTCTTGTATCGACCTTTTTCAATACTGCTTTCCTTGTCTATAGCCAGAAATCCAAAATTATCAGACCAACAGTGTGAACACAATTCTTTAAATTGATTGAATGTTATATCAGAGTTTATGTGATCTTTGTAAACATGCTTTAAATTCAATTCATCTTGTTTGAAAAGAATAATAAAATTAGCATTGTCTCTAATTAAATGTTTTGGTATATGGGTATAGGACTGGCATAAATAAAAACTGTCAACTCCATTATGACGACCCATGCAAAAATAATCTCTTATGATATTTTGTTTCTGACATGCGACATCATCAAATATAAATATAGAATTATTTTTAGCGTCTGATGGGGGCATTATCTCACAATTTATAGATGTAATTAGGTTCTTCAGATATAGATATTTCGGTTGATGTAGTGATTTAGAGTAAATATAAAAAATAAGTTGGGGTCTAGAAGAATGCTTAGCATTACAATTGTTTTCCCACAGTTTGAAGGTCCAACTATAATTCCCCGAATACTGTTCGGGAATAATGAGCCATGTTTTTTTTTTATTTTCACATTTGAATCAAAATTTTTTACTTTAATGACTTCGGACTGCTCTACAAAACGCATATTGATGACTAACAGCTTTCTTAATAAAACAATTGATTTATATACTTGCTTTCATACATGTTTCAAACCTCAACTAGGTAGGTTCGTTTATCATAATATGATTGAACACAATCCCCAAAATCAGTGTCATAAAAAAAGAAAATCATCAAATAAAGTTATCGACAAACTGCCGTTTGAATTACATATTCCCTCCTATATTTACTGTGGCCCCAGAACGAAATTGGAAGAACGTTTAAGAAGGGGCGATAAAGGAATCAATCAACTGGATGAGGCTTGTCGCCTTCACGATATTGCATATTCTAAAAGTAGCTCTCTCACAGATCGACACGCTGCCGATAAAGTTCTTACCGAGCAGGCGTGGAAAAGATTCAAAGCAAGCGATTCGTCAACCTCTGAAAAACAAAGTGGACTCTTAGTCACCAACATGATGAAAGCAAAAACGAAATTCGGAATGGGAAGTAAAAGAACTGAAAACAAAACTAAGAGAACTAATAAAACAAAAACGAAAAAGGTTTGCAAAAACAATATTAATTGTTGTGGTACAACATCTATAGCAAATATTGCTGTGAAGGCTGCAAAAAATGTTTTAAAAAACAAGAAAAAACAGCATTATCAAACGCCGAGAATAATTCCACTTCCAAAAACTGGTGGTTTTCTACCATTTCTAGCTCCAATTCTAGCTGGTTTATCAGCTGTTGGATCTTTAACAGGTGGAGCAGCTGGTGTCGCAAAAGCTCTGAATGATGTACGAGCTATTTCAAGGAAATGGGTTATATTTACAACCATATAAAAATGGCCTTGGTCTTTTCCTAAACACATGTAACCCAAAAAACTAATTGAACTGCTACCCAATCGACCATTAAACAATTTCGACATTGAACGATTTGGAAAGAAACACTTACAATATTTTAGAGGAGTTTTTATGAGAGAGTCATTGCCAAAAGCACCATTGAGTAGGGAATGTGGTGTTATAAATTTGGATCGTGAAGCTGGCGCTGGCACTCATTGGGTGGCATATATAAGAAATACAAAAAATAATATAGTAAAATATTTTCATAGTTTTGGATATTTAAGACCTCCAACTGAAGTAATAAGCTATCTTGGTAATAAAATTAATTATATTCAGGAACAAGACTTTGATACATTTATATGTGGACATTTATGCTTAAGATTTTTATTAGAACAATCTAAAATGTTTTCAAAACTGAAATAAGAAATGAATAAAATGATGTAAAAAAAGCTAAATTATGTCATTCGTCTTTTAATCGGCATGTCGTTAACACTAACTTAATGCTGAGTATTTCCCACCAATTGTATTGAAATCTAATTATGTATGTGGACTCATAGATTTACAAACATATAACTCTATACCAAATGTGGATGAGTCTAATAACTTGTTGCATATAGGTGACAGCGTTATTTCTTTTCGTATAGGCTCATATGAGATAGATGATATAAATAATTTAATACAAAAAAAACTTGTTGAAATTAACAAAAAAAAGAAAAGTGCATTAAGAAAAAGTGAAATTAAAATCAAGGCAAATAACAACACTCTGAAATGTGAAATTTACAGCTCGGAAGACATTGACTTCTCTAAACTAAATTCTATTGGGTCTCTTCTAGGGTTTAGCAAGAAATTGTTGAAGTCAAACTTATTACATGAATCGGATCTTTACGTTTACATAAATAGAGTTAATGCCATTCGTGTTGAATGTAATATAATAGATGGAGCGTATGTAAATAATCAATCCGCACACATCTTACATGAATTTGCTGTTAAAGTAAGTCCTGGCTATAAAATCATAGAAGTTCCAAGGAATGTTATTTATTTACCTGTGAACGTCAAACGAGTAACATCGTTGTGCTTAAAGTTCGTTGATCAAGACGGTAAAGACATTAATTTTAGAAGAGAAAAAATAACTGTTCGATTACATTTACAACCAGAATTATGATTGTGTATGGAAATATAGCTGACTCAACTTCTTATAAAAACATTGTTGAAAATACTAGTTTGTTCAATCAATCTTCAAACTCAGCTGTGGTAACACGTCGTCGTCATCGTCTTACAAAATATAATCAGGATTATTTATTATCATTAGGATACATCCTAAAACATTAAAACCATAAATATGTTAAACATTTTTCAAGAACCTGAAATCAATGAAAGCATTTCTAAATATGAATATCATACTTATTCACCATATCAAAACAATACAACATCAAAATCTTAATGTCCTTCCTTCAGAAAATTTTCTTATATGTTGAAGGCTCATTATCGAGGACAGATGGAAAAGACCCCGTAAAAGAAATAGCCACCACAAAACTAGCAAACAATACAATGTCTTTTCTTTTTGATGAATTTCACTATGAACTCAATGGCAAGGAAATTGACTACAATCGAAATGTTGGAATCACTTCAACGCTCAAAAACTATTTATCTTTAACTAAAAATGAAAGTGACATGCTTTTAAATGCATCTTGGTCTCCTGATTCTCCTATTAATATTTCAAAACCGTATTATTTTAATTACTGTATACCATTAAATAAACTTTTGGGGCTCGCTGAAGATTATAAGAAAATTATTCCGAACGCTCGACATGATCTTATTCTAACTCGAGCCAGAACGGATGAAAACGCTTTAATCTCACAAACAGATGAAAATGTACAAGTAAAACTTCATAAGGTACAATGGAAAGTTCCACACGTGACTTTGTCAGACTCTATGAAATTGAATTTATACAAATCTATAAATAAAAATAGTTCTATGAAAATTGCTTTCAGAAACTGGGATCTTTATGAATACCCTATGCTGCCAACCTCTGACCATCATATATGGAATGTAAAGACAACAACACAAATTGAAAAACCTAGATATATTGTCTTTGCTCTGCAAACTGAGAAAAATAAAAACTATCTGCTGATCCTACAACGTTTGATCATGGTAATCTAACAGACTTAAAAGTATATCTTAACTCTGATGTTTATCCACATGAAGATCTCAATGTTTCTTTTGATAAAAATAGATATAGTCTGTTTTACAAAATGTACACTGATTTTCAAAAAACTTACTACAATAAAACCATCACTGAGCCTCTGCTTTCTTGGGATCTATTTAAATCACGCGCTCCAATTTTTGTTATAGACTGCAGACATCAAAACGAATCTATGAAAACAGGCCCCATCGATATACGTTTGGAGATGAAAACATCACAAAATATTCCTGTTAACACTTCAGCTTACTGTCTTATGCTACATGATCGTATAATTGAATATAATCCGCTTGATCAAGGAGTCACAAGAATTGTTTAAAGTTTGGAAAAAGCTAAAAAATAAAAAAGAAAACAATCATGGTAATTGGTTGTCGTCGTCAAGACGAATCAAATAAAACCGGATTATTAAATCCAAGCTGATTTATGAAAGTACCATTCTACCTCAATCAAATGTATCTATCTATTATGGATGAAGCTGAACAAAAAGATTTAAAAGACCCCAACAAGTTTCCCAAACAAGTTCAGAAGTAAACTAAACAATGTAATGAAGTTTCTTTTCAAATAAAAAAGTATAACAACAAGTTTCATTAATTTTGTTTTTATTTCATAATTTTGAACAGAATTGTTTGAATGACAACATTGTCTTTTAAATTCATATGGTAAAGAGCTATGGTCTTCAAGAAAACGACGTTTTTCAGATTTGGCTTTGTAGGTTTTAACTTCTGGGATGATAAGTACTTGATGATCTCTTGTCCGACGAATATTATTAGATTTAATAATAATGTTTTCACTATCTGAGGAAGAACACGAATTTAAAACAGTGTCTTTAATGGAATCAAAGTTGATTTCTTGCGATGATTCATGATTGAGAAAAATCCCCTTCACTTTGCAGACAGTGTGTTCCATCTTGTATTTTGTACTGAACACTTTATATGCATAATTTTTAGGACCTCCGCTGACGAATTCTGTTATATAACTTTCGATTCCATACACTTCTAGTTCGTCAGTCATATCACCGATAAATTGTCCAGTAGGAGGTTCAAATTCCCCCTGACGACTTACATATATTACCGAATCAGTATCGTTATATAGAACTCTTTTCTCTAACCTCTCCAGGTAGCTATACAGTTTAAGCCGAGCTAAAGCAGTCGTCTAAGCAGCAACACAAACGTTTACTGTCGATAAAGATTCGATTGCTTCTTCTTTCATCTCGAAGTTAACGACAACGTTTTCTTCATTTACAGGAAGAATGTGTTGTACTTGAATTGACGGAAACGTAAGCAGATGAAATAAAGTTGAAGGGTTATTCAGAACGATAGTTTGAAGTTGATTTTCACGTTGTCCAAATTTCCCCCAAAACGAATTCAAGATCAGCTTTGGTTTTCTGGAGGTAAAATTTTGCACTTAATTAGTCCATTTACTCCCTCCAATTTCGTTGTTGCACAGATTGCATCGCCAGTAGTGTGGATTTTAGGGTGGCCAATGGGAAATTTTCCGTTCTTACAAACCCAAGGGTATAGAGAACATACATCTATGTATTTGATTTCTTCACCTTTTTTACATTTGTAGAAACTGACAGTGTTTCCGGTTCGTCCGCCATAAAAAGCATCGCGGGGGTTTAGGGGGGAACTTTGAATCAGCGGATGCATGTTTAAAAAATTTAATTGATCTCTATCAATTGATTGCAGACGAGCTTGAAAAATACAAGACCACATTTCAATTACCTCGTAGTTGAAATTTCTCAATCTTTCAGTTTTAGCAATGGTTCTTTCGTACCTCTGATTTAATGTATCATTTTCGTTTTCGTGTAGAGGTTCATCGCGTTTGTGCTTCAAACAGATAAGGTAAAAGCACCTATGGAATTCAAAAATCTGTTTAGTTTTTTCACAAAAACCATCAACTTTTACACCGTGTATAACTACCTCTTTGCCTCTATACGAATGTTGGATAGTTATGTTCCTTTGCTGTTCTTCCCAAATCATCCACTTGATAGCTTCTGTTGACTGGTTGTCAATGCATCTGTATCCTTTTTTAGGTATTAACCCGATGGTGTTTGGCTTAAGAAAGTTACGACCACCTCGAAGTCAGCCGGCGCACTTTCGATTTTCGGAAAAATAAAAATGCCAATCGATGTATCTCTTATTGTACAATTGATTTAGCAAAAAAAAATGTATGTACACCCCCTAGTTTTTTTTTTTAAATAAAAAAAAAAATAACTTTGTATGGAACTTTGAAACGCCCATATCTCCTTCACTATATCGGATATTTTTATGTACACGGGCTTAAATCATTCTCCTATTTCAAACCATTATTGTACATAGCACATTTTTTTTTTAGACATCCCTCAATCAATAAATCGATAATGAAAATTTACAAGCTTTACTGTGAAAATGGCTCCAACAGTCATGAGTTCGAATCCTACCCGGAAAAAAACTTTTTTTTTTAATTCACTTATTTTATTTACTTTTCAGAAAAAAAAATAACTTTTTTAGAAAAAAAAAATAACTTTTTTAGAAAAAAAAAATAACTTTTTAAAAAAAAAATAAACTTTTTTACAAAAAAAATAAACTTTTTTACAAAAAAAAATAAACTTTTTCACAAACAAAAACAACTTTTTTACAAAAAAAATTAACTTTTTTAGAAAAAAAAAATAACTTTTTAAAAAAAAAATAAACTTTTTTACAAAAAAAATAAACTTTTTTACAAAAAAAAATAAACTTTTTCACAAACAAAAACAACTTTTTTACAAAAAAAATTAACTTTTTTACAAAAAAAAATTAACTTTTTTACAAAAAAAAATTAACTTTTTTACAAAGAAAAATTATTTAAAAAAAAAAAAAAAATTAACTTTTTTACAAGAAAAATATAAACTTTTTTACAAAAAAAAATATTTTTTTTTACAAAAAAAGAAAAAAACTTTCATTCAACAAAATTTAAAAAAATTTTTAAAAAGTGAATTATTCAATCATTTTGTTATTTTGGTTATCTTATCTTAACTAAAGCGAATTTTGAATTCTGCATAATTTAAAAATATTGCTTACTACAGTCTTAAACTTTTAAATCAAAAATATGTTTTCGTACACCCATAGTTAGTTTTTAAATAAATTTTCAAAAAACTTTAAAAACTGAATTTTTCATTCATTTAATTATTCTGGTATTTATTTCTCAACTAAAGCGAATTTTGATGTCTGCATAATTTTTTAATATAATCTACTATAGTATTAAGCTTTTAAATAATTTAAAAAAAAAATCAAAAAACTTAAAAGAATGAATATTTTTATTCATTTTGTTATTTTGGTGATTGTTTCTTAACTAAAGCGAATTTTGAACTCTGCATAATTTTAAAATATTACTACTTTAATCTTAAACACTTAAATCAAAAATCTGAAATTGTACAACCCTAGTTAGCTTTTAAATAAATTTTCAAAAAACTTAAAAAACTGAAATTTTCGTTTATTTAATTATTCTGGTATTTATTTCTTAACTAAAGCGAATTTTGATGTCTGCATAATTTTTAAATATAATCTACTATAGTATTAAGCTTTTAAATCAAAAATTTGTTATTGTACACCCCTAGTTAATTTAAAAAAAAAAATCAAAAAACTTAAAAGAATGAATTTTTGCATTAATTTTGTTATTTTGGTGATTGTTTCTTAACTAAAGCGAATTTTGAACTCTGCATAATTTTAAAATATAACTTACTTCAATCTTAAACACTTAAATCAAAAATCAGAAATTGTACACCTCTAGTTAATTTTAAAATAAATTTTCAAAGAACTTAAAAAAGTGAATTTTTTCATTAATTTTGTTATTTTGGTTATTATTTCTTAACTAAAGTGAATTTTAAAAAATTATATGCTTCAATTTTAAACGTTTAAATTAAAAATCTGTTATTGTACACCCCTAGTAAATTTTCAAAAAAAAATTTCAAAAAACTTAAAAAAGTGAATTTTTCATCAATTAACTAAAGCGAATTTTGAATTTTGCATATTTTGAACACTTAAATTAAAAATCTGAAATTGTACACCCCTATTAAATTTTTTACAAAAATTTCAAGAAACTTAAAAAAGTGAATTTTTTCATTAATTTTGTTATTTTGGTTATTATTTCTTAACTAAAGCGAAATTTGAATTTTGCATAATTTGTAAATATTACTTACTTCAATCTTGAACAAATAAATCAAAAATCTGATATTGTACACCGCTAGTTATTTTTTAAATAAATTTTCAAAAAACTTAAAAAACTGAATTTTTCATTAATTTTGCTATTTTTGTTATTATTTCGTAACTGAAGCGAATGTTTAACTATGTATAATTTTAAAATATTATCTACTTCAATCTTAAACACTTAAATCAAAAATCTGAAATTGTGTACCCCTAGTTAATTTTAAAATAAATTTTCAAAAAACTTAAAAAAGTGAATTTTTTCAATAATTTTGTTATTTAGGTGATATTTTCTTAACGAAAGCCAATTTTGCTTTCTGCATAATTTTAAAATATTATCCACTTCATTCTTAAACTTTTAAATCAAAAATCTGTTATTACACACCCCTAGTTAATTTTTAAATAAATTTTCAAAAAATTTAAAAAACTGAATTTTTCATTAATTTTGTTATTTTGGTTATTATTTCTTAACTAAAGCGAATTTTGAACTCTGAATAATTTTAAAATATTACTTACTTCAATCTTAAACACTTAAATCAAAAATGTGATATTGTAACCCCATAGTTAATTTTAAATAAATTTTCAAAAAACTTTAAAAACTGATTTTTTCATTATTATTTTATTTTGGTTACTATTTCTTATAACTAAAGCGAATTTTGAATTTCGCATAATTTTAAAATATTATCTACTTCAATAAAAAGTCTGTTATTGTACATCCCTAGTTAATTTTTAAATAAATTATGAAAAAAATTCGATAAATCTTAAAAAAGTGCATTTTTTCATGAGTTTTACTGTTTTTTCAGCTACCGTTTAACTAAGGCGAATTTTGATTTCCGCATAATTTTTAAATATAATCTACCTCAATCTTATGTTTAGTTTTAAGTCAATTAATGCAAAACTATTAAAAATATATTTTAAAAGTTAATTTTTCATGCTTTTTTATTTTGGTTATTATTTATTAACCAAAGTGATTTTTGAACTCCGAATAAATTTTAAATATTTATGGTGGATTTATATGTATCTTCGTCTGCAAATATGAAGAAAAGTAGAGCGGGACAAATGTATGCCAAAACTCTGAGCGTGTGAAAGAAAACTATTAAGAAGATGAACACACTTTCGTTGTTCCGCATATGACGAACAACATAAAAGTTAACTGATTATTATACCAATAGTTAAACAATGGCCACGTTCGGGTGGTAAGCAGATACGTATCTGGGATACGTTAGAATCTGATATGTTTTCGAACGACCAGAACCGGATACGTAACCAAACCAAAGAAAACCAAGAAAATGAACCGATGAGATGTCAGCTGTTAGTATAATCCAAACAAATCCAAACATTTTTAGGATAGCTTTAGATTTCTTTTTGACATCAGCTGTTTGGTTCGTCAGCTGGTTTTCCTTAGGCATTACAACAACACAAACAAATCCAGATACGTTTGGTTACGTATCCGAACGCGGCCAATATTATCAGCGAGTCATACTATGACGCTATAATTTTCCAGTGATTTCGGTTCCTGGCAGTGCTGTGCCAGTATTGCATTGTTTTCGGCCGAACTAGTTTTTTTTATAAATTTTTTTTTAGATACATATTGCTTGATTTACATGTATCTTCGTCTGCAAATATGAAGAAAAATAGAGCGGGACAGATGTACGCCAAAACTCCCAGCGTGTGAAAGAGAACCATCAAGAAGATGAACATGTTCGTCTTCATATCTGCATTATGGCACTTCCTATAATCTTCATGCACGAAGATCTTCTGCTTATTGGTGTTCGCTCTCTATCCAACAAATGTACATTTTAATTTTGCATCCCCTTTTTTTGCAGAAGTCGGACGAAGGTACATGTAATAAAATCTACCAAATTGCTGGATTTAAATGTATCTTCGTCTGCATGATGCAGAAAAGTAGAGCAGGACAGATGTATACAAAACATCCAAGCGAGTGAAAGAGAACCATCAAGAAGGTGAACATGTTCGTCTTTATTTCTGCATTTTAGCATTCTAGCAGAAACGAAGTTCTTCTGCATTTTGATCTTTTCTCTCTATTTAACAAATATACATTTTGTATTTGGCATCCATTTTTTTTTGCAGAAACCAAATGCAGATACATGTAAATCCACCATATATGTATAACTATAGACGGTGTTCACATTGGACTGACTCTTTCGACTACTTCTGACTTCTCTGAAATTTATATCACTCCCCCTTTAGTAAGGGGAAAAAAAAGCTATCACGATTCATTATCCTTACCCTCGTATACTCTATTGGTTTGACAAGTACAACTACAAGAACTACGTTCTGGTCACGCTCACCGCACTTTCTCTCGTCGCATTGTGAATCGAACTGAATAAACAATGCTAAAACAACAACATAAACTGCGCCGATTTCATGTTGGTTTGTTCGTATTTTTATTTGATGTTAGACCGCTTTCACACAAGGAAACTCAGTTGCCAGAAACTAGCTAGTTTGTAGGCGAAAAGGGTGTGAGGGGAGATTTTTTGTCTTCCTTTTACGCCCTTCTCGCCAACAAACTAAAAATCACCGGCAACTCAGCTTCCTTGTGTGAAAGGGGTCTTAGACTGCTTGCACACAAGGAAACTGAGTTGCTGGGAACTGGAAGTTTGTCGGCGAGAAAGGCAAGAAGTTAAAGCCCTTCCACACTAGCCCACTGTGTATTAATACAAATAATGAAAATGGCTTTTCATCAAATTTTGTTTTATTTATTTGCAATTGAATGATTTTCCGCTGTGTTTTCGTAAGCATTTCGTTGTCTTTTTGGAGACCGCAGGAACATTTCATTTCGCATCAGCAGCGTACTAGGCTTAATGTTAGATCGCACTCCACAGATAACTGCACTGCAGGGGAACTATACACTTCACACGAATTCGTATGAAATTTTCAGTTGCCGCGATATAGCTCATACAATTATTTCATAAACAATGTTTTGTCGTATCGTGATAGGCCACCTCCACAGGTCATGACGATGGCTAGACTATGAACATGTCTAAACGAAATCCCATGGAATCAAAAAAATCCATGTCCATGCAGCAACATTTAGAAAAAAAAAATTTTTTGAACAAGACATGGAGGGCTGTTAGAAGCTTGGCCATGAGAGGACGTTTCATTTGCGTGTGAGTTTTTTTTTTCTGGTTTTTGTTGAATGTGTAAGTGCATTTTATTGGAAAAGATAGAAGTAGTTGTGATGGCATGATTTGCCCAGTAAGTAAAAATGCACTGTTTGTTGATTGGATTTGTGGTTTTAGTTTAGTTTAGTTTAGTTTATTTATTTGTAATTGTTACTAACACATTAAGATAAATCTTATAAGGTAGTGAAAGTTTATGGATAAATAATATATGATAACATTTTGACTAATAATTAACATTTGTATATAATATAAAAGTGAATTTAAGAATTTAAAAAGCCAATACAAAAACAAAAAAAAAAAATATAATAAAATAAATAAATAATAATATGTACATCTATGTACAAGAAAAAAACTTTAGGCAAAAGACTTTATGGGATCTTTAATATTGGTGAATTTAAAAAAAAAAATTAAAAGTAAAAGAAGGAAAAAAAGAAAGAAATAGAGAATGAGAAGTGAGGTGTCTGTAAAAGATAAGTTAGTTGTTTTGAATAGAAATGAAATCATGTAAACTTTTTTGGAATTTTTGCATGTCACTAAGTTCTCGCAAGTAAGGTGGGAGTGAGTTCCACAGGCGACAGGCATTGATGAAAAATTGTCTCTCAGATGTAAGACACGTAAGACGAGGATGAATTAAATAAGTTGATCTGTTTGATACTGAAAACCGAAGTTCGTCATACAGATATGTTGGTTTTCGCGTAGTTATAATTTTGAAAAGTAGTATCAATGTTCGGAATTTGATAAAGTTATCGAAAGACATTTTTAAAAAGCTTCTTCTCAGATGGGAAACATGGTCATATCTTCTTAATCCATAAATATATCGTATAATACTATTAAAGGCTACTTTTAACTTGTTTTTGCTGTAGAAATCACAATTGTGATAGATTTCGCATCCGTAGGTTAAGACTGGTAAAACCAAAGACTTAGCAAGTAGAGTTCTTGTTTTAATCGGCGTAAAGCTCTGAGCAGTCCATAATGTTCTTAGGGTGCTATATGCCTTACCTACTACTGAGTTAATATGGTCATTCCATGTAAGAGTCCTATTGAAAACCACACCAAGATTCCTAGAAGTATTTACAAATTCTAATATAGAGCCAGTTAGCATGATTGACGGAAAATATGACAAATCGAGTTCTTTTTTGGATATCACAAGGCATTTGTTTGGGTTAAGAGCCAAACCGTTATCGGCTGCCCAATTTGAGATCCGCTCGAGATCCTGATTGATAGCAAAAGCGCAGTTTTCTATAAGGCCTAGTGAACAACTTCTATAGATTTGTATATCGTCTGCATAAAAGTGCTTTGAAGCGTCGGGAATAAGAGAAGCGATTTCGTTTATATACAGCGAGAATAGCAGGGGTGATAAAATGGAACCTTGGGGAACACCTTTCAGTATAGGTAGGTAGTCAGACAGACTATTATTCAAACAAACGGCTTGTTTTCTGTTGCTAAGATAAGATAACAGTAATTTTATTGCATCTGAAGATACGTTAAATTCCGAATGCAGCTTATTCATCAGCACCGTGTGGTTCACCATGTCAAAAGCTTTGGAGAAGTCTAGAAGAACTAAAAACGTTACACTATCCTTATCCAATTCGGTCCTAATGTCTTCAATAACTTTAAGAAGTGCAGTTGTGCAGCTGTGTTGAGCGCGAAAGCCTGACTGTATTGGTACCAAATAATTGTTTCGGGTTATGTAGCCGTTCAGTTGTTTTTGCATAATGCGTTCACAAACTTTGGACAAAAATGGAAGAATGGTGATTGGTCTAAATTCTTCACAAAGTGAGTTTTTGGGAATAGAAATAATTTTACCCATCTTCCATTTCTGAGGAAAAATTCCTGTTGTGAGAACTGTGTTGACAATATGGGTAAAATAGGGTAAAAGCATTGGCAAGATTGATTTCAAAAATACAGGATTTACTTCATCAACTCCTTCAGCAGTGGATTTTATTGAAAGAAAACTTTCCACAACATCCAAATTGCTCACTCCTGAAAAACTAAATGCAGATTCCGTTAAAGGTAATGTTGAATCAGTGAATAGTTCAGTTGAAATAACATGGTTTGGAGTAGATAAAAATGTACGATTAAGTTCGTTCTTATCAATATTATTTTGAGAATTTTGTCGTTGTTTACCAATTCCAAGATTTCGAAGATTTTCCCAGAGTTTTCGACCATCACCATTAACATTTAGTCGGCTAGAGAAAAATTGTTCTTTAGCATTTTTAATTTCTAGAACAACTTTATTACGTAGGGACTTGTAAGCTTTCTGAAGTTCTTCCACCCGAAAAACTATCCAGCTTCTATAAGTTTGATCTCGTTGGTTCATTAATTGTTTAATTCTTGTTCTTCTTGGATTTGTGGTTGTGATGTTGGACATCTGTATAGCCTGTGGAGTCGGCCTGTAATTTTTTTCGACTTGTAGCTGCATGGACATGGATTTTTGTGGACTCCTTTGGATTTTGTTTAGATAAGTTCATAGTTCTGCCATCGTTCATGGCCTGTGGAGGCAGCCTGTCACGTTTTGAACAAGAGGGAGGGCTGGATGTTCAAAGACTGACCATGAGAAGACGTTTCTTGTGCGTGTCTTGTTTTTGTTGAATGCGTAAGTGAATTTTATTGGAAAAGATAGAAGAAGTGGTAAAAGGTTAATGAACACCATGACATATTTTGCCCAGTGAGTAAAAATGCACTGTTTGTTGATTGGATTGTGGTTGTGATGTTGGACATCTATATGGCCTGTGGAGTCGGCTTGTAATTTTGTTCGACATAAAGCCTTAGGGCCAGTTTCACAGTGAACACTTACCGGAAAAAGTAGCACTTAAGTTTATCATATTGGTACTTTGTAGTAATTTTGGCAGCCTGGGTTAGTGACACTTAAATGCCCAACACGGGAGACTTAAGTGCAACTTATTCAGGTAGGTTTACACTCATGACTGTTGGAGCTATTTTCACAGTAAAGCTTGTAAATTTTCATTATCGATTTATTAATTGGGGGAGGTCTAAAAAAAAAAATGTGCTATGTACAATAATGGTTTGAAATGGGAGAATGATTTAAGCCCGCGTACATAAAAATATCCGATATAGTGAAGGAGGTATGGGCGTTTCAAAGTAACATACAAAGTTATTTTTTTTTAATTAAAAAAAAAAAAAAAAACGAGGGGGTGTACATAATTTTTTTTTGCTAAATCAAGTGTACAATAAGAGATACATCGATTGGCATTTTTATTTTTCCGAAAATCGAAAGTGCGCCGGCTGACTTCGAGGTGGTAATTTTCAAAGAGGGAAAACAAAGAAAAGAAAGAATCATCGTCAATGAAGATGTTCTCAGTGGCGTCTTTAGGCATGGGCCCACTGGGCCCGGGCCCAGGGCCCCGCAATCTTAGGGGCCCCCTGAGTCGTCGCTTTAACTTTTCCAACCAATATGGAAAGTAAACGATTAGGTTAATATTAACTTTTAAACTGCAGTTAAAAATTTGTTTACAAACCAACATTTATATTCTACAATGGATGTGAGGAATTTGCTAAGACTTACCACAAGGTCATACAGCGGTGGCATAACTTTTGTTTGAGAAATCTGTTCGGAGTGTATTTTGGATCCAATTTTTTGTTCTGAGGACTTCTCACTTTTTAGGTCAGAAAGTAAATTTGATGTTAGAATCCAAGAAATTGAATCCAAAATACACTCTCTAGACGGTAAAGAGTACAGGATAAAACTCTGTTTAATTTGGTATGCATTCAATTTGCATAGTATGGTCAATAATTAAGACAAAAATGCTCGAACTGACTAGCGAGTTTATAAAGACGTCGTGGAAAATATTATGGAGTCTTATTCATTTGCAATAATGCCCCTAACATTTGTTTTTGAGCAAGATAATGATGCAAAATGTCCTCCACGGATTGGTAAGCAGTTGTTGCGTATACAAGAATTAAGTTCTTAGATTGGACCGTTCATAGTTCGGGCCTTAATTCTATCGAGAACTTGTGGGGAGAAAAAATACCATGCCTTACGTGATAATATGTAAGGAATTTTATCTGAAATACAAAAGAATGTAGGTTTGTCTACAATATAATAAATTCACATTTACATAATGAAATTTCAAAGATTTTTAATGTTTTAATGTTTCTGTTCTTAAATATATCGCCAGACAAAATTAGAGATAAGTTAGTAATTATTTTTTGTTACTTCCAATATTCTCATGCTTATATTTTGCAAAACATTATTCAAAGTATACCTTAGTTCATGGGCTATTTACAAAACCACTTCTCAACCTCAACAGATTTTCCAAACATAAGTTATGGATTGTATAATATTTTTATAAAAATATCGTTCTTAATTGTGTCGCCACCACTATAAGTGCAGAGGAGCTTGAGATGGAATGCCTACATTTAGTATTTAAAGAAAGTACAGTTATATGAAGGTGATGATATTATTATACTATTTCACATGTATACAATCTTTTATTCTTAGGAGCTACCCCGGAAGTCTTTTTAATTTTTTTCCCATTGTAAAATTTGTATAATATGGAACGATTTTGGAGTAATCTTGGTCTTCCTTAATATTCAAATAATTATTATTTTTTTTTTTAATATTTCGTTACTATTCAGTTGTTGAATTAAATATTGTAACTACAACTCCAAACAAACTTTTTTCTTCTAAAAATACATGAGAGAAGAAGAGAATCACACTCTACAAAATTGATCATGAAATTGATGAAATCATGTAATTAACGATAATTTTACAAAATCATTTTTACACTACGAGTATCTTGATATATAAAAAGAAAAAAAAATATTTTTAATCAGAAATAGCAAGAACAAAAACGAAAAGTGACACTAAATTTATAGTTTTAGCTAAGATTAAATCGGTATGGTTCTAAGGTTTTCATAATTTTGATGATTTGCAAAATAAAAACATAAGTTTTAGATAAATAATGAGAGAGCGATAATCCTGAATTTAAACGATTTGGGATTTTTTACAATTTTAATGATTTGCCACATAAAAAGTAATAATTTTAAATGATTTGTCATTTTTTGCAATTTTGATGATTTGCCACATAAAAAGTAATAATTTGAAGAAATATTTAAAGAATCAAAATTTCAAAAACTATTCCGATAATTTAAAGCGTGTTTGCAAAATTTGTATAAATTAGACCAACCACGACCACCATTTAATATTTCATACAAGCTATTGAGTGAAATAAAACTTTCTTGGAAATACAAGCGCCGAATTTCTTGTAACAAAGGGCAAACCGCAATGATGTGGTAAACATCTTCACATACTCTTCTGTTGCATTAGTCACAAGTCTGCTTAAGATCAGTTCTATGTGGGATGTAGTTCAGATTAAGGATTTCTACTCTTGCTCTGAAAATAGTACTTATAGCCTCAGACAAGTACTTAACGTTGAAATAGCTATTCTCAGTTAGTATTTGATGGTTAAGGTTCCTGTAGAATAATCTGGTAGTTGACCGAGGCTCTGGTTAGGTGCTGGTCATATATCCTTTCATCGGTCTTAGCAATAATTGATGCGAATATATTTTGCCATTCAAAAACGTTCTCCTTTGTTAAGGACAGACGAAGGTCATTGGATAAGGCAACTGATTCCATTCCCTAAAAGGATACTGATTCAATTGCAGTTGTCTAATCAGAATTGTTTTATGAAGACTGGTATTACTTCTCCTCATCACTTTTGTTAAATAGTCTGCATGGGCTTTAAGATTATTAATGTAGATGGGTGGTAAGCCAGATTCCACGTGTATAGCATAGCTTGGTGCTGAATTCGGTAATCGAAATATTCGTTTGAAGAAAAATCTTTAATAATCTTTAGTAATATTAATTAGTATATATATAAATAATAGTAATATTTAATATTTGTATGACATTTATTGACAATATTTTATGACATTGTAAAGAACAGTTACCTGTGCTTCTTTTAGCATCCTTATAGAGACAAAACAAATAGTTTTGAGTCGGTGTAACTACTTACTGAAAGAAATATCTTGAACATTTGTTTGATTTTTGAAAAAAAAAAAGAGCTGCAGAATCTAAAAATATAATTTTGAAAAATGTCCCAGAACAAAAGTCACTTGTTTGTATAGCCTGTACAAAATCCACCATACCAATTTTATATATCTGACAAAAATAAATTATCCGATATTCTTATTATACATAACATTATTTTTTAAATTTAATTAATAGGTATGTATGTATGTATTATTAATTATTTTGAATTGAATAAAAGAAACGGTGCATATAAGCGGGTTTTACTATAAATAGTTTTGAACTTTTATATTAAATATGTAAACCCCATGTGTGTCTTAAGTATAACTGAACGATGACTTGCACTTTTGGACCAATGATGCTGTACACGAAGAAGATGATGCTTTTACCATCAGTTGTGTCTGCTGATGATTATAGCCCAAGTCTATCGAAATGCATACAGAGGTACTTTCAATTAATAATAAATAAGTTTAGTGTACATTTTTAATTTTTTTATTGAAGAACACTAGTGTAACAAAAAAATGTTAATCAAAAAGTATTGCAAAATAACATAATTTATGAAAGTGTTTTTTGTATACGAAACTCGTTACTTTTTTTACTGGCTGTTTTTAGTTCATCAATTTGTCACAATTTAGTTTTTTTCGAAAATTCCAAATATCTAATAGTCCAGTCATTTTAGGTATTTTTTTTTTAAAACATATGAGGAGGCAATTTCTGTTTTGAGTTCGTTAGAGTATCATACAGAAAACTTCACTCCAAGTTTTCGACCACCAACCCTTTGCAGGGTTGCCACTATCTTGTTTTAAAAAGAGAACTTGTTATTCATGAATTAAACCCGTATTTTTGATTTTGTCGAAAAACTGAAAATGTATTTTTGTACGTTCTACAAATTTGTCCGTGTTAATTTTTTTTATATTTTGTGTATTTAACGAGTTAAAACAAGTTTAAAAAAAATGGAGTTCACATTTTTTTTAAAGTCAAATACTTTTTTTCGTTTAGTGTTTCGCAAAAATTTTCTTCTAAAAGTTGTTGAAAGCACTATTACTTATAATTTTTACCCAAACATGTTTTTGTCCAAGCAATTGTTTATTTACTATAGCGCTTAAAAGCTTCATAATCGCATCTTCAAACGTAGAATCGAAATCATTTATTCAGTTACAAAAGTGGGTGGGGGTATGGGTATCGCACGGTGCAGTGTTTAAATGGTAAAATGTGTGTATCACGTGTGCATGTGCAATTGTGCACTGTTAATAGAATAGTTTCTTTTATTGTGTGTGGCGGATCCTATTCCGGTAATTCGCATTATTATAGCTCTAGTTATCGTGTATGTAATTGAACAATAACTCAATTTATGGTTTATAAGATTATTATAAATAAATAATAATTATTGGGAGGCATACATACAACATATATGTTCACTTACATGGCTTTATGTTCACTTACATGGCTTTAATTAATTTCAAGTACCGGTGCATGAAACCTTGGTTTCTTACATGAAGGACCTGGCAGACTATCTTCTTGGAAGGAAATCGTGCTAACAGTTCCTCCACCTTCGTCCTCTGAATCATCGTCCATGATTGGTTGTTTCTGGGGGGCACTGTTGAAAGTCTCCCTACAACAGTGTTGGCAAATTGCTATGCAATGAAGACCTGCTTTCACACACTCACAAGATTTCTCGCAATTTTTGGTACCTTTGCAAGAAATAAGCTTGAGGATCGAACTTGGTGTCGGATCTTCATCGCTTATTTGAGGCATATAACGCAACGTTGTTTTTTTCAACCACCAATCACTAGGACTTTTTTCATCTATTTTGCTCTATTTTGCTCAACCACTGTTGAACTTGAAAATATGTCCTATATGAGTGATATTTTCTCCTTCTGTTAGGGGAAGCTTTATCATACATCACTGAGCTCAACATTTTTGTACAGAGCAGCAATAAATTTACATATACAGATACAGTAGGTAAAAAAACAACTTCGCATACGAAAAAAGTTTTTAAATAAATTGTAATTTCTTCTTCTTATGTAAAAAATGACACTTTTTGAAAAAGTGCTAAAAAAATCTTGTTTTAATTAATTTGTTGTTCCAATACCCGTATTCAAGGTTTTTATATATGTACATAAATAGTTTTTACACATTGGCAAACAAACAAATCATGATCAATTAATTAAATAATTCAAACTTTCCTAATAATGTGACTAACTATAGGAGTAGTATGCTTACAATTTTAATTAAATTTATGAAACTCGATACAACAATATACTAACTTTTGATACATATACAAATGTTTAGTTCTTTGTCGAGTTATTGTGTATATATATCAATATTATTTCATGTAAGCACTTAACTCTTATAAGCTGAGTCCTAAAAATACTAAATTGTGAATTTTCTGTGCTCACAGTGGTGAACTGAAGTGTTTAGTCAAAAACTGAAGTTAGTAATCTCCATCATTCTTAAGAATTTCAGATTTTTAAAAATATAAAATAATAAAGCTTGATAAAATTGAACTCCAAAAGTTGAGGTTTTCAAAACTTTTCTGCGACTAAAATCAACACATATTTCAAAAATTTCTCAAACATAGGTAAAATAATTTTTAATTACCCTTCCAAAAATATAAAATTTACTATAATTAAATGTCATCCTGATTTACTGCAAATTATTTCTAAAACTTCTAATTTCCCGTTTTCGACTTTTAAACGATCATATCTCGATGCCTAAATTTTTCGGATTTATTTTTTATGTGTAAGACTTTGTTATATTTTTTAGTCTACCGATTACAAAACAAAAACTCCTATACACACCTCCATTTAAAAAATACAAAACACCGTGTTGAGCCTTAAAATCCATATAGCGGCAACCCTGCAAGGGATTCATGGTCGAAAACTTGAACTTAAGCTTTTTATAAAGTTATCTTACGATGCCCACAAAAAAATTGCTTCCCCATATGTTTTTTAGATTCCCATAGGAGCCAAATCTAAAATGAAGTGACTATAAAGAAATTAAAAAACCGGAAACTGAATCTTATTTCAGAGTGTTTATACTTAAAATCCACTTATTACTACAAAAAAAACGCCTAAATAAAGGCTATCGCGAGAGAAATAATTCCTGAAAATTTTTCTATCCTTCGAAAATTATAGTTACTTAAACCTTGCGATGTTCATTTACGTTCTCAATTTTCAAAGAGGGAAAACAAAGAAAAGAAAGAATCATCGTCAATGAAGACGTTCTCAGTGGCGTCTTTAGGCATGGGCCCACTGGGCCCGGGCCCAGGGCCCCGCAATCTTAGGGGCCCCCTGAGTCGTCGCTGTAACTTTTCCAACCAATATGGAAAGTAAACGATTAGGTTAATTTTAACTTTTAAACTGCAGTTAAAAATTTGTTTACAAACCAACATTTATATTATACAATGGATGTAAAGAATTTGCTAAGACTTACCACAAGGTCATACAGCGGTGGCGACATAATTAAGAACGATATTTTTATAAAATATTAAAATGCATAAATTTAGTTTGAGAAATCTGTTCGGAGTGTATTTTGGATCCAATTTTTTGTTCTGAGGACTTTTCATTTTTTAGGTCAGAAAGTAAATTTGATGTTAGAATCCAAGAAATTGAATCCAAAATACACTCTCTAGACGGTAAAGAGTACAGGATAAAACTTTGTTTAATTTAGTGTGCATTTAAATTGCATAGTATGGTCAATAATTAAGACAAAAATGCTCGAACTGACTAGCGAGTTTATAAAGACGTCGTGGAAAATATTATGGAGTCTTATTCATTTGCAATAATGCCCCTAACATTTGTTTTTGAGCAAGATAATGATGCAAAATGTCCTCCACGGATTGTTAAGCAGTTGTTGCCTATACAAGAATTAAGTTCTTAGATTGGACCGTTCATAGTTCGGGCCTTAATTCTATCGAGAACTTGTGGGGAGAAAAAATACAATGCCTTACGTGATAATATGTAAGGAATTTTATCTGAAATACAAAAGAATGAAGGTTTGTCTACAATATAATAAATTCACATTTACATAATGAAATTTCAAAGATTTTTAATGTTTTAATGTTTCTGTTCTTAAATATATCGCCAGACAAAATTAGAGATAAGTTAGTAATTATTTTTTGTTACTTCCAATATTCTCATGCTTATATTTTGCAAAACATTATTCAAAGTATACCTTAGTTCATGGGCTATTTACAAAACCACTTCTCAACCTCAACAGATTTTCCAAACATAAGTTATGGATTGTATAATATTTTTATAAAAATATCGTTCTTAATTGTGTCGCCACCACTATAAGTGCAGAGGAGCTTGAGATGGAATGCCTACATTTAGTATTTAAAGAAAGTGCAGTTATATGAAGGTGATGATATTATTATACTATTTCACATGTATACAATCTTTTATTCTTAGGAGCTACCCCGAAAGTCTTTTTAATTTTTTTCCCATTGTAAAATTTGTATAATATGGAACGATTTTGGAGTAATCTTGGTCTTCCTTAATATTCAAATAATACTTTTGTCATTTTGTATTATTTTTTTTTTTTAATATTTCGTTACTTGAATTAAATATTGTAACTACAACTCCAAACAAACTTTTTTCTTCTAAAAATACATAAGAGAAGAAGAGAATCACACTCTACAAAATTGATTTTAGGTATTCCTACTTCTTGTATAATATTCTTTTAATAAAAAGCACCACTCATTGATTTATAACTTTTTTGTAGCTATTTTTTCAGGCAACGGAGTTGTTAAAAGAGAATATTAGTTTATATTATATTTATATAAGAACTTATACAGGAACTTATAACTTTATTTTTGTTAGCTGAAATTTAACAAAAATTATAATAATTAACGACTCTCAGCTCAAAATTTTAATATGAATGTAATATTATTTGTAGAAATATATAAATTAAGCACAAAACAATTGAAATTTTTATAAAATATTCTTTAATTTTGTATTTAATATACACTTCAAAACTTAGTACAGTAAAACCAGCTTATATTCACGGGGAGATGTTAGATTTGTTATTATTTGCAATTAAAATAATTAATGGTAATAATAATATTAATAGTAATATTTATTAATAATATTATTAATAATTATAAACTTAAGAATACGGAAATGGCAATCTGCCGTCTGCCGGATATGGCATTTCATGAGCAAGTAAATGTAAAAATAAAAAAGAAATCATGTAATTAACGATAATTTTACAATATGATTTTGACACTACGAGTATCTTGATATATAAAAAGAAAAAAAAAATATTTTTAATCATAAATAGCAAGAACAAAAACGAAAAGTGACACTAAATTTATAGTTTTAGCTAAGATTAAATTGGTATGGTTCTTAGGTTTTCATAATTTTGATGATTTGCAAAATAAAAACATAAGTTTTAGATAAATAATGAGAGAGCGATAATCCTGAATTTAAACGATTTGGGATTTTTTACAATTTTAATGATTTGCCACATAAAAAGTAATAATTTTAAATGATTTGCTATTTTTTGCAATTTTGATGATTTGCCACATAAAAAGTAATAATTTGAAGAAATATTTAAAGAATCAAAATTTCAAAATCTATTCCGATAATTTAAAGCGTGTTTGCAAAATTTGTATAAATTAGACCAACCACGACCACCATTTAATATTTCATACAAGCTATTGAGTGAAATAAAACTTTCTTGGAAATACAAGCGCCGAATTTCTTGTAACAAAGGGCAAACCGCAATGATGTGGTAAACATCTTCACATTCTCTTCTGTTGCATAAGTCACAAGTCTGCTTAAGATCAGTTCTATGTGGGATGTAGTTCAGATTAAGGATTTCTACTCTTGCTCTGAAAATAGTACTTATAGCCGCAGACGAGTACTTAACGTTGAAATAGCTATTCTCAGTTAGTATTTGATGGTTAAGGTTCCTGTAGAATAATCTGGAAATTGACCGAGGCTCTGGTTAGGCGCTGGTCATATATCCTTTCATCGGTCTTAGCAATAATTGATGCGAATATATTTTGCCATTCGAAAACGTTCCCTTTGTTAAGGACAGACGAAGGTCATTGGATAAGGCCAACTGATTCCATTCCCTAAAAGGATACTGATTCAATTGCAGTTGTCTAATCAGAATTGTTTTATGAAGACTGGTATTACTTCTCCTCATCACTTTTGTTAAATAGTCTGCATGAGCTTTAAGATTATTAATGTAGATGGGTGGTAAGCCAGATTCCACGTGTATAGCATAGCTTGGTGCTGAATTCGGTAATCGAAATATTCGTTTGAAGAAAAATCTTTAATAATCTTTAGTAATATTAATTAGTATATATCTAAATAATAGTAATATTTAATATTTGTATGACATTTATTGACAATATTTTATGACATTTTAAAGAACAGTTACCTGTGCTACTTTTTGCATCCTTATAGAGACAAAACAAATAGTTTTGAGTCGGTGTAACTACTTACTGGAAGAAATATCTTGAACAGAGCTGCAGAATCTAAAAATATAATTTTGAAAAATGTCCCAGAACAAAAGTCACTTGTTTGTATAGCCTATACAAAATCCACCATACCAATTTTATATATCTGACAAAAATAAATTATCCGATATTCTTATTATACATAACATTATTTTTTACATTTAGTTAATAGGTATGTATGTATGTATTATTAATTATTTTGAATTGAATAAATGAAACGGTGCATATAAGCGGGTTTTACTATAAATAGTTTTGAACTTTTATATCAAATATGTAAACCCCATGTGTGTCTTAAGTATAACTGAACGATGACTTGCACTTTTGGACCAATGATGCTGTACACGAAGAAGATGATGCTTTTACCATCAGTTGTGTCTGCTGATGATTATAGCCAAAGTCTATCGAAATGCATACAGAGGTACTTTCAATTAATAATAAATAAGTTTAGTGTACATTTTTAATTTTTTTATTGAAGAACTCTAGTGTTACAAAAAAATGTTAATCAAAAATTATTGCAAGATAACATAATTTATGAAAGTGTTTTTTGTATACGAAACTCGTTACTTTTTTTTACTGGCTGTTTTTAGTTCATCAATTTGTCACAACTTAGTTTTTTTCGAAAATTCCAAATATCTAATAGTCCAGTCATTTTAGGTATTTTTTTTTAAAAAACATATGGGGAGGCAATTTCTGTTTTGAGTTCGTTAGAGTATCATACAGAAAGCTTAACTCCAAGTTTTCGACCACCAACCCCTTGCAGGGTTGCCACTATCTTGTTTTAAAAAGAGAACTTGTTATTCATGAATTAAACCCGTATTTTTGATTTTGTCGAAAAACTGAAAATGTATTTTTGTACGTTCTACAAATTTGTCCGTGTTAATTTTTTTTATATTTTGTGTATTTAACGAGTTAAAACAAGTTTAAAAAAATGGAGTTCACATTTTTTTTAAAGTCAAATACTTTTTTTCGTTTAGTATTTCGCAAAAATTTTCTTCTAAAAGTTGTTGAAAGCACTATTACTTATAATTTTTACCCAAACATGTTTTTGTCCAAGCAATTGTTTATTTACTATAGCGCTTAAAAGCTTCATAATCGCATCTTCAAACGTAGAATCGAAATCATTTATTCAGTTACAAAAGTGGGTGGCGGATCCAGGGGGGTGGCTATAGGGGCTAAAGCCCCCCACAGCCGATTGCTAAAATAATTTGAAATATAGAAAGCAATACATTACAACGTGTAAAGTTTTATATTCGTCTAAAATACTGTTAAGGTGAGAATTTTGATGGCCAAATAACGTGTTTGGGGCTAAAGCCTGAAGTTAATTGGAAAAAAACCAATTGGAGGCTATGAATAATGGACATGTTTCATGCAACGACAATTTTCCCTTAATACAAAACCCAGAAAATTGGAAACAAAAAACTTGGGACTAATAATGTCTGAGAATATTGGACAAAAAACGTAGTCAGGGTTAAACAACTAACTCCCTAAAAACTAACCTTATTCCAGAAAGCTTTTGAGGCATAAAGTCTAAGGATTTTCAAAATCCAAAGTTGGCGCTAAAGCTTGAAGACATAATTTAAAAAAAACCTGGTCGGGGCTTAACATTTACATGTCAAAAGCAACAACTGTTTACACTAAAAACTAAGCTAATTTCACGAAAGAAACGCAATTAAGGCTAAAACAATAAGAGAACACCGGGGTGTAAAGCTAAGTGTAAATGTTTAATACAACAGGACTTGTTTCTTACGGCCGTGGCTGGGTTTAGAGCATTTTTGGGCTTAGTTTTTAAAATTTCAAAGGTCCAACGCAATACACACAAAACATGAATATTTACAATCTCTTAGACTCTTGAGTAACTTATAAATTTATCGACACATTTTTTAAGCAGGAATAGGAAGTGTTTGTAGGTGCAGTGTAAACGAAAATTCATTGACACTTGCAGAATTGGGTCGTGCAGCTTATTTTTTAGAGCAGCTGTTTCTTATGCCCGACTAAGTCTTAAAATGTTGAGATTTTGTCTTTTGATCCACAAAATATTATTTTCGTGCTTTCCAGTGACAATTTGAAGAAAACAGGTGGGTTCCTTGATTTGGCTAATTAAAGAAAATGAGATCTTCCCAACTAACAATTTAACTTGTATAAGGGTCAATTTTCCAGAATATGATAGGCTATTGCTAACATAGAATAATTTTAAGGCTTAATAATGCAAGCCAAGCATTTAACGGTTTAATTATTTCAAAATAGCTTGTTTAGTGCATTTAAATTTGTTCCTATATGAGACTTCATGTAATGAGGTCTGCGTAGACGTTTTTAAGACCTGCCGAAATTGGTTGCCTAAGCTAGAAAAATTATAGCTTTTATAGAACAGGCAGCTGAAAGTCAATACAGACAACTTCTTCTTTCTTGAGAGAATTTTGCTTCTGCCATTTTGTGCATGTAAAATATCTTCGTTTGAGTTTCTCAAAAGTGAAGTTTTGCAGAATTTTTTTTTAATGTATTTAAAACTCCAATAAATTAAAAAAAGGTGGTCGTTTATTTTACTTAATAGCCTCAATTCGTTTTTTAGAGTAAACTTTTATCCTTCGTTTCTAGGGCTGGCCACGAGACGAGAAAAGTCTCGGTCTCGATCACGGTCTCGATCTCGGTCTCGCATGACGGACTGAAAATTATCGATATTAACGAGACCGAGACGAGACTTACAAAAGTCTCGCAGGGTCTCGTCTCGTGGTCAGCCCTATTCGTTTCCATTGACCATTTCACCAAAATTAAAATTTAAAAAAAAAGACATAAATTTTTGAAATAGGTGTATAACAAGACTGATGATGATGATCAATCATTTTGTATGAGTGGCAGGCGCGAACGCAGGGGGGGTTTTGGGGGTTCAAACCCCTCCCCGAAATGTATGAATTTAACATCCTCGCCCTACAATTGCACTCTTAATTTTTGAGTTTTCAGTTTAAACCCCCCCCCCGAAATTTTTTCCTACGTTCGCGCCTGAGTGGGATTTGATTTTCTTGTAAAAGTTAGTTACTTACGTAGGGATCATTAGAGCTTTTGCATTTTGTTAATAGCAAACTTATACAAACCAAGAATTTATATTTGTGACAGATATTGCCATCCATTTGAAATGAAAAGCTTTAGAATTTTTTTAAAAAGCTTGTTTACGGAAATCAAAAATGAAAGCTAAGAAAAAAGAGGAATTTTGTTTTTTTTTTACATTTATTGCCTTCCTTCATTAGGTATATCTTTTGCATTTTGTTAATTAGAAAACAAAATTTGGTATATCGGAAAATGAAATACATATTATACATACCTCATTGTCCCCTTAGGTGAGACTGATACAATTAAGCAACTTAATTACACTACTGCATCGCACATATCTACTTGCTTGAAAAAAAAACTTAGGACTTCTTTCAAACATGGTACGATAAAAAAAGGTCATGCATTCCTTTTATAATTTTGAAAAATGTTAGTTTGAAATATATGTATACATTCTTATGGTATAATGTTTTTCAAACAATTAAAGCATTTAGTGATTGCCATTTGAAATTCAATCTTTTAAACCCCTTTTATGCGTACCAACGTTAAATGAAAATTTAGTTTGATTTTTTGGGCTGAAGGTATCAACTGGTTAAAATTTTTACATGCCCATAGCCTGGTGTGTTGCGTGGTGGCCTACTAATCGAGAGGAGTTCGATCCCCGGATTATGAAATTTAATGTGAGTAAAAGTTGAATTTTTTCAAATTAAATAAATTTCTATACATTTCAGAATAAATATAAAAGCGGTGATACCTCCCTAACGTAATGGGAAAATGGAAGGAAAAATAAAAACAAAAATAATAATAAAATTAAAAGCAACGATTTTTTTTTAATAATACACTGCTTTACTAGGCCTTTTTAAGGCCTTATAATGTGAATCGTTTCATTTATGCGACCTGTCTTAAGAAAGTCAGATAACTTGTTTAGTGGAGCAATAACACTGTTTTGCTTTATTTATTTTATCAATAAGACTTTCCATGGAAATCTATATAATTATATAGAACTTCTGGTCAAAGGTCTTAAGGAAATGAAACAACTTGTATAATGTGCGCCAAACTGATTTGCATAAGATCTTTATAAGTTGCTATACAAATTAGAAAATAGCTTGCATAGACACTAAAACAGGATAAATTGTTAGTTGCGGAGGACTGATACTGTCAAAACACATATGAGCTTTTGCCAGTAAGACCACTTAAATATCATTTTTCTGAACTAGCATTTCAAACAGTTTTTAAATTTTGTTAAAAAGGTGAAGTTCTAAGCATACCTTCAGCTAATTTAAACAAACACTTACATAGTGTACATAGGTGGGCACTTGATACCTTATCAATTATTAAGCAATATACCTATAATTAAACGAATTTGTTCGTGTGGTTTGAGGCTCTAACGTGGCTAGAACTTAAAGTTATAAAATTAGTTATACTACCATGTTTTGCTGAGTCTTAATATTGGCTTTTAAAAATAATTTTCATGCTTAACACATCAACCTCAAATTCTTGTTATTGTGCTTTATTTTTAAAAAAAAATTAGAGCGCGATAGGAGCGGATATAAAGGCACAAAAAACACTGCTATTATTAAAGGAAAACTGATGTCAACATTCTTTTTCTGTTATATAACTTCATATGTACAAACTGGATTTCCAAACTCCAAGCCCCCCCCACAGCCAAATCCTAGATCCGCTACTGCTACCATGTTTTGCTGAGTCTTAATATTGGCTTTTAAAAATAATTTTCATGCTTAACACATCAACCTCAAATTCTTGTTATTGTGCTTTATTTTGAAAAAAAAATTAAAGCGCGATAGGAGCGGAAATAAAGGCACAAAAAACACGGCTATTATTAAAGGAAAACTGATGTCAACATTCTTTTTCTGTTATATAACTTCATATGTACAAACTGGATTTCCAAACTCCAAGCCCCCCCCCCACAGCCAAATCGTAGATCCGCTACTGGGGGTATCGCACGGTGCAGTGTTTAAATGGTAAAATGTGTGTATCACGTGTGCATGTGCACTTGTGCACTGTTAATAGAATAGTTTCTTTTATTGTGTGTGGCGGATCCTATTCCGGTAATTCGCATTATTATAGCTCTAGTTATCGTGTATGTAATTGAACAATAACTTAATTTATGGTTTATAAGATTATTATAAATAAATAATAATTATTGGGAGGCATACATACAACATATATGTTCACTTACATGGCTTTATGTTCACTTACATGGCTTTAATTAATTTCAAGTACCGGTGCATGAAACCTTGGTTTCTTACATGAAGGACCTGGCAGACTATCTTCTTGGAAGGAAATCGTGCTAACAGTTCCTCCACCTTCGTCCTCTGAATCATCGTCCATGATTGGTTGTTTCTGGGGGGCACTGTTGAGAGTCTCCCTACAACAGTGTTGGCAAATTGCTATGCAATGAAGACCTGCTTTCACACACTCACAAGATTTCTCGCAATTTTTGGTACCTTTGCAAGAAATAAGCTTGAGGATCGAACTTGGTGTCGGATTTTCATCGCTTGTTTGAGGCATATAACGCAACGTTGTTTTTTTCAACCACCAATCACTAGGACTTTTTTCATCTATTTTGCTCTATTTTGCTCAACCACTGTTGAACTTGAAAATATGTCCTATATGAGTGATATTTTCTCCTTCTGTTAGGGGAAGCTTTATCATACATCACTGAGCTCAACATTTTTGTACAGAGCAGCAATAAATTTACATATACAGATACAGTAGGTAAAAAAACAACTTCGCATACGAAAAAAGTTTTTAAATAAATTGTAATTTCTTCTTCTTATGTAAAAAATGACACGTTTTGAAAAAGTGCTAAAAAAATCTTGTTTTAATTGATTTGTTGTTCCAATACCCGTATTCAAGGTTTTTATATATATACATAAATAGTTTTTACACATTGGCAAACAAACAAATCATGATCAATTAATTAAATAATTCAAACTTTCCTAATAATGTGACTAACTATAGGAGTAGTATGCTTACAATTTTGATTAAATTTATGAAACTCGATACAACAATATACTTACTTTTGATACATATACAAATGTTTAGTTCTTTGTCGAGTTATTGTGTATATATATCAATATTATTTCATGTAAGCACTTAACTCTAATAAGCTGAGTCCTAAAAATACTAAATTGTGAATTTTCTGTGCTCACAGTGGTGAACTGAAGTGTTTAGTCCAAAACTGAAGTTAGTAATCTCCATCATTCTTAAGAATTTCAGATTTTTAAAAATATAAAATAATAAAGCTTGATAAAATTGAACTCCAAAAGTTGAGGTTTTCAAAACTTTTCTGCGACTAAAATCAACACATATTTCAAAAATTCCTCAAACATAGGTAAAATAATTTTTAATTACCCTTCCAAAAATATAAAATTTACTATAATTAAATGTCATCCTGATTTACTGCAAATTATTTCTAAAACTTCTAATTTCCCGTTTTCGACTTTTAAACGATCATATCTCGATGCCTAAATTTTTCGGATTTATTTTTTATGTGTAAGACTTTGTTATATTTTTTAGTCTATCGATTACAAAACAGAAACTCCTATACACACCTCCATTTAAAAAATACAAAACACCGTGTTGAGCCTTAAAATCCATATAGCGGCAACCCTGCAAGGGATTCATGGTCGAAAACTTGAACTTAAGCTTTTTATAAAGTTATCTTACGATGCCCACAAAAAATTGCTTCCCCATATGTTTTTTAGATTCACATAGGAGCCAAATCTAAAATGAAGTGACTATAAAGAAATTAAAAAGCCAGAAACTGAATCTTATTTCAGAGTGTTTATACTTAAAATCCACTTATTACTACAAAAAAACGCCTAAATAAAGGCTATCGCGAGAGAAATAATTCCTGAAAATTTTTCTATCCTTCGAAAATTATAGTTACTTAAACCTTGCGATGTTCATTTACGTTCTCAATTTTCAAAGAGGGAAAACAAAGAAAAGAAAGAATCATCGTCAATGAAGACGTTCTCAGTGGCGTCTTTAGGCATGGGCCCACTGGGCCCCTGAGTCGTCGCTGTAACTTTTCCAACCAATATGGAAAGTAAACGATTAGGTTATTTTTAACTTTTAAACTGCAGTTAAAAATTTGTTTACAAACCAACATTTATATTATACAATGGATGTAAAGAATTTGCTAAGACTTACCACAAGGTCATACAGCGGTGGCGACATAATTAAGAACGGTATTTTTATAAAATATTAAAATGCATAAATTTTGTTTGAGAAATCTGTTCGGAGTGTATTTTGGATCCAATTTTTTGTTCTGATGACTTCTCACTTTTTAGGTCAGAAAGTAAATTTGATGTTAGAATCCAAGAAATTGAATCCAAAATACACTCTCTAGACGGTAAAGAGTACAGGATAAAACTTTGTTTAATTTGGTGTGCATTTAAATTGCATAGTATGGTCAATAATTAAGACAAAAATGCTCGAACTGACTAGCGAGTTTATAAAGACGTCGTGGAAAATATTATGGAGTCTTATTCATTTGCAATAATGCCCCTAACATTTGTTTTTGAGCAAGATAATGATGCAAAATGTCCTCCACGGATTGTTAAGCAGTTGTTGCGTATACAAGAATTAAGTTCTTAGATTGGACCGTTCATAGTTCGGGCCTTAATTCTATCGAGAACTTGTGGGGAGAAAAAATACCATGCCTTACGTGATAATATGTAAGGAATTTTATCTGAAATACAAAAGAATGAAGGTTTGTCTACAATATAATAAATTCACATTTACATAATGAAATTTCAAAGGTTTTTAATGTTTTCATGTTTCTGTTCTTAAATGTATCGCCAGACAAAATTAGAGATAAGTTAGTAATTATTGTTTGTTTCTTCCAATATTCTCATGCTTATATTTTGCAAAACATTATTCAAAGTATACCTTAGTTCATGGGCTATTTACAAAACCACTTCTCAACCTCAACAGATTTTCCAAACATAAGTTATGGATTGTATAATGTTTTTATAAAAATATCGTTCTTAATTGTGTCGCCACCACTATAAGTGCAGAGGAGCTTGAGATGGAATGCCTACATTTAGTATTTAAAGAAAGTGCAGTTATATGAAGGTGAAGATATTATTATACTATTTCACATGTATACAATCTTTTATTCTTAGGAGCTACCCCGGAAGCCTTTTTAATTTGTTTCCCATTGTAAAATTTGTATAATATGGAACGATTTTGGAGTAATCTTGGTCTTCCTTAATATTCAAATAATACTTTTGTCATTTTGTATTATTTTTTTTTTTAATATTTCGTTACTATTCAGTTGTTGAATTAAATACTGTAACTACAACTCCAAACAAACTTTTTTCTTCTAAAAATACATAAGAGAAGAAGAGAATCACACTCTACAAAATTGATTTTAGGTATTCATACTTCTTGTATAATATTCTTTTAATAAAAAGCACCACTCATTGATTTATAACTTTTTTGTAGCTATTTTTTCAGGCAACGGAGTTGTTAAAAGAGAATATTTGTTTATATTATATTTATATAAGAACTTATACAGGAACTTATAATTTTATTTTTGTTAGCTGAAATTTAACAAAAATTATAATAATTAACGACTCTCAGCTCAAATTTTTTTAAATCTCAAAAAACAAATATTTTTCAAAAAAAAAGTTATTTTGTAATATTATTTGTAGAAATATATAAATTAAGCACAAAACAATTGAAATTTTTATAGAATATTCTTTTATTTTGTATTTAATATACACTTCAAAACTTAGTACAGTAAAACCAGCTTATATTCACGGGGAGATGTTAGATTTGTTATTATTTGCAATTAAAATAATTAATGGTAATAATAATATTAATAGTAATATTTATTAATAATATTATTAATAATTATTAATTTTAATTTTTTTTTCGATTCTATATTGATACAATTATAAACTTAAGAATATGGAAATGGCAATCTGCCGTCTGCCGGATATGACATTTCATGAGTAAGTAAATATAAAAATAAAAAAGAAATCATGTAATAAACGATAATTTTACAAAATGATTTTTACACTACGAATATCTTGATGTATAAAAAGAAAAAAAAAAAATATTATTTTTAATCAGAAATAGCAAGAACAAAAACGAAAAGTGACACTAAATTTATAGTTTTAGCTAAGATTAAATCGGTATGGTTCTTAGGTTTTCATAATTTTGATGATATGCAACATAAAAACATAAGTTTTAGATAAATAATGAGAGAGCGATAATCCTGAATTTAAACGATTTGGGATTTTTTACAATTTTAATGATTTGCCACAAAGTAATAATTTTAAATGATTTGCTATTTTTTGCAATTTTGATGATTTGCCACATAAAAAGTAATAATTTGAAGAAATATTTAAAGAATCAAAATTTCAAAAACTATTCCGATAATTTAAAGCGTGTTTGCAAAATTTGTATAAATTAGACCAACCACGACCACCATTTAATATTTCATACAAGCTATTGAATGAAATAAAACTTTCTTGGAAATACAAGCGCCGAATTTCTTGTAACAAAGGGCAAACCGCAATGATGTGGTAAACATTCCCTTCTGTTGCATAAGTCACAAGTCTGCTCAAGATCAGTTCTATGTGGGATGTAGTTCAGATTAAGGATTTCTACTCTTACTCTGAAAATAGTACTTATAGCCTCAGACGAGTACTTAACGTTGAAATAGCTATTCTCAGTTAGTATTTGATGGTTAAGGTTCCTGTAGAATAATCTGGAAATTGACCGAGGCTCTGGTTAGGTGCTGGTCATATATCCTTTCATCGGTCTTAGCAATAATTGATGCGAATATATTTTGCCATTCAAAAGACAGACGAAGGTCATTGGATAAGGCAACTGATTCCATTCCCTAAAAGGATACTGATTCAATTGCAGTTGTCTAATCAGAATTGTTTTATGAAGACTGGTATTACTTCTCCTCATCACTTTTGTTAAATAGTCTGCATGAGCTTTAAGATTATTAATGTAGATGGGTGGTAAGCCAGATTCCACGTGTATAGCATAGCTTGGTGCTGAATTCGGTAATCGAAATATTCGTTTGAAGAAAAATCTTTAATAATCTTTAGTAATATTTATTAATCTAAATAATAGTAATATTTAATATTTGTATGATATTTATTGACAATATTTTATGACATTTTAAAGAACAGTTACCTGTGCTACTTTTAGCATGCTTATAGAGACAAAACAAATAGTTTTGAGTCGGTGTAACTACTTACTGAAAGAAATATCTTGAACATTTGTTTGATTTTTGAAAAAAAAAAAAAGAGCTGCAGAACCTAAAAATATAATTTTGAAAAATGTCCCAGAACAAAAGTCACTTATTTGTATAGCCTGTACAAGATCCACCATACCAATTTTATATATCTGACAAAAATAAATTATCCGATATTCTTATTATACATAACATTATTTTTTAAATTTAATTAATAGGTATGTATGTATGTATTATTAATTATTTTGAATTGAATAAAAGAAACGGTGCATATAAGCGGGTTTTACTATAAATAGTTTTGAACTTTTATATTAAATATGTAAACCCCATGTGTGTCTTAAGTATAAGAGAACGATGACTTGCACTTTTGGACCAATGATGCTGTACACGAAGAAGATGATGCTTTTACCATCAGTTGTGTCTGCTGATGATTATAGCCAAAGTCTATCGAAATGCATACAGAGGTACTTTCAATTAATAATAAATAAGTTTAGTGTACATTTTTAATTTTTTTTATTGAAGAACACTAGTGTAATCAATAAGGTTTGGTGTTTTAATTGTTGTTTATTTAATTTTTTGAACAAAACAATGTTAATCAAAAAGTATTGCAAAATAACATAATTTATGAAAGTGTTTTTTGTATACGAAACTCGTTACTTTTTTTACTGGCTGTTTTTAGTTCATCAATTTGTCACAACTTAGTTTTTTTTCGAAAATTCCAAATATCTAATAGTCCAGTCATTTTAGGTATTTTTTTTTAAAAAACATATGGGGAGGCAATTTCTGTTTTGAGTTCGTTAGAGTATCATACAGAAAGCTTAACTCCAAGTTTTCGACCACCAACCCCTTGCAGGGTTGCCACTATCTTGTTTTAAAAAGAGAACTTGTTATTCATGAATTAAACCCGTATTTTTGATTTTGTCGAAAAACTGAAAATGTATTTTTGTACGTTCTACAAATTTGTCCGTGTTAATTTTTTTTATATTTTGTGTATTTAACGAGTTAAAACAAGTTTAAAAAAAATGGAGTTCACATTTTTTTTAAAGTCAAATACTTTTTTTCGTTTAGTGTTTCGCAAAAATTTTCTTCTAAAAGTTGTTGAAAGCACTATTACTTATAATTTTTACCCAAACATGTTTTTGTCCAAGCAATTGTTTATTTACTATAGCGCTTAAAAGCTTCATAATCGCATCTTCAAACGTAGAATCGAAATCATTTATTCAGTTACAAAAGTGGGTGGCGGATCCAGGGGGGTGGCTATAGGGGCTAAAGCCCCCCACAGCCGATTGCTAAAATAATTTGAAATATAGAAAGCAATACATTACAACGTGTAAAGTTTTATATTCGTCTAAAATACTGTTAAGGTGAGAATTTTGATGGCCAAATAACGTGTTTGGGGCTAAAGCCTGAAGTTAATTGGAAAAAAACCAATTGGAGGCTATGAATAATGGACATGTTTCATGCAACGACAATTTTCCCTTAATACAAAACCCAGAAAATTGGAAACAAAAAACTTGGGACTAATAATGTCTGAGAATATTGGACAAAAAACGTAGTCAGGGTTAAACAACTAACTCCCTAAAAACTAACCTTATTCCAGAAAGCTTTTGAGGCATAAAGTCTAAGGATTTTCAAAATCCAAAGTTGGCGCTAAAGCTTGAAGACATAATTTAAAAAAAACCTGGTCGGGGCTTAACATTTACATGTCAAAAGCAACAACTGTTTACACTAAAAACTAAGCTAATTTCACGAAAGAAACGCAATTAAGGCTAAAACAATAAGAGAACACCGGGGTGTAAAGCTAAGTGTAAATGTTTAATACAACAGGACTTGTTTCTTACGGCCGTGGCTGGGTTTAGAGCATTTTTGGGCTTAGTTTTTAAAATTTCAAAGGTCCAACGCAATACACACAAAACATGAATATTTACAATCTCTTAGACTCTTGAGTAACTTATAAATTTATCGACACATTTTTTAAGCAGGAATAGGAAGTGTTTGTAGGTGCAGTGTAAACGAAAATTCATTGACACTTGCAGAATTGGGTCGTGCAGCTTATTTTTTAGAGCAGCTGTTTCTTATGCCCGACTAAGTCTTAAAATGTTGAGATTTTGTCTTTTGATCCACAAAATATTATTTTCGTGCTTTCCAGTGACAATTTGAAGAAAACAGTTGGGTTCCTTGATTTGGCTAATTAAAGAAAATGAGATCTTCCCAACTAACAATTTAACTTGTATAAGGGTCAATTTTCCAGAATATGATAGGCTATTGCTAACATAGAATAATTTTAAGGCTTAATAATGCAAGCCAAGCATTTAACGGTTTAATTATTTCAAAATAGCTTGTTTAGTGCATTTAAATTTGTTCCTATATGAGACTTCATGTAATGAGGTCTGCGTAGACGTTTTTAAGACCTGCCGAAATTGGTTGCCTAAGCTAGAAAAATTATAGCTTTTATAGAACAGGCAGCTGAAAGTCAATACAGACAACTTCTTCTTTCTTGAGAGAATTTTGCTTCTGCCATTTTGTGCATGTAAAATATCTTCGTTTGAGTTTCTCAAAAGTGAAGTTTTGCAGAATTTTTTTTTAATGTATTTAAAACTCCAATAAATTAAAAAAAGGTGGTCGTTTATTTTACTTAATAGCCTCAATTCGTTTTTTAGAGTAAACTTTTATCCTTCGTTTCTAGGGCTGGCCACGAGATGAGAAAAGTCTCGGTCTCGATCACGGTCTCGATCTCGGTCTCGCATGACGGACTGAAAATTATCGATATTAACGAGACCGAGACGAGACTTACAAAAGTCTCGCAGGGTCTCGTCTCGTGGTCAGCCCTATTCGTTTCCATTGACCATTTCACCAAAATTAAAATTTAAAAAAAAAGACATACATTTTTGAAATAGGTGTATAACAAGACTGATGATGATGATCAATCATTTTGTATGAATGGCAGGCGCGAACGCAGGGGGGGTTTTGGGGGTTCAAACCCCTCCCCGAAATGTATGAATTTAACATCCTCGCCCTACAATTGCACTCTAAATTTTTGAGTTTTCAGTTTAAACCCCCCCCCCCCCCGAAATTTTTTCCTACGTTCGCGCCTGAGTGGGATTTGATTTTCTTGTAAAAGTTAGTTACTTACGTAGGGATCATTAGAGCGTTTGCATTTTGTTAATAGCAAACTTATACAAACCAAGAATTTATATTTGTGACAGATATTGCCATCCATTTGAAATGAAAAGCTTTAGAATTTTTTTAAAAGCTTGTTTACGGAAATCAAAAATGAAAGCTAAGAAAAAAGAGGAATTTTGTTTTTTTTTTACATTTATTGCCTTCCTTCATTAGGTATATCTTTTGCATTTTGTTAATTAGAAAACAAAATTTGGTATATCGGAAAATGAAATACATATTATACATACCTCATTGTCCCCTTAGGTGAGACTGATACAATTAAGCAACTTAATTACACTACTGCATCGCACATATCTACTTGCTTGAAAAAAAAACTTAGGACTTCTTTCAAACATGGTACGATAAAAAAAGGTCATGCATTCCTTTTATAATTTTGAAAAATGTTAGTTTGAAATATATGTATACATTCGTATGGTATAATGTTTTTCAAACAATTAAAGCATTTAGTGATTGCCATTTGAAATTCAATCTTTTAAACCCCTTTTATGCGTACCAACGTTAAATGAAAATTTAGTTTGATTTTTTGGGCTGAAGGTATCAACTGGTTAAAATTTTTACATGCCCATAGCCTGGTGTGTTGCGTGGTGGCCTACTAATCGAGAGGAGTTCGATCCCCGGATTATGAAATTTAATGTGAGTAAAAGTTGAATTTTTTCAAATTAAATAAATTTCTATACATTTCAGAATAAATATAAAAGCGGTGATACCTCCCTAACGTAATGGGAAAATGGAAGGAAAAATAAAAACAAAAATAATAATAAAATTAAAAGCAACGATTTTTTTTTAATAATACACTGCTTTACTAGGCCTTTTTAAGGCCTTATAATGTGAATCGTTTCATTTATGCGACCTGTCTTAAGAAAGTCAGATAACTTGTTTAGTGGAGCAATAACACTGTTTTGCTTTATTTATTTTATCAATAAGACTTTCCATGGAAATCTATATAATTATATAGAACTTCTGGTCAAAGGTCTTAAGGAAATGAAACAACTTGTATAATGTGCGCCAAACTGATTTGCATAAGATCTTTATAAGTTGCTATACAAATTAGAAAATAGCTTGCATAGACACTAAAACAGGATAAATTGTTAGTTGCGGAGGACTGATACTGTCAAAACACATATGAGCTTTTGCCAGTAAGACCACTTAAATATCATTTTTCTGAACTAGCATTTCAAACAGTTTTTAAATTTTGTTAAAAAGGTGAAGTTCTAAGCATACCTTCAGCTAATTTAAACAAACACTTACATAGTGTACATAGGTGGGCACTTGATACCTTATCAATTATTAAGCAATATACCTATAATTAAACGAATTTGTTCGTGTGGTTTGAGGCTCTAACGTGGCTAGAACTTAAAGTTATAAAATTAGTTATACTACCATGTTTTGCTGAGTCTTAATATTGGCTTTTAAAAATAATTTTCATGCTTAACACATCAACCTCAAATTCTTGTTATTGTGCTTTATTTTTAAAAAAAAATTAGAGCGCGATAGGAGCGGATATAAAGGCACAAAAAACACTGCTATTATTAAAGGAAAACTGATGTCAACATTCTTTTTCTGTTATATAACTTCATATGTACAAACTGGATTTCCAAACTCCAAGCCCCCCCCACAGCCAAATCCTAGATCCGCTACTGCTACCATGTTTTGCTGAGTCTTAATATTGGCTTTTAAAAATAATTTTCATGCTTAACACATCAACCTCAAATTCTTGTTATTGTGCTTTATTTTGAAAAAAAAATTAAAGCGCGATAGGAGCGGAAATAAAGGCACAAAAAACACGGCTATTATTAAAGGAAAACTGATGTCAACATTCTTTTTCTGTTATATAACTTCATATGTACAAACTGGATTTCCAAACTCCAAGCCCCCCCCCCACAGCCAAATCGTAGATCCGCTACTGGGGGTATCGCACGGTGCAGTGTTTAAATGGTAAAATGTGTGTATCACGTGTGCATGTGCACTTGTGCACTGTTAATAGAATAGTTTCTTTTATTGTGTGTGGCGGATCCTATTCCGGTAATTCGCATTATTATAGCTCTAGTTATCGTGTATGTAATTGAACAATAACTTAATTTATGGTTTATAAGATTATTATAAATAAATAATAATTATTGGGAGGCATATATACAACATATATGTTCACTTACATGGCTTTATGTTCACTTACATGGCTTTAATTAATTTCAAGTACCGGTGCATGAAACCTTGGTTTCTTACATGAAGGACCTGGCAGACTATCTTCTTGGAAGGAAATCGTGCTAACAGTTCCTCCACCTTCGTCCTCTGAATCAGCGTCCATGATTGGTTGTTTCTGGGGGGCACTGTTGAAAGTCTCCCTACAACAGTGTTGGCAAATTGCTATGCAATGAAGACCTGCTTTCACACACTCACAAGATTTCTCGCAATTTTTGGTACCTTTGCAAGAAATAAGCTTGAGGATCGAACTTGGTGTCGGATCTTCATCGCTTGTTTGAGGCATATAACGCAACGTTGTTTTTTTCAACCACCAATCACTAGGACTTTTTTCATCTATTTTGCTCTATTTTGCTCAACCACTGTTGAACTTGAAAATATGTCCTATATGAGTGATATTTTCTCCTTCTGTTAGGGGAAGCTTTATCATACATCACTGAGCTCAACATTTTTGTACAGAGCAGCAATAAATTTACATATACAGATATAGTAGGTAAAAAAACAACTTCGCATACGAAAAAAGTTTTTAAATAAATTGTAATTTCTTCTTCTTATGTAAAAAATGACACTTTTTGAAAAAGTGCTAAAAAAATCTTGTTTTAATTGATTTGTTGTTCCAATACCCGTATTCAAGGTTTTTATATACATATGTACATAAATAGTTTTTACACATTGGCAAACAAACAAATCATGATCAATTAATTAAATAATTCAAACTCTCCTAATAATGTGACTAACTATAAATTATAATAAATTATAAATTATAAATTAAATTTATGAAACTCGATACAACAATATACTTACTTTTGATACATATACAAATGTTTGGTTCTTTGTCGAGTTATTGTGTATATATATCAATATTATTTCATGTAAGCACTTAACTCTTATAAGCTGAGTCCTAAAAATACTAAATTGTGAATTTTCTGTGCTCACAGTGGGGAACTGAAGTGTTTAGTCCAAAACTGAAGTTAGTAATCTCCATCATTCTTAAGAATTTCAGATTTTTAAAAATATAAAATAATAAAGCTTGATAAAATTGAACTCCAAAAGTTGAGGTTTTCAAAACTTTTCTGCGACTAAAATCAACACATGTTTCAATTTACAATTTTAATTAAATTTATGAAACTCGATACAACAATATACTTACTTTTGATACATATACAAATGTTTGGTTCTTTGTCGAGTTATTGTGTATATATTTCAATATTATTTCATGTAAGAACTTAAAACTTATAAGCTGAGTCCTAAAAATTCTAAATTGTAAATTTTCTGTGCTCACAGTGGTGAACTGAAGTGTTTAGTCCAAAACTGAAGTTAGTAATCTCCATCATTCTTAAGAATTTCAGATTTTTAAAAATATAAAATAATAAAGCATGATAAAATTGAACTCCAAAAGTTGAGGTTTTCAAAACTTTTCTGCGACTAAAATCAACACATATTTCAAAAATTCCTCAAACATGGGTAAAATAATTTTTAATTACCCTTCCAAAATTATAAAATTTACTATAATTAAATGTCATCCTGATTTACTGCAAATTATTTCTAAAACTTCTAATTTCCCGTTTTCGACTTTTAAACGATCATATCTCGATGCCTAAATTTTTCGGATTTATTTTTTATGTGTAAAACTTTGTTATATTTTTAGTCTATCGATTATAAAAACAAAAACTCCTATACACACCTCCGTTTAAAAAATACAAAACACCGTGTTGAGCCTTAAAATCTATATAGCGGCAACCCTGCAAGGGATTCATGTTGAAAACTTGAACTTAATCTTTTTATAAAGTTATCTTACGATGCCCACAAAAAAATTGCTTCCCCATATGTTTTTTAGATTTCCATAGGAGCCAAATCTAAAATGAAGTGACTATAAAGAAATTAAAAAGCCAGAAACTGAATCTTATTTCAGAGTGTTTATACTTTAAATCCACTTATTACTACAAAAAACGCCTAAATAAAGGCTATCGCGAGAGAAATAATTCCTGAAAATTTTTCTATCCTTCGAAAATTATAGTTACTTAAACCTTACGATGTTCATGGGCCCCCTGAGTCGTCGCTGTAACTTTTCCAACCAATATGGAAAGTAAACGATTAGGTTAATTTTAACTTTTAAACTGCAGTTAAAAATTTGTTTACAAATCAACATTTATATTATACAATGGATGCGAAGAATTTGCTAAGAGTTACCACAAGCTCATACAGCGGTGGCGACATAATTAAGAACGATGTTTTTATAAAATATTAAAATGCATAACTTTTGTTTGAGAAATCTGTTCGGAGTGTATTTTGGATCCAATTTTTTGTTCTGATGACTTCTCACTTTTTAGGTCAGAAAGTAAATTTGATGTTAGAATCCAAGAAATTGAATCCAAAATACACTCTCTAGACGATAGAGATAGAGAGTACAGGATAAAACTTTGTTTAATTTGGTGTGCATTTAATTTGCATAGTATGGTCAATAATTAAGACAAAAATGCTCGAACTGACTAGCGAAGTTTATAAAGACGTCGTAGAAAATATTATGGAGTCTTATTCATTTGCAATAATGCCCCTAACATTTGTTTTTGAGCAAGATAATGATGCAAAATGTCCTCCACGGATTATTAAGCAGTTGTTGCGTATACAAGAATTAAGTTCTTAGATTGGACCGTTCATAGTTCGGGCCTTAATTCTATCGAGAACTTGTGGGGAGAAAAAATACCATGCACCATGTGATAATATGTAAGGAATTTTATCTGCAATTAAAAAGAATGAAGGTTTGTCTACAATATAATAAATTCACATTTACATAATGAAATTTCAAAGATTTTTAATGTTTTAATGTTTCTGTTCTTAAATATATCGCTAGACAAAATTAGAGACAAGTTAGTAATTATTTTTTGTTTCTTCCAATATTCTCATGCTTATATTTTGCAAAACATTATTCAAAGTATACCTTAGTTCATGGGCTATTTACAAAACCACTTCTCAACCTCAACAGATTTTCCAAACATAAGTTATGTATTGTATAATATTTTTATAAAAATATCGTTCTTAATTGTGTCGCCACCACTATAAGTGCAGAGGAGCTTGAGATGGAATGCCTACATTTAGTATTTAAAAAAAGTGCAGTTATATGAAGGTGAAGATATTATTATACTATTTCACATGTATACAATCTTTTATTCTTACGAGCTACCCCGGAAGTCTTTTTATTTTTTTTCCCATTGTAAAATTTGTATAATATGAAATGATTTTGGAGTAATCTTGGTCTTCCTTAATATTCAAATAATACTTTTGTCATTTTGTATTATTTTTTTTTAATATTTCGTTACTATTCAGTTGTTGAATTAAATACTGTAACTATAACTCCAAACAAACTTGTTTCTTCTAAAAATACATAAGAGAAGAAGAGAATCACACTCTACAAAATTGATCATGAAATTGATGAAATCATGTAATTAACGATAATTTTACAAAATCATTTTTACACTACGAGTATCTTGATATATAAAAAGAAAAAAAAAATATTTTTAATCAGAAATAGCAAGAACAAAAACGAAAAGTGACACTAAATTTATAGTTTTAGCTAAGATTAAATCGGTATGGTTCTTAGGTTTTCATAATTTTGATGATTTGCAAAATAAAAACATAAGTTTTAGATAAATAATGAGAGAGCGATAATCCTGAATTTAAACGATTTGGGATTTTTTACAATTTTAATGATTTGCCACATAAAGGTTAGACCGCACACAACTGCAGCGGAACTACACTTGACGACGCGGCAAAACATAATTTGTATGAAATTGTATGAGCTATATCGCACTAGGCGGCAACTGAACTTCATACAATTTCATACAAATTATTTTGAATCGCAGTTCCGCTGCAGTGCAGTTCCGCCTAGTGCGGTCTAACCTTAAAAAGTAATAATTTTAAATGATTTGTCATTTTTTGCAATTTTGATGATTTGCCACATAAAAAGTAATAATTTGAAGAAATATTTAAAGAATCAAAATTTCAAAAACTATTCCGATAATATAAAGCGTGTTTGCAAAATTTGTATAAATTAGACCAACCACGACCACCATTTAATATTTCATACAAGCTATTGAGTGAAATAAAACTTTCTTGGAAATACAAGCGCCGAATTTCTTGTAACAAAGGGCAAACCGCAATGATGTGGTAAGCATCTTCACATTCTCTTCTGTTGCATTAGTCACAAGTCTGCTTAAGATCAGTTCTATGTGGGATGTAGTTCAGATTAAGGATTTCTACTCTTGCTCTGAAAATAGTACTTATAGCCTCAGACGAGTACTTAACGTTGAAATATCTATTCTCAGTTAGTATTTGATGGTTAAGGTTCCTGTAGAATGATCTGGAAGTTGACCGAGGCTCTGGTTAGGTGCTGGTCATATATCCTTTCATCGGTCTTAGCAATAATTGATGCGAATATATTTTGCCATTCAAAAGACAGACGAAGGTCATTGGATAAGGCAACTGATTCCATTCCCTAAAAGGATACTGATTCAATTGCAGTTGTCTAATCAGAATTGTTTTATGAAGACTGGTATTACTTCTCCTCATCATTTTTGTTAAATAGTCTGCATGAGCTTTGAGATTATTAATGTAGATGGGTGGTAAGCCAGATTCCACGTGTGTAGCATAGCTTGGTGCTGAATTCGGTAATCGAAATATTCGTTTGAAGAAAAATCTTTAATAATCTTTAGTAATATTTATTAATATATATCTAAATAATAGTAATATTTAATATTTGTATGATATTTATTGACAATATTTTATGACATTTTAAAGAACAGTTACCTGTGCTACTTTTAGCATCCTTATAGAGACAAAACAAATAATTTTGAGTCGGTGTAACTACTTACTGAAAGAAATATCTTGAACATTTGTTTGATTTTTGAAAAAAAAAAGAGCTGCAGAATCTAAAAATATAATTTTGAAAAATGTCCCATAACAAAAGTCACTTGTTTGTATAGCCTGTACAAGATCCACCATACCAATTTTATATATCTGACAAAAATAAATTATCCGATATTCTTATTATACATAACATTATTTTTTAAATTTAATTAATAGGTATGTATGTATGTATTATTAATTATTTTGAATTGAATAAAAGAAACGGTGCATATAAGCGGGTTTTACTATAAATAGTTTTGAACTTTTATATTAAATATGTAAACCCCATGTGTGTCTTAAGTATAAGAGAACGATGACTTGCACTTTTGGACCAATGATGCTGTACACGAAGAAGATGAATTAATAATAAATAAGTTTAGTGTACGTTTTTAATTTTTTTATTGAAGAACACTAGTGTAATCAATAAGGTTTGGTGTTTTAATTGTTGTTTATTTAATTTTTTGAACAAAAAAATGTTAATCAAAAAGTATTGCAAAATAACATAATTTATGAAAGTGTTTTTAGTTCATCAATTTGTCACAACCTCAACAGATTTTCCAAACATAAGTTATGGATTGTATAATATTTTTATAAAAATATCATTCTTAATTGTGTCGCCACCACTATAAATGCAGAGGAGCTTGAGATGGAATGCCTACATTTAGTATTTAAAGAAAGTGCAGTTATATGAAGGTGAAGATATTATTATACTATTTCACATGTATACAATCTTTTATTCTTAGGAGCTACCCCGGAAGTCTTTTTAATTTGTTTCCCATTGTAAAATTTGTATAATATGGAACGATCTTGGTCTTCCTTAATATTCAAATAATACTTTTGTCATTTTGTATAATTTTTTTCTAATATTTCGTTACTATTCAGTTGTTGAATTAAATATTGTAACTACAACTCCAAACAAACTTTTTCTTCTAAAAATACATAAGAGAAGAAGAGAATCACACTCTACAAAATTGATTTTAAGTATTCCTACTTCTTGTATAATATTCTTTTAATAAAAAGCACCACTCATTGATGTATACCTTTTTTTTGTAGCTTTTTTTTCAGGCAACGGAGTTGTTAAAAAAGAATATTTGTTTATATTATATTTATATAAGAACTTATACAGGAACTTATAATTTTATTTTTGTTACCTGAAATTTAACAAAAATTAAAAGGGCCCGCATTTCCTATAGGGCCCAGGGCCCCGAATTGTCTAAAGACGCCTCTGGACGTTCTAAGTTCTCCCATCATCATTTCAAGTTGTTATCCCAACTTTGAGTGCAGTTAATCAAATTTCTAATAACCTGGGCAGTATCATTTGAAAATCTCACTTTTAGTTTGCTCTTGATAAAGGTGGATTTTTATGATTTTACGTACCTGAGCGCAGGCGCACTCTTCGGTGATCCTTCTAAGCCATTACGCTTGCCGGCCAAATTAGAGTGTTGTTGTACACTTCCGCTTGCCATGGGGCTTTCGGGCTGTGAATTTCCAGATGTGCCTGCAAGGACATCGTCAACGTTTGAGGGTGCATAACCAGAATCATGATAACCATTTGGATCCACTATACTAAGTTGCGGGTGTGTTGTGATCTGGGCTACAACGCTACTTATATACAAACGGTTGTAATTGAGATGAAAGAAGGTTACGTATATACCAAGAGGATGTTATTTAGCCATTGGAAAGATATATGAAAAGAAAAAAATAATGAGTGTATTAGAAACTGTGTCCAAATTTGTTGGAAACTAATAAGGTTTTCAAATTTAATTTTGTTGAAGAAGACCAGGAGGCACTGTTGTGGGGTTGTTCAGTGATGTTTACTCGAAAGTTATTCCAAACGAAACCAAAGTAATATTCTATTAATTCCTAATCAAAATTATAAATCTATACGTATATATTATACGCCAGTCAAATTCGACATTAAAAACGCAAAGCAGCTTCAAAAAACCAGTGCTCGCTGCAGTAAAAATGCAACAGTCAAAAAAACGATAAAATTACCCCTATTTTTCTGATAATTCCCTTTAAAACTTTGGAAAAATGGAAATATGCAATTTAGGACAGTAACATCCATTATCAATTATTTTATAATACAATTTTCAACAAAACCACATTAGTTTTAATATCATGCATGTTATACGTTTTTTGCTATCTAGTCATACAGCTTAAAAAAAAAAAAACATTTTGAAGCACTCAAGAAAAAAGTAATTGTCCAATTCTGCTACAATATTGAAATAAAATCTCTAGAGTATTATACGATGAAATTCTGTCATCATTGCTGTGGTCAAATTAGGACACCTAAATTGGCGTTGATTTTTGTATACGTGCTTGAAAGCCTTAACTTTAATAAAATATTATTATAATGTTGTTTATAATGATGTTGGTAGCGATTTTAAATGTTCGAAAAATGTTCACAAACACGATTCATGAAATTGGTCTTTAGTCTAGTCATTTGGTAGTTTTTCCTGGAAAGTTTTGGAGTAGTTTTGAAAATTTTTCATTTTTATAGATTTTGGGGTGCTTTTTCCGAATTTTTATTTTGCCACCTCGCACTTTTGCCGCTAACGCCGCCATTCGAGGTTAAATGTCGAAAATATCAGGTTTTTGCTTATAACTCCGAAACGGTAAATGCTATCGAAAAGTATTTCATGCAAAACTTGTAGATTTTGTGATTTCGAAGAAAAAACGATTTAACAATTTTTTTCCTACGACCCACCGTTAAGAAGATATCGACATTTCAAAAAACGTAAAATGTCAAAAATGTCACTTTTTCACGTATAACTCCTACACGGTTCATATTTTTGAAAACATCTGAATACCAGGTTTGTACATTATGGAACCTCCTACAGGAAAAATTTATTATTTTTTTCTTAAAAACAACAGTTTTAAAGATATAATTATTTTAAAAGTTTGACAAAATTTCCAGTTTTTCGCTTTTTGCTCATAAAGGACGAAGTTGTCGAAAAAAAACTTAGACTCAATTTGTAGACCATAATATGTTCTAGAAAAAAGTATCAATACTTTTATCAAATGACGAAGAAATAGGTTTTTTGCATATATCTTTTAAACGGCACGTTTTATCGAAATATTATCGATACAAAATTTATACATAATGTAATCCTTTATAAGCTTGCATTTACATTTTTTTTCTAGCAGCCATAATTTGTATTATATTATTATTTCAAGAAATCACAAAAACTCAAAAGTACCGGTTTTTAGCCATTTACTCTTAAATGACGAACTTGACGGAAAATATTTTGAACCTTTTTGTTAGATTTTAATATTCTCTAGAAGAAATATTATGACACTTTTTTACATATAACACATCAGTTGCAAGATATTGCGACTTCAAAAATGATCAAATTTCGCAAACATAGGTTTTTTGAATACAAAAAACATTCCACCTTATGCAAATGAAAATTGAATGGATATTATTAAAGGAATAGGTAACATTATTAATTATGAAATAAGTGATAATGATATCACTGACATTTATAGAACCAAAACCAAAAACCCCAACAATTCAGTTGCTACATTTTCATCGAATATGTGCAAGACTCAGTTTGTTAAATAAGCGCGAGTTATATTCCTTGACCATATACAAAATAATAGGCAAACAACTTCTTACAATAATAGGTGTTTATTCCTTGAAAACCAAATCAGAAGTGACTGTACAAAATAATTCTTACAAGATAGGTTTACAGTAATTAATAGATATATTGCTATGCAAAAGCTTTAAACTTAAGAGAAAATAGATTACAGAGAGTACATACATTTACATACATATATAGTTATAAGTATAATCAATATAAGTAAAAGATCATTGATTACGATTTGATGCTTGATGATGTGATGATGTGATGACATATGATGAATAAGAGTTTGGCTTGACATAATAACTGGACAGCTCTCTTGAGTATTAATGTGCAAGTACAAAATGTGATGAGCCAGAGTACTTGCAATGTAGATTTATGATGAAGAGCTGAGATGTTAAAGTGGGTGTTGCAGTGGGGTACGTAACTCTTCCCCCCAAAGTGTGAACTTTAAATAGTGAAGTTAAAGTTCAACATTTGTTTCGAATTTTCTTGTTCTTATTACATCATCAAAATATATATATATATATATTTTTTTTCATCCTGAGTAATTACCTCAGAATGAGCCCTTTTATGTGTTGGTTATTTGGAGGAGAAAAAGAAAGGAAAATTTTGGGATATTTTTCTTTTGTTCACGTTCAAACATGATCGATTTTTTATTAATAGTTTTTTTTTATTATTTTTTTTTTTTGTTTATCATTTTTTTGTTTTAATTTTTTTGTTTATTTTTTATTTTACAAAAGGAATGAGTTAAAAAGGGTAACAGAAAATATTTCTTTTATATTGTATATTGAACTATTTGATAGACTTTATGCCTAAACTAAATTGATTTGACATACTTTAGTAAATTTTTGTTTTCTTTTTAATTTTTATTTATGTACTTTTCTTTTATTTGTTTGAACAGTTATGTTATTATTTTGTATTACTTTATGTTCTATATGTTTTGGTGCAAGTTTATTTCTTCTATCATCTTTTTCATATATTTGATCTCCCACATTAATTGTAGGAGGTATCTTCCGAGTTTTGTTACGATTTTCAATAATGTTTTCTTTATAAGCTAATTTCTTTTGTGCGCTAGATCTTTTAAAATGTCGTATGTTTTTATGTGTTCTGTTAAGAGTTCCTGTGCTGTGTTAGTTTGTGTTGTAGTTGGAAAAAAATGTTTTTTTTTGTATGGGACCATTAAGCAATTCAAAATGAGTCATTTTTGTAACTGAATGTATGGAATAGTTATAGCTTACTACTGCCTCATCTACAATCTCACTTATAGGCTTATTTGGAAAGTTTGATTTAATAATTCTCACTAGTTCTGTGAGGGTGAAATGAAACCTTTCCACAGGTGAATTGCCTGTCGAGCCTTTGGCACATGTAGTGTGTAAATGTATGGTGTAAATGCTTAGGAAATCTTTAAAAAGCGAGGACAAAAATTCATTTCCATTATCTGTTATTATTTCTATTGATTTAATTATATATATGCTATTTCAAGATAATAATAAATAAACGCTTGAGAATCTAGTAAATTTATCTATTATAGTTAAGAAATTTTAATTGTGAATTGAGTAAACGTCTATATGCAATATTTGTAAGGGCCTGGAAGGAGTTTCTGTTAATTCAAATTTTAAAGGTTCTACTCGGCGTTCAGATTTTAATTTTTGGCAGGTTACACAATTGTTTATTATTTTAGACACTATATTTATCATGTTGGGGAAATAATATTCCCTTCTTATATGTTCTACGCTTTCAACAATAACTCTATGGTTTGATTTGTCGTGGTAATTTCTTATTATATTTTCCTGTTCGTCAAGGTGGGTCACATCCTGCAGCAAAGTATTACTCCTAACAAGTTTCAAAAGGGCATTGTTATAATACTTCGAATAGACTTCTTGGACGACTTTAAAGGTCTTATCATCTGCAAGAATTGCAGTTACTCTTTTTATACAAATATAATTTTGAAAAATCTCAATCATAACATTTTCGTTGCAAATATTGCTACTTTCAATTCGGTGCCTTTTCTTTCGCTTAAAGAGAATGCTTAATGTCGCATGAAGTTTTTTCCTATTTGGATTTTCTATGAGGATAACTTGATTAGAAAATTCGTTAAGAGGTCTTTCCGATATGGGAATACCATCGCCTATTTGTTCTTGTGCAGAATGGATAGTATCTAGACTTTCTAGCTCATCGACGTTATTTTCAGTTGATACTACATAAATCTAAATTATCCGATTGTGGTGCAATATTTTCGTTAATATGAAATTCAACTCTGGAGAGTGCATCGGCATTGGAATTGAGCTTTCCACTTTTATGTACAATTGTGTAATTGAATTCCTCTAGATTTAAGCGCCAACGATCTAGTTCTGAAAGTCGTTCCTTAAGAGAAAAGAGCCAGGTTAAGGGATTATGGTCTGTGACTATTACAAACTTTCGGCCATAAAGGTACGGACGGAAGTATTTTGTAGACCAATAGATTGCTAGCAATTTCTTCTCAATTGTTCTATAACTTTCTTCCGATTTTGACAATGTGCGACTTGCGTAACAAATCGGCTTGTCTGATTCAATTGGCCCTTGCGATAGCACTGCACCGATTGCAATGTTACTAGCATCAGTTTTAAGATTGAATGGCTTGGTACAATCGGGATATTGCAAAATTGGGTCGTTACATAATACATTTTAGGAAGTTTCGAAGCAATCTGCTCGGCAAAAATCCTTGTATCAAACCCTCCTAGTGGGTGCCAGGCGGTAATGATCACCACAGCTAATCTTGTACGATGTCAAGATGGGGATCAGCTAAGGTCAGGTCGAATTGTTGTAGTGTTCCTTTATTTCTCAATAGTTCAACACTCAGCAATGCGATTTGACCATAGATACGAGGACCCTAATTTTCAGTGAGGTGTGAGCGTTTTCATAATCCGTACCGAAGAAATGGAAGGCTGGGAAACCAGTCTCTAACGAGCTCTTTCGGACGCCTTGACAGGGTCCGTCATATTCTTTGCCTTACCCCGGTATATCGGCTCTGCAGGGGCTGACCTTTCCTTTCCGACCTACTCGTGGGAATCAAATTTGTTTTTTGCTTTACACTATGGACGATACTGACAATACAGACGTAGAACCATCCGCCGACACAGAGGATGAACTCTTGGCCTCAAGCCAAGAAACCCTTAAGGGTAGCTCAGTGAGCACCGGAAGTCTCGGTACTCATGGGCCACCCGGACCTTCAGGAAGCACAGGCAGTGCTAGACATAGTACCCCTATACCTTCCAAGCCCACCAATAAATCCCGCAAAACCAAAAGACAATCAGCGAGCGCCCTTCTCAAGGCCCAGTTCAAGAGAGCTACCTACTTTCTTGACAAGATAGCCAAGAAGGAGGAGGCTGGAACGGTCCATGAGAGGGTCCCCACTGACAAAATAATGTACCAGAAGATCGTTGAAGATTACAACGGTCTTCTGGCTATACAAGGAAATGCCCTCGAGCGAAATAGGTTTCAGGAAGAGACCACACAACCGCAGAAGAAGAGTAGGCTAGACAACCCTAGTAAGAGTGAACAAATGCCACCTCTCAGAGCAGCGCAACCGCATGCTCCGGAAGTTGTCAGAGACGATTTCCAGGTATCGGTTGTGGATGAGCTCTCCACAAACAACAAAGGTCTGTTGGCTGTGTGGAACCTCATCGGGGCCAAGCTCTCAGGGATGGTGTATATTATACACTTTATCGGAAAGTGAGGGTCCCTATCTTGGTTTCGACTCTAGTGAGGTGCTCAGGGGATATAGGGTAATTAAGTGTGAGGACGGGTTCTCTAGGGATTTCCTTAGTAGCGTTGCCGATTTCAAGCTGAAGTTTGGCATATGTATAATCCGCATTAAAATCTTGCATAGTCAGGGTGAAGACCCCGATAAAGCTGATGACAAAGTCGAGATCGACGAAGTTATTGTTGATGTCGTTGTCCCTAGCGAGCTGCCGGGCCCTGACTGCCCAGGCTGCTCACAAAATTAAGAACGTGCTGCGAGTCGTACAGATTAATCTGAAGCACTCTAAATGTGCCTCGGATAATCTGCGGGTTTTCCTGAGGGAGGAAAACGTCGACGTAGCGGTCATTTAAGAACCATGGGTGAATGGACTCAGAGTAAGAGGCCTCCAAGATCACCAATACGACCTGTTTTATAAAATCGCAAGCCCAGTCCAAGGTAAGCCTAGAACTTGTATTTTAGCTAAAAAACACTTAAAAGCTTTTTTGTGTCCAAATCTTAGCACTCCTGATCTAACAGTTATAAGGTTGGAGGAAAAAAATGCAGACGGCTTATTATTGGCCTCGGCGTACTCGGCCCATGACAGGCAGTCACCGCCAGAAGAGTTGCGAACCCTTACAAATTAAGCTAAAGCCAAAGGGACTAACCTTGTGAATGGTAATGATGCTAATGCACGACATACCCTATGGGGTAGTTCAGAGATCAATGAACGAGGTGAGTCTCTTTTTGATTTTATTATTGAAAATAACCTGACGGTCTGCAACAGAGGTAGCACTCCCACCTTTGTATTTCCGAGCTCGGATAATCATGAAAGCTGAGAGGACGTAGATGTTACGATCGTAAATAACAAAATGAATCTAATAGAAGAAAACTGGAGGGTATCCCTTCTGAAATCTTTTTCGGACCATAGATGGATACTCTTCAGCATTAATTTCAAAACCGAAAATAAATCCCCTTATAGAAATCCCAAAAGAATAGACTGGAAGAAATTCAGTCAAGTTGTAAAATCTAAACTGGGAATATACCGAACCTAAGTCCAAACTCGGTGATAGATCTTGAGTCAAAGCTGAAATCCTTTGAGGCATCAATGAGCACTGCTTTTAAGGTCTCCTGTCCAATAAAATATAGCCGTAAAACACTACCCCCTTGGTGGAATGAAGACCTACCTAATCTAAGGAAAATGACTAGAACAATCTTTAATATCTGCCACAAACTTAAGTTTTATCAACCCTATAAAGACTGTCTCAAGGTTTACAAGCGAGCTCTCGCATCAGCCAAGCAACAAGGTTGGAGAGAATTCTGTCAGTCAATTGAAAATATAAAAGATTCCGCAAGGCTCGGTAAAATTCTATCTAAGGAGCATTGGAATCCATCATTCTTGAAAAATCCTGATGGTTCCTGGACAGTCTCTCCAGCTGAGTCTTTGGAGCTATTAATGACGACGCACTTCCCGGGCTGCGAGAACAGGTAGGTTAGCAGAAGTAGGTTAGCGACGCTGGGACTTGGGACAAGTCCTCAGCTCGAGTAGAGCATATCAATACCGTTATAACAAAAGAAAAAATTGCCTGGGCAATTAATACATTCTCACCGTATAAGTCTCCAGGCCGGGACGGCATACTGCCAATTATGCTCCTGAAATTGCAAGAGATAGCAGTTCCCTGGCTGGAAACAATTTTTAAAGGATGTTTATCTCTTAACTATGTTCCCGAGTCCTGGAGACATGTAAGAGTGGTTTTTATCCCGAAAGTCGGTAGGCGGGGGCATCAATCTTAGAAGGATTTCCGTGCAATTAGTCTAACCTCATTTGTGATTAAAACCTTAGAGCGCATCCTCGACATCCATATTAGAGACATCCTGGATAGATGTCCACTTGAAAACTCTCAACACGCATACTTTAAAGGCAAATCCACTGAAACAGCCCTGCATGAGGTAGTGCGCACTATTGAGAAAACTATAAAGAATATACTCTTGCCACTTTCTTAGATGTTGAAGGGGCTTTCAACAACGTGCTTACTGAATCCATTCTAGAGTCTTTAGTTGATTTTGGTGTAGAAGACTACATCAGGGAATGGATAATATCCATGCTCAGAGACAGACGGATTCAAGCTACGTTAGGTAATACAAACTCGACCAAACATGTAAGTAGAGGTACACCCCAGGGTGGGGTTCTGTCCCCGCTTCTATGGCTTTTAGTCATGAATAAAATTCTTGTTAAGTTGGAAAGATGTGGAGTAAGGGCGGTGGCATATGCTGATGATTTTTGTTACTAGTGTCAGGGAAGTTTACTCATGTGTTAAGTGAGATCACGGAAATGGCTTTAAGGAAGGTCAGCAACTGGGCCACGAACTGTGTACTAGGAGTTAACCAAAGCAAAACTGAACTGATGCTATTTACTACCAAGACTAAGATACACTCCTTCACTCTAACCAGACTCAACGGCCAAACACTCTCACTCTCCTCTAAAGCTAAATATTAAGTTGTTATTCTCGACCCCAAATTAAATTGGAAGTTGAACATTGAAGAAAGGGTCAAGAAGGCTTGTATAGCATTCTATGCCTGTAGTAAAAATTTTGGTAAAAAGTGGGGGCTTCAGTCGAAGATGATCCTGTGGACGTATACAGCCGCGGTACGACCGATCCTCACATACGATTCGAATGTATGGTGGCCTGCACTTAACAAAAAATATAACATCGATAGACTTAGGAAGGTTCAAAGAACTGCTAGCATTGGCACGACAGGGGCTATAAGATCCTGCCCGACTGATGCCTTAAGTGTTTTTCTGAACCTTCTACCACTTGATTTACATATTAAATATCTAGTATCTTGCAGCGCTTTAAGACTTAAAGAATCAAACTCATGGTTTGTCAAGCCCTATGGTCACAGCAATATCACAGACTTGATCCAATGGAAATGTTTTCGACTCCCACTGACTACTGATGAGTATCAGTAAGGATTTTAAAGTTCAATTTCCATCCAGGAAGGATTGGAATGATAACGCCGTGACGAAAGATTTCGACACAACTGTCTTTACTGATGGCTCAAAAATGGAGTGTGGCGTTGGTGCAGGAATCTTCTCTGAGTCTCTAAATGTATCTAGGTCCTTTCGGCTACCTGACCTTGCTAGCGTCTTGCGTAATGCAGCTATTATTACAGACAGTCAAGCGGCTGTTAAAGCCATTATTTCAGCTACAGCATCCTCCAAACTAGTCCAGCAATGCCGGAATGACCTTGCGGGTCTGAACACTGACCTCAATGTCACTCTTATCTGGCTCCCGGGTCACAGTGGCATTGAAGGCAATGAACGGGCTGACGAGCTCGCCAGGCAATGTTCAGCCCTTCATGGCTCACTTGCGGAAAGAGTCAACATTCCGCTTGGAGTTATGAAGGCCAACATTCTCTCAATTTATCTTACTAAAGCAAACCGTAGGTGGAGCAGTTTATCAAACTGTATTATATCTAGGAAGATTTGGCCCACCTATGACAAGAACCGAACAATTGATCTAATACGCAGACCCAGGCAAGACATAGCCAGGGTAGTTGCAACCTTTTGCGGACACTGGCCAATAGGAGAGCATGCAGTGAAGCTGGGCATACCTCAAAATACTCACTGTCGGAGCTGTGAGGACCAGCAGGAAAAGGAAACAGTAGTTCATTTCCTCTGCAAATGCCCTGCTCTGGCCAAAGCTAGAAAACAGTCACTCGGAAGAGCATTTTTTGACGACATTAACGAACTTTCTGAAATGAAGACCAAAGACTTGATTTCTTTTCTCAACGCGACGAAATGGCTCTAGGACAAATTTCGGCTACTTCTGCATTATACCTTCCGTCGATTCCTTATGATCACAAGATAGTGGACTAGGGTTCTGGTGGGGGTTTGTGGTGTACAGCGGGCGGATGATTGATAGATAGATAAATTCTTTATTATACAAAAAAAGGATTAACAATATTTCTTTACTTAAGAATAAGAACATGGCTTTTCTGCCGTCTGCCTGATGAAATTTCATTTTAGTGTTAATACAAAAATAAATAATCTCATAGTAAACCAATATTTAATAATCAATAGTTATAAAAATTATAAGTTAACAATATATAATAGTTCGAAGATACATTTCTTCTGATTGATAATAATTTTCTTTAACTAATTGATAGCGTTAAAACAATTTTAATATGATTTGAAACACAAAAGGTTGTCAATTTTGAAATGATTTCAAACACAAAAAGATACCAATTTTGAATCGATTTGAAATATAAAAAGTTTTACAATTTTAAAATGATTTGAAACACAAATTTTAAAATTTTTTTCAATTTTAAAGTGATTTGAAACACACAAATATACCAATTTAAAATGATTTTAAACTAAAAGTTTTACATTTTTCCAATTTTAAAGTGATTTGAAACACAAAAAAATATTAATTTTAAAATGATTTGAAACATAACAAGTTTTACAATTTTTCAATTTTAAAGTGATTTGAAACACAAAATAGCGTGCCTTAAACTGCAGTAACTGGTTGAACTAAAGGTTTTAAGTTTCGAAATTGTTGCGAAAAGTTAAGGCGTGTTTGTAATACTTATATAAAGTAGACCAGCCTAGTGCTCCGTTTAGTATTTCATAGAGTCGACTTGGAGAAAGGTAACTCTCATCAAAATATAACCGACGGATTTCCTGCAGTATAGGACAGATGGCAATAAAATGGTTTATATCCTCATTTTCTCGTCTGTTGTAAAGATTACAGATTTGAGGTAGGTCAGGTCGATGAGGCATAAGGTTTAAGTTAAAAACTTCAACACGTGCCCTAAAAGTGTAGCTAATAACTTCGACATAGAATTCGTTGCTGAAATAGTTCGTTTCTGAAGACATCTGGTGATTGAGGTTCCTGAATGTATTTCTAGACTATGTAGAGGTTGCTCTGGATAGATGCTGAGTGTAAATCGTTTCATCTATTTTTGCAGTGACATCTGCAAACATACCCTGCCATTCATCAACGTTAGATTCCATTAGTGATAGATGAGATTCATGGGAATGGGCTATTTCATTCCATTACTTGAATGGAGAGGCATTAGTTTGCAGAAGTCTTACCATTATAGACTTGTGAAGACTTCTTCCACTTTTTTTCATCACTCTTATCAAATAATCATAGTTAGCTTTCAGATTTTGTATGTAAAGAGGCATTATACCAGATTCCACATAGATGGTATAGTTTGGCGTTGAATAAGGCAGTTTGAATAAGCGTTTAAAGAAATATCTCCGCAACGTTTAAAACACCTCGAAAAAAATATAACCAAAAACCTGGGTACCATAGCACATACATGTGTTGACCGTTGCGTGAAAAACACGGTATTTTGACGCGAGATCGATGTCCTGGTTTGCAAAAAACTTAGGTCACATTATACTCAAAGCCAGTTTGGCCTCAGTGCTTTTTTGTTTTGTGTGTTTTGAAAAATTGAGATTATGCGTGATTAAAACTCCCAGGATCTTAAATTCTTGCACAACTTCAATAGCCACATTATTGAGCGACCAATTTTCTTCGAGCTGCCTTCTCCTTTGACGCGCTTCAAAAATCACCACAGCGGCCGGATGATCATCCAATCAGATCAGTGGACGCTCCAGTGCCAGCCAACGAACTGCCTAGTTGGCTAACTGTGGATGGTGCGGGTGCGGGTGCTGATCTGGTTGAGTGAGTAACCACTTTCTGATGATTGTGCTAAAAGCTACAACAAAATCCTATTCTAAACTAAATAAAAAGGGACGATATCCTGAGGATATGCCCATATTTTCTCTCTTCAATTCCATCCACGGCGCACTTCAGCGCTAATTGGGCTATGGGCTAGACTGCCCGTGGCCGCCATTTCTACCTACCTACCTACCTTCGAAGCAATCTATGTATCTTGAGTTCAGAATAATATTATTACCCTTTTTGAGCCATTCTGTCATGGGTTTAGTTATCTTAGCGAAATCTCTTATAAATTTCCTATAATACCCAAATAATCCCAAAAACAATTTTATTTGTTTGGGTGTTCGAGGTATAGGAAATTGTTTTATGGCATGAACTTTATCTGGGTTTGGTTTAACCCCTTCAGATGTAAGGGATTTTGTGAGTTGGATTTTGAAATTTATGAAGTTTCTTAAATACGAGTTCTAAATTTTGTATGTGTTCTTAGAGCGATGTTGAAAAGACGATTATATCATCCATATAGACAAAACACACTTTTCCTTGAAGCTCTCTCAGGACATGGTCCATCACTCTTTGGAATGTGGATGGTGCATTCTTGAGGCCAAATGGCTTTCTAACGGACGAAATGGCCATTGTTAACAGAAAAAGCGGTTTTGGGGATGTCTTTTTCATCGACTTGAATTTGGTGGAACCCTGACGATAAATCCAGAGTACTGAAGTACAAAGATTTCCCTAATTTGTCGAGGATATCATTGACATTTGGTATTGGATATCTATCGTCTATGGTCTTATCGTTTAATTTGTGATAATCTATAACCAATCGCCATTTCTCTTTACCACTAGCGTCTTTCTTTTTAGGTACTATCCAAATTGGAAAAGACTACGGAGAGAAACTCTGACGAATGATACCCTCTTCAAGCATTTTTGAAATCTGTCTTTGAACCTCTTCATTAAGTGCATTGCTATACGATTTCGTATAACCGGAATCTCATCTTTTGTGCTTGATTTCGCTAGAGAACTTTAAGTGATCATTTTCTTTAAAAAAAATATTTTCATATTTTTGGCAAAGCGTTTTGATTGCAGTTTGCTCTTCGGGATTTAGGTGATCAATCCGAAGCATGTCAAAACACTACGATTACCTAGACTTTCAGAATTTTGGATTGAAATATTATGTATTTCGACAACGTTATCTTCATTTATTTTGATTGACTTTATGGGTTGCTCGACGGTAAATATCTGATCGGAATCACTTGAATTTATAACCTCAACCAACGAATACCACCCCTTTGCCTTACACAATCCCTCAGAGATTATAAGATTTGGTTTCCTAAGTGCGGGTTTTATAAAATACTCCCGAACTCAACGTCTACAGAAAGATGACAAATAATTTTATCCATTCCCGAAGCAAAAAAGGTTTTAGAAAACATGTTAGGCTTGAATTTCAACGGTATTTTTACTTCGTCATTTTCTAAAATATTATTTTTCAAGTCGACTTTAATTCCAAGGTGTCTCATAATATCTATACCAATGAGACCATCAAAATAACTATGAAAATCAAAAACGATATTGGTTTTTGAGTCTTAAATTCAGAAAGCCCATTCAATACTACATACTTCCTTATTTAAAAACTGTTTATTGAAAACTGTTTTTATCTTGATTGGTTCTATTGTGTTTATATCAAATTTCTTTGCTATTGTTGGGTTTAAAAAAGATTTGTTGCTTCCGGTGTCTATGAGAAATTTGAGTGGTTAATTATTTACGCTATCTATTGTTATGTATGGTAATAAGTAAGTATTGTAATTGTTCATGTTAATGTATCCTATTGATTTTCCGAGGCAAGTATAAGAAAATTTGTGTCATCTATTTCGCTTTGTATAATTTCCTGAGAAGGATTTGAAGAATCTTAATTTTGTAAATAAGGTTGTGGTTCAGGACAGTCAAAATAAGTTACATTGTTTGGTAATTGCGTTAAATAACTATCATCATAAGCGTCATTAATTTCTATATTGTGCAAATAATTTTGTGAGCTAGGATTCGCATGACTTAAATTAGTATTTGCACTTACAACATCCATGGGTTGTGAGCTAGTTTGAGTTTGAGTTGAATATTGTTGTGGACGTGATAATTTAGTCTGATTTGAATATGATCTACTACTATTTTTATTGCTATGGAATGGAACACTTTGAGCTGATGTAGATGGTTGATTAACTTGTGCAGATTGTGAGTTAGTAGGGTTTGGTTTGGCAAGATTTTGAACATTGTTGTTTACAGCTGGCTGACTATTTAAAACCTGTTGGTTGCTTGGCGTATGATACGTAGTCGTATAATTTTGTTGCCTGTTGTTTGGTACATAAAGTCCATTGTAACCTTGTGAATTGTTATTAGTATTTTGCCTAGCCGAAAAAGTTTTAGAATTTTGGAGATTATAGTGTCGCCTGTCTCTACCTAGATTTCTGTTTTGCAAGTAATTTACGTTGTTTGTATCGCGAAAGTAAATACAGTTTTGTTTCTTTAGACAAAAGTTCAAAGCATCTGTGAGTCTCACTGGTCTCATTGCTCTAACTGTAGAGCCTAACAGTTCATGAAGTCAAGACAAGAAAGTGTTTAAGCACATTTCCTCATACAAGGTTTGCTTTGAATTAATCACACTAGGTTCTCTTTCATGCACTTTAACATGATTAACCATAGCGGAGAGTATGTCAATTATTTTTGAGTAAAACACGTCAACTGTATCATAGTTTTGTCTTAGTTGATGTAGGTCACGTATTAAACTTGTCTCGTTTCTTTTGTAAGAATAGTGCACAATAAGACGGCTTTCACACAAGGACACTGAGTTGCCAGAAACTGGCTAGTTTGTTGGCGAGAAGGCTGTGAGGGGAGATTTTTTGTCTTCCTTTTACGCCCTTCTCACCTACAAACTCCCAGTTGCCGGCAACTCAGTTTCCTTGTGTGAAATAAGTGATAAGTCTTATTATTCCCTTAATCACTTATGCCGAATCTGTTTACAGTAATTTAGACTCCCTATCACAGCGTAAGTTACAAGTGGCATTTAACGATGCAGTACGTTATATTTATGGATTGCGTAGGTATGACCACATATCACATCTAACTAAGAACTTATTAGGATCTTCTCTCAAACACTTTATTGACGCCAGAAATTGTATATTATTACACAATATTATAGTCAACAAGACTCCATTTTACGTATATGACAGGCTTAACTTTACTCGTTCCTCTCGAAACTTGTGCCTTATTGCGTTTCGATATCGGTATTTAAACTCATCCCGTTTGTTCTTTGTATACGCAATTAAACTATGGAACTCCTTGCCAATATATTTAAGGTCAAGTCTTTCATTATTTCTCACTCATAATGTAAAACTTTTCTTTCACCTTTTTATATATTTCTGGTCTTCTTATTTTTCCGATATTTTTCTTTATTTTATTTTTTTTTTCTTCTGCCTGGGTATCTCCACTTAATTTTGTAAATTAGTTTTAAGTTTTCTTTTGTATAATATTTAATTTAAATACAAATACTCCATTGCTTAATTAATTAACTCTAAGTACTATAAAAGATAATAATCTTAAGGTACCATGTTATTTATATAGTTATAATAAATTGAATTGAATTGAAAAAGGGGTCTAAGGTTTTGCTTAATTTCATTCCAATTCACTTCAGTACCGTACATGTCCCAGTAACATTGTTGGAGCTAGTTGAAGCAAAACTGCTCTTCTACAGCTCTAATAAAGTGTAATCTAAGGCTATAGCTCTGTAAGAGTTTATAATACAGCTCTCATTATTTCTTTTAAAAATTGTGCTCTATAACAGAGGTTCTGGAATGGTTTAAGCTCTAGCAACTAATAACGCCTCAAGATTCAAAAGTATGCTCCTTACTGGAGTTTATAACATTCAAAATAGAGCATTGTCTAAATATCAGCGCTCAACGAGTTATTACAGAGCTTTCAACAACACATGGACAAAATATAACGCATGCGCCTACCAAAACGTCGAAACATAGCTCTAATAGAACCACACAAAAAGTGCGTATGGAGCTGAATACTAATACTTTCACACACAAGTGGTACATAATAAAAATATTACTCATGCGCATTGTAAAGTGTCAAAAAAAAAAAACATTTACAGAGCTATTGTAAAACCACCACTGATTTTGTAGGGTGTTACAAACTTATATAAATTCAACAAAATTAATTCAACAAAAAACAACAACTTTTGCAGCTCTATGGAAAAGAAACTTTTACCCTTATAAAAATATGGCGATGAAAAGAAAAATGAATCGAATAACCAATTTTATTCTCAATTTTGAAAAAGAAAAGGGCTCCTTTTTCGATTAAAAAACACAACACATTTTTTAATTTTTAAACAAAATATTTTATTAATAATTGACAATAGTTCTCAAGATTTTTTTCAGATTAAGTTTTGTTCAGATTAAAATTTTTCAAAATCTCAGCGTAATATTTATAATTCCGGAAGCGCGTTGTAATTTCGCGAAGTACCTTTAATACATTTGTGATAAAACAAAACGCGCACTTAAATTTCACAATTATTTTACCGAAAAAAAAAAATAATTCCCTTAATCTATTCGAATATAAAAAAAAAACTTATCTTGTTGACATTACGCACTTAATGAAGTTTTAAAATACTTATAAATACTTCAAATAAATTTATCCATCACACAAACATAAAATATGTTGTGGAACTAATATATATTATTCTTCGATTGTGTTATGCACACTTATACCAACAAAAAGCTGTCAAAGGTGCTCCTTAGTAAATACAAAATGCATAATTAAAGAGCTTAAAATCTACTAAGTCCTGAAAACGAGCTGATTACGAACAGAAGTTTGCTCTAAATGTCAAAGAATTCCCTGTATGAGAGCTCTAAAATTACTCTAAATGCGCAACTAGAGCTAATTCTCGTAGTGACGAGCTTTAAGACTTGCTCTGGAAGTGCTGTTAGAGCATTTGAACATCTAAATTTGTTTCTTGGACTTTAAGCACTTCGTTTGCTTGTCCCGTTATCTTGTTACGAATTACGCAAAATATAATTTGTTTGTATGCAGAATCATTTAATTGTGGCATAAAACTTATTATTTTTTCAACGTTAGAGAGGAAATCGTAGAGAAGCCTAGGATTCCCATCAAAGTTAGGCAAATCTTTAACAGCTTCAGGAATCTTGAGCGAATTAAAGATTTGTAACGGAATTGTAGCATTATACATTTCTGTATCCCTGTCTAACACACCGTACACCAGGTGCCAACGCAGGAGGGGTTCAAACCCCCCCCCCCAAAATGTATGAATTTAACTTCCTCACCATATAATTTCACTCTTTTACTCTTAATTTTTGAGTTTTCAGTTTAAACCCCCCTCCCCTTTTGACATACCCTCCCCTGAATTAAACGATAATTTAGATCTATCAGAATACAATAAGAGGCTATGAAATTGCAATTTATTTTGTATTTGGGATTTAAAGGTAGGAATAGGAATAACGGGAATATTTATAACCAACAACAGATTAGGACTCACCTGGGACAAGCTTGGATACTTCTCGGATTCTGCTGAGGATAGGATGGGAATAAATTGGAAAAATTCTCGAAGTAGGTAAGCTGGGAAAATCTGGTCCACGTGCTTCATTTTAATTGTAATGTAGTACTTCACACAATTAATACTGATATTTTCTTTTGGACTTTATTTTTTATCCAATATTCATTTGGAATTAAGAATTTTGTTTTTATACTAGAGCTACTATTATTCACTTTAGTTTATAGTACACCGACTGCGCCAGTTATATTCCTTGACCATATACAATAGGCAAACAACTTCTTACAATAATAGGTGTTTATTCCTTGAAAACCAAATCAGAAGTGATTGTACAAAATAATTCTTACAAGCTAGGTTAACAGTAATTAATAGATATATTGCTATGCAAAAGCTTTAAACTTAAGAGAGATAGATTACAAAGAGTACATACATTTGCATATATAGTTATAAGTATACTCAATATAAGTAAAAGATCATTGATTACGATTTGATGCTTGATACGGCTTGGTGGCCTGGCTATAGTATGCAACAACGTGTTGATGGCCGCTTATCTCTTGAAACAAAATAGCCCCATATCCGATTGAACTCGCATCCGTTTGAAGTTCCGTTTCACGCTCTGGATCGAAAATTACAAGCACCGGTCTTGCAGTCAGTTATTCAATTATATGCTGCCGTGCCTCTTCTTGTTCTTGGGTTTAGTCGAATTTAACGTTTTGCCTCGTCAAAGCAGTTATACATCATGTCTTAGCTGTGAATTCGGGTACAAATTTACGAAAGTAATTAGCTAGACCCATAAGTTGTCGAACTTCCCTAACATTTGTGGGTGCGGGGGATCTTACAAGGGCATCTATTTTTGCTTTAGCTGGTCTCACACCATCGATTGATATTTCACGCCCCAAATATTCGATATTTTCCTGCATAAATTTACACTTTTCAATATCAATAGAAAAACCATTATCAGTCAGCGCTTTAAGAACCAAATCAAGTATTTCAATGCCCTCTTGTACCGTCTTTGATGGTATAAGCAAATCGTCAACATACACCATCGCTACCTTGTTTTTGAGAGTTCCAAGTGCTTTATCGATACTTCTTTGAAAAACGGCAGGAGCATCAGGCAGCCCAAAAGGCATACGCAAGAATTCCCAGTGGCCATCTGGTGTAATGAAGGCAGTTTTCTCTATTGATTGTTCTGAAACAGGTATTTGATAAAACCTGGACGCCATATCCAAGGATGTATAGTATTTATTTCCTGCCAGTTGGTCATCAATTCTAGGCATTGGAAAGCGCATTCTCTTTGTAGCTCTGTTGAAGGCCCTATAGTCAACACATAATCGGTTTTGGCCGTTTTTCTTTCGAATCAGAATTATAGGGCTAGCATAGGGTGATTGACTCTCTTGTATGATTTTGTGCTTAAGCAAGTCATTTACTATGTCACTTACGATTGGACGCTCCGAAACTGACAACCTATAAGGTTTGTAGTTGATATTCACATCATACTCGAGTCTTATTTCCAGTTAACCGCATTTTACTTCGGCTATAGGAAACTCTTTTCCCTTTACAATAAATTGATCATATTTTTTCAATAGACTATTAACATCTGCTCTACTAGTATAGTTTCTTGGTGCAATTGGTACATCAAATTGTCTAACAGAATAAGTAAAAGATGGTGTTCCCTTCTTCCGTCAGATTGTAGACCCTTCGCTGTCAACTATAATTTCTAATCCGGTGCGGCTCAGGACGTCTCTACCAATTATCAGTTCGTTTTTCAAGTAGATGGGGCCTATTATGTGAAAACTCACTTCGATGATGACTTCCTCAAATTCAACAAGAAGATCCATTTTCTCAGTCAGTAAAATTGGTTTTTTACCAACACCTTGCACCGATAATAAATTAGTCGTTCTGGGAGCTGTCTGCTTTGCAGCCACGTCATCACGAATAGGGGAACAATCTAAGCCCGTATCGAGCAAACACCGATGAACTGAACCATTCATAACGACAACCGCTGTATTATCCGGAACGATGTTGTTCTTGCATAGGTTCACCGTTTTCCTCTCCGCACGTTGTTTTGCCCAGCATGTTTTCTCATCACGACCCGCCTTTCCACAAAACTTACACTTTTTTAAATCAACTGTTTTTTCAATCGGTACTCTCAAATTCGGTGTAGAGTTACTCTTATTGGTAGACCGGATTGTCTGGAGGCAACTAGCTTTTATATGCCCCAAAGTTCCACAAGAAAAACATTTCTTTTCTGAGTCTAACCTTGGTCGCTTAGATGTAAATGAAATACCACCACCCTTCCTTTTACCAATCGACATTTTTGAACACCCTGGATTATTATCCACCTGATCATTTTGAAATTCTCTTTTCCAGCAAACTCTGAACTGTTGGTGGCATATCGAAAGTAAGTGAGTTACGAAGGCTTACATCTGTTATACACCCGATTACAATTCTAATGATCTTGTCCTCTGGTATTACAAAGGGCAAACGATTAATCTGTGACACCTTTTCCATAACAAAATCAGTGTACGAATGAAATTTGTTACTTTCCGAATTAGCCACCAGTCTGAGCTGACCAATGATATCGGAACCGCTTGAAAACGCATGAGTCAAGGAAAGTCGCAAATTGTTCCATTGATAGTGTTAGTAGCCGTATTTTCCATACCATGACTTTGCTCGCCCTAACAACGAAGCACTTACTCTTGGGATAATGTCAAAGTTCTTTAAATTATCCCTTTCCACCCTAGTGTTGATATCGGAACACGACTGATCTATACCAACACGGGTGTGATCTGGATCAAAGTTAGGAAAACCGACCGAGTCTCGAACGTTGTTTTCCTTTCTAGTTACGATATTAAGAATTGCATTAAGCGCGTCAATGGTGATAACAGGATGTTCATTTTCATTTGGTTTTTGGTTAGCCCTAGTTTTAGATGATTCACTTTCATCTGTGTCATTCGGCGATTTGTCTTTATCATTCATTTTCTATATTTTCTTTATAATGATGTAAAATATCCGTTTTTTTTGACCAATGTCCATTTATAGCAAAGTAACGCAAAAGCTCATTTATAACAAGAAAAAGGGCCACTTACCGTTTCTCTCTTCTCTCCCTTTCTTCAATCTTTTTTTCGTTTTAACACGTGACCACTGTGTCGCTATATTTTACAATACAACCCGACCAATGGAATTCGACGCGTTCGGCGTGATTGTTCACGATTGAAACCACATTTTTTTGTATTTTTTTTTTAACAATAAGTTTTTCTCGCGATCCCGTTACAAAATTATACATTTATTTATATTTTTTTTTCACTTTTATTAATAATTATTTAAAACGGCCAACGCGACGATAATCAAACAAGTGAATTTCAGTCCTACTTCTGATGATATATTTTTTTTTAATTCCGAGTTCAAGATTCTGCGTCCACCTTCGCTAACCGCCGTTCCTTGAATGGCTCACCAAGCGCAGATTCCACACAACTCTAACTTAAAATTAAAGAGAGAATTAAAACACTCAACTCAGTTTTATGTTTATGTAAACTTTTATTTTTCAACTCTTTTTATAATCAACTCTGTTCTCTCTAACATGCATATATAAAAAAAAAAAAATGAATACAAACAAAAATGTTTACAAAGTTTCTCAGCGAGTTTCGAACCGGAGTTGTAAGATGGGATCTGGCAAGTCTACCCATTGTGATAACGAATGACTTGAAAATTTCTGGCTGAAAGATGTAAAAAGTCAACCTAAACTTAATAAACAAAACTTTGGTTTGGACAAAGCTCATTCATTTATGGAGAGTCGTTTCGAAGTTATTTTTAGAGAGTGAATGGAAAATTACCACTAACACTTTGGAAGATGCTTTCTTAAATTAAAATTTTTTCTGGATTAAAGTATTTGGGAGTTTTCACACATATATAAAAAAAATCAAAATGATTTTTAAATTAAATGAGGAATCTTTTTTTTTTTAATCATAATAAGAGGACAAAATGGAAGCTTTAATCGTCGTCCATGATGGTTTGGTGAGAAAGTATGTGTGAGAATCCATGAGTTTGGTTCCAAGACAATAAATACTCCTGCGTAAACATGTTTGCTTTCTTTTGGTATACTTTTTTCGGACAGCGCGCTCGAGCGCTTGAGCCCCTAAGCTAACAACGAAAAAGTTAAGGTTCTTTTTATTGGCGGTATATTAAAGAAATCTACCTTGTGATAAAACAATTTTCTAAAACAAAAAAATTACTTAATTTTTAATTAAACATACAAATAATACAAGCTGCCAGAAAGTGTTATGGCTTTTCCTGTACTTGAGAGCGTAAATGATTTTATGGGACAAATCTTCTTTCGCACTCGTGCAGTTGCTAGAGTTCTAAAAGATCTCGACGTACACAAATCCGCTGGCCCGGATAGTATCCCTCCCATCGTTCTGAAGAGGTGTTCTTCAACGCTGGCAAAACCACTGCGTAAGCTTTTCCATCTGTCCTACTCTACTGGTCTCTTTCCGAGTGGATGGAAAACAGCATTTGTCCAGCCTGTCCCTAAAAAAAGCGTATCTTCTTCACCCTCTAATTATCGACCAATTGCACTTATGTCCCTTCCTTTCAAGGTCATGGAAACGCTGATTAATTTTCAGCTCAAGAAATATCTCGAGGAACGAAAGCTTCTTAATGACGGCTTTCGTAGCAATAGGTCCACTGGTGATTTGATGGTATATCTCATCGAACAGTGGAACAAATCTTTACATCGTTTTGGAGAAAGTAAGATTATTGCACTTGATATTTCAAAAGCGATTGATAGAGTTTGGCATCAAGCTCTTTTATCGAAAATGCGCGCATTTGGTTTCGATGAATCTCTTCTTCATTGGATTAGAAATTACCTTTCGGACCGTTCAATACAAGTTGTATTGGACGGTTTCAAGTCTGAAATCCACAAAATAAATGCTGGTGTGCCCCAGGGCTCCGTTTTGTCTCCGACTCTCTTCCTTATTTTTATAAATGATCTTTTGTCTGAAACTTCTAATCCATTAAACTGTTTCGCTGACGACAGTACCCTCAGCTTTTCACATCCATGTCCTTCGGATGTGGAACTTGAACGGCAGCGTATGATAAGCTCATTAAATTCTGATCTAAACAGCATCGTTCAATGGGGAATCAAAAACCGCGTAGAGTTTAATGCTTCTAAAACTCAATGCTGTCTCCTGTCGTTAAAGCGAAACCCACTCCCAATGCCGCTATCAATGGACGGCACTTGCATCGAGGAAACCAAACAGCTCTCAGTTCTCGGTATGTGTGTCACAGACCACCTTTTGTGGAATGACCACATATTTGATGTCGCCAAAAACGCTGCTAAGTGTTTAGGTTTTCTCCGCAGATGCAAGAAATTTGTTTCCCCTTCTGATCTGGCTATGATCTACAAAGCCTTTGTTCGTCCAAAACTTGAGTACAATTCTCATGTCTGGGCAGGAGCTCCAAAAACTCACTTAAGTTTGTTGGACAGAATACAAAAGAGAGCTTTAAAAATGATAGGTGAAGGATCTATAACGGAAACAATTACACCTCTCGAACACCGCCGTAATGTTTCATGTCTTTCCCTATTTTACCGTTATTTTTATAAACAGTGTTCTAGTGAAATAGCCAGTTGCATTCCTCCCCTTAAACAATTCAACCGTAATACTCGCGCTTCTAGGAATGCCCATCAGTTTACCCTCGAGCCCAACTTCGGACGTTTTGTTAAGTAAAGAGATTCTTTCTTTAGTCGAACCACAAGAATGTGGAATACTTTACCTGGCTCTGTGTTTCCCTCTTATTACAGTATTCAGACATTCAAAACAAATGTTCATCGGTATCTCCTTTTTAACCCTTTCCTATTTCCTGAACGCTCGCACTGTGTGTAAATATTTTAAGGGTAATAATAATCCCTTTTGTGCGCGCAAAGTTAAAAAAAAAAAAAAAAAAAAAGCAAAAGACATATACGAGTAAAGGTGAGGGTGAAATGTGTTTTCTTTATAAATTTGTTTTTGTTGCAAAGTGCTAAAGCGGAATTTAACTAGGATGATTTGGATGTGCTCGCCTATGACGTTTTAAAGTTATTAGTACTTTCCCTAAGGGAGATATGGAGTCGTCCTAATTAAGAGTCCTTGACAAACCATCCCAGGTTCCTTTACAGGTAGTGCTCAACGTGGGGCCGAATTCGTACTTTGATAAAGTTTGTAAGGAAAAAGGATATACTAAAGAATTTTTTTTTTTTGCTTTAACTTTGTTTTTTTTAGTTGAATCTTATTATTGTCGCGTTTAAACGGGCTCGAAGGAGTTTCAGTCTGTCAGCCAGTGGATGAGTGAAATCGTCTTTGGTTAGTCTGTTGTGATCAGCTGAAACTTTTTTGACGACTTCGTTTTATTTTCGACGATTTGAACCTTAACGGTTGATCCAAATTTTGACATATTTTTTTGTTTAAAGTTTTATTGTCGATCGGAAATTTAAATCGCTTTAGGTATGGGTTCTTGTAAAGCACTCGAAACCGACGTTAAGTGCTTGCGCTGCGTTGGTTACGAGAATACCAAAGCTACCCTAAATATCCCGCAAACTTTAAGATACCTTAAGAACAACAGTTTGGAAAAATAAAATGTAAATACTAAGGGAACAATATTTGGTATACATTTGTTTTTCGTGTTTCGGAATTCGGAGGAGAGAGTGAGAAAGGAAGAGTTTCCTGGGAGAGGAGTAGTTAGTCTTCATTTGCTTAATATTTTCGTGTTGTAACATGCCACGTCCAACCTTACTTTTATGACAGATACACACCCTAGTTGATGATTTTTGAAAGCTTGGAACTTTTCGGAGACATTTTTTTTTGCAAACATTTTTTTTTTTTTATTTTCTGTAGATACCTTTTTTCGACTTCTTTGAGTTTGATATTATTATTTCATTTATTGTTGATAGGTTAACGTTTAGACAGTTTTTTTTACATCTCGTCTTTTTGTAGAACAAGAACCAGTGATATTCAATACGTTATGATGTCTCTATCAAACATCACTGAAAAGTATACTCTACGATCTTGAAGAGATTGTATTCCAAACAGCAAACACCGAATACTATAGGACGGTCTTGGAATCCTCCATTTCAACTTTAAGAAAGCATATCTTGTATAATTCTTTTGAACTCTCTCAATTCTATCCCTTGAATTATTATAATAAGGATTCCAGACTATGCTGCAATACTCCAAAACCGACCTTTCTAAAGAATTATAAAGTGATTTTAAGGTATAAGGATCTGAAAATTCTCTAGTGTTTCCTTTGATAAAACCAAGCATTTGATTAGCTTTGTTAGTCATATAGTCATAGTGACAGTGAGGTAAAAATGACAAATTGGTATCTAAGATAACTCCTAGGTCTTTCTTTTTTCTCACTCGTTCTAATTTAATATGTTTGATGTTATAATCAAACAAAATTGGGTCGTAATTCCTGAAACACGACAAGAGTTGACATTTAGAAATATTAAGTAGAAGGTGATTCCGTTGGCACCAATCATCTAATCTTGCTAGATCCTTCAAAAGGAGCGAGCAATCAGATTCACAGCTTATTTTACGATAAAGTTTGAGGTCGTCCGCAAAAAGAAGTCAGTTACAATCATTAAATACATTAGGTATGTCATTTACAAATAACAAAAACAGTAATGGCCCTAAATGGCTTCCTTGCGGAACCCCTGATGGGACAGAGATGTTGTATGAGAACGAGCAATCAATTTTTACTTTTTGAATTCTACTTGTCAAGTATGATTTTAGCCACTTCAATAAAGAAGAGTGAATACCTAGGGAAGTTAATTTATGAAGTAAGGCGTTATGATTTATTCTATCGAATGCTTTCGCAAAATCTGTGAAAATAATATCTGTTTGACACATCAGTCCACATTTGATATGATATTCAGCCTCATCGCCAATTCAAGGGGAGATTTCTCCCTCGGATTTAGTCTTTTTCAAACGAGTCATAAACCTATTTTCGCTTAATAAAAATGATTTTTTTCCAGGAAAATTTCATCAATATCCCCACCAGAAATAGGCTTATATTTTACTTTTTTCGAAAATGGTTAACAATTGGTAAATATCATACTTGGGAAAAAATCCGGGGGAGAAAATCCGAGGGAAATTTTGTTCCCGATAAGGCTGATTGTGAGCCATTAAAGCTAAGTTTGTCGCAGTTGATTTACCTGACACAAAACTATGTTGGAAAACTGATATGTGGTTACGAAACAAAACTGAAAGTTTGTTACAAACTAGCCTCTCGAATATTTTTGGTACGGCATAAATTTTACATATTGGTCTATAATTAATAATTGCCTGCCTTGACCCCGATTAAAAAATTGGAGACAAAAATGAGATTTTCCAGCTATCCAAAAAATAGCCTTCGGCAAGTGATGGAAGAAGCGTCCAATGAATAAACTGATTGAAAATAATCAGCGAATAAATTGCATATTTTTGGTATCTCACTAGTCGTAGTGTCGAGGTACTTCATACAAAGATTTTTTTTTTCTGTACTTGGTTTTGGGGATATAGTTTTTAAAGTTTGTTTCAGTTATTTTTTGTTTTTTTTGAAAAATTTTATTAAGGAAAAACGGATGAATTTTAGGTTTTCCTATTTAGGATTCGATAATTTTGGGGATATTTTGTATGGGAAACCTTATTTTTTTTTAAGCTACTCTAATATACATAGCAAATTTAATTTTGTTAAATTTTTTTTTTAGTAGGTACGCATATTTTGTTTACATTGCACTGCATAGTTTGTTAGTTTCAATCATTTCTCATTTGGAGCCTCTTTTCTATTCCTACTTTGATTTTATTGGTGCTTTCTCTGGATATCATTTTTTTAGTAGTTCATGTGTTTTTGTTAGTTATATAACATTGCTGGATTTGAATTCTCTTTTGTTGTGCTTAATAAGAATTCTATAAACTAAATCTGAGTAAAATTAGAGTAAGGTCGTGTGTCAATTGCGTTCAAATTTTGGTTAATATGATCCCAGTTAAATTTGATCCGTTTTTATAGGGGTGAATAAATTGGAGGGTTTTGCTGTGTCAATTGCATTAAATGGAATATTTTAAAACACACGTTCCTTGCGATAAAAGAACCTATCCGAGACGGTGTCAACCTATCCAAAAATGCTCAGATACCTTGATTTGTTGTTGCAATTGCTTTTTTCAGAGGAATTACAACACAAATCTGTCCAAATCGCTTTGGATATGATCTTGAACGCGAAAGTTGCATTTTGATAGCGCTGCCACTACCATGAACATAGTATACCTGGACTGCTAGTCGATCGTCATTCTCATTTGTTAAGCATGACACACAAGACGCAACTTTTGGTTTGCATTAGTATAATTTTGCATTTGAGTGTGAATACGTTTCTTTATTCATTTAAGATATTCAAACTATTTGGAATAAGAATATTGTGTTTTCTTATTCAACAAAATACGATTTTTTATTTATTCCGAATAAGTGCAATGAATTTTTCATTCCATGTGAAGTGCGGAGTCAAAAGAAAAAAAAACTCCATGCTCATGCGGTCCCCCATCTAAGTACTAACCGCGCCCGAAGATGCTTGATTTCAGTGATCGGACGAGGACCTGTTTTTTTTTTTTTTTTAAGCCGATATTTTCGGTAACGTCTTTCGTCAAAAGGCAAGGCGAGAACGAAATCATGGTCGTCCTATTTATAGATACCAACACGGGGAAGCATTTTATATTGCCGCCTTTCAAGGGATACATTTTCTTCCTCTGCATCATCTTCGCTGCTCCAAAAATATGACTCGCAATTCTCCCAGAAGTAGGATATTAGCACGAAACATTTTTTATTTTATTATTTCAATTAAAACAGGGCTCTATTTTTATTTAGTTATTATTTATTTTAAGATTTTTTTTCCTTTCGAAGTCAAAAGCGAAAAGTTTACACAACTGAATATCATGAATGAATAAACAAAAATGATGAAAATTCCCAAGTTTACTCGCTAATAACCTTTCCTCACTAGCCTACTGTGTATTAATACATGCCAAATTGAAAGTGGGAAAGAATTCTACGCGACAGCCAAATTTGTGGGAAAGAAATGACTTTTGCTTCCAGACTTGCTTGTATTAATACATTACCTTAACCTAAGAAAATAGATAGAATATTGGATAGAATGTCAAGTCATGTGGGATAGAATGTTGGGTTGTGTAGGCTGGGCTGTCAAATATTGTCCACACTATTCTACATCCACACTATTCTACACAGTTTGTTTCCCACTTTTTTGGCATGTATTAATACACAGTGGGCTAGTGTGGAAAGCCTTTAACTTCTATTTCGTTGATCAACTCTAGAGTTCAAAATCAAAAGTTGAAAACGTCAACTTCGAGTGAATAAAAACTATTTCTCAAGTTGACTGTAAAATTCGCAAAGTTATGTTCAACTTTACTTACTTACTTACTTAGGTCCTTGGACCTATTACTTCCGTGAAGTTTCCCTTACGGGACATAGGGCCACCACTACACCTACACGCCATCGTGTACGATTTCTTGAAATATATTTCAGCTCTCTCCAATTTTTCCCCAGTCGTGCCGATTCCTGTTCGACCGTTCTTCGCCATGTACTTCTAGGCCGGCCCACTTGTCTTCCCTCCTGTGTGAGCGGGTTCCACTGCATTGCTTGAGATGCAATGCACCGATCGCCTTTTCGAAGCGTATGGCCAATCTACTGCCACTTTCTTCTTCGTATAATGGAGTCTACGGGCTCCTGACCCGTTCTCTCATGAAGTTCGGTATTGGAGATACGGTTGGGCCAGAAAATCCTCAAGATGTTTCGTAGACATCTATTAACGAAGGTTTGCAGCTTTCTAGTGACAGTGTCAGGGACTTTCCAAGTGCTGCAGCCGTAAAGCAGAACGGATTCAACATTGGAGCGGAACAGTCGTAGGTTGGTCTTTAAGCTAAAAGAGTTGTTTCTCCATATTTTGGACAGCATTCCGAACGCAGCCTTTGCTTTTCTGATTCGGCTGTTTACGTCCAGTTCAGTTCCGCCACCCGTAGAGACAATACTCCCAAGATATTGGAAATCCTCTACCATCTCTACCGGTTGTTCAGAAATATTTACTTGGATTGATGAGGAAGTTCCAAGGCTGATCCTTTTAGTTTTTGCCGAGTTGATCTTAAGCCCTACGATTTCTGCTTCTCTCTCCACCCTTGTTGTCATTTGATGGAGATCCATGATCCTATAAGAGAGTAAGCATACGTCGTCCGCGTAGTCCAGATGTTTGAGGTGAGATTGCAGAGTCCACTGAATTCCACCATTTCCATTTGACAAAGCTGCGTGCAGTACGTCACTTATCACCAACAGAAACAGTGTTGGTGACAGTATACAGCCTTTCCTAACTCCAGTTTGGATTTCAAACTCCTCTGACAGCCTTCCTTTGTGCAAAACGCGACACTTGGATCCATCATATGTAGCCTTGATAATAGCAATCAATTTATCAGGGATGCCCCTCCTACGCAAAGCAAGCCAAATAAATTCTCTATTGACACTGTCGAACGCCTTTTCAAAATCGATGAACAGCAGGTGAAGTGGTGATCGTTATTCAACGCACTGTTCAATGATGATCCGCATGGTGTTGATGTGATCCACACAGGAAGATCCAGTGCGGAAACCTGCTTGTTCGGCGTCGAGTGTGTCTTCGAGGTGGTCTTTAATTCGGTCCAATACTATCCTTGCTATTATCTTGGCTACTGCAGGCAGAACGCATATTCCTCTCCAGTTTTCGCACTGTGTGAGATCTCCTTTCTTTGGGAGCTTGACAATCATTCCTTTTTTCCACTCTTCAGGAAAGCTCTCTGTTTCCCAAGCTCTCTTAATAAGTGGGTGCATTAGCTCACTCAATGTCGTTGGGGCTGCTCCTAAGAGCTCTGCAGGAATACCGTCGAGTCCAACCGCTTTGTTGTTCTTCAGTGCTTTGATGGCGGTGATAATTTCTTCTTTAGTGGGAGGTACGGTGCGTATTCGGGAAATTGTTACTTCGGGTAGCTCAGTGGGAATAGGGTTCACTTCACTGGCGAAAACGTGGTTTAAAACCGCAGAAAAGTGTTCCCTCCACCTTATGAGCTGGTCCTCATCCGAAATTAGCAGGGATCCGTTTGTGTCTTTAACCAGGTGTTGTTTAGAGCTCTGGACACCAGTAAGCTCTTTGGTAATTCTGTAGACGGTCCTACTGTCACACCTACTAGCGGCTTCTTCTGCTTCTGTAGCCAATGCGTTGATGTAGTTACGCTTATCACGTCGCACACTACGGTGAACTTCCCTCATCTTCATGCGGTACGTAGACTCAAGCTCGTTTCTCCCTGCTGCTGGGGTAGCTGCGATGCGAGCTTTAAGGTGTTTCCTTTCTTCGATCCTTGCCCAAGTTTCGTCGGAAAGGCAAGCACTGTTTCTCCCTTGCGCCCGGCCGACTATACTTTCAGCACCGGATATGAACACATTTTTCACAGCACACCAATGATTTTCGATGGATGTGGTTTCCGTGCTGCTGATTGTGTTCAATCCTTGTGAAAGGTGGTCCCCTAGTTGTTGGCGCACTGCGGGATCCTTTAGTCTATCTGTATTAAACTTGGGCATTCGAGTGTTTCCTTGGGATCACCGAACTGCAGTTGTACGCAATCTTACGGTAGCAACCATCAGATGGTGGTCCCGGGCCATTCCCATGTCAGCACCTCTTCTGTTACGGACGTCCTGGAGACTGCTTCTAAAACGCCGGTTGATCGCGAAGTGGTCAATTTGTTTTTTTTTTTTTTTTTTTTTTTATATATTCCACGCGCGCATAAGGGGTTATGGCTACCCTTAAAATGTTTTTAACACAGCACGAGCGATTAGGTAAGTAGGAGAGGATTTAGAAGGAGATACCGATGCACATTGGTTTTGAACGTTTGCACATCGAAATGGGAGGGGAAAGTCGAGTCAGGTAAAGCATTCCACATTCGTGTGGTGCGACTGAAGAAAGAATCTCTGTAAATTACAGTACGTCCGAAGTTGGGCTCGAGGGTGAACTGATGGGCATTCCTAGAAGCGCGAGTATTACGGTTGAATTTTTTAAGGGGGGGAACGCAACTGGCTATTTCACTAGAACACTGATTATAATAATAGCGATAAAATAGAGAAAGACACGAAACATTACGGCGGTGTTCGAGAGATGTAATTGTTTCTGTTATAGATCTTTCGCCTATCATTTTTAAAGCTCTCTTTTGAATTCTGTCCAACAAACTCAAGTGAGTTCTTGGAGCTCCAGCCCAAACATGAGAATTGTACTCAAGTTTTGGACGAATAAAGGCTTTGTAGATCACAGCCAGATCAGAAGGGGAAAAAAACTTCTTGCATCTACGGAGAAAACCTAAACACTTAGCAGCGTTTTTGGCGACATCAAATATGTGGTCATTCCACAAAAGGTGGTCTGTGACACACATACCGAGAACTGAGAGCTGTTCGGTTTCCTCGATGCAAGTGCCGTCCATGGATAGCGGCATTGGGGGTGGGTTTCGCTTTAACGACAGGAGACAACATTGAGTTTTAGAAGCATTAAATTCTACGCGGTTTTTGATTCCCCATTGGACAATGCTGTCGAGATCAGAATTTAGTGAGCTTATCATACGCTGCCGTTCAAGTTCCACATCCGAAGGACATGGATGAGAATCTGTAAACAAATATGAGAAACTGAGGGTACTATCGTCAGCAAAACAGTTTAATGGATTAGAAGTTTCAGACAAAAGATCATTTATAAAAATAAGGAAGAGAGTCGGAGACAAAACGGAGCCCTGGGGCACACCAGTGGATTTCAGACTTGAAACCGTCCAATACAACTTGTATTGAACGGTCCGAAAGGTCCGAAGAAGAGGTTCATCGAAACCAAATGCGCGCATTTTCGATAAGAGAGCTTGATGCCAAACTCTATCAAACGCTTTTGAAATATCAAGTGCAATAATCTTACTTTCTCCAAAACGATGTAAAGATTTGTTCCACTGTTCGGTGAGATATACCATCAGATCACCAGTGGACCTATTGCTACGAAAGCCGTACTGCCGGTCATTAAGAAGCTTTCGTTCCTCGAGATATTACTTGAGCTGGAAATTAATCAGCGGTTCCATGACCTTGGAAAGAAGGGACGTAAGTGCAATTGGCCGATAGTTAGAGGGTGAAGAAGATACTCCTTTTTTAGGGACAGGCTGGACAAATGCTGTTTTCCATCCACTCGGATAGAGACCAGTAGAGTAGGACAGATGGAAAAGCTTACGCAGTGGTTTTGCCAGCGTTGAAGAACACCTCTTCAGAACAATGGGAGGGATACCATCCGGGCCAGCGGATTTGTGTACATCGAGATCCTTTAGAACTCTAGCAACTGCACGAGTGCGAAAGAAGATTTGTCCCATAAAATCATTTACGCTCTCAAGTACAGGAGGAGTCATAACACTTTCTGGCAGCGTCGAATTAACAGCAAACTGTGTTGCAAGCAAATTGGCTTTATCTTGCGAGCTGACAAAAGGAGTATCATTGAAGACGAGCGTTGGAACCGAGGACGAGGTGGTATTTCGTATGTTTTTTACAAATGACCAAACATTTTTACTACCTTTGGGACATTGTAGTATTTTTTGTCGTAATTTTTGATCATGTAAAAATTTGGTTCTTCGAATATGAACGTTACAGGTCTTTCTAGCTTGTTGAAACTTTTTCCGGTTTTCCTCAGTAGGGTTGGCTTTATAACATCGGAAGCTTACTTCTCTAACCCTAATAACCTCTTTACAGCTCGAATCAAACCATGAGTTTTCTTTGGGTTTGATAGATTTCACCCTATTCGGGATAAAATTTCTCATTCCACAAAGAATCAAGTTTGTGATCATATCTGCACTGGCATCAACATCACTATCGAGGAAGCATAGTGACCAGTTAAAGCTCTTGAAGAAATTATTGAGACCGTCCCAGTTGGCTTTCTCGTATTGCCAAACGGTTCTCTTTGGGATTTTTTCTTTAACTGTGATTTGGTGGCACGAGAAATTCGCAGATATGACACAATGGTCTGATGAGCCTAGAGGAGATAATACACTAATAGTGTATTTATTCAGAGGTAAGGAACAAGTCTAGAGTGTTGGCGATTTGACCTGCAACGTCAGGAATCCGAGTAGGCTCGTCAACAAGCTGAGTCAGGTGGTTTAACTCAGCAAAAATCTCGACATACCTTCCTTCGGGTGTTGTCTGACCAGAATAGCGTAGCCACGAAGAATTGTGTACATTGAAATCGCCCGTAACAACAATTTCACTGTGCGGATAATGGGAAACAATTCTCAGGATTGAATCGGACAGCGCATCGAATTCGTTAGAAGTCGAATTACTATCCAAACTTGGGCTACGATAAATGAAACATGTATGTATGATGTGCTTATTGACGGTGAATTTTAACCACATGAAGTTAAAGTTTGTATTTAAACAAGGGCCATATTGTGGTTGAAGCTGATAAGCCACATCATTTCGTACATATATTGCGAGACCGTGGTGTAGGAAAAATAAAGGCACTAAGCTATAACAAGGTAGGCTAAATTCGGAGTAATCAGAATTTTCATCTACCTGGGTTTCACTGAGTGCCAAGACTGCTGGCCTGTTTTTTTACAGTATGTACGTACACAGCACAGAAATTCTTTCTCAGCCCCCGAATGTTACTAATATCGACCCTAAATTCACCTACCATTACGAAAAAACAAACGCTAAAAACCAAATCAGACAGTTATCTATTCTCAGGTTCATGGGCATGGTGCACTTTTGTTGTTGTTTTTGTATACAAGCACAAGCACTGGCACTGACACTGGCACTTTCTTTTTATTGCAATTTTTTTTTGTGTATTTTATTATTATATTAGGCTATTGTTATTTTTTTTTCGTACGGTGGGTTCGCAGGGATTTATCGATATATTATTTAAATTTCACACTGATAAAAGGTGACAGAGGTTGGTTTAATATTTTTGTTTTTTTTTTTTTAATTTGTTTGTTTAATTTTTTGTTGGGGTATTGGCCGCGGTAAAGTTCTCAACTTCCGACACGTCTGGTCGCGGTGGGATGCGGTTCGGTACTGGAAGTCGCTTGTCTGTCAGTCGACACCCAACTGACTTTGTGGCACGTCTTATGCTCGAACATGGTCCCTCCAATGACAAGGCCGTTGGCGTTGCAGAAATCGACAAATCGTTCGCCATTGTCGTTTCGGTTACCAACACCATGTTTTCCCATGACATGCCTTAGCCCAGAGTTGTCATTGCCAACCTTGGCATTTAAGTCTCCCATCACCATAATTATATCACCTCGTGGAACGCTATCATAAGCAGCACTCAGCCGGTTATAAAAGGCCTCCTTCTCCTCGTCAGAAGAGAGCAAAGTTGGGGCGTAACACTGTATGATGGTGACGCGACGTACTCTAGTCCGAAACCTGGCTTTCAGGATCCTGTCACCTAAAGGCTCCCAGGAAATTAAGCTTTTGAGAGCTGTTTTGGAAAGCAGCAATCCAACGCCAGATTCCCGAGTGCTTCTTGGTGTTTTTCCGGAATAGAATAGTACATTGTTACGTGTTGGTGACTTTAACTTCCCCGAGCCCAGCCATCTAACTTCACTTATCCCTAAGATGTCCATCCTATACCGCATGAATTCCTTCTCTAGTTGTAGGAATCTGGCATTCTGAGGACCTTCTTTTCCATCGTCAAGAAGCGTCTTCACATTCCAGAAACCAATCTTTGTCCGGGTACAATAGCCAAAAGTCGTTAACGAGTTCTCATTAATTATCCGAGGCGTAGTGTTGGTTTCGGTAGCGGGTTGATTTCAGTTACGGAGAATGCTAACCTCCGTAACCTATTCTATAAAGCTAGGCCTTTTCGCACTTGTAATTTTGGCGTATTTATGTATATTGGGATACACAAATAGTTGCCCGGGGACCACCACGAGGAGGTAAAACAAGCACTTCATCGTGACTGATTGTTGCGCTACTGGCCCAGACCAAGTTCTGAGCAATCAATAGTTTCCCGATCAGGCACGATGCAGGTCGCCCAACTTTGAGTGAATAAATTAGGCCTAAGTCGTTTTCAAATTGCCGCTAGTGTATCAATTTTTTTTTATAAAGGGAACCATCGTGATGTTGGCTCCTAGCAGTCCAGGTATAATAGGTCGATGGTGTAAGTAATGTGCAAGAAGCTTAATACACACGTCAAAATTTATCCACTGGTTAAAATTTAAAGGAGCTCCTGAGCAGGTTAAATTTTGACGACTGTATTCACCGCAGTAATGTCAAAATTTAGCCATGGGATCAAATTTAACGCACTTTTAACGCAATTGACACACGCCCTTAGAGTGAAATGTTAGAAAAGGTAGTTGTATAGAATACTGCATATTTTCGGGCTAAACGGACGAAATTTGGAGAGACTACTGATATATGGTAATAACTAATAACATCTCACAGGACATCAACAATACGCTGTAAAAACATAGGCACAGATTTGATTTTTATTGAATATATAAAAATAATAAAAAAAAGGACTTATGATGACAAATAAATTTTTTACACACAAACAAATATATGTACCTATATAAAAAAAAATTAAATGAATACAAAAAAAAAAATGTTTACAAAGTTTCTCAGCGAGTTTCGAACCCGAGTGGTAAGATGGGATCTGGCGAGCCTTTTTTTTTTGTTTTTGTTTTTAATTCATGTTTATTTATTCATTTTTCTTATAACTATCTTAAAGCTAGACAAAAATTCATGAAAAACTAACCTACTTATCAATATCTTAAAAATAACTTACTGGCCCTAAGCGGGCGCTCTAAATTAAACAATAACTTAATGCTAATGCCTTTCGGCCTACGAACTATCTTAAAAATAATATCTTCAATTGGTTTTATTTTTTACCAAGAAAGACTTTTTTTAAAAAAAACTTGGTTACTTTAACATTTATTTTTTTTCTTATATAAAACTTAAAGCTAATTAAAAAATAATTAAAACTAATGAAAAACTAATTAAAACTAAGAACTACTATAAAACTACTTACAACTACCTTAAAACTAGAACAGCCACAGCAAGCATTTTTTATGTTTTTTAATTTTTTTTGTTTAGGTTTTTTTTTTGATTTTATAATTTTTTTGTTATATATATATAGTTTTTTTTTTTTTTTTTTTTTTTTTGGTGCCACCCTGACTATCCCTACTTAATTAATACACTTAAAACTATGTAAGTCGGCCAAGACGAGAAAACTAAGTCAACTATATTGTATCTACTTCTTGATTTAACCACCAAAACTGGTTCTCTAGCGTCGAAGACACTGCCTCTCAAACACCCGAATCTTTTCCATTTGAGATGGGCCAACGTTGAACCACACCGGGCATCCATAGGCAATCATTGGCCAGATAAGGGCCACGTAGCAAATCACCTTAACCCTGCTGTCAACACGGCTGCTATAAAACAACCATTTTGTCAGGGCAAAAGCTCCCCTGGCTCTGGTCAGAGCAGCATTTATATGTCTGTCGAAATACAAATGCTGATCCATCCAGATGCCAAGGTTCTTTACGACACTTTTATTCGCCAGTGGATGTCCATGTGGCCCTACGATCACCAGCTTGCGCCAGTTCTTTCAACTTCCAGTCATCGCAATATCGCTGAATCTTGTCGAAGTCACGCTGTAAGAGAATTCTGATGACCTCAACTGTTGGAGCTGTTCTGTACGCAATTAGATCGTCGGCATACGCTATGGCATGGACTAGACTACCTATCAGATCGCTGGTGTAAATACTGAAGAGAATCGGTGAGTTCACCGCTCCCTGTTGAAGACCATTTTTAATTTCGAAGGTTGCGGTAGAAGTTACATTGCCAATTTTGACAACAAACTTTCTACCATTGAGCATATCATAAAGCATATATAAAAGCGGTTTACTTATGCCCAGTCTGGCTAGCTTTAGATACAGACCTTCTAACCATACGGTGTCGAAAGCTTTCTCCAAGTCAACCAGACAAGCACCCGTACACTGTCTTTTAGATTTGTTCCATTGGACATCAGAAACGAGCTTAGACGCGGCATGAATGGTGTCATGTCCCGCCTTAAAACCGAACTGATTGTCCGGTATGATATTGTTGTCCTCCGCCCACTTGGACAGAGCTCTATTTATAACTTTCTCAAATACCTTACTGATACCCGGAAGAAGACTTATCGACCGGAGATTCGCCGGATTGGAGTTGCCCTTTCCCTTTTTCGGGAGAGGATTAACCACAGCTGTTTTCCACCGCCCTGGATAATATGCATTATTCAGAGCGTTGTTAAACAGTGTGGCATAAATGTCAACTGCTTCCTCAGGCAGATGTCGCAGTACAACGTTGGATATACCATCGATTCCTGCTGACTTCTTTTTCTTTAATGAAGCGAAGATGAGCTGGAGCTCAACTTTCGAAATTAACAGGCAATTAGCCCCGTTTCGCTCGCCGATGGTGGCGTTTGCCAAGTGTTCTTCATTGAACCCGGTGAAACCGAGATTCTCTGATCGCCATTGCGTCATTTGATTTCGAAGGTAGAAGTGGTGAAGCAAGGCTCTGTTCTCCAGGTCATGGTTCGGGCGAATACTAGCATTCACCTTTTACACTTGCTGGAAAGCAGCCCCCACAGCCTCCACTTTCTCACGAGGATCTTCGATTATAAAGAGGTCATCGTCCAAGACGGCTTCCTCTGGATCTATGCCTGCTATCAGAAGTACGTCTCTGTTCTCTGTCGTTCTCTGAAGCTTAAGACACGGAAGTTCGTTCTGATCATTCCGTCTAAATATTTTATTAATTTGAGGAAACATACTCGGGTCACTAGAATTAACGGCCCGAATTTTGTTGTCCCAGTACAAATTAATAGACAACCGGTAGTTTTCTCTGATCAGTTGGTTGATGTTTTTGATAGACGACTTCAGTGTCCTAATCTCCAGATCGTGTCTGTCAGTAAATCGTCTGTACAAGAGTTTCAGTCTTGTCAAAAGTCCACTTTTTTGTTTGTGTAGTGCGTCGATAGTTGCGTTGCGGTACATGTCGGTGGCTTCGCGTTCTTTGTCTTTCGGTATTGTTTTTTCCATTGTTCGTTGGATTGTACTGTCCATTTTTTCCAGGTAATCGTCAATTTCGGTATTTGTTAAATTCCTGTCATTTGGTGGGGATATATTGTTAGTACCTAGTTCACTCGATAAAGCGCTGGTGAAGCGTGGGCAGCGAGTCTTACTGTAGTTGTAAGTGCAATGTTTGGTCGCCTTGAGATTTGTACTAGTAACCAGACTGGTCCGGCGAGTAGCCAGGTAAACCTTTACCCAAAAGCGAGTAGCTCTGTAGGGCGTCTGTGATACTAAAACCTAATGTTTAACCTCCAGCGAGTTGCTAATGTTTGGTCGCCTTGAGATTTGTACTAGTAACCAGACTGGTCCGGCGAGTAGCCAGGTAAACCTTTACCCAAAAGCGAGTAGCTCTGTAGGGCGTCTGTGATACTAAAACCTAATGTTTAACCTCCAGCGAGTTGCTTGATAAAGGAAAAAAACAGAAAGTGCAGTTTCGTCGACTTCAGAATTAGAAGTGAATCAATATTATTTTATTTTCTTCTTTTATACAAAATATTATGCCTTCATCGATATTCAACCATACTTCGATACTCTATAGAATTTCCCATTAAATGCAGTATCAGCATAATACTCATGCACTTCAAGTGTTTTGGGCTAGCTTGCTTATGATGCATATTTTATTGTCATAACTCAGCGACCCTTAATTATGTTTATTTTTCTTCGGTTTTGCTATAGCTGATGATAAAATGTGATGCGATGGAAATTCGAGTATTAAATATCGAAGTAGGTTGAATGTTCTATTAATTGTTTTGTGGCAATCAATTAAGTGATCGCTGGTGCGATCCCTTCACACCACCCTTCCTGGGATAAAAAAGAGAAATCATAACATGGAATGATTTCTTCTTTTTTATGCGATACTTGTACATCAAGGGATCTTGCTTAGTTTGTTATTTAATATTTTTTTTCTTTGTATTTACAATTTTCTGTCTTACAATATTTTTTTTTTTTTTTGAAAATATATAGATTTTAATTTATTAATCATTTTTATCTAGTTAACCCGGGTTAATAAAAATTATGTATAAAACTAAATGATAGTTAAGTACTTATATATTTAATTATTCTTATATAACTTTTTTTTTTTTTTTTTTTTTTTTTAAATCATGTACATATATTTAGTATTTAATCTCTTAATTCTAACGATCCTACAATAATAACATATATATATAAAAAGGTTTTAATCTATTTTTATGAACTGTCATTGTTTTGTTTTCATATTTAATATCGCAGTTCACCCCATTTTGAGATAGTATTTCGTATGGACCAATATAGATTGGGTCTAACTTTTTTCTATTTTCATTTCTTAACAAAACTAGACTTCCTACGTTAAAATCTGAAGCCTTTGCTTTTACATCTGTATCGTACCTCGTCTTTCTATTAATTTTCTTGCTTATCAAAGTATCCCTAGCGTCTTTATGAGCTATTTGTAGTTTGTGTTTTAAGTCTATCACGTAGTCTTCGTAGTTGTACACTGGATCTACTTTATTTGTGAGATTGGAAGGTAAATTACATTGTCTTCCAAATACTAATTCAAAAGGTGTGTACCCTGTTTCTGAATGTACTGAAGTGTTGTAACAGAAATCATAATAGGGTAGCCAGTTGCTCCAATCTGTATGTTTTTCCGATACATAACTCCTAAGATAAGCTCCTAAAACTTTATGGGAATTCTCTAACGCTCCAATGCTTTCATGATGGTAAGCAGTGGACTGTAGTTGTTCTATCTTTAACAAATTACTCATATCTTTAAAAACTTTATTTATAAACTCGGTACCTTGATCAGATGCTATAGTTCCAGGGACTCCATATCTAAGAATAAAAGATTCGACGAGCCCTTTAGCTACTGTATTAGCTGCCTTATTTGGTAAAGCTATTGCTTCAGTGAATTTAGTTAATTCGTCTTGAAGAGTAAGAATATATTTTGACCCATTTTCTGACTCGTCAAGGGGTCCTACTAAATCAAGAAAAATTTTATCGAAGCCTGATTCTGCTGTTGACGTTATAGTCATAGGTTGCTTCTTTGGTTGTATATGTTTGTTACGTTGACATATTGGGCAGTGCTTAACGTATGTCGTCACATCGTTTTGCATGCCTGTCCAATAATATCTTTTTTTAATGTTTCGCAACATGCGATTTATACCAGCATGTCCACTCGTTGGTAACATATGATAATCATTTAGTATTAATTTAATTTTGCAAGGGTCTGTTATTTTAATTTTTTCATCTATTATGTGCACTTTTATTTTACTTTCTTTAAATATTCCTTCTATCATTTTCTTTAATATATTTATTTTTTCTTTATGACGGCCGTCTGAAAATTTTCTTAATTCTTCTTTAGTTATATAAATATTTTTAATTGATAAAGGTCCGCAAATTGTACGCACGTCCCTCAACAACATTTTGTCAAATGATGCTGATCGGTCAATAGTGCCATTCTTGGATTCCTTTTCATTATTCAATTGCGGTTCACAATTTTTCTGTACGTCCCTCAACAACATTTTGTCAAATGATGCCGATCGGGCATTAGTACTTATCTTGGACCGGTTTAAAATTAAACAATTACTTCCTGGAATATATCCCAGTATAAGATTTGGACTTAATACTCTAGTACCCTTTATTTTTGCAAAATCTTCATCTTCTTCTTTAAAACTGCTAATTATTTTTAACTCAACTACTTTCAAACCCGTTTCTGGAGCTTTTAAAAGTTCACTGATGATCTTTTCTTTTTCTACTTTTTCTTTTGGGGGATTTTCTTTGTTTATATCGGATTTCTTTGATTGTGCTCTTGTTGTGACAAACGTAAAGTTTTTGTAAGTCTTCTGAATGAATTTGTATTCTACTTAGAGCATCTGCAGTGCAGTTGTTTTTCCCTGGTGTATACTCTACATAAAAAGTATATTCTTCTATTAATAGTCTAAATTTGGTTAATCGACTGGAAGGTTCTTTAAGTGAAAATAGATATACTAAAGGCCTATGATCGGTTAATATTTTAAAACGTCTTCCGAAAAGATACGGTCTGAAATGCTTTACTGCCCAAACTATAGCAAGTAATTCTTTTTCTATAGTACTATAATTCTTTTCTGCTTTATTAAGAGATTTACTTGCGTAAGCAATTGGTTTATCATCATAATTGGATAACACAGAACCTAAAGCAAATCCTGATGCGTCTGTTCGGAGTATGAATTCTTTTTCAAAATTTGGGAACTGTAAAACATTTGGACTTATTAGCACTTCTTTAAGTAAATTAAAAGATGTTTTGCAATCTTCAGAGAATTTAAAATCTACGTTCTTTCTTAATAACCGATTTAAAGGTATTGCCAGTGTAGCAAAGTTTGGTATGAATTTTCGGTAATAGTTAGCAAATGCTACGAATCTTCTTACTTCATCTGCGTTTTTGGGAGTTGGGTAATTTTTCATTACATTCGACTTAGATGGATCTGGTATAATACCATTACTGGATATTATGTGTCCTAAATATAAAACTTCTTTTCTAAGAAAAAAACATTTTCTAGGATGGATTTTAAGATTCACTTCCCTAAATCTTTCAAAAACTTCCATTAAATTTTTATTATGGTCTTCTAAATTTCTACCGAAGACTATTAAATCGTCAAGATATACAAAACAACGTGAGTAAGTTAGACCTGACATAGCTACAGACATCATTCTTGAAAAAGTGCTGGGTGATATTTTTAAACCCATGGGAAGTCGTTTCATTTGATAATGTCCGTTTTCTGTTGAAAAAGCCGTGCAAGGTCTGCTATTTTTCTCTAATTCCATTTGATAATAACCTTGGCTTAAATCTATGCATGAAAAATATGTTGCACCTCCAACCATATCAAATATGTCAGTTATATTGGGTAATGGAAATTTATTATCCTCAATAACATCGTTTACTTTTCTATAATCAATTACCAATCTGACTTTTTGTATTCCCGTTATGGGATCTTTTTTCTTGGGAACTATAAGAATAGGTGAGTTCCAGGCGGATATTGAAGGTTCTATTATATCATCTTTGAGCATCTTTTCTACTTCTATTTGAATATCTTTTTTCTGAGAATGAGGTAATCTATATGGTTTGGTATATTTTGCAGTAGCTCCTTCCTTGAGAGATATGTGGGCCTGACCTATATGTGTGTATGTTAATTTGTCGCTTTCTAGGTGAAAAATATCTTGAAATTTAGAACATATAGCTTTGAGTTCATATTTTTCCTCCTCATTAAGAGTTTCGAAATTTATTTCTTTAAGTAATTGTTTTGTTCGTAAATTTGAAGGTTTTATAGTTTGTTCGTATGCTATAGTATAGTATTCTGATATTGGTGTAGACTTGGGTTCTATCCATTTGATTCTTACTTCGGATTCTCGGGTATTTAAAATTTTAATTGGAATCCTACCGTTTCTCGACTGAGAAATAGAATTTGCCATAAAAACTCCTTCACAAAGTTCTTGTGAATCGAATATTCTTGTATCTAAATGTTTACTATTAAGCCAATAGGTGGCTTCGGATCTGGGTGCGATGGTAAGTGAAATAAGTTGTTCTGAGTTTAATATTGGAAGTGAAATTTGGAATGCTTCTGAAGATAATTTTAATACAGAGTGTTCTAGATCTATTACTGCCCCAAAATCTTTAAGAAAATCAGCACCAATGATTCCATCTACAGGTACTGGAAATGAGTCTTGTACTACATGAAAAGTATAGGATGTTTCGTGTTGTCCTATTGTAACGCTATTTATGCTAGTGCCTACTGTTCTTAAATTACCGGAAATACCTTGTATTATTATTTTATTATTTTCATTTATTTTTGTATTTTTATCCAGAACCCCTTGTTTAATTGTGCAAATTGATGCTCCTGTATCTAATAAAAATCGTATACCTGATTTATTGTTAATCTTAAATTTTACATATAGGCCGTTTGTTATGCCCCCTGCACATATAGCTATGTGTTGTATAGGGCTTACAGATTTCCCCCCGATAGGTCGGCTTCCCCCTCGGTGGGTATTTCGTTTCCCTCATTTATAATATAAGTTGTTTCCCTTTCCCTATTATTATTTCGGTTATTCTTCACCGCGTTTCTTTCATTGCCTCTTATTTTGGAATTATTTTGATAAGTATAAAAATTAGATTGGTTATTATTTTGTCTTTTTATGTTATTTGGATTGGTTCTATTAGTGTTATTATATTGAATAGAATTGTTATTCTGTGGCGAATTAAAACGTGGTTGGTAATATGATCGTTGGTAATTGTTATTATTGTTAAAATTATTTTGCCTTGGAAAATTTTGAAAAGTAATTGCTACGAAAATTTGTTTGTCGTGGAAAATTTCCATTCATGTTACTAGAATTATTAGCATTATTTCGGTAGTTATTGTGAAAACTCCGAGGTGAAAAACCCTGGTTTGTTTGGTTTTGGGCATTAGAATAACTAAAATTGTTGGCATATCTGATATTTTCTGTTACTTGGGCTGTACTTGGAGCTAACTCTAAAAGATGTGTTATAGTATCTTGCATTTTTGTATGCCTTGCACTATCCAAAATTATCTTGTATCTATCATTAACTCCTTGTTTTAAAAACGCTAAACCTCTACGTTCATTCGCTGCTGTTAATGTTTCTCTACACTGCTCCCCTTGTATGGTTATTTCTAATTCTGTCATTTTTGATACTAAGTGTTCTATTTCTGACACGAATTCTCGCAAAGGTCGATTTTTTTGACGTGATCTATCTAGTTTAGCTTGAATACTCTCTATTGTGCCCCTATCTCCGCATTTCGCAATTAAATTTTGTTTTAATTGTTCAATTGTTATAATTTTTGCGGTTCCTAATTCAGTCAATGCCCTTCCTTGGATTTTACATTTCAATATAAATTTGATAAGCATAGGTTTTGAAACTTCATTTAATGTATCATGGTAAAACTCTATATTATTTATGAAATCCCTAATATTTTCTGCTCTTTTGTCATTTGCCTCGCAATTAAGTACAGGCAACTTTTGTGCCTTACTAAAATCAAATTCTGCCATTTTGTCTGTATTTTTTGTTGTTACTAAAATTGGTTCTTTTTCTATGTCTTCTTGTTTTATACTAGCTGTAATTCTTTCTAAGGCCTCTTTATGATATCTATATAAATTATCGTAAAGTGGCTGAAGGTCGTTTTTCCCTTGTTCGGATAATGTTTGTTCTAAGAGTTTAGCCTGAATACGCGCTCTTTTAAAAATTTCTTCAACTTGTTCTTTTTTTTGTTTTCCTGACTCTTTTGATCTTTTTCTATTCGGTCCGTCTTTTCTCAGGTTTCTCAAGATGTGGTGAAGTTCTTCGATAATATTAGTCAGATTTTCCATAAGTTTTTTGATACATAATAATTTTAAAGAATACATATGTATAAAAAAAAATTTTTTTTTTTTTTTACACAGATATTCGTCTACCTATAATATTATTTTTTATGATTTCTTTTTTTACGATATTATTTAATTTTCTCTTAATTGTCCTGTGGACGTATATTAAGAAGAATATTATTATTATAACTAATAAAATTGATAAAAAGTCTATTTCGTAGTTAGATTTTTCATTAAGTTTATTCAATTGAGGTCCGTTGTTGTTCACAACTACCTCTTCTATTTTCGATTGTCCTTTACCCATTATTTAGAGACGCTTTTTGTTGTTCTCTACCATTTTCTCAAATAGGTTATGAAACTCCGTTTCGTCTTGTTGTCTTTGTCTTCTTTTCTTCTGCCTGGAGGAGCGGATAGCTCCCTTTAGATTTCTTATCTCTTTTAGATATTTTTGTCTTCCTTCTGTAGATAGGCTAATGTTTGCTAGTCTACACAGCTCGATGAGGTGTTGTTTAAGCTTCACCTGTTTTCCCCCTCTTCTGCTTACTGGTGGAATGTTTGCTTCAGGTGTCCGTTTTATGCTGTTTCTTCTTTTATAATCCTCTATACTGATAGATTTTGGTCCTGCCTCCACTGTTTTCGGTTGGTTAATTAGAGCTTGTGCCTGCTCTATTAGATTGGCTGCCAAAGCCAGGCGAATTTTCTCTGACATCTAAGTGGATGTGTCCTATGCAACGTCTTGTTTCTTCTTGTTGGTTGTATATATCGTCGACGATGTCAATGGTGTAAATGCCTCTGACCGGTTGAAAGTTATCAAATCTGCAGCACAGGCTGTCTTGTCGGAGCTCGAGTAGATCTTCTTGTCAGAGTCGCTCAAAGTTTTCTTCTTAGTCCTTTAGTCTGGCAAGATCGCCATGCAATGTTTGGTCGCCTTGAGATTTGTACTAGTAACCAGACTGGTCCGGCGAGTAGCCAGGTAAACCTTTACCCAAAAGCGAGTAGCTCTGTAGGGCGTCTGTGATACTAAAACCTAATGTTTAACCTCCAGCGAGTTGCTAATGTTTGGTCGCCTTGAGATTTGTACTAGTAACCAGACTGGTCCGGCGAGTAGCCAGGTAAACCTTTACCCAAAAGCGAGTAGCTCTGTAGGGCGTCTGTGATACTAAAACCTAATGTTTAACCTCCAGCGAGTTGCTTGATAAAGGAAAAAAACAGAAAGTGCAGTTTCGTCGACTTCAGAATTAGAAGTGAATCAATATTATTTTATTTTCTTCTTTTATACAAAATATTATGCCTTCATCGATATTCAACCATACTTCGATACTCTATAGAATTTCCCATTAAATGCAGTATCAGCATAATACTCATGCACTTCAAGTGTTTTGGGCTAGCTTGCTTATGATGCATATTTTATTGTCATAACTCAGCGACCCTTAATTATGTTTATTTTTCTTCATGCATTCAAAGTGTTGTTGTGTACTTGGTGTCATATTATTTAGCTCGTGCACTGAAGGTGCCAGTTAAACTATATGAGTATTGATAGCTATGTGCACTAAGTGTACCAACGGAAATATGGATATTGTATTGTTTGTGCTTCGGTTTTGCTATAGCTGATGATAAAATGTGATGCGATGGAAATTTGAGTATTAAATATCGAAGTAGGTTGAATGTTCTATTAATTGTTTTGTGGCAATCAATTAAGTGATCGCTGGTGCGATCCCTTCACATAAGAATGCACTGGCACATACTCTTCCAACTCCACGAGCTCGTTCGGAAGTTGAATTACGGCAGCAAGTCCGCAGTGGTCACTGTCGTACTCGATCGTTCGTAAACAGTTTCTTGGTCGTTGACCCACAGTGTCAGTAATTGTCAGTCTTGTGTCTTTCAACAATAGATCCAGATAGGAACCGCTCCTTAGAAACGAAGGCCTATCAGTAGCCAAAAGGTCGAGCATATACTCAACGTTGTATTGACACATCCAATTAAATAGATGGCTACCTCTCGGATTTTGTATTTGATTTCCCCAATCTACATGTTTGGCATTCAAATCACCGGCCATGAGATAGTAATTCTCTTCCGAGTTCAGTTGTAAGCATTGACAACATTTTTCGAGCTCTGTTAAAAATTCAGTTGGCTGAGGTGATTCCAGTGCATAAACCGCAATCGCATACAACCACTTCCAATGTTTGAGAGGAATGCATACGATACACGCCTCAAGCAACCGAACTCTGCGTACTTCACTATTATATATTAATTTATAATTTATGCCTTTTCGTACAAAGATTGCGACTCCTCCCCCCAAAGAGGTGTTGGGCCGATCTCTTCGTACGATATTGTAATTATTGTTAGTCAATTTATGTTTCTGGTTCAGCTTAGTTTCGCTGGCCATAAACACATCAGGACTTAGATCTTTCAACAATTGGAATAGATTTGCTCTACGTTCGGTCCTAATCAATGAATTAACATTCACAGCAAGGATCTTTAAGGGCCTCTCCGACAGCGCGCCCTTAACCTATAAAATGCGATAAGCTCGGCAAAGCAGAGTAGATATTGTCTACCCTTTTCGCCTGCTCACTTATCTGTTTTTGAATTCCTGCTTTTTGGCTCTGAATGGCCAGTAGCATACCTCTTATTTCGGCCTGTGCGTCCGGAGCCTTAGGCACGAGGGCCTGTGGGGCTGCCTTTGGCGCAGGCTGTACCGTTTTGCCCCTTCCCGACGCCATTTGGGCGTAGGAAATTTGGGGATTGACGGAAATTGTTGTATGAGGACGCGTTGGTGGGCGTCTTTCTATCATCTCTGCTTGCCTTGCCGCTTTATTGTGTTTCAATTGTTGAAACGTCGGGCATACCCGATAGTTTTCGGGGTGGGGTGCCCGTCGCCTCGACAAAGTGCACATTTAAGTTGGGTCAATTAGACCCGTTCCTGCCCGAGCTTACACTCTCCTACAATGTGGTTCTCACCACACCTATGCAGCGTGACTGCATTTCGCAGTTTGCCGCAGCGTGGCCGAACATTTGGCAGCGCATGCATTGAAGCATGTCGCCGCGCCTCTTTAATTTGTCCCAAGTCACAAGCTGGTAGTCGAGGACGGAGATACGTGACTGCATTTCGCAGTTTGCCGCAGCGTGGTCGAACATTTGGCAGCGCATGCATTGAAGCATGTCGCCGCGCCTCTTTAATTTGTCCCAAGTCACAAGCTGGTAGTCGAGGACGGAGATACTCCTCAGACTTTCCAGTTTGCTGCTGGGCGAAAGCTGAACCAGGAAGAACGGCAGATTCCGTTTCTCCCGCCTGGCCTTAACTGTAGCGAACGGCTTAACCCCGATAAATTCGAGATCATCGCTCGCTTTTTGGCGAAGCTCATTTAAGAGCGCCTGTGGGTCCGTGCAGGAATCTATGCCCTTTAGTAGGACCGTCTGAAACTTTTCAGTTTTTGGGGTAAAACTAAAGAACTCCGTTGTGGATTCTTTTAACAGATATTTAATGATTTTATAATCCCTAATTGAATAGCACTGAATAGCGTGCCTATCTACACTTAATCGTTTAATAGTAAAATTTGTGCCTATGGCCGACTTACATAATTTTATAGTGTCCTGTAATTCCAATTTGTATGTGTTTATAAGTGGCACCTTTTCTTTTTTTATTTGCGTTGACGACTGTGGCTGCTGCTGGTGTTCCTTCTGCTGCTGCGGTATCTGCTGCTGTTGTTTCTGCTGCTGTTGTATCTGCTGCTGTTGATTCTGCTGCTGTTGATTCTGCTGCTGCTGCTGGTTCTGCTGCTGTTCTTTCTGCTTCTGTAGTTGTTGCCTTTGCTGTTTAGGCTGCTGCTGTGGCTGTTGTTGTTGCAGCCTATTTTGTGGCTGCTCTGGTTGTTGTTTATTTTACTGGGGCTGTTAGTTTGTCGGTTGCAGCTCCGCATTTTTCATTTGCTGTTGCGCTACTTTTGGTGTAGCCTGTAGCGTCTTTTTGAACTCCCGCTCCTGCCATTCTCGTTCTCTTCGAGCTTCTTGTTTGCCTTTGAGGGCCTTTACAATTTCTTGCACCTCTGCTCTTAGTTTTTCTATTTGTTTTTGTTTTTCTGAGACGATGTTATTGAGAGTTTGCTCCTCTATTTCATCTTCCGATGACTGGTCTACTGTTGCATTTTTTTCATCGCTGGTAGGGAGCCCTTCTCCACCCTCGGACATATATTCAATTTCCTCGTCATCGATGACTTTGGATGACGAGGAATTAACTTTCTGCTGCATCTCGCTATTTGCTGCTTGAATTTGGGTTTCCTTTTGTATCGTCTGCCTACCATCAGCTTGCAGCTGTGCTGAGGGGGCAGGTGGACGTGCGGTGCGCTTCACCGAATTAGGAACATACTTCTGTTGCTTCCTCTTCTTCGTTAACTCGGCTGGTGGTGCCGTTGCCATTGTTGCTAGGGTATCTTTGGATGTCCCCGCTATAGCTGCCGTTGCTGGCTTTATTGGTTTTGCCTTTATTGGCTTTACCGCTGCTGATGAAACATCTTTCGATGCCCCAGTTGGTAGTGCCGTTGCTGGCATTGTATTTGGTGCTGGTGCACCACCTTTCGATGGCCCCGCACTCTTCTTTCCTTCGTCCAGATGAATTTTATCCCACTCAATTATATTTTTGACTTCTCTATTATGAAAAAAAGCCGATAAAATATTTGACCCTGACCGGGGTTTGAACCGGCTATCTTCGGCTCCGGGATCTGACACTTTTTTTTTTTTTTAAATTCATTTTTATTAATTCATTTTTCTTATAACTATCTTAAAGCTAAACAAAAATTCATGAAAAACTAGCCTACTTATCAATATCTTAAAAATAACTTACTGGCCCTAAGCGGGCGCTCTAAATTAAACAATAACTTAATGCTAATGCCTTTCGGCCTACGAACTATCTTAAAAATAATATCTTTAATTGGTTTTATTTTTTACCAAGAAAGACTTTTTTAAAAAAAAAACTTGGTTACTTTAACATTTATTTTTTCTTATATAAAACTTAAAGCTAATTAAAAACTAATTAAAACTAAATAAAAACTAATTAAAACTACTTAGACCTACTATAAAACTACTTACAACTACCGTAAAACTAGTACAGCCACAGCAAGCATTTTTTATTTTTTTTTAATTTTTTTGTTTATGTTTTTTTTGATTTTATAATTTTTTTGTTTTAATTTTTTGGTAACATATTTTTTTTTTTTTTTTGTGCCACCCTGACTGTCCCTACTTAATTAATACACTTAAAACTATGTAAGTCGGCCAAGACGAGAAAACTAAGTCAACTATATTGTATCTAATTCTTCATTAAACCACCAAAACTGGTTCTCTTGTTTTACCCTGTCTCTTCGGTCCCGATCGGACACAGTGCTACTGAACCGAAAGCGCTCTGCTCCGCCCTGTGCGAGGACGTCTCGACTATAAAGGAGTCGCCTATCTACAGTTCTGCGGCCGACGTGGTAGATTAGCGGGACCGCCGTTCTATCCTGTATCAGCCCTCGACTGTCTAAGTAGAGGAAAGCATCGGGTGGGATAAATCCACTTAAACGCACACTCTCGTAGTAATCGGTGTTGGGGTAGTAAGCCCCAAAAATAAGGCTATTGGCTGAGGACATCGCTCTTGCAATGTGACCCCGAATCAGCTTGATTATAAAATAATCGATTCTGTTAATGTTGGCTCCATTGTATAGAACCTCGTTGGAATAATAATGTTTGTACTCCGACTCTGGTGTTCTGTGTAATCCAAGGCAGCGTCGAAGACACTGCCTCTCAAACACCCGAATCTTTTCCATTTGAGATGGGGCAACGTTGAACCACACCGGGCATCCATAGGCAATCATTGGCCGGATAAGGGCCATGTAGCAAATCACCTTAACCCTGCTGTCAAGATGGCTGCTATAAAACAACCGTTTTGTCATGGCAAAAGCTCCCCTGGCTCTGGTCAGAGCAGCATTTATATGTCTGTCGAAATACAAATACTGATCCATCCAGATGCCAAGGTACTTTACCACACTTTTATTCGCCAGTGGATGTCCATGTGGCCCTACGATCACCAGCTTGCGCCAGTTCTTTCTTATATCCCTAGGGGCTCCACGCAATGGAGTCCTGAACAGAATGGTTTCGGATTTCTGAAAGTTGATTTTCAACTTCCAGTCATCGCAATATCGCTGAATCTTGTCGAAGTCACGCTGTAAGAGAATTCTGATGACCTCAACTGTTGTAGCTGTTCTGTACGCAATTAGATCGTCGGCATACGCTATGGCATGGACTAGACTACCTATCAGATCGCTGGTGTAAATACTGAAGAGAATCGGTGAGTTCACCGCTCCCTGTTGAAGACCATTTTTAATTTCGAAGGTTGCGGTAGAAGTTACATTGCCAATTTTGACAACAAACTTTCTACTATTGAGCATATCATAAAGCATATATAAAAGCGGTTTACTTATGCCCAGTCTGGCTAGCTTTAGATACAGACCTTCTAACCATACGGTGTCTAAAGCTTTCTCCAAGTCAACCAGACAAGCACCCGTACACTGTCTTTTAGATTTGTTCCATTGGACATCAGAAACGAGCTTAGACGCGGCATGAATGGTGTCATGTCCCGCCTTAAAACCGAACTGATTGTCCGGTATGATATTGTTGTCCTCCGCCCACTTGGACAGAGCTCTATTTATAACTTTCTCAAATACCTTACTGATACCCGGAAGAAGACTTATCGACCGGAGATTCGCCGGATTGGAGTTGCCCTTTCCCTTTTTCGGGAGAGGATTAACCACAGCTGTTTTCCACCGCCCTGGATAATATGCATTATTCAGAGCGTTGTTAAACAATGTGGTATAAATGTCAACTGCTTCCTGAGGCAGATGTCGCAGTACAACGTTGGATATATCATCGATTCCTGCTGAATTCTTTTTCTTTAATGAAGCGAAGATGAGCTGGAGCTCAATATCGAAATTAACAGGGAATTAGCCCCGTTTCGCTCAGCGACGGTGGCGTTTGCCAAGTGTTCTTTATTGAACCCGGTGAAACCGAGATTCTCTGATCGCCATTGCGTCATTTGATTTCGAAGGTAGAAGTGGTGAAGCAAGGCTCTGTTTTCCATGTAATGGTTCGGGCGAATGCTAGCATTCACCTTGTACACTTGCTGGAAAGCAGCCCCCACAGCCTCCACTTTCTCAAGAGGATCTTCGATTATAATGAGGTCATCGTCCAAGACGGCTTCCTCTGGATCTATGCCTGATATCAGAAGTACGTCTCTGTTCTCTGTCGTTCTCTGAAGCTTAAGACACGGAAGTTCGTTTTGATCATTCCGTTGAAATATTTTATTAATTTGAGGAAACATACTCGGGTCGCTAGAATTAACGGCCCGAATTTTGTTGTCCCAATACAAATTAATAGACAACCGGTAATTTTCCTTGATCAATTGGCTGATGTTTTTAATTGACGACTTCAGTGTCCTAATCTCCAGATCGTGTATGCCAGTAAAACGTCTGTACAAGAGTTTCAGTCTTGTCAAAAGTCCACTTTTTTGTCTGTGTAGTGCGTCGATGGTTGCGTTGCGGTACATGTCTGTGGCTTCGCGTTCTTTGTATTTTGGTACTGTTCTTTCCATTGTTCGTTGGATTGTACTGTCCATCTTTTCTAAGTAATCGTCAATTTCGGTATTTGTTAAATTCCTGTCATTTGGTGGGGATATGTTGTTCATTCGTAGTTCACTCGATAAAGCGCTGGTGAAGCGTGGCCAGCGAGTCTTACTGTAATTGTAAGAATGCACTGGCACATACTCCTCCAACTCCACGAGCTCGTTCGGAAGTTGAATTACGGCAGCAAATCCGCAGTGGTCACTGTCGTACTCTATCGTTCGTAAACAGTTTCTTGGTAGTTGACCCACAGTGTCAGTAATTGTCAGTCTTGTATCTTTCAACAATAGATCCAGATAGGAACCGCTCCTTGGAAACGAAGGCCTATCAGTAGCCAAAAGGTCAAGCATATACTCAACGTTGTATTGACACATCCAATTAAATAGATGGCTACCTCTCGGATTTTGTATTTGATTTCCCCAATCTACATGTTTGGCATTCAAATCACCGGCCATGAGATAGTAATTCTCTTCCGAGTTCAGTTGTAAGCATTGACAACATTTTTCGAGCTCTGTTAAAAATTCAGTTGGCTGAGGTGATTCCGGTGCATAAACCGCAATCGCATACAACCGCTTCCAATGTTTGAGAGGAATGCATACGATACACGCCTCAAGCAACCGAACTCTGCGTACTTCACTATTATATATTACTTTATAATTTATGCCTTTTCGTACAAAGATTGCGACTCCTCCCCCCAAAGAGGTGTTGGGCCGATCTCTTCGTACGATATTGTAATTATTGTTAGTCAATTTATGTTTCTGGTTCAGCTTAGTTTCGCTGGCCATAAACACATCAGGACTTAGATCTTTCAACAATTGGAATAGATTTGCTCTACGTTCGGTCCTAATCAATGAATTAACATTCACAGCAAGGATCTTTAAGGGCCTCTCCGACAGCGCGCCCTTAACCTATAAAATGCGATAAGCTCGGCAAAGCAGAGTAGATATTGTCTACCCTTTTCGCCTGCTCACTTATCTGTTTTTGAATTCCTGCTTTTTGGCTCTGAATGGCCAGTAGCATACCTCTTATTCCGGCCTGTCCGGAGCCTTAGGCACGAGGGCCTGTGGGGCTGCCTTTGGCACAGGCTGTTCCGTTTTGCCCCTTCCCGACGCCATTTGGGCGTAGGAAATTTGGGGATTGACGGAAATTGTTGTATGAGGACGCGTTGGTGGGCGTCTTTCTATCATCTCTGCTTGCCTTGCCGCTTTATTGTGTTTCAATTGTTGAAACGTCGGGCATCCCCGATAGTTTTTGGGGTGGGGTGCCCGTCGCCTCGACAAAGTGCACATTTAAGTTGGGTCAATTAGACCCGTTCCTGCCCGAGCTTACACTCTCCTACAATATGGTTCTCACCACACCTATGCAGCGTGACTGCATTTCGCAGTTTGCCGCAGCGTGGCCGAACATTTGGCAGCGCATGCATTGAAGCATGTCGCCGCGCCTCTTCAATTTGTCCCAAGTCACAAGCTGGTAGTCGAGGACGGAGATACGTGACTGCATTTCGCAGTTTGCCGCAGCGTGGCCGAACATTTGGCAGCGCATGCATTGAAGCATGTCGCCGCGCCTCTTTAATTTGTCCCAAGTCACAAGCTGGTAGTCGAGGATGGAGATACTCCTCAGACTTTCCAGTTTGCTGCTGGGCGAAAGCTGAACCAGGAAGAACGGCAGATTCCGTTTCTCCCGCCTGGTTTTAACTGTAGCGAACGGCTTAACCCCGATAAATTCGAGATCATCGCTCGCTTTTTGGCGAAGCTCATTTAAGAGCGCCTGTGGGTCCGTGCAGGAATCTATGCCCTTTAGTAGGACCGTCTGAAACTTTTCAGTTTTTGGGGTAAAACTAAAGAACTCCGTTGTGGATTCTTTTAACAGATATTTAATGATTTTATAATCCCTAATTGAATAGCACTGAATAGCGTGCCTATCTACACTTAATCGTTTAATAGTAAAATTTGTGCCTATGGCCGACTTACATAATTTTATAGTGTCCTGTAATTCCAATTTGTATGTGTTTATAAGTGGCACCTTTTCTTTTTTTATTTGCGTTGACGACTGTGGCTGCTGCTGGTGTTCCTTCTGCTGCTGCGGTATCTGCTGCTGTTGTTTCTGCTGCTGTTGTATCTGCTGCTGTTGATTCAGCTGCTGTTGATTCTGCTGCTGCTGCTGGTTCTGCTGCTGTTCTTTCTGCTTCTGTAGTTGTTGCCTTTGCTGTTTAGGCTGCCGCTGTGGCTGTTGTTGTTGCAGCCTATTTTGTGGCTGCTCTGGTTGTTGTTTATTTTACTGGGGCTGTTAATTTGTCGGTTGCAGCTCCGCATTTTTCATTTGCTGTTGCGCTACTTTTGGTGTAGCCTGTAGCGTCTTTTTGAACTCCCGCTCCTGCCATTCTCGTTCTCTTCGAGCTTCTTGTTTGCCTTTGAGGGCCTTTACAATTTCTTGCACCTCTGCTCTTAGTTTTTCTATTTGTTTTTGTTTTTCTGAGACGATGTTATTGAGAGCTTGCTCCTCTATTTCATCTTCCGATGACTGGTCTACTGTTGCATTTTTTTCATCGCTGGTAGGGAGCCCTTCTCCACCCTCGGACATATATTCAATTTCCTCGTCATCGATGACTTTGGATGACGAGGAATTAACTTTCTGCTGCATCTCGCTATTTGCTGCTTGAATTTGGGTTTCCTTTTGTATCGTCTGCCTACCATCAGCTTGCAGCTGTGCTGAGGGGGCAGGTGGACGTGCGGTGCGCTTCACCGAATTAGGACATACTTCTGTTGCTTCCTCTTCTTCGTTAACTCGGCTGGTGGTGCCGTTGCCATTGTTGCTAGGGTATCTTTGGATGTCCCCGCTATAGCTGCCGTTGCTGGCTTTATTGGTTTTGCCTTTATTGGCTTTACCGCTGCTAATGAAACATCTTTCGATGCCCCAGTTGGTAGTGCCGTTGCTGGCATTGTATTTGGTGCTGGTGCACCACCTTTCGATGGCCCCGCACTCTTCTTTCCTTCGTCCAGATGAATTTTATCCCACTCAATTATATTTTTGACTTCTCTATTATGAAAAAAAGCCGATAAAATATTTGACCCTGACCGGGGTTTGAACCGGCTATCTTCGGCTCCGGGATCTGCCACTTTTTTTTTTTTTTAAATTCATTTTTATTTATTCATTTTTCTTATAACTATCTTAAAGCTAGACAAAAATTCATGAAAAACTAGCCTACTTATCAATATCTTAAAAATAACTTACTGGCCCTAAGCGGGCGCTCTAAATTAAACAATAACTTAATGCTAATGCCTTTCGGCCTACGAACTATCTTAAAAATAATATCTTTAATTGGTTTTATTTTTTACCAAGAAAGACTTTTAAAAAAAAAAAAACTTGGTTACTTTAACATTTATTTTTTCTTATATAAAACTTAAAGCTAATTAAAAACTAATTAAAACTAATTAAAAACTAATTAAAACTACTTAGACCTACTATAAAACTACTTACAACTACCGTAAAACTAGAACAGCCACAGCAAGCAATTTTTATTTTTTTTTTTGGTGCCACCCTGACTGTCCCTACTTAATTAATACACTTAAAACTATGTAAGTCGGCCAAGACGAGAAAACTAAGTCAACTATATTGTATCTAATTCTTCATTAAACCACCAAAACTGGTTCTCTTGTTTTACCCTGTCTCTTCGGTCCCGATCGGACACAGTCCTACTGAACCGAAAGCGCTCTGCTCTGCCCTGTGCGAGGACGTCTCGACTATAAAGGAGTCGCCTATCTACAGTTCTGCGGCCGACGTGGTAGATTAGCAGGACCGCCGTTCTATCCTGTATCAGCCCTCGACTGTCTAAGTAGAGGAAAGCATCGGGTGGGATAAATCCACTTAAACGCACACTCTCGTAGTAATCGGTGTTGGGGTAGTAAGCCCCAAAAATAAGGCTATTGGCTGAGGACATCGCTCTTGCAATGTGACCCCGAATCAGATTGATTATAAAATAATCGATTCTGTTAATGTTGGCTCCATTGTATAGAACCTCGTTGGAATAATAATGTTTGTACTCCGACTCTGGTGTTCTGTGTAATCCAAGGCAGCGTCGAAGACACTGCCTCTCAAACACCCGAATCTTTTCCATTTGAGATGGGGCAACGTTGAACCACACCGGGCATCCATAGGCAATCATTGGCCGGATAAGGGCCATGTAGCAAATCACCTTAACCCTGCTGTCAAGATGGCTGCTATAAAACAACCGTTTTGTCATGGCAAAAGCTCCCCTGGCTCTGGTCAGAGCAGCATTTATATGTCTGTCGAAATACAAATACTGATCCATCCAGATGCCAAGGTACTTTACCACACTTTTATTCGCCAGTGGATGTCCATGTGGCCCTACGATCACCAGCTTGCGCCAGTTCTTTCTTGTATCCCTAGGGGCTCCACGCAATGGAGTCCTGAACAGAATGGTTTCAGATTTCTGAAAGTTGATTTTCAACTTCCAGTCATCGCAATATCGCTGAATCTTGTCGAAGTCACGCTGTAAGAGAATTCTGATGACCTCAACTGTTGGAGCTGTTCTGTACGCAATTAGATCGTCGGCATATGCTATGGCATGGGCTAGACTACCTATCAGATCGCTGGTATAAATACTGAATAGAATCGGTGAGTTCACCGCTCCCTGTTGAAGACCATTTTTAATTTCGAAGGTTGCGGTAGAAGTTACATTGCCAATTTTGACAACAAACTTTCTACCATTGAGCATATCATAAAGCATATATAAAAGCGGTTTACTTATGCCCAGTCTGGCTAGCTTTAGATACAGACCTTCTAACCATACGGTGTCGAAAGCTTTCTCCAAGTCAACCAGACAAGCACCCGTACACTATCTTTTAGATTTGTTCCATTGGACATCAGAAACGAGCTTAGATGCGGCATGAATGGTGTCATGTCCCGCCTTAAAACCGAACTGATTGTCCGGTATGACACCCACTTGGACAGAGCTCTATTTATAACTTTCTCAAATACCTTACTGATACTCGGAAGAAGACTTATCGACCGGAGATTCGCCGGATTGGAGATGTCCTTTCCCTTTTTCGGGAGAGGATGAACCACAGCTGTCTTCCACCGCCCTGGATAATATGCATTATTCAGAGCGTTGTTAAACAGTGTGGCATAAATGTCAACTGCTTCCTGAGGCAGATGTCGCAGTACAACGTTGGATATACCATCGATTCCTGCTGAATTCTTTTTCTTTAATGAAGCGAAGATGAGCTGGAGCTCAATATCGAAATTAACAGGGAATTAGCCCCGTTTCGCTCAGCGATGGTGGCGTTTGCCAAGTGTTCTTCATTGAACCCGGTGAAACCGAGATTCTCTGATCGCCATTGCGTCATTTGATTTCGAAGGTAGAAGTGGTGAAGCAAGGCTCTGTTTTCCATGTAATGGTTCGGGCGAATGCTAGCATTCACCTTGTACACTTGCTGGAAAGCAGCCCCCACAGCCTCCACTTTCTCAAGAGGATCTTCGATTATAAAGAGGTCATCGTCCAAGACGGCTTCCTCTGGATCTATGCCTGATATCAGAAGTACGTCTCTGTTCTCTGTCGTTCTCTGAAGCTTAAGACACGGAAGTTCGTTTTGATCATTCCGTTGAAATATTTTATTAATTTGAGGAAACATACTCGGGTCGCTTTAATAGACAACCGGTAATTTTCCTTGATCAATTGGCTGATGTTTTTAATTGACGACTTCAGTGTCCTAATCTCCAGATCGTGTATGCCAGTAAAACGTCTGTACAAGAGTTTCAGTCATGTCAAAAGTCCACTTTTTTGTCTGTGTAGTGCGTCGATGGTTGCGTTGCGGTACATGTCTGTGGCTTCGCGTTCTTTGTATTTTGGTATTGTTCTTTCCATTGTTCGTTGGATTGTACTGTCCATCTTTTCTAAGTAATCGTCAATTTCGGTATTTGTTAAATTCCTGTCATTTGGTGGGGATATGTTGTTCATTCGTAGTTCACTCGATAAAGCGCTGGTGAAGCGTGGCCAGCGAGTCTTACTGTAATTGTAAGAATGCACTGGCACATACTCCTCCAACTCCACGAGCTCGTTCGGAAGTTGAATTACGGCAGCAAATCCGCAGTGGTCACTGTCGTACTCTATCGTTCGTAAACAGTTTCTTGGTAGTTGACCCACAGTGTCAGTAATTGTCAGTCTTGTATCTTTCAACAATAGATCCAGATAGGAACCGCTCCTTGGAAACGAAGGCCTATCAGTAGCCAAAAGGTCAAGCATATACTCAACGTTGTATTGACACATCCAATTAAATAGATGGCTACCTCTCGGATTTTGTATTTGATTTCCCCAATCTACATGTTTGGCATTCAAATCACCGGCCATGAGATAGTAATTCTCTTCCGAGTTCAGTTGTAAGCATTGACAACATTTTTCGAGCTCTGTTAAAAATTCAGTTGGCTGAGGTGATTCCGGTGCATAAACCGCAATCGCATACAACCGCTTCCAATGTTTGAGAGGAATGCATACGATACACGCCTCAAGCAACCGAACTCTGCGTACTTCACTATTATATATTACTTTATAATTTATGCCTTTTCGTACAAAGATTGCGACTCCTCCCCCCAAAGAGGTGTTGGGCCGATCTCTTCGTACGATATTGTAATTATTGTTAGTCAATTTATGTTTCTGGTTCAGCTTAGTTTCGCTGGCCATAAACACATCAGGACTTAGATCTTTCAACAATTGGAATAGATTTGCTCTACGTTCGGTCCTAATCAATGAATTAACATTCACAGCAAGGATCTTTAAGGGCCTCTCCGACAGCGCGCCCTTAACCTATAAAATGCGATAAGCTCGGCAAAGCAGAGTAGATATTGTCTACCCTTTTCGCCTGCTCACTTATCTGTTTTTGAATTCCTGCTTTTTGGCTCTGAATGGCCAGTAGCATACCTCTTATTCCGGCCTGTCCGGAGCCTTAGGCACGAGGGCCTGTGGGGCTGCCTTTGGCACAGGCTGTTCCGTTTTGCCCCTTCCCGACGCCATTTGGGCGTAGGAAATTTGGGGATTGACGGAAATTGTTGTATGAGGACGCGTTGGTGGGCGTCTTTCTATCATCTCTGCTTGCCTTGCCGCTTTATTGTGTTTCAATTGTTGAAACGTCGGGCATCCCCGATAGTTTTCGGGGTGGGGTGCCCGTCGCCTCGACAAAGTGCACATTTAAGTTGGGTCAATTAGACCCGTTCCTGCCCGAGCTTACACTCTCCTACAATATGGTTCTCACCACACCTATGCAGCGTGACTGCATTTCGCAGTTTGCCGCAGCGTGGCCGAACATTTGGCAGCGCATGCATTGAAGCATGTCGCCGCGCCTCTTCAATTTGTCCCAAGTCACAAGCTGGTAGTCGAGGACGGAGATACGTGACTGCATTTTGCAGTTTGCCGCAGCGTGGCCGAACATTTGGCAGCGCATGCATTGAAGCATGTCGCCGCGCCTCTTTAATTTGTCCCAAGTCACAAGCTGGTAGTCGAGGATGGAGATACTCCTCAGACTTTCCAGTTTGCTGCTGGGCGAAAGCTGAACCAGGAAGAACGGCAGATTCCGTTTCTCCCGCCTGGTTTTAACTGTAGCGAACGGCTTAACCCCGATAAATTCGAGATCATCGCTCGCTTTTTGGCGAAGCTCATTTAAGAGCGCCTGTGGGTCCGTGCAGGAATCTATGCCCTTTAGTAGGACCGTCTGAAACTTTTCAGTTTTTGGGGTAAAACTAAAGAACTCCGTTGTGGATTCTTTTAACAGATATTTAATGATTTTATAATCCCTAATTGAATAGCACTGAATAGCGTGCCTATCTACACTTAATCGTTTAATAGTAAAATTTGTGCCTATGGCCGACTTACATAATTTTATAGTGTCCTGTAATTCCAATTTGTATGTGTTTATAAGTGGCACCTTTTCTTTTTTTATTTGCGTTGACGACTGTGGCTGCTGCTGGTGTTCCTTCTGCTGCTGCGGTATCTGCTGCTGTTGTTTCTGCTGCTGTTGTATCTGCTGCTGTTGATTCTGCTGCTGTTGATTCTGCTGCTGTTGATTCTGCTGCTGCTGCTGGTTCTGCTGCTGTTCTTTCTGCTTCTGTAGTTGTTGCCTTTGCTGTTTAGGCTGCCGCTGTGGCTGTTGTTGTTGCAGCCTATTTTGTGGCTGCTCTGGTTGTTGTTTATTTTACTGGGGCTGTTAATTTGTCGGTTGCAGCTCCGCATTTTTCATTTGCTGTTGCGCTACTTTTGGTGTAGCCTGTAGCGTCTTTTTGAACTCCCGCTCCTGCCATTCTCGTTCTCTTCGAGCTTCTTGTTTGCCTTTGAGGGCCTTTACAATTTCTTGCACCTCTGCTCTTAGTTTTTCTATTTGTTTTTGTTTTTCTGAGACGATGTTATTGAGAGCTTGCTCCTCTATTTCATCTTCCGATGACTGGTCTACTGTTGCATTTTTTTCATCGCTGGTAGGGAGCCCTTCTCCACCCTCGGACATATATTCAATTTCCTCGTCATCGATGACTTTGGATGACGAGGAATTAACTTTCTGCTGCATCTCGCTATTTGCTGCTTGAATTTGGGTTTCCTTTTGTATCGTCTGCCTACCATCAGCTTGCAGCTGTGCTGAGGGGGCAGGTGGACGTGCGGTGCGCTTCACCGAATTAGGACATACTTCTGTTGCTTCCTCTTCTTCGTTAACTCGGCTGGTGGTGCCGTTGCCATTGTTGCTAGGGTATCTTTGGATGTCCCCGCTATAGCTGCCGTTGCTGGCTTTATTGGTTTTGCCTTTATTGGCTTTACCGCTGCTGATGAAACATCTTTCGATGCCCCAGTTGGTAGTGCCGTTGCTGGCATTGTATTTGGTGCTGGTGCACCACCTTTCGATGGCCCCGCACTCTTCTTTCCTTCGTCCAGATGAATTTTATCCCACTCAATTATATTTTTGACTTCTCTATTATGAAAAAAAGCCGATAAAATATTTGACCCTGACCGGGGTTTGAACCGGCTATCTTCGGCTCCGGGATCTGCCACTTTTTTTTTTTTTTAAATTCATTTTTATTTATTCATTTTTCTTATAACTATCTTAAAGCTAGACAAAAATTCATGAAAAACTAGCCTACTTATCAATATCTTAAAAATAACTTACTGGCCCTAAGCGGGCGCTCTAAATTAAACAATAACTTAATGCTAATGCCTTTCGGCCTACGAACTATCTTAAAAATAATATCTTTAATTGGTTTTATTTTTTACCAAGAAAGACTTTTAAAAAAAAAAAAACTTGGTTACTTTAACATTTATTTTTTCTTATATAAAACTTAAAGCTAATTAAAAACTAATTAAAACTAATTAAAAACTAATTAAAACTACTTAGACCTACTATAAAACTACTTACAACTACCGTAAAACTAGAACAGCCACAGCAAGCAATTTTTATTTTTTTTTTTGGTGCCACCCTGACTGTCCCTACTTAATTAATACACTTAAAACTATGTAAGTCGGCCAAGACGAGAAAACTAAGTCAACTATATTGTATCTAATTCTTCATTAAACCACCAAAACTGGTTCTCTTGTTTTACCCTGTCTCTTCGGTCCCGATCGGACACAGTCCTACTGAACCGAAAGCGCTCTGCTCTGCCCTGTGCGAGGACGTCTCGACTATAAAGGAGTCGCCTATCTACAGTTCTGCGGCCGACGTGGTAGATTAGCGGGACCGCCGTTCTATCCTGTATCAGCCCTCGACTGTCTAAGTAGAGGAAAGCATCGGGTGGGATAAATCCACTTAAACGCACACTCTCGTAGTAATCGGTGTTGGGGTAGTAAGCCCCAAAAATAAGGCTATTGGCTGAGGACATCGCTCTTGCAATGTGACCCCGAATCAGCTTGATTATAAAATAATCGATTCTGTTAATGTTGGCTCCATTGTATAGAACCTCGTTGGAATAATAATGTTTGTACTCCGACTCTGGTGTTCTGTGTAATCCAAGGCAGCGTCGAAGACACTGCCTCTCAAACACCCGAATCTTTTCCATTTGAGATGGGGCAACGTTGAACCACACCGGGCATCCATAGGCAATCATTGGCCGGATAAGGGCCATGTAGCAAATCACCTTAACCCTGCTGTCAAGATGGCTGCTATAAAAAAACCGTTTTGTCATGGCAAAAGCTCCCCTGGCTCTGGTCAGAGCAGCATTTATATGTCTGTCGAAATACAAATACTGATCCATCCAGATGCCAAGGTACTTTACCACACTTTTATTCGCCAGTGGATGTCCATGTGGCCCTACGATCACCAGCTTGCGCCAGTTCTTTCTTGTATCCCTAGGGGCTCCACGCAATGGAGTCCTGAACAGAATGGTTTCAGATTTCTGAAAGTTGATTTTCAACTTCCAGTCATCGCAATATCGCTGAATCTTGTCAAAGTCACGCTGTAAGAGAATTCTGATGACCTCAACTGTTGGAGCTGTTCTGTACGCAATTAGATCGTCGGCATATGCTATGGCATGGGCTAGACTACCTATCAGATCGCTGGTATAAATACTGAATAGAATCGGTGAGTTCACCGCTCCCTGTTGAAGACCATTTTTAATTTCGAAGGTTGCGGTAGAAGTTACATTGCCAATTTTGACAACAAACTTTCTACCATTGAGCATATCATAAAGCATATATAAAAGCGGTTTACTTATGCCCAGTCTGGCTAGCTTTAGATACAGACCTTCTAACCATACGGTGTCGAAAGCTTTCTCCAAGTCAACCAGACAAGCACCCGTACACTATCTTTTAGATTTGTTCCATTGGACATCAGAAACGAGCTTAGATGCGGCATGAATGGTGTCATGTCCCGCCTTAAAACCGAACTGATTGTCCGGTATGATATTGTTGTCCTCCGCCCACTTGGACAGAGCTCTATTTATAACTTTCTCAAATACCTTACTGATACTCGGAAGAAGACTTATCGACCGGAGATTCGCCGGATTGGAGATGTCCTTTCCCTTTTTCGGGAGAGGATGAACCACAGCTGTCTTCCACCGCCCTGGATAATATGCATTATTCAGAGCGTTGTTAAACAGTGTGGCATAAATGTCAACTGCTTCCTGAGGCAGATGTCGCAGTACAACGTTGGATATACCATCGATTCCTGCTGAATTCTTTTTCTTTAATGAAGCGAAGATGAGCTGGAGCTCAATATCGAAATTAACAGGGAATTAGCCCCGTTTCGCTCAGCGATGGTGGCGTTTGCCAAGTGTTCTTCATTGAACCCGGTGAAACCGAGATTCTCTGATCGCCATTGCGTCATTTGATTTCGAAGGTAGAAGTGGTGAAGCAAGGCTCTGTTTTCCATGTAATGGTTCGGGCGAATGCTAGCATTCACCTTGTACACTTGCTGGAAAGCAGCCCCCACAGCCTCCACTTTCTCAAGAGGATCTTCGATTATAAAGAGGTCATCGTCCAAGACGGCTTCCTCTGGATCTATGCCTGATATCAGAAGTACGTCTCTGTTCTCTGTCGTTCTCTGAAGCTTAAGACACGGAAGTTCGTTTTGATCATTCCGTTGAAATATTTTATTAATTTGAGGAAACATACTCGGGTCGCTTTAATAGACAACCGGTAATTTTCCTTGATCAATTGGCTGATGTTTTTAATTGACGACTTCAGTGTCCTAATCTCCAGATCGTGTATGCCAGTAAAACGTCTGTACAAGAGTTTCAGTCTTGTCAAAAGTCCACTTTTTTGTCTGTGTAGTGCGTCGATGGTTGCGTTGCGGTACATGTCTGTGGCTTCGCGTTCTTTGTATTTTGGTATTGTTCTTTCCATTGTTCGTTGGATTGTACTGTCCATCTTTTCTAAGTAATCGTCAATTTCGGTATTTGTTAAATTCCTGTCATTTGGTGGGGATATGTTGTTCATTCGTAGTTCACTCGATAAAGCGCTGGTGAAGCGTGGCCAGCGAGTCTTACTGTAATTGTAAGAATGCACTGGCACATACTCCTCCAACTCCACGAGCTCGTTCGGAAGTTGAATTACGGCAGTAAGTCCGCAGTGGTCACTGTCGTACTCTATCGTTCGTAAACAGTTTCTTGGTAGTTGACCCACAGTGTCAGTAATTGTCAGTCTTGTATCTTTCAACAATAGATCCAGATAGGAACCGCTCCTTGGAAACGAAGGCCTATCAGTAGCCAAAAGGTCGAGCATATACTCAACGTTGTATTGACACATCCAATTAAATAGATGGCTACCTCTCGGATTTTGTATTTGATTTCCCCAATCTACATGTTTGGCATTCAAATCACCGGCCATGAGATAGTAATTCTCTTCCGAGTTCAGTTGTAAGCATTGACAACATTTTTCGACTTACTTACTTACTTACTTAGGTCCTCGGACCTATTACGTCCGTGATGTTTCCCTTACGGGACATAGGGCCTCCACTACACCTACGCGCCATCGTGTACGATTTCTTTAAATATATTTCAGCTCTCTCCAACTTTTTCCCAGTCGTGCCGATTCCTGTTCGACCGTTCTTCGCCATGTACTTCTAGGCCGGCCCACTTGTCTTCCCTCCTGTGTGAGCGGGTTCCACTGCATTGCTTGAGATGCAATGCACCGATCGCCTTTTCGAAGCGTATGGCCAATCCACTGCCACTTTCTTCTTCGTATAATGGAGTCTATGGGCTCCTGACCCGTTCTGGCATGAAGTTCGGCATTGGAGATACGGTTGGGCCAGAAAATCCTCAAGATGTTTCGTAGACATCTATTAACGAAGGTTTGCAGCTTTCTAGTGACAATTTCAGTGACTTTCCAAGTGCTGCAGCCGTAAAGCAGAACGGATTCAACATTGGAGCGGAACAGTCGTAGCTTGGTCTTTAAGCTAAAAGAGTTGTTTCTCCATATTTTGGACAGCATTCCGAACGCAGCCTTTGCTTTTCTGATTCGGCTGTTCACGTCCAGTTCAGTTCCGCCACCCGTAGAGATAATACTCCCAAGATATTGGAAATCCTCTACCATCTCTACCGGTTGTCCAGAAATATTTACTTGGATTGATGAGGAAGTTCCAAGGCTGATCCTTTTAGTTTTTGCCGAGTTGATCTTAAGCCCTACGATTTCTGCTTCTCTCTCCCCCCTTGTTGTCATTTGAAGGAGATCCATGATCCTATGAGAGAGTAAGCATACGTCGTCCGCGTAGTCCAGATGTTTGAGGTGAGATTGCAGAGTCCACTGAATTCCTCCATTTCCATTTGACAAAGCTGCGTGCAGTACGTCACTTATCACCAACAGGAACAGTATTGGTGACAGTATACAGCCTTGCCTAACTCCACTTTGGATTTCAAACTCCTCTGACAGCCTACCTTTGTGCAAAACGTGACACCTGGATCCATCATATGTAGCCTTGATAATAGCAATCAATTTATCTGGGATGCCCCTCCTGTGCAAAGCAAGCCAAATAAATTCTCTATTGACACTGTCGAACGCCTTTTCAAAATCGATGAACAGCAGGTGAAGTGGTGATCGATATTCAACGCACTGTTCGATGATGATCCTCAAGGTGTTGATGTGATCAACACAGGAAGATCCAGTGCGGAAACCTGCTTGTTCGGCGTCGAGTGTGTCTTCGAGGTGGTCTTTAATTCGGTCCAATATTATCCTTGCTATTATCTTGGCTACTGCAGGCAGAACGCATATTCCTCTCCAGTTTTCGCACTGTGTGAGATCTCCTTTCTTTGGGAGCTTGACAATCATTCCTTTTTTCCACTCTTCAGGAAAGCTCTCTGTTTCCCAAGCTCTCTTAATAAGTGGGTGCAGTAGCTCGCTCGATGTCGTTGGGGCTGCTCCTAAGAGCTCTGCAGGAATACCGTCAAGTCCAACCGCTTTGTTGTTCTTCAGTGCTTTGATGGCGGTGATAATTTCTTCTTTACTGGGGGGTACGGTGCGTATTCGGGAAATTGTTACTTCGGGTAGCTCAGTGGGAATAGGGTTCACTTCACTTGCGAAAACGCGGTTTAAAACCGCAGAAAAGTGTTCCCTCCACCTTATGAGCTGGTCCTCATCCGAAATTAGCAGGGATCCGTTTGTGTCTTTAACCAGGTGTTGTTTAGAGGTCTGGACACCAGTGAGCTCTTTGGTAATTCTGTAGACGGTCCTACTGTCACACCTACTAGCGCCTTCTTCTGCTTCTGTAGCCAGTGCGTTGATGTAGTTACGCTTATCACGTCGCACACTACGGTGAACTTCCCTCATCTTCATGCGGTACGTAGACTCAAGCTCGTTTCTCCCTGCTGCTGGGGTAGCTGCGATGCGAGCTTTAAGGTGTTTCCTTTCTTCGATCCTTGCCCAAGTTTCGTCGGAAAGCCAAGCACTATATCTTCCTTGCGCCCGGCCGACTATACTTTCAGCACCGGATATGAACACATTTTTCACAGCACACCAATGATTTTCGATGGATGTGGTTTCCGTGCTGCTGATTGCGTTCAATCCTTGTGAAAGGTGGTCCCCTAGTTGTTGGCGCACTGCAGGATCCTTTAGTCTATCTGTATTAAACTTGGGCATTCGAGTGTTTCCTTGGGATCTCCGAACTGCAGCTGTACGCAATCTTACGGTAGCAATTATCAGATGGTGGTCCCGGGCCATTCCCATGTCAGCACCTCTTCTGTTACGGACGTCCTGGAGACTGCTTCTAAAACGCCGGCTGATCGCGAAGTGGTCAATTTGGTTGGAAGTTGCTTGTCTGTCAGTCGACACCCAACTGACTTTGTGGCACGTCTTATGCTCGAACATGGTCCCTCCAATAACAAGGCCGTTGGCGTTGCAGAAATCGACAAATCGTTCGCCATTGTCGTTTCGGTTACCAAAACCATGTTTTCCCATGACATGCCTTAGCCCAGTGTTGTCATTGCCAACCTTGGCATTTAAGTCTCCCATCACCATAACTATATCACCTCGTGGAACGCTATCATAAGCAGCACTCAGCCGGTTATAAAAGGCCTCCTTCTCCTCGTCAGAAGAGAGCAAAGTTGGGGCGTAACACTGTATGATGGTGACGCGACGTACTCTAGTCCGGAACCTGGCTTTCAGGATCCTGTCACCTAAAGGCTCCCAGGAAATTAGGCTTTTGAGAGCTGTTTTGGAAAGCAGCAATCCAACGCCAGATTCCCGAGCGCTTCCAGGTGTTTTGCCGGAATAGAATAGTACAGTGTTACGGGTTGGTGACTTGAACTTCCCCGAACCCAGCCATCTAACTTCACTTATCCCTAAGATGTCCATCCTATACCGCATGAATTCCTTCTCTAGTTGCAGGAATCTGGCATTCTGAGGACCTTCTTTTCCATTGTCAAGAAGCGTCTTCACATTCCAGAAACCAATCTTTGTCCGGGTACAATAGCCAAAAGTCGTCAACGAGTTATCATTAATTATCCGAGGCGTAGTGTTGGTTTCGGTAGCGGGTTGATTTCAGTTACGGAGAATGCTAACCTCCGTAACCTATCCTAGAAAGCTAGGCCTTTTCGCACTTGTAATTTTAGCCTATTTATGTATATTGGGATACATAAATAGTTGCCCGGGGACCACCACGAGGAGGTAAAACAAGCACTTCATCGTGACTGATTGTTGCGCTACCGGCCCAGACCAAGTTCTGAGCAATCAATAGTTTCCCGATCAGGCACGATGCAGGTCGCCCAAACATTTTTCGAGCTCTGTTAAAAATTCAGTTGGCTGAGGTGATTCCAGTGCATAAACCGCAATCGCATACAACCACTTCCAATGTTTGAGAGGAATGCATACGATACACGCCTCAAGCAACCGAACTCTGCGTACTTCACTATTATATATTAATTTATAATTTATGCCTTTTCGTACAAAGATTGCGACTCCTCCCCCCAAAGAGGTGTTGGGCCGATCTCTTCGTACGATATTGTAATTATTGTTAGTCAATTTATGTTTCTGGTTCAGCTTAGTTTCGCTGGCCATAAACACATCAGGACTTAGATCTTTCAACAATTGGAATAGATTTGCTCTACGTTCGGTCCTAATCAATGAATTAACATTCACAGCAAGGATCTTTAAGGGCCTCTCCGACAGCGCGCCCTTAACCTATAAAATGCGATAAGCTCGGCAAAGCAGAGTAGATATTGTCTACCCTTTTCGCCTGCTCACTTATCTGTTTTTGAATTCCTGCTTTTTGGCTCTGAATGGCCAGTAGCATACCTCTTATTTCGGCCTGTGCGTCCGGAGCCTTAGGCACGAGGGCCTGTGGGGCTGCCTTTGGCGCAGGCTGTACCGTTTTGCCCCTTCCCGACGCCATTTGGGCGTAGGAAATTTGGGGATTGACGGAAATTGTTGTATGAGGACGCGTTGGTGGGCGTCTTTCTATCATCTCTGCTTGCCTTGCCGCTTTATTGTGTTTCAATTGTTGAAACGTCGGGCATCCCCGATAGTTTTCGGGGTGGGGTGCCCGTCGCCTCGACAAAGTGCACATTTAAGTTGGGTCAATTAGACCCGTTCCTGCCCGAGCTTACACTCTCCTACAATGTAGTTCTCACCACACCTATGCAGCGTGACTGCATTTCGCAGTTTGCCGCAGCGTGGCCGAACATTTGGCAGCGCATGCATTGAAGCATGTCACCGCGCCTCTTTAATTTGTCCCAAGTCACAAGCTGGTAGTCGAGGACGGAGATACGTGACTGCATTTCGCAGTTTGCCGCAGCGTGGCCGAACATTTGGCAGCGCATGCATTGAAGCATGTCGCCGCGCCTCTTTAATTTGTCCCAAGTCACAAGCTGGTAGTCGAGGACGGAGATACTCCTCAGACTTTCCAGTTTGCTGCTGGGCGAAAGCTGAACCAGGAAGAACGGCAGATTCCGTTTCTCCCGCCTGGCCTTAACTGTAGCGAACGGCTTAACCCCGATAAATTCGAGATCATCGCTCGCTTTTTGGCGAAGCTCATTTAAGAGTGCCTGTGGGTCCGTGCAGGAATCTATGCCCTTTAGTAGGACCGTCTGAAACTTTTCAGTTTTTGGGGTAAAACTAAAGAACTCCGTTGTGGATTCTTTTAACAGATATTTAATGATTTTATAATCCCTAATTGAATAGCACTGAATAGCGTGCCTATCTACACTTAATCGTTTAATAGTAAAATTTGTGCCTATGGCCGACTTACATAATTTTATAGTGTCCTGTAATTCCAATTTGTATGTGTTTATAAGTGGCACCTTTTCTTTTTTTATTTGCGTTGACGACTGTGGCTGCTGCTGGTGTTCCTTCTGCTGCTGTTGTTTCTGCTGCTGTTGTATCTGCTGCTGTTGATTCTGCTGCTGGTTCTGCTGCTGTTCTTTCTGCTTCTGTAGTTGTTGCCTTTGCTGTTTAGGCTGCTGCTGTGGCTGTTGTTGTTGCAGCCTATTTTGTGGCTGCTCTGGTTGTTGTTTATTTTACTGGGGCTGTTAATTTGTCGGTTGCAGCTCCGCATTTTTCATTTGCTGTTGCGCTACTTTTGGTGTAGCCTGTAGCGTCTTTTTGAACTCCCGCTCCTGCCATTCTCGTTCTCTTCGAGCTTCTTGTTTGCCTTTGAGGGCCTTTACAATTTCTTGCACCTCTGCTCTTAGTTTTTCTATTTGTTTTTGTTTTTCTGAGACGATGTTATTGAGAGCTCGCTCCTCTATTTCATCTTCCGATGACTGGTCTTCTGTTGCATTTTTTTCATTGCTGGTAGGGAGCCCTTCTCCACCCTCGGACATATATTCAATTTCCTCGTCATCGATGACTTTGGATGACGAGGAATTAACTTTCTGCTGCATCTCGCTATTTGCTGCTTGAATTTGGGTTTCCTTTTGTATCGTCTGCCTACCATCAGCTTGCAGCTGTGCTGAGGGGGCAGGTGGACGTGCGGTGCGCTTCACCGAATTAGGAACATACTTCTGTTGCTTCCTCTTCTTCGTTAACTCGGCTGGTGGTGCCGTTGCCATTGTTGCTAGGGCATCTTTGGATGTCCCCGTTATAGCTGCCGTTGCTGGCTTTATTGGTTTTGCCTTTATTGGCTTTACCGCTGCTGATGAAACATCTTTCGATGCCCCAGTTGGTGGTGCCGTTGCTGGCATTGTATTTGGTGCTGGTGCACCACCTTTCGATGGCCCCGCACTCTTCTTTCCTTCGTCCAGATGAGTTTTATCCCACTCAATTATATTTTCGACTTCTCTATTATGAAAAAAAGCCGATAAAATATTTGACCCTGACCGGGGTTTGAACCGGCTATCTTCGGCTCCGGGATCTGCCACTTTTTTTTTTTTTAAATTCATTTTTATTTATTCATTTTTCTTATAACTATCTTAAAGCTAGACAAAAATTCATGAAAAACTATCCTACTTATCAATATCTTAAAAATAACTTACTGGCCCTAAGCGGGCGCTCTAAATTAAACAATAACTTAATGCTAATGCCTTTCGGCCTACGAACTATCTTAAAATTAATATCTTTAATTGGTTTTATTTTTTACCAAGAAAGACTTTAAAAAAAAAAACTTGGTTACTTTAACATTTATTTTTTCTTATATAAAACTTAAAGCTAATTAAAAACTAATTAAAACTAATTAAAAACTATTTAAAACTACTTAGACCTACTATAAAACTACTTACAACTACCTTAAAACTGGAACAGCCACAGCCAGCATTTTTTTTTAATTTTTTTGTTTATGTTTTTTTTTGATTTAATAATTTTTTTGTTTTAATTTTTTGGTAACATATTTTTTTTTTGTGCCACCCTGACTGTCCCTACTTAATTAATACACTTAAAACTTTGTAAGTCGGCCAAGACGAAAAAACTAAGTCAACTATATTGTATCTAATTCTTCATTAAACCACCAAAACTCTTTCTTGTTCTCGTGTTTTACCCTGTCTCTTCGGTCCCGATCGGACACAGTCCTACTGAACCGAAAGCGCTCTGCTCCGCTCTGTGCGAGGACGTCTCGACTATAAAGGAATCGCCTATCTACAGTTCTGCGGCCGACGTGGTAGATTAGCGGGACCGCCGTTCTATCCTGTATCAGCCCTCGACTGTCTAAGTAGAGGAAAGCATCGGGTGGGATAAATCCACTTAAACGCACACTCTCGTAGTAATCGGTGTTGGGGTAGTAAGCCCCAAGAATTAGGCTATTGGCTGAGGACATCGCTCTTGCAATGTGACCCCGAATCAGCTTGATTATAAAATAATCGATTCTGTTAATGTTGGCTCCATTGTATAGAATCTCGTTGGAATAATAATGTTTGTACTCCGACTCTGGTGTTCTGTGTAATCCAAGGCAGCGTCGAAGACACTATCTCTCAAACACCCGAATCTTTTCCATTTGAGATGGGGCAACGTTGAACCACACCGGGCATCCATAGGCAATCATTGGCCGGATAAGGGCCATGTAGCAAATCACCTTAACCCTGCTGTCAAGATGGCTGCTATTTAACAACCGTTTTGTCAGGGCAAAAGCTCCCCTGGCTCTGGTCAGAGCAGCATTTATATGTCTGTCGAAATACAAATACTGATCCATCCAGATGCCAAGGTACTTTACCACACTTTTATTCGCCAGTGGATGTCCATGTGGCCCTACGATCACCAGCTTGCGCCAGTTCTTTCTTGTATCCCTAGGGGCTCCACGCAATGGAGTCCTGAACAGAATGGTTTCGGATTTCTGAAAGTTGATTTTCAACTTCCAGTCATCGCAATATCGCTAAATCTTGTCGAAGTCACGCTGTAAGAGAATTCTGATGACCTCAACTGTTGGAGCTGTTCTGTACGCAATTAGATCGTCGGCATACGCTATGGCATGGGCTAGACTACCTATCAGATCGCTGGTGTAAATACTGAATAGAATCGGTGAGTTCACCGCTCCCTGTTGAAGACCATTTTTAATTTCGAAGGTTGCGGTAGAAGTTACATTGCCAATTTTGACAACAAACTTTCTACAATTGAGCATATCATAAAGCATATATAAAAGCGGTTTACTTATGCCCAGTCTGGCTAGCTTTAGATACAGACCTTCTAACCATACGGTGTCGAAAGCTTTCTCCAAGTCAACCAGACAAGCACCCGTACACTGTCTTTTAGATTTGTTCCATTGAACATCAGAAACGAGCCTAGACGCGGCATGAATGGTGTCATGTCTCGCCTTAAAACCGAACTGATTGTCCGGTATGATATTGTTGTATTTGCCCGAATTTTGTTGTCCCAATACAAATTAATAGACAACCGGTAATTTTCCTTGATCAATTGGTTGATGTTTTTAATTGACGACTTCAGTGTCCTAATCTCCAGATCGTGTGTGTCAGTAAAACGTCTGTACAAGAGTTTCAGTCTTGTCAAAAGTCCACTTTTTTGTCTGTGTAGTGCGTCGATGGTCGCGTTGCGGTACATGTCTGTGGCTTCGCGTTCTTTGTATTTTGGTATTGTTTTTTCCATTGTTCGTTGGATTGTACTGTCCATCTTTCCCAAGTAATCGTCAATTTTGGTATTTGTTAAATTCCTGTCATTTGGTGGGGATATGTTGTTCATTCGTAGTTCACTCGATAAAGCGCTGGTAAAGCGTGGCCAGCGAGTCTAACTGTAATTGTAAGAATGCACTTGCATAAACTCCTCCAACTCCTCGCTCGTTCGGAAGTTGATTACGGCAGCAAGTCTGCAGTGGTCACTGTCGTACTCGATCGTTCGTAAACAGTTTCTTGGTCGTTGACCCACAGTGTCAGTAATTGTCAGTCTTGTGTCTTTCAACAATAGATCCAGATAGGACCGCTTCTTGGAAACGAAGGCCTATCAGTAGCCAAAAGGTAGCCAACGTTGTATTGACACATCCAATTAAATAGATGGCTACCTCTCGGATTTTGTATTTGATTTCCCCAATCTACATGTTTGGCATTCAAATCACCGGCCATGAGATAGTAATTCTCTTCCGAGTTCAGTTGTAAGCATTGACAAAATTTTTCGAGCTCTGTTAAAAATTCAGTTGGCTGAGGTGATTCCGGTGCATAAACCGCAATCGCATACAACCGCTTCCCATGTTTGAGAGGAATGCATACGATACACGCCTCAAGCAACCGAACTCTGCGTACTTCACTATTATATATATACTTTATAATTTATGCCTTTTCGTACAAAGATTGCGACTCCTCCCCCAAAGAGGAGTTGGGCCGATCTCTTCGTACGATATTGTAATTATTGTTAGTCAATTTATGTTTCTGGTTCAGCTTAGTTTCGCTGGCCAAAAAACACATCAGGACTTAGATCTTTCAACAATTGATTTGCTCTACGTTCGGTTCCTAATCAATGAATTAACATTCACAGCAAGGATCTTTAAGGGCCTCTCCGACAGCGCGCCCTTAACCTATAAAATGCGATAAGCTCGGCAAAGCAGAGTATTTATTGTCTACCCTTTTCACCTGCTCACTTATCTGTTTTGAATTTCTGCTTTTTGGCTCTGTAATGGCCAGTAGCATACCTCTTATTTCGGCCTGTGCGTCCGGAGTCTTAGGCACGAGGGCCTGTGGGGCTGCCTTTGGCGCAGGCTGTTACCGTTTTGCCCCTTCCTGACGCCATTTGGGCGTAGGAAATTTGGGGATTGACGGAAATTGGTTGTATGAGGACGAGTTGATGGGCGTCTTTCTATCATCTCTGCTTGCCTTGCCGCTTTATTGTGTTTCAATTGTTGAAACGTCGGGCATCCCCGATAGTTTTCGGGGTGGGGTGCCCGTCGCCCTCGACAAAGTGCACATTTAAGTTGGGTCAATTAGACCCGTTCTGCCCGAGCTTACACTCTCCTACAATGTGGTTCTCACCACACTTAACGCAGCGTGACTGCATTTCGCAGTTTGCCGCAGTGTGGCCGACTATTTGGCAGCGCATGCATTGAAGCATGTCGCCGCGCCTCTTTAATTTGTCCCAAGTCACAAGCTGGTAGTCGAGGACGGAGATACTCCTCAGACTTTCCAGTTTGCTGCTGCTGGCAAAAGCTGAACCAGGAAGTACGGCAGATTCCGTTTCTCCCGCATGGCCTTAACTGTAGCGAACGCTTAACCCCGATAAATTCGAGATCATCGCTCGCTTTTTGGCGAAGCTCATTTAAGAGTGCCTGTGGGTCCGTGCAGGGAATCTATGAAAAACTTCATGAAAAACTATCCTACTTATCAATATCTTAAAAATAACTTACTGGCCCTAAGCGGGCGCTCTAAATTAAACAATAACTTAATGCTAATGCCTTTCGGCCTACGAACTATCTTAAAATTATATCTTTAATTGGTTTTATTTTTTACCAAGAAAGACTTTAAAAAAAAAAAAAACTTGGTTACTTTAACATTTATTTTTTCTTATATAAAACTTAAAGCTAATTAAAAACTAATTAAAACTAATTAAAAACTATTTAAAACTACTTAGACCTACTATAAAACTACTTACAACTACCTTAAAACTGGAACAGCCACAGCCAGCATTTTTTATTTTTTTTTAATTTTTTTGTTTATGTTTTTTTTTGATTTTATAATTTTTTTGTTTTAATTTTTTGGTAACATATTTTTTTTTTTGTGCCACCCTGACTGTCCCTACTTAATTAATACACTTAAAACTATGTAAGTCGGCCAAGACGAGAAAACTAAGTCAACTATATTGTATCTAATTCTTCATTAAACCACTAAAACTGGTTCTCTTGTTTTACCCTGTCTCTTCGGTCCCGATCGGACACAGTCCTACTGAACCGAAAGCGCTCTGCTCCGCTCTGTGCGAGGACGTCTCGACTATAAGGGATTCGCCTATCTACAGTTCTGCGGCCGACGTGGTAGATTAGCGGGACTGCCGTTCTATCCTGTATCAGCCCTCGACTGTCTAAGTAGAGGAAAGCATCGGGTGGGATAAATCCACTTAAACGCACACTCTCGTAGTAATCGGTGTTGGGATAGTAAGCCCCAAAAATAAGGCTATTGGCTGAGGACATCGCTCTTGCAATGTGACCCCGAATCAGCTTGATTATAAAATAATCGATTCTGTTAATGTTGGCTCCATTGTATAGAACCTCGTTGGAATAATAATGTTTGTACTCCGACTCTGGTGTTCTGTGTAATCCAAGGCAGTCGTCGAGACACTGCCTCTCAAACACCCGAATCTTTTCCATTTGAGATGGGCAACGTTGAACCACACCGGGCATCCATAGGCAATCCATTGGCCGGATAAGGGCCATGTAGCAAATCACCTTAACCCTGCTGTCAAGATGGCTGCTATAAAACAACCGTTTTGTCATGGCAAAAGCTCCCCTGGCTCTGGTCAGAGCAGCATTTATATGTCTGTCGAAATACAAATACTGATCCATCCAGATGCCAAGGTACTTTACCACACTTTTATTCGCCAGTGGATGTCCATGTGGCCCTACGATCACCAGCTTGCGCCAGTTCTTTCTTGTATCCCTAGGGGCTCCACGCAATGGAGTCCTGAACAGAAATGGTTTCGGATTTCTGAAAGTTGATTTTCAACTTCCAGTCATCGCAATATCGCTGAATCTTGTCGAAGTCACGCTGTAAGAGAATTCTGATGACCTCAACTGTTGGAGCTGTTCTGTACGCAATTAGATCGTCGGCATACGCTATGGCATGGGCTAGACTACCTATCAGATCGCTGGTGTAAATACTGAATAGAATCGGTGAGTTCACCGCTCCCTGTTGAAGACCATTTTTAATTTCGAAGGTTGCGGTAGAAGTTACATTGCCAATTTTGACAACAAACTTTCTACCATTGAGCATATCATAAAGCATATATAAAAGCGGTGTTACTTATGCCCAGTCTGGCTAGCTTTAGATACAGACCTTCTAACCATACGGTGTCGAAAGCTTTCTCCAAGTCAACCAGACAAGCACCCGTACACTGTCTTTTAGATTTGTTCCATTGAACATCAGAAACGAGCTTAGACGCGGCATGAATGGTGTCATGTCTCGCCTTAAAACCGAACTGATTGTCCGGTATGATATTGTTGTATTTGCCCGAATTTTGTTGCCCCAATACAAATTAATAGACAACCGGTAATTTTCCTTGATCAATTGGTTGATGTTTTTAATTGACGACTTCAGTGTCCTAATCTCCAGATCGTGTGTGTCAGAAAAACGTCTGTACAAGAGTTTCAGTCTTGTCAAAAGTCCACTTTTTTGTCTGTGTAGTGCGTCGATGGTCGCGTTGCGGTACATGTCTCTGGCTTCGCGTTCTTTGTATTTTGGTATTTTTTTTTCCATTGTTCGTTGGATTGTACTGTCCATCTTTTCCAAGTAATCGTCAATTTTGGTATTTGTTAAATTCCTGTCATTTGGTGGGGATATGTTGTTCATTCGTAGTTCACTCGATAAAGCGCTGGTGAAGCGTGGCCAGCGAGTCTAACTGTAATTGTAAGAATGCACTTGCATATACTCCTCCAACTCCTCGCTCGTTCGGAAGTTGAATTACGGCAGCAAGTCTGCAGTGGTCACTGTCGTACTCGATCGTTCGTAAACAGTTTCTTGGTCGTTGACCCACAGTGTCAGTAATTGTCAGTCTTGTGTCTTTCAACAATAGATCCAGATAGGAACCGCTTCTTGGAAACGAAGGCCTATCAGTAGCCAAAAGGTAGCCAACGTTGTATTGACACATCCAATTAAATAGATGGCTACCTCTCGGATTTTGTATTTGATTTCCCCAATCTACATGTTTGGCATTCAAATCACCGGCCATGAGATAGTAATTCTCTTCCGAGTTCAGTTGTAAGCATTGACAAAATTTTTCGAGCTCTGTTAAAAATTCAGTTGGCTGAGGTGATTCCGGTGCATAAACCGCAATCGCATACAACCGCTTCCCATGTTTGAGAGGAATGCATACGATACACGCCTCAAGCAACCGAACTCTGCGTACTTCACTATTATATATTACTTTATAATTTATGCCTTTTCGTACAAAGATTGCGACTCCTCCCCCCAAAGAGGAGTTGGGCCGATCTCTTCGTACGATATTGTAATTATTGTTAGTCAATTTATGTTTCTGGTTCAACTTAGTTTCGCTGGCCAAAAAACACATCAGGACTTAGATCTTTCAACAATTGATTTGCTCTACGTTCGGTCCTAATCAATGAATTAACATTCACAGCAAGGATCTTTAAGGGCCTCTCCGACAGCGCGCCCTTAACCTATAAAATGCGATAAGCTCGGCAAAGCAGAGTAGATATTGTCTACACTTTTCACCTGCTCACTTATCTGTTTTTGAATTTCTGCTTTTTGGCTCTGAATGGCCAGTAGCATACCTCTTATTTCGGCCTGTGCGTCCGGAGTCTTAGGCACGAGGGCCTGTGGGGCTGCCTTTGGCGCAGGCTGTACCGTTTTGCCCCTTCCTGACGCCATTTGGGCGTAGGAAATTTGGGGATTGACGGAAATTGTTGTATGAGGACGAGTTGATGGGCGTCTTTCTATCATCTCTGCTTGCCTTGCCGCTTTATTGTGTTTCAATTGTTGAAACGTCGGGCATCCCCGATAGTTTTCGGGGTGGGGTGCCCGTCGCCTCGACAAAGTGCACATTTAAGTTGGGTCAATTAGACCCGTTCCTGCCCGAGCTTACACTCTCCTACAATGTGGTTCTCACCACACTTAACGCAGCGTGACTGCATTTCGCAGTTTGCCGCAGTGTGGCCGAACATTTGGCAGCGCATGCATTGAAGCATGTCGCCGCGCCTCTTTAATTTGTCCCAAGTCACAAGCTGGTAGTCGAGGACGGAGATACTCCTCAGACTTTCCAGTTTGCTGCTGGGCGAAAGCTGAACCAGGAAGAACGGCAGATTCCGTTTCTCCCGCCTGGCCTTAACTGTAGCGAACGGCTTAACCCCGATAAATTCGAGATCATCGCTCGCTTTTTGGCGAAGCTCATTTAAGAGTGCCTGTGGGTCCGTGCAGGAATCTATGCCCTTTAGTAGGACCGTCTGAAACTTTTCAGTTTTTGGGGTAAAACTAAAGAACTCCGTTGTGGATTCTTTTAACAGATATTTAATGATTTTATAATCCCTAATTGAATAGCACTGAATAGCGTGCCTATCTACACTTAATCGTTTAATAGTAAAATTTGTGCCTATGGCCGACTTACATAATTTTATAGTGTCCTGTAATTCCAATTTGTATGTGTTTATAAGTGGCACCTTTTCTTTTTTTATTTGCGTTGACGACTGTGGCTGCTGCTGGTGTTCCTTCTGCTGCTGCGGTATCTGCTGCTGTTGTTTCTGCTGCTGTTGTATCTGCTGCTGTTGATTCTGCTGCTGGTTCTGCTGCTGTTCTTTCTGCTTCTGTAGTTGTTGCCTTTGCTGTTTAGGCTGCTGCTGTGGCTGTTGTTGTTGCAGCCTATTTTGTGGCTGCTCTGGTTGTTGTTTATTTTACTGGGGCTGTTAATTTGTCGGTTGCAGCTCCGCATTTTTCATTTGCTGTTGCGCTACTTTTGGTGTAGCCTGTAGCGTCTTTTTGAACTCCCGCTCCTGCCATTCTCGTTCTCTTCGAGCTTTTTGTTTGCCTTTGAGGGCCTTTACAATTTCTTGCACCTCTGCTCTTAGTTTTTCTATTTGTTTTTGTTTTTCTGAGACGATGTTATTGAGAGCTCGCTCCTCTATTTCATCTTCCGATGACTGGTCTACTGTTGCATTTTTTTCATCGCTGGTAGGGAGCCCTTCTCCACCCTCGGACATATATTCAATTTCCTCGTCATCGATGACTTTGGATGACGAGGAATTAACTTTCTGCTGCATCTCGCTATTTGCTGCTTGAATTTGGGTTTCCTTTTGTATCGTCAGCCTACCATCAGCTTGCAGCTGTGCTGAGGGGGCAGGTGGACGTGCGGTGCGCTTCACCGAATTAGGAACATACTTCTGTTGCTTCCTCTTCTTCGTTAACTCGGCTGGTGGTGCCGTTGCCATTGTTGCTAGGGCATCTTTGGATGTCCCCGTTATAGCTGCCGTTGCTGGCTTTATTGGTTTTGCCTTTATTGGCTTTACCGCTGCTGATGAAACATCTTTCGATGCCCCAGTTGGTGGTGCCGTTGCTGGCATTGTATTTGGTGCTGGTGCACCACCTTTCGATGGCCCCGCACTCTTCTTTCCTTCGTCCAGATGAGTTTTATCCCACTCAATTACATTTTCGACTTCTCTATTATGAAAAAAAGCCGATAAAATATTTGACCCTGACCGGGGTTTGAACCGGCTATCTTCGGCTCCGGGATCTGCCACTTTTTTTTTTAAATTCATTTTTATTTATTCATTTTTCTTATAACTATCTTAAAGCTAGACAAAAATTCATGAAAAACTATCCTACTTATCAATATCTTAAAAATAACTTACTGGCCCTAAGCGGGCGCTCTAAATTAAACAATAACTTAATGCTAATGCCTTTCGGCCTACGAACTATCTTAAAATTAATATCTTTAATTGGTTTTATTTTCTACCAAGAAAGACTTTTAAAAAAAAAAAACTTGGTTACTTTAACATTTATTTTTTCTTATATAAAACTTAAAGCTAATTAAAAACTAATTAAAACTAATTAAAAACTATTTAGAACTACTTAGACCTACTATAAAACTACTTACAACTACCTTAAAACTGGAACAGCCACAGCCAGCATTTTTTATTTTTTTTAAATTTTTTTGTTTATGTTTTTTTTTGATTTTATAATTTTTTTGTTTTAATTTTTTGGTAACATATTTTTTTTTTGTGCCACCCTGACTGTCCCTACTTAATTAATACACTTAAAACTATGTAAGTCGGCCAAGACGAGAAAACTAAGTCAACTATATTGTATCTAATTCTTCATTAAACCACCAAAACTGGTTCTCTTGTTTTACCCTGTCTCTTCGGTCCCGATCGGACACAGTCCTACTGAACCGAAAGCGCTCTGCTCCGCTCTGTGCGAGGACGTCTCAACTATAAAGGAATCGCCTATCTACAGTTCTGCGGCCGACGTGGTAGATTAGCGGGACCGCCGTTCTATCCTGTATCAGCCCTCGACTGTCTAAGTAGAGGAAAGCATCGGGTGGGATAAATCCACTTAAACGCACACTCTCGTAGTAATCGGTGTTGGGGTAGTAAGCCCCAAAAATTAGGCTATTGGCTGAGGACATCGCTCTTGCAATGTGACCCCGAATCAGCTTGATTATAAAATAATCGATTCTGTTAATGTTGGCTCCATTGTATAGAACCTCGTTGGAATAATAATGTTTGTACTCCGACTCTGGTGTTCTGTGTAATCCAAGGCAGCGTCGAAGACACTATCTCTCAAACACCCGAATCTTTTCCATTTGAGATGGGGCAACGTTGAACCACACCGGGCATCCATAGGCAATCATTGGCCGGATAAGGGCCATGTAGCAAATCACCTTAACCCTGCTGTCAAGATGGCTGCTATTTAACAACCGTTTTGTCAGGGCAAAAGCTCCCCTGGCTCTGGTCAGAGCAGCATTTATATGTCTGTCGAAATACAAATACTGATCCATCCAGATGCCAAGGTACTTTACCACACTTTTATTCGCCAGTGGATGTCCATGTGGCCCTACGATCACCAGCTTGCGCCAGTTCTTTCTTGTATCCCTAGGGGCTCCACGCAATGGAGTCCTGAACAGAATGGTTTCGGATTTCTGAAAGTTGATTTTCAACTTCCAGTCATCGCAATATCGCTGAATCTTGTCGAAGTCACGCTGTAAGAGAATTCTGATGACCTCAACTGTTGGAGCTGTTCTGTACGCAATTAGATCGTCGGCATACGCTATGGCATGGGCTAGACTACCTATCAGATCGCTGGTGTAAATACTGAATAGAATCGGTGAGTTCACCGCTCCCTGTTGAAGACCATTTTTAATTTCGAAGGTTGCGGTAGAAGTTACATTGCCAATTTTGACAACAAACTTTCTACCATTGAGCATATCATAAAGCATATATAAAAGCGGTTTACTTATGCCCAGTCTGGCTAGCTTTAGATACAGACCTTCTAACCATACGGTGTCGAAAGCTTTCTCCAAGTCAACCAGACAAGCACCCGTACACTGTCTTTTAGATTTGTTCCATTGAACATCAGAAACGAGCTTAGACGCGGCATGAATGGTGTCATGTCTCGCCTTAAAACCGAACTGATTGTCCGGTATGATATTGTTGTATTTGCCCGAATTTTGTTGTCCCAATACAAATTAATAGACAACCGGTAATTTTCCTTGATCAATTGGTTGATGTTTTTAATTGACGACTTCAGTGTCCTAATCTCCAGATCGTGTGTGTCAGTAAAACGTCTGTACAAGAGTTTCAGTCTTGTCAAAAGTCCACTTTTTTGTCTGTGTAGTGCGTCGATGGTCGCGTTGCGGTACATGTCTCTGGCTTCGCGTTCTTTGTATTTTGGTATTGTTTTTTCCATTGTTCGTTGGATTGTACTGTCCATCTTTTCCAAGTAATCGTCAATTTTGGTATTTGTTAAATTCCTGTCATTTGGTGGGGATATGTTGTTCATTCGTAGTTCACTCGATAAAGCGCTGGTGAAGCGTGGCCAGCGAGTCTTACTGTAATTGTAAGAATGCACTTGCATATACTCCTCCAACTCCACGAGCTCGTTCGGAAGTTGAATTACGGCAGCAAGTCCGCAGTGGTCACTATCGTACTCGATCGTTCGTAAACAGTTTCTTGGTCGTTGACCCACAGTGTCAGTAATTGTCAGTCTTGTGACTTTCAACAATAGATCCAGACAACTCATTTTAATGTGGCCCCTTTCCTATTCTTCTCAGCCCATCCCCCATGGTACTTTTTAGATATTTATATCTTCATTTTTTTTTTTTTTTTTTTTTTTTTTTTTTTGACTATGGTTGACATCCCATCGACTGATAAAAGGATTGCTTTATAAAAAAAACGCTTGAAATTTAGTAATTTTGTTGATTCGATGAGCAGATCCATCGGTCAAATTTCCAAATTGATCCCGAAACTTGCAATGCCAAACGGTTGCTCAACAAAGATAGAAAATACGTGTACAATATTTGAACCTCATATTTTGGTTTTACTGAAGGACTACCTACTAGATAAAAATTTCCAAAAATGAGTTCAAAATGCAATTTTTTTGAAATGCAAAACTATTGTAATTTTTGACTATTGAAATTTATTGAAGCAAGAATAGGAAAACTCGATAGGAGTTGTTATAAAAACCGAGATTTTAATAAATTATTATCTCGAATTAAGAATTTTCTCATCGAATATCTTTGGGTCGGAAACCGATCTTGAACTTTGGATTTTTTTCTTATCTCGCCCCACGTTGGGCGCCAAATTATGTAATAGTTATCTTATATAAAAAAAAAACTTTGATCTACAAATGCAAATCTTGTATCTATCGCAAAGCAACTTTAAGATGCATTTCTATTTCACCGGCGTATAACTCCTGTCGGGTATGGAGTGGTTCTTATTAGTATTGTGCTCCAATAGATACGGGGCGATAACTAATGCCACAATTAATTATGAATGCATCAGAATAAAAAAATTTTAATCTTAATTGAACTTACTTACAATCCCTTATCACCCCATGACCGTCAAAAATGAGATGATTTGATGGAATTCACCCCTTTCTTTACCCCTTCCAACCTTGACCGACAACTCATTTTAATGTGGCCCCTTTCCTATTCTTCGCAGCCCATCCCCCAGTCACCCATGGTACTTTTTAGATATTTATATCTTCATTTTTTTTTTATTTTTTTTTATCTTATTAAAAAAAATCATTTTTATGTTTACTTTTTATCATTGAATTTAATTGAATGAATTTTTATTTTTATTTCATTTTTTTTTTTTTATTTATACATATTCGAATTTTGAATACTTAACTAATATGAAAATAAATGAATACTTCCTTAACAAATAAATGAATACTTACTTAACAAAAAAAATGAAAAAGAGGCCTCTAAACGATATATCTGAATATTTTTTTTTTTTTTTTGAACTTAATTTTACTTAATAATTACTTATTTGACAGTTTTACATTTGATTGATATAAATTTTTGAATATGACCGGAACCGGCAACTGATGTCGTAATTGATCCATGGGTTATTTATATTTTATTGTCTTTTAGTTAGTCTCCGTTTAATTTTAATTTTCCATCACGTGGTAGATAAGTAGGTATAAAAGGTAAGTATATTTTTTCTTTAATATCTTTTATTTTTATTTCACACATGGCAGGTAAGTATAAGGGTTAGTATTTCTTTTCTTTTAAATACCTTTTTTTTATAACACATGGCAGGTAAGTAGGTAGAAAAAGGTAAGTATATTTTTTCTTTAATAACTTTTTTTTTTTATTTCAACACATGGCAGGTAAGTATAAGGGTTAGTATTTCTTTTCTTTTAAATACTTTTTTTTTATAACACATGGCAGGTAAGTATGTAAAAAAGGTAAGTATATTTTTTCTTTAATATCTTTTTTTTTTTTTTTATTTCACACATGGCAGGTAAGTATAAAGGGTTAGTATTTCTTTTCTTTTAAGTACTTTTTTTTTATATCACATGGCAGGTAAGTAGATAAAAAAAGGTAAGTATATTTTTTCTTTAATATCTTTAATATTTTATTTCACTTTTGCAATAACTCAGAATTGTACCGAAATGATGCTACCAATACTTGAAAACAATAACAGTTGGTTACTCAAATAATAACCAATCACAATGTAATACCGCGCGTCGGCTGCAATCTCCAGTCACCACACATAACAGCTTGTTGAATACAAAAAGGGGAGAATGAAGAAATGCGCAATTAAAATATCGGTAAGTTCTTTACATAGGAATTTTTATTTTTATGTATTGATGTGTATAGCGCATAGAGACGGCAGCCTAAAAACCACCACCACAGCGACGGACATGATTCAACTAGCACATGGCAGGTAAGTAGATAAAAAAAGGTAAATATATTTTTTTTTAATATCTTTAATATTTTATTTCACACATGGCAGGTAAGTAGATAAAAAAAGGTAAGTATATTTTTTTTTAATATCTTTAATATTTTATTTCACACATGGCAGGTAAGTAGATAAAAAAAGGTAAGTATATTTTTTCTTTAATATCTTTAATATTTTATTTCACAATGGCAGGTAAGTATAAGGGATAGTATTTCTTTTCTTTTAAATATTTTTTTTTTATATCACATGGCAGGTAAGTAGGTAAAAAAGGTAAGTATATTTTTTTTTAATATCTTTAATATTTTATTTCACACATGGCAGGTAAGTAGATAAAAAAAGGTAAGTATATTTTTTTTTAACATCTTTAATATTTTATTTCACACATGGCAGGTAAGTAGATAAAAAAGGTAAGTATATTTTTTTTTAATATCTTTAATATTTTATTTCACACATGGCAGGTAAGTAGATAAAAAAAGGTAAGTATATTTTTTCTTTAATATCTTTAATATTTTATTTCACAATGGCAGGTAAGTATAAGGGATAGTATTTCTTTTCTTTTAAATATTTTTTTTTTTATATCACATGGCAGGTAAGTAGGTAAAAAAGGTAAGTATATTTTTTGTTAATATCTTTAATATTTTATTTCACACATGGCAGGTAAGTAGATAAAAAAAGGTAAGTATATTTTTTTTAATATCTTTAATATTTTATTTCACAATGGCAGGTAAGTAGATCAAAAAAGGTAAGTATATTTTTTCTTTAATATCTTTAATATTTTAATTAATTTTTATTTTATCCAACAAACAAAAAAAAAAATAAAACAAATAAAAAAAAAACTAAATTGGACCAGCAAGGGACGGGACTTGTTGTCCTCATCAACTCCAATTTCCGACTGACTCTTAAATTTGTCATTTTCTTTCTATTGCACTTTTGCAATAACTCAGAATTGTACCGAAATGATGCTACCAATACTTGAAAACAATAACAGTTGGTTACTCAAATAATAACCAATCACAATGTATTACCGCGCGTCGGCTGCAATCTCCAGTCACCACACATAACAGCTTGTTGAATACGAAAATGGGAGAATGAAGAAATGCGCAATTAAAATATCGGTAAGTTCTTTACATAGGAATTTTTTTTTTTTTTATTGATGTGTATAGCGCATAGAGACGGCAGCCTAAAAACCACCACCACAGCGACGGACATGATTCAACTAGCACACAAATTATAGTTAAAGAAACTTGCAGGGTATGCCAATATTGTTTGGCACGAGAAAGATTTTCTCATAAAATTTTTTTGTGTATTTACTGATTACATCCTTGGAAACGAAGGCCTATCAGTAGCCAAAAGGTAGCCAACGTTGTATTGACACATCCAATTAAATAGATGGCTACCTTTCGGATTTTGTATTTGATTTCCCCAATCTACATGTTTGGCATTCAAATCACCGGCCATGAGATAGTAATTCTCTTCCGAGTTCAATTGTAAGCATTGAAAAAGTTTTTCAAGCTCTGTTAAAAATTCAGTTGGCTGGGGTGATTCCGGTGCATAAGCCGCAATCGCATACATCCGCTTCCCATGTTTGAGAGGAATGCATACGATACACGCCTCAAGCAACCGAACTCTGCGTACTTCACTATTATATATTACTTTATAATTTATGCCTTTTCGTACAAAGATTGCGATTCCTCCCCCCAAAGTGGAGTTGGGATGATCTCTTCGTACGATATTGCAATTATTGTTAGTCAATTTATGTTTCTGGTTCAGCTTAGTTTCGCTGGCCATAAACACATCAGGACTCTGATCTTTCAACAATTGGAATAGATTTGCTCTACGTTCGGTCCTAATCAATGAATTTACATTCACAGCAAGGATCTTTAAGGACCTCTCCGGCAGCGCGCCCTTAACCTATAAAATGCGATAAGCTCGGCAAAGCAGAGTGTCTACCCTTTTCGCCTGCTCACTTATCTGTTTTTGAAGTCACTGCTATTTGGCTCTGAATGGCCAGTAGCAAACCTCTTATTTCGGCCTGTGCGTCCGGAGCCTTAGGCACAAGAGCCTGTGGGGCTGCCTTTGGCGCAGGCTGTACCGTTTTTCCCTTTCCGGACGCCATTTGGGCGTAGGAAATTTGGGGATTGACGGAAATTGTTGTTTGAGGACGCGTTGGTGGGCGTCTTTCTATCATCTCTGCTTGCCTTGCCGCTTTATTGTGTTTCATTTGCTGAAACGTCGGACATCCCCTATAGTTTGCGGGGTGCCCGTCGCCTCGGCAAAGTGCACATTTAAGTTGGGTCAATTCGACCCTTTCCTGCCCGAGCTTACACTCTCCTAAAATGTGGTTCTCACCACACTTGACGCAGCGCGACTGCATTTCGCAGTTTGCCGCAGCATGGCGGAACCTTTGGCAGCGCATGCATTGAAGCATGTCGCCGCGCCTCTTTAATTTATCCCAAGTCACAAGCTGGTAGTCGAGGACGGAGATACTCCTCAGACTTTCCAGTTTGCTGCTGGGCGAAAGCTGTACCAGGAAGAACGGCAGATTCCGTTTCTCCCGCCTGGCCTTAACTGTAGCGAACGGCTTAACCCCGTTAAATTCGAGATCGTCGCCCGTTTTTTGGTTTATCTTGCTGGGGCTGCACAGTTGTCGGTTGCGGCTCCGCATTTTTTGTTTGCAGTTGCGCTACTTTTGGTGGAGCCTGTAGCGACTTTTTAGCTTCACGCTCCTGCTTTTCTCGCTATCTTCGCGCTTCTTGCTTGTATTTGAGGGCCTTAACAATCTCCTGCACCTCTGCTCGTAACTGCTCTATTTGCTTTTGTTTTTTCTCAACTATGCTATTGAGAGCTTGCTCCTGGGTTTCCTCCTCTTCCGATGCCAGATTTATGAGTACCTCTTGGTCATCGCTGGTACAGAGCCCTTATCCACCCTCGGACATGTACTCTATTTCCTCGTCATCGATGTCTTTCGATGCCGAGGAATTAATTGTCTGTATTTTCGCTGCTGCTGTTTGCCTTTCATCTCGCACCGTCTTCCCCCCATCACCTGGCAGCTGAGCTGAAGTGGCAATCGGACGGCGCTTAACCAAATTCGGCACATAATTTAGTTTTTTCCTCTTGTTTGCTATCTCTGGTGGTATCTTAGCTCTTGTTGCTAGGGCATCTTTTGATGTCCCCTCTATGTCTGCCGTTGTGGACTTTGTTGTTGTTGCCTTCACTGGCTTATCTGCTGAGACATCTTTCGATGTCCCAGTTGCTGGTGACGTTGGTGGCATTGTTGTTTGTGCTGGTACACCACCTTTCGATGGCCCCGCACTCTGTTTTCCTTCCAAATGAGTTCTATCCCACTCTATAATGCTTTACACTTCCCTGTTATGGAAAAAAGCGGATAAAATATTGGATCCCGACTGGGGGTTGAACCGGCTATCTTCGGCTCCGGGATCGGCCACTTTTTTTTTTTTTTAAATTCATTTTTATTTTCGTTTAACTTATAACTACCTTAATGCTAGACAAAAATTCATAAAAACTAGCCTACTTATAAATATCTTACAACTAACTTACTGGCCCTAGGCGGGCGCTCTAAGTTAAACAATATCCTAATACTAATGCCTTTCGGCCTAAGAACTAATTATATACTAATATCTTTCTAGTTTTATTTTTCACCAAGAAAGATTGCAAAAAAACTTGGTATCCATATCATTTTCTTTTATTTTTTATATAAAACTTACATACTACCCAAAAATATTTTAAAACTAATTAAAACTACTAAGACTACTTAAAAACTACTATAAAACTACTTATAACTACCTTTGTATTTTTTTTTGTTTGATTTTGTTGTTTTATAATTTTTTTTTTTTTTTTTGTGCCACCCTTACTGTCCCTACTTAAATCTTATAAACCTAAAACTATGTAAGTCGACCAAGGCCAGAACTATATCTGAGTCAACCTTAAAAATTATTATTTTCAGCATTAGGCCACCAAAACTGGCTCTCCTGCTTCACCCTATCTCTTCGGTCCCTATCAGACACAGTCCTACTGAACCGAAGTCGCTCAGCTCCACCTTGTGCGATGACGTCTCGACTATAAAGAAGTCGCCTATCCACAGTTTTACGGCAGACGTGGTAGATAAGCGGAACCGCCTCTCTATCCTGTATCAGCCCCCGACTGTCTAAATAGAAGAATGCGTTAGGTGGAATATAACCGCTCAAACGCACACTCTCAAAGTATTCGTTGTTGGGGTAGTAAGCCCCAAAAATTAAGCTATTAGCTGAGCACATCGCTCTTGCAATGTGACCCCGAATCAGTTTGAGTATAAAATTATCGATTCTGTTAATGTTGGCTCCATTGTATAGAACCTCGTTGGAACAATAATGTTTGTACCCCGACTCTGGTGTTCTGTGTAATCCAAGGCAGCGTCAAAGACACTATCTCTCAAACACCCGAATCTTTTCCATTTGAGATGGGGCAACGTTGAACCACACCGGGCATCCATAGGCAATCATTGGCCGGATAAGGGCTATGTAGCAAATCACCTTAACCCTACTATCAAGACGGCTGCTAAAAAACAACCGTTTTGTCAGGGCAAAAGCTCCCCTGGCTCTGGTCAGAGCAGCATTTATATGTCTGTTGAAATACAAATACTGATCCATCCAGATGCCAAAGTACTTTACTACCTGTGGATGTCCATGTGGCCCTACGAACACCAGCTTGCGCCAGTTCTTTCTTGTATCCCTAGGGGCACCATGCAATGGAGTCCTGAACATAATAGTTTCTGATTTCTGGACGTTGATTTTCAACTTCCAGTCATCGCAATATCGCTGAATCTTGTCGAAGTCACGCTGTAAAAGAATTCTGATGACCTCAACTGTTGGGGCTGTTCTGTACGCAATTAGATCGTCGGCATACGCTATGGCATGGGCTAGACTACCTATCAGATCGCTGGTGTAAATACTGAATAGAATCGGTGAGTTCACCGCTCCCTGCTGAAGACCATTTTTAATTTCGAAGGTTGCGGTAGAAGCTACATTGCCAATTTTGACAACAAACTTTCTACAATTGAGCATATCATAAAGCATATATAAAAGCGGTTTACTTATGCCCAGTCTGGCTAGCTTTAGATACAGACCTTCTAACCATACGGTGTCGAAAGCTTTCTCCAAGTCAACCAGACGAGCACCCGTACACTGTCTTTTAGATTTGTTCCATTGGACATCAGAAACGAGCTTAGACGCGCCATGAATGGTGTCAATTCCCGCCTTAAAGCCGAACTGATTGTCCGGTATGATATTGTTGTCCTCCGCCCACTTGGAGAGTGCTCTATTTATAACTTTCTCAAATACCTTACTGATACCCGGAAGAAGACTTATCGACCGGAGATTCGCCGGATTGGAGTTGCCCTTTCCCTTTTTCGGGAGAGGATTAACCACAGCTGTTTGCCACCGCCCTGGATAATATGCATTATTCAGAGCGTTGTTAAACAGTGTGGCATAAATGTCAACTGCTTCCTGAGGCAGATGTCGCAGTACAACGTTGGATATACCATCGATTCCTGCTGACTTCTTTTTCTTTAATGAAGCGAAGATGAGCTGGAGCTCAACTTTCGAAATTAACAGGCAATTAGCCCCGTTTCGCTCGGCGATGGTGGCGTTTGCCAAGTGTTCTTCATTGAACCCGGTGAAACCGAGATTCTCTGATCGCCATTGCGTCATTTGATTTCGAAGGTAGAAGTGGTGAAGCAAGGCTCTGTTCTCCAGGTCATGGTTCGGGCGAATACTAGCATTCACCTTTTACACTTGCTGGAAAGCAGCCCCCACAGCCTCCACTTTCTCACGAGGATCATCGATTATAAAGAGGTCATCGTCAAAGACGGCTTCGTCTGGATCTATGCCTGCTATCAGGAGTATGTCTCTGTTCTCTGTCGTTCTCTGAAGCTTAAGACACGGAAGTTCGTTCTGATCATTCCGTCTAAATATTTTATTAATTTGAGGAAACATACTCGGGTCACTAGAATTAACGGCCCGAATTTTGTTGTCCCAGTACAAATTAATAGACAACCGGTAGTTTTCTCTGATCAGTTGGTTGATGTTTTTGATAGACGACTTCAGTGTCCTAATCTCCAGATCGTGTCTGTCAGTAAATCGTCTGTACAAGAGTTTCAGTCTTGTCAAAAGTCCACTTTTTTGTTTGTGTAGTGCGTCGATAGTTGCGTTGCGGTACATGTCGGTGGCTTCGCGTTCTTTGTATTTCGGTATTGTTTTTTCCATTGTTCGTTGGATTGTACTGTCCATTTTTTCCAGGTAATCGTCAATTTCGGTATTTGTTAAATTCCTGTCATTTGGTGGGGATATATTGTTAGTACCTAGTTCGCTCGATAAAGCGCTGGTGAAGCGTGGCCAGCGAGTCTTACTGTAGTTGTAAGAATGCACTGGCACATACTCTTCCAACTCCACGAGCTCGTTCGGAAGTTGAATTACGGCAGCAAGTCCGCAGTGGTCACTGTCGTACTCTATCGTTCGTAAACAGTTTCTAGGTGGTTGACCCACAGTGTCAGTAATAGTCAGTCTTGAGTCCTTAAGCAATAGATCCAGATAGGAACCGCTTCTTGGAAACGAAGGCCTATCAGTAGCCAGAAGGTCGAGCATATACTCAACGTTGTATTGATTCATCCAATTAAATAAATGGCTACCTCTCGGATTTTGTATTTGATTTCCCCAATCTACATGTTTGGCATTCAAATCACCGGCCATGAGATAGTAATTCTCTTCCGAGTTCAGTTGTAAGCATTGAAAAAGTTTTTCGAGCTCTGGTAAACGAATTTTCAACAAAAACATTTGGAAACGTAACGAATACACACCTACTCCTATTTGTGAAACTGTTTGCTTTAAAGAAAAAGTTTAAATAGACAAGAAGTGTCATTTTACTTAATGAATCTTACCGCATAATGCAAAATTCAATAATGTCCATGTCTAATTCTTATAACCTCCATAAAATAATCCATAAAACTGAGTCTATATCCAACTCAAAGTGATTAAAATTGCATGAAAATTACCTACATGTATCCATATCCATATAAATCCTAAGCTGATTATCTATGTACCTACATATGTGTTGCTGCGTTCCTGTAATCCTTTACTGATGTGTATAATTTGACATTGTTCCAGTTTCAATATTTTCTTTTGTTATTTATAGTTTTAATTTGATTTGTTCATTTCTTTTCTCATATAATTATCTTAAAGTACCTATAATTTTGTTCTTAATGACATAATTACTTAATTTCTAATTTTTCAATTTTTGTTTTGTTCATATCCATTTCTATCGTTTAATCATTGATATTTATTATGTACTTACATAAATAAGGATATCTATGAGTAAAATAATTTGTGATTTCTTTTTGTTCATTGCCTGTTAATTCCCTCAGTGTGTTTGTTTGTGTGTTACTTTTATTACCCTACAGGTCAAAAGTTACGCTGGATCCCAATACTATGCGCACAAGTAAGAGGATAAAGGTATGTTTCTATGTTGTTTCTTTTTCATAAAATTCCTGCTTATTATTTTTCAAACTGAAGGCATTCAACTCTGGCATTTACCCCGTTTACAAACAGAATCGAGAGCTCGAGTTGGATTAGGGTCGGATTTTCGACCCAGGTGTTGCGTCACGTGAGTTGAGAGCCCCATTTGAAGTTGAGTTGATATGGTGTTAAGATTACATTTAATTGAATGGCAACAATATATTTATTTTACACAAAAACAGTTCAAATTTAATTAATTTTAGTACATACTTCACATAGCTATCAAAACAAATAAATAATTTTACTCGCACATGTGCAAAAACACTGTGGTGAACACATCCTCAAGACCGACTCTTCGACCCAGGTTTTTTATCAACAATTTCGACTCGACTCCGCTCCTGAAGTGGAATCGAGTTGGTTGAAACTCATTTCAAGTCAACGCAGGTATACAAAGGTGCCAAGCGAGCTTGGAGCTCGCTCGAATACCTCATCTGAACGGGGTAATTCAACTTGAAAATTTAAAGATTTTTCTTTAGTTTTTAATCACTAAAGGATGCGAACAAACTTTGTGGTTACAGATATTAATTATAGTTTTTTAACAATTCCTTATTGACCGCAATAAATCATAAATAAAAAACAACACAATAATTTAATTATTTAAACGTCGAGTTTTATTTTACACAGAATGCATTTCGGTCTAGTTTGCACACCATCTTCAGCGAAATACGCAAATACAATACAAAAGAAAGATAACAATAAAAATTCCCAAACAAAACAACGAGAGACAAAGAAATTGTAAAGGTTTGACATTTTGATACAATTTTTTAAGATGTAAACAAATTGGAAGAAAGAAAAAATGGAAAAATTTTAACAAAACATTATTTAGCAAGACCAAATAAAAAAGACTCTATCGGGCTATTGTCAATATTCATTAAATCGTTTGTAATTGAGATATATGCAGATTCATAAGCATCTAATTTAGAAGGATATTCAACAGTTTTAAGTAATTTGTAGTTTTTATCAATAGGTTTCATGTAGTGTGGTTTGTCGTTTTGTAAATTAAAAGTGTGAGCTGCCACTGCTTTGCTGACATCCTTCTTTTCGATGTAACGACGATGTTCTTCGATGCGGCATTTAACCGCGCGTCTTGTTTGTCCAATGTATTTTTGTTGGCAGTCTGGACAGGTGATTTGATAGATTCCACTCTTTTCTTGATATGGTTTCTTATATTTCGTTGAACCTAATAAAGTACGTAACTTGTTGTTGCTTGTGTGAATGATGCTCATATCAGCTTGTTTAAATGTGTGATTAAGCCGATTCGTAATGCTCGGTACATAGGTCATAGAAACACGACGGTCGTTTGAATTTTTAGTTTGAGTAAAAAGGGTGGAAATATTTTCTTTTCTCACCTTATCTGAATACCTTTTCACAATACTATCGATGAGCGATTTTTTATACCCATTAATTTGGGATAAATGAACTATGTGTTCATATTCGTGCTTAAAATCTGTGGTGGTAAGGGGTAAGCGACACATTCGGTAGATCATTGAATTGAAAGCTGCGATTTTGTTTTGATGTGTACAGAAAGAGTCCGCCGTTATGTAACGATCTGTTGTTGTTGATTTTCTATACACAGAAAAATTAACTCTCCGTCCAGTTCGTTTGATTTTAGGATCTAGAAATGCAAGTGAATGATCGTTTTCGTTTTCAATTTCGTAGGTAAATTTTATGCTTTTAAATCGCTGGTTAATTGTGGTAAAAATTTGGTTGACCTGGGATATTTTAACCACCGCAAACGTGTCGTCAACATAGCGCCACCAAATCCTTGGAAGTAATCCTTCATTCTTCAGGTCTCTCTCTAGCTTTGACATGAAAGCTTCAGCTACAAGTGGCGAGAGACTATTGCCCATACTGCATCCAAAATCATTATGATAAAACTTATCTCTGAATTGGAAACAATTGTACTTCATGCAATTTTTAATGGCGAAAATATATGCATCAATTTGTTCAGTAGATAAATTAAACTTTTGCAGGTGTTGTTTAATCGAAGCTATAGCTAAATCTACAGGTACACTGGGAAAGAGGGCAGTAACATCAAAATAGATCATAACTTCATCGTCTTCTATTTCGATGACTTTTGTTTTTTCCACCAAACCCAAACTATTTTTTATTGAGAAACCTTCAAAGTCTTATGTATGGATTACCCAAAGTACACAAGCCCGGCGAAAAGATGCGAAAAATTGTGTCTTGCGTTAGTTCACCTTTCGCGAAAATAGCCAAATGGGCCGTATCAAATTTGAAACAGTTTGGTGACTTTGAAGGTTTCTCAATAAAAAATAGCTTGGATTTTGTGGAAAAAACAAAAGACATCGAAATAGAAGACGATGAAGTTATGATCTATTTTGATGTTACTGCCCTCTTTCCCAGTGTACCTGTAGATTTAGCTATAGCTTCGATTAAACAACACCTGCAAAAGTTTAATTTACCTACTGAACAAATTGATGCATATATTTTCGCCATTAAAAATTGCATGAAGTACAATTGTTTCCAATTCAGAGAAGTTTTATCATAATGATTTTGGATGCAGTATGGGCAATAGTCTCTCGCCACTTGTAGCTGAAGCTTTCATGTCAAAGCTAGAGAGAGACCTGAAGAATGAAGGATTACGTCCAAGGATTTGGTGGCGCTATGTTGACGACACGTTTGCGGTGGTTAAAATATCCCAGGTCAACCAAATTTTTACCACAATTAACCAGCGATTTAAAAGCATAAAATTTACCTACGAAATTGAAAACGAAAACGATCATTCACTTGCATTTCTAGATCTTAAAATCAAACGAACTGGACGGAGAGTTAATTTTTCTGTGTATAGAAAATCAACAACAACAGATCGTTACATAACGCACACTCTTTCTGTACACATCAAAACAAAATCGCAGCTTTCAATTCAATGATCTACCGAATGTGTCGCTTACCCCTTACCACCACAGATTTTAAGCACGAATATGAACACATAGTTCATTTATCCCAAATTAATGGGTATAAAAAATCGCTCATCGACAGTATTGTAAAAAGGTATTCAGATAAGGTGAGAAAAGAAAATATTTCCACCCTTTTTACTCAAACTAAAAATTCAAACGACCGTCGTGTTTCTATGACCTATGTACCGAGCATTACGAATCGGCTTAATCACACATTTAAACAAGCTGATATGAGCATCATTCACACAAGCAACAACAAGTTACGTACTTTATTAGGTTCAACGAAAGATAAGAAACCATATCAAGAAAAGAGTGGAATCTATCAAATCACCTGTCCAGACTGCCAACAAAAATACATTGGACAAACAAGACGCGCGGTTAAATGCCGCATCGAAGAACATCGTCGTTACATCGAAAAGAAGGATGTCAGCAAAGCAGTGGCAGCTCACACTTTTAATTTACAAAACGACAAACCACACTACATGAAACCTATTGATAAAAACTACAAATTACTTAAAACTGTTGAATATCCTTCTAAATTAGATGCTTATGAATCTGCATATATCTCAATTACAAACGATTTAATGAATATTGACAATAGCCCGATAGAGTCTTTTTTATTTGGTCTTGCTAAATAATGTTTTGTTAAAATTTTTCCATATTTTCTTTCTTCCAATTTGTTTACATCTTAAAAAATTTTATCAAAATGTCAAACCTTTACAATTTCCTTGTCTCTCGTTGTTTTGTTTGGGAAATTTTATTGTTATCTTTCTTTTGTATTGTATTTGCGTATTTCGCTGAAGATGGTCTGCAAACTAGACCGAAATGCATTCTGTGTAAAATAAAACTCGACGTTTAAATAATTAAATTATTGTGTTGTTTTTTATTTATGATTTATTGCGGTCAATAAGGAATTGTTAAAAAACTATAATTAATGAACTTGCAAAGTTTGCTAGTTCGTTAGTGATGCCACCTTATAAATAATATTTTGTTATTTGAAAAGAAATAACAAAAAAATAATAAGAAAATAATTTAATATAGTTTATAAAACTTAAGTGTATAATAAACATATGTACACATATAATTCAATAGGTAAATGTTTAAGTAAGTTTTAATAAATAATAATTGTTTGTAACAAACATTTTAAAATGAATTTTGAATATTGATTATTCGTTTAAAGTTATTTTGTTTCAAAAATATTTTGTTTGTTTGCTTGATACAACTTCCTGAGAAGATGGAAGATTAATTATTTCGGTAAGAGTGATTCATGGCAGACAGGACATGAGACTTCTCTGATTTGGAGTTTCCGCAGGAAAGGCTTTGGGCCTATGTTTAGGGGCTGTCGCAAATTATGAGCACGCAACAGCCAAGGTGTCCCTATCGGTGATGAGATTGGCAAAGGAGAGGAATGCTCAAGGGTATACAAAAACACCAAAGATACCCGTGCAGTGAAAGGACGAGTAGGGTAATCCGCTAGGAAAATTCTTCGTTTGCATACAATCATCCTTTAAATCATTTCAGTGTAACGCAATCATTTCACTTGTCCGTTTTGTCCGTTTGATTATTTTTACCATTAAGAGTACTAGTTTATTTCAATTTTGCTTTTTCTTTTCTTGTTTATTATTTCCTTTTTGTTTTAGATCAGGCATGAATTATGTACGGTAGTCCAGACAGGCGGGCCAAAAGAACCCACCCCGCATCCGACGAGCTAAGCAATACATGCAAGCATGCCTGACCTGGTCTTGTCTTCTGGACGCCCTTCCATTCGTTTGTTTCTACAGAACCTGTATCTGTAGGATAGAAGGTTGGTTGGTTGTTGTCTATACCGTTACAAGTCCAACAACCTAAACAAAATAATAACCACCAAGAGACAACAAATGATACCAAAATATTCCAAAACACACCAAGAGTCACCAATAGACAACAAAGACACCAAAAGATTCCAAAACATACCAAGAGACACCAAGAGACACCAAGAGACACCAAAAGACAACATAAGACACCAAAAGATTCCAAAACACACCCAGAGACACCAAAAGATACCAAAAGACACCAAAAGACGTTCTAAATCATTGGATCATTAAAACCAACCCTAAAATTCCTGACCAGGAATCATACTGTAGGTATAATTTGCAGCACATCAGTGCAACTTATTTTATAAATACGTCGGTAGCCATCTACTTAAAACATGTGTCTAAGAAAGGCAACAACAATTCTTACTGAAGAGCTCAATTGTTGTTATCAGAGCGAAACACATCTGCACTATAGGTCGCAAAAACCTTCCAAATTAATATTTCATATTAAAAAGTGCACTTAACAAAAAACAAAAACAATTTTTCTAAACTCATTTGCACTATAGGTCGCAAAAGCCTTCCGAATAAATATTTCATAGTGCACTTATTAAAAAACAAAAACAATTTTTCTATTGTTATTGTTTGTCCAACCAAATTCCCCTGGAAATTATATAATTTGCAGCTCATCAGTGCAGCTTATTTTATAAATACGTCGGTAGCCATCGACTTAAAACATGTGTCTAAGAAAGGCAACAACAATTCTTACTAAAGCGCTCAATTGTTGTTATCAGAGCGAAACACATCTGCACTATAGGTCGCAAAAACCTTCCAAATTAATATTTCATATTAAAAAGTGCACTTAACAAAAAACAATTTTTCTATTCTTATTGTTTATCTTCTTCTTATTAATATGCCAGACCACAGGCAATTACAACAACTATCTAGGTGCAAGAATTTAACCAAATTCCCCTGGAAATTATATAATTTGCAGCACATCAGTGCAGCTTACTTAAAAATACGTCGGTATCCATCGACTAAAAACATGTGTCTAAGAAAGGCATCAACAACTCTACTGAAGAGCTCAATTGTTGTTGTCAGAGCGAAATACATCTGCACTATAGGTCGCAAAACCCTTACAAATTAATATTTCATATTAATAAGTGCAAGAACTTTTAGCATCAAAACCTGCTCAAGTGACTACTTCACCAAATGATTATGAGTTACGCATACCTCAAGCTGCTTCGATTCCTCCACCTCGTTTTCAACAACAAGAAACACCCTCTGCTTTTGTCCAACAGCCACAAACACCGAATTGTGATAATCTACCCGCTGAAGATTTCTTATCTCGCTTGGACAATATGCATCTTTCTGATCCATCGACAGCTTCTAGGAGACCTTCTCCTCCTCATGTCAATGATCCTTCTGACGGCGGTTTAGGAACTACAAGATCGAAAATACAAAGTTGCCATAAGTGGGGACTAAATAAATATGATAGCTTAAACATGCAGGTTGATGAGTTCTTTCTTAGGATAGAGAGAGCGAAGAAGTCTTATGATGTATCCTGGCAAGAAATTGTCTCTCATTTCCATCAATTTGTTACGGGCCGAGCTGAAGACTGGTTTTGGGTGTTCATTAAAACTCATCCTTCAGCTGACTGGTTAACGTTGCGCTTAGCACTTATTGATCAGTTTCGTACCCTCGAAACTGATACAGAATTATCCAGAAAATTGTATGACAGACGTCAAGGTCCAAATGAGAAATTCGACGATTTCTATATGGACATATATAAAATGAACACTAGACTCCATATACCCAAACCAGACTTTGAGCTTATTTCATTTATACAACAAAATACCAGTAGACGAATAGGCGAATTGTTGTTAACTTAGCAAACATCAAATCTGCAACAGATGGTCTATATCTGCAGGAAAATTGAAAAATACGACCAAGATAGTCTGAAAAGTAAAATACATCCAGTTCCCCAATATCGTAGAGCAGTTAACGAAGTGAACTTTAAGGAAACACATTTTTTACCTGTAGTTGATGACTCTGTGGAGGCAGTACAGTTAAAAAGGGACCTTAGTTCTTACACTTGTTGGAACTGCAAGACGGTCGGTCACAGTTACATAGAATTTTCTGCTTCTCAAAGGTCTCTTTTTTGCTTCAGATGTGGAAAAGAGGTTACCACATCTCCTAGATGCCCTAACCCGAAATGTCCGGGAAACTTCAGGAAGAGCAATCTAAACCCCGGAACAAGTTGCCCTTCGAACAAGAATCGGGATTAAGAACGTTTGACCATCCTTCCGTATCTCAAAACCAAATTATAAGCAATCCACAAAATACATCTCAAAAACAACCTCTAATTTAAACTGATTTAAATTTAAGGGCAAATAAAAATGAAACTGTTCAAATTTTAAAAAGACAAATAGAAAATAACGCTTATAATTCGCAAGTTCCTACGCAAACAATTAATAAAGAGTATCCACCGAGAAAGTCATTGCATGAACGCCTTATAGCTTACCACACAGCTAAAGAAAGAATTTTTGGACCTAAGTTCCGCCCAGTCTCTAAACGTATCCTAAGGATCTGTGAAATAGTCAAAGCAAAAAAGTCTAGCCAAAAATCTATTGAATCAAGCACATATGCTTGCCAGATGATCCTCGACCACATGCGGAGGTCACTATATGTGCCGACTACTCTCCCATCGAGTTCACATGTCTGTGAAAGTCCATCTCGTCTCGATGTACCGTGTCTGTTTTTTTTTTTGTTTTATTGCTAATGTGTGTCAACCTTGTTAAATTCACTAACTCCATTTCACCATAAAAAAAAAAAAAGTAACCATAACCCCATAAACTTATCCAAAATTATAATTTTCGCGGCGCGCCAATCACCCACCAAACAAACAAATCAGTGCAAGTGCTAGTGCATAGGAAAAAAAAAATAAAGAAAAAAAAAAAGAAACAAGTTATCAGTGCGAACCTTCAATACCTACATCAAATATAACAACAAAATAGTTATGGAAAAAAAAGCAACACAGTGCAACGAGTGGTAAATCTCTTCTTTTCATTCCCCTTTCACTTCCTACAGACGGGTTTGCTTGAATTTTCGTATGCACTGTGTCTTCCCCACATAGAGCATCACATCATTTAAGCAAGCCTGTCGTCAGATAGATAGCTGTTTAGTTTTTCTAGTTAACCAGGGGCGGCTCATTACAATTTTGGTACTAAGGCATAACACTAGTGTCAAGTTGTACTGAAAAGTTCAAATTGGGATCTGGAAGAAATATTCAACATAGTTAATTGTCTGACTTGGATTTTCGCTATTTTTGAATGTTTTAAATGGTTGCTAGATTTAGTGTCGATTTTAGCAACATTCGTGGGCTTAGAAAGAATTTCTATGCTACGTACGTCTATACTGCAAACAACAGGCCAGCTGTTTTGGCACTGAGTGAAACCCAGATAGGTGAAAATTCTGATCATTCGGAATTTAATTTATTTGGGTATAATTTAGTGCCATTATTCTTTCCACATCATGGTCTTGCCGTTTATATAAGGAATGATGTTGCGTACCAACTTCAACCACAATATGGTTTGTGTTCTAACACAAACTTTAATTACATGTGGTTAAAATTTACGGTAAATAAGCACATCATACACACATGTTTCGTTTATCGAAGCCCTAATTTGGACAGAAATTCAACTTTTAACGAGTTTGATGCTCTGTCCGACTCCATTCAAAGAATTGTTGCCCATTACCCTCACACTGAAATCGTCATTGCGGGCGATTTCAATGTACACAATTCTAATTGGCTTCGCTTTTCGGGTCAGACAACACCCGAAGGAAGGTTTGTTGAGGTCTTTGCTGAGTTAAACCACCTGACTCAGCTTGTTGACGAGCCAACTCGAATCCCTGACGTTCCAGGTCAATCCGGACTTGTTCCTTACCTCTGACCCTGATAAATACACTATTAGTGTATTATCGCCTCTAGGCACATCAGACCATTGTGTCATATCTGCGAATTTCTCGTGCCATCAAAACTCAGTTAAAGAAAAAACTCCCAAGAGAACCGTTTGGCAGTACGAGAAAGCCAACTGGGACGGTCTCAATGCTTTCTTCAGGAACTTTAACTGGTCACTATGCTTCCTCGATAGTGACGTAGATGCCAGTGCAGATATGATCACAAATTTAATTCTTTGTGGAATGAGAAATTTTATCCCGAATAGGGTTAAATCTTTCAAACCCAAAGAAAACTCGTGGTTTGATTCGAGCTGTAAAGAGGTTATTAGGGTTAGAGAAGTAAGTTTCCGTAGTTACAAAGCCAACCCTACTGAGGAAAACCGGAAAAAGTTTCAACAAGCCAGAAAGACCTGTAACGGTCATATTAGAAGAACCAAATTTTTGCATGACCAAAAATTAAGGCAAAAAATATTACAATGTCCCAATAGTAGTAAAAAATTTTGGTCATTTGCAAAAAACATTCGAAACACTTCTTCGTCTGCGGTTCCAACACTCGTCTTTAACGACACACCTGCTGTCAGCTCGCAAGATAAAGCCAATTTGCTCGCAGCACAGTTTGCTGTTAATTCGACGCTGCCAGTAAGTGATAGAACTCCGCCTGTAATTGAGAGAGTAAACGATATTATGTGGCAAATCTTCTTTCGCACTCGCGCAGTTGCTAGAGTTCTGAAAGATCTCGACATTCACAAATCCGCTGGCCCGGATAGTATCCCTCCCATTGTTCTGAAGAGGTGTTCTTCAACGCTGGCAAAACCACTGCGTAAGCTTTTCCATCTGTCCTACTCTACTGGTCTCTTTCCGAGTGGATGGAAAACAGCATTTGTCCAGCCTGTCCCTAAAAAAGGCGTATCTTCTTCACCCTCAAACTATCGTCCGATTGCACTTACGTCCCTTCTTTCCAAGGTCATGGAAACGCTGATCAATTTTCAGCTCAAGAAATATCTCGAAGAACGAAGTCTTCTTAATGACCGGCAGTACGGCTTTCGTAGCAATAGGTCCACTGGTGATCTGATGGTATATCTCACCGAACAGTGGAACAAATCTTTACATCGTTTTGGAGAAAGTAAGATTATTGCACTTGATATTTCAAAAGCGTTTGATAGAGTTTGGCATCAAGCTCTCTTATCGAAAATGCGCGCATTTGGTTTCGATGAATCTCTTCTTCGTTGGATTAGAAATTACCTTTCGGACCGTTCAATACAAGTTGTATTAGACGGTTTCAAGTCTGAAATCCACAAAATAAATGCTGGTGTGCCCCAGGGCTCCGTTTTGTCTCCGACTCTCTTCCTTATTTTTATAAATGATCTTTTGTCTGAAACTTCTAATCCATTAAACTGTTTTGCTGACGATAGTACCCTCAGTTTCTCATATTCGTTTACAGATTCTCATCCATGTGCTTCGGATGTGGAACTTGAACGGCAGCGTATGATAAGCTCATTAAATTCTGATCTTGACAGCATTGTCCAATGGGGAATCAAAAATCGCGTAGAATTTAATGCTTCAAAAACTCAATGCTGTCTAGTGTCGTCAAAACGAAACCCACCCCTCATGCCACTATCCATGAGTGGTTCGTGCATTGAGGAAACCGAAAAGCTTTCAGTCCTCGGTATGTGTATCACAGACCACCTTCTGTGGAACGATCACATATTTGATGTTGTCAAAAATGCTGCTAAATGTTTAGGTTTTCTTCGGCGATGCAAGAAATTTTTCACCCCTTCTGATCTGGCTGTTATCTATAAAGCCTTTATTCGTCCAAAACTCGAGTACAATTCTCATGTTTGGGCAGGTGCTCCAATAACTCACCTGAGTCTATTGGATAGAATTCAAAGAAGAGCTATGAAAATGATAGGTGATAGAAATATAACGGAAGCATTTGCACCTCTCGAACACCGACGCAATGTTTCATGTCTTTCGTTATTTTACCGTTATTTTCATAACCAGTGCTCTAGCGAAATAGCCAGTTGCATTCCTCCCCTAAAACAATTCAACCGTAATTCTCGTATTTCTAGGAATGCACATCAGTTTACCCTTGAGCCCAACTTCGGACGTACTGTTAAGTATAGAGATTCTTTCTTTAGTCGCACTACAAGAATGTGGAATGCTTTACCCGGCACTATTTTTCCCTGCCATTTTGATATTCAAAGGTTCAAAACCAATGTGCACCGGCATCTCCTCTTAAATCCTTTCCTATTTTCCTAACGCTCGCACTGTATTTAAACATTTTAAGGGTAGTAAGAATGTGGAGAAACCATGTTGGGATTGCTCGATAGTGGCATAAGCTGTTTGGAACAAGGTGGACATGAGCTCTTACAAAAATGGGGTATTTCATGCAAAGATTTTTCTTCCAGTGTTAAAACCGCGGATGGAAAAAGGCAACCAGTAAAGGGAAAATTTATTACTTCTGATCAATCGACGAAACTTAATGCAGCCATTAGCATGTTTCCGTCGTTTGCCATACATGGCTTGGGGCGGACAACGCTAGAGGAACACTTAATTGACACAGGGGATGCCAAGCCCATAAAGCAGTGGCATTATTCCATGTCACCCGCGATACAAGAACTGATGTATCATGAGGTGGATCGCATGATGAAAATGGGCATTATTCAAGAGAACAATAGTGCATGGAGCTCTCCTGTAGTCTGAGTACGCAAACCCGGCAAAAAACAGTTGTGCTTGGACTACAGGAAAGTGAATCCACTTCATCCTATCGAAGGTTTGTTGTCTCGTGTGGGGGATACGGTCTTCATTTCTAGCATCAATCTTAAGGATGCGTTCTTGCAGATCCCTCTAGAAAAGTCTTCAAGGGAGAAAACTGCCTTTACGGTGCTTGGCAAACCTCTTTTAGAGTTCGTGGTAATGCCCTTTGGACTATGCGTTTGCGGTGGTGTTTAGCGCATGTGTCGTCTCATGGACAAAGTGGTAACCACTGAACTGAAAAAAAATGTATTTCCGTATGTAGATGATCTTCTGGTAATTTCACGCACTTTCGACGAACATATCAAGATTTCGATGCAACTTGCAAGTATGTTATGCGTTGCCGATTTAACTATCAACGTAGAAAAATATAAATTTTGTTATAAACAACTTAAGTTCTTAGGGTATGTTGTTAGTGATAGTTGTCTTAAAACTGATCAAGAAAAAAGGCGTGTTTTAGTGCCCTCTTTGTTAGCTTAAAATAAATGTCCATGTAAAATACAACAACAAATATGCTTAGTTCGCGGCGATAATCATCTCTGTTTAAAAATTAAGCTAAAATAAAAACAGTGCTTCCGTACACTATTTTCTACGTTTGTCCGATGAATTCTCAACAAATGTTAAAAATTCATTCGAAAATTCATTAATTTGGCAGATGGATCTTTAAGCACGGATCGACTGATCGTAAAAAAGATGACAGAAAAAAAGCTAAAAGCTAAACATTTTTTTATTCGTTAAAATATTGTTTATTAATTTGAAATAAATGTTACTTTCCATTGCAAGAAATAAAAGAAAAACCTGGGCCAGGGATGAGACGTTTCTTTTAATTTATCAAAATTTTAACGATATTTCGTTTAATTTTTTTTTTTGGCAGCCAAAATGTTAGAAAATGGCCGCGAACAAGAATCGATTCGATAAGATAGTTTCGTATCCATATTTTATTATTATATTATTTAAATAATTTTTCTGAAAAAATCAAAAATACAACTCGGCGACACGGCAAACAAATCTCAATTTTACAGTCAGCGGTTTTTGACATTTCGCTTGGTATACAAACGTATACCAACATTTTTCGGATAGCATATGAATAGCTATCACACGGGATTGCAGCAACACGAACCTATCCGTATAGCCCTACATAGCATTTTGATCGCGGCCAATGTCAGTGTTATATCAATGTTGCCTTTTTTTTTGAAGCAACTATGAGCGTTTTTTTGTGCCATTATTTCTTAAGCTAACATAGAGGGCACAAAAACACAAGCCTAAAGTCGCAGCTCTCCTGTAGTCTGAGTACGCAAACCCGGCAAAAAACAGTTGTGCTTGGACTACAGGAAAGTGAATCCACTTCATCCTATCGAAGGTTTGTTGTCTCGTGTGGGGGATACGGTCTTCATTTCTAGCATCAATCTTAAGGATGCGTTCTTGCAGATCCCTCTAGAAAAGTCTTCAAGGGAGAAAACTGCCTTTACGGTGCTTGGCAAACCTCTTTTAGAGTTCGTGGTAATGCCCTTTGGACTTTGCGTTTGCGGTGGTGTTTAACGCATGTGTCGTCTCATGGACAAAGTGGTAACCACTGAACTGAAAAAAAAATGTATTTCCGTATGTAGATGATCTTCTGGTAATTTCACGCACTTTCGACGAACATATCAAGATTTCGATGCAACTTGCAAGTATGTTATGCGTTGCCGATTTAACTATCAACGTAGAAAAATCTAAATTTTGTTATAAACAACTTAAGTTCTTAGGGTATGTTGTTAGTGATAGTTGTCTAAAAACTGATCAAGAAAAAAGGCGTGTTTTAGTGCCCTCTTTGTTAGCTTAAAATAAATGTCCATGTAAAATACAACAACAAATATGCTTAGTTCGCGGCGATAATCATCTCTGTTTAAAAATTAAGCTAAAATAAAAACAGTGCTTCCGTACACTATTTTCTACGTTTGTCCGATGAATTCTCAACAAATGCTAAAAATTCATTCGAAAATTCATTAATTTGGCAGATGGATCTTTAAGCACGGATCGACTGATCGTAAAAAAGATGACAGAAAAAAAGCTAAAAGCCAAACATTTTTTTATTCGTTAAAATATTGTTTATTAATTTGAAATAAATGTTACTTTCCATTGCAAGAAATAAAAGAAAAACCTGGGCCAGGGATGAGACGTTTCTTTTAATTTATCAAAATTTTAACGATATTTCGTTTAATTTTTTTTTTGGCAGCCAAAATGTTAGAAAATGGCCGCGAACAAGAATCGATCCGATACGATAGTTTCGTATCCATATTTTATTATTATATTATTTAAATAATTTTTCTGAAAAAATCAAAAATACAACTCGGCGACACGGCAAACAAATCTCAATTTTACAGTCAGCGGTTTTTGACATTTCGCTTGGTATACAAACGTATACCAACATTTTTCGGATAGCATATGAATAGCTATCACACGGGATTGCAGCAACACGAACCTATCCGTATAGCCCTACATAGCATTTTGATCGCGGCCAATGTCAGTGTTATATCAATGTTGCCTTTTTTTTTGAAGCAACTATGAGCGTTTTTTTTGTGCCATTATTTCTTAAGCTAACATAGAGGGCACAAAAACACAAGCCTAAAGTCGCAGCTGTGATGAGACTTTCCTGTTCCGACTACTCAGCGCCAAGTGCGAAGATTTTTAGGTATGTCAGGGTGGTATAGGAGATTTATTCGTGAGTGGCATACTCTGGCTACCCCCATAACAAAAACACTTAAAAAAGGGGTGAAGTTCGAATTTAATGATGAGGCAGTGATAGCTTTTAATACTATAAAAGATATGTTGACGACAGCACCCGTTCTGGTTAACCCTTATTTCTCAAAGCCATTTATAATTCTCTGTGACGCATCTGATTCAGGAATTGAATGTGTTTGTGTCAATTGGATGAAGAAGGAATAGAGCGTCCAATCTATTATTACTCCCACAAACTGAATGGTGCACAGAGAATTTATAGTGTAACAGAACGGGAATGCTTAGTCGCTGTGATGGGAGTAGGAAAATTCCGACCATACGTAGAGGGATATAGATTTAAAGTTATTACGGTTACGGACCATGCTAGTTTGAAATGGTTGATGGGACAACAGAATCTGAGTGGACTATTGGCCCAGTGGAGCCTTAAACTCCAAGGGTATGACTTTGAAATTGAATATCGCAAAGGTTCTCTTCATGTGGTGCCTGATGCTCTTTCCAGAGTTCATGCTTCGGATGCAGTTAGCCTTGATTCCATTTCAATCTAAGACCCTACCGATGTGTTGCACATTGATCTTAAGGATCCTGCTTTTCAGTCGGATGAATATCCTAAGATCATTGACAACATCGAAAAGCAAAAACATCAGCTACCTGCCCTTCTTGTCTCGGACGGTTTCGTGTACAAGAAGGTCAATCATTGTACAGGAAATCCTCTAGAGGACGATTTGATATGGAAGTTGTGGGTTCCATTGGAACTCACTAGTCGGCTCATTTCTCTGGCCCATCAACCTGTTAAACACATGGGGGAATTGCGAAAACTATCTACCGACTGAGACAAAGATTTTATTCGCCGAATATGGCAACCCAAGTTAAGATATTTATAGGAAGTTGCAAAACGTGTAAAACATCAAAAGCATTAAACCAAATCCTTCGTGGGCAAATGGGAAAAGCATTCGTTGTTGACTACACCTTTCAACATGTGTGTGGACTTTCTGGGGCCGTATCCTCGTTCTATGAAAGGAAATATACACATTATAATCGCACTTGATCAGTTAACGAAGTTTGTGGTGATTAAAGCTATTCGAAAAGCCACTTCAGAAATAGCCATACAATTTTTACATGAAGAGATATTTTGGGTATTCGGTGTATCTGAGTCTATAATGACAGATAATGGAAAACAATTCACGAGTTCAATATCTACAAAATTGTTAGCCCAGAATGGTACACCACATATAAAAGCAGCATCTTATGCACCTCAAGCTAATGCTAGTGAGCGAGTAAAGAAAACCAAAGAAACTGGGTTGTTCACCTTCCAGCAATTAGCTGCGCGAGTTATGTATATGACACATTCCTCTCCATCAATTCTAGATATCCGGTTAGCGGATACCTTTCAATCTTTACATGGGAATATTCTCTAAGCAATTGTATGTTTCCATACAAAATGCTACAGTATGCACATTCCTTCACGCAGCAGACTGTAACATGAATCTGAATCAAATGCAACATATTCATAGACAGAGGGGCGTATTCATAGGTATTTTAGACCTGGGTCTAAGTTAAACGTAGGTTTCGTTGAATTTTCGGACGTTGATTCTATTTTTGTTTGTTTATCATTTCAAAATATTTGAAGCTATTTGTGTAGTATACCAAGTTAATCATCTTACAAAAACATAAAACCAACAATTTGTAATTAAAATCGGTCTGTATTCATTGAGCCAAAATTATTTTAAACTGTAGTTTAGTTTAACCTGGGTCTATCTGCGACTATGTATATGCCCCAGATTCTTTTGGAAGATCTCTATAGTTATTAATTTGAGTTGATTCTATACCACGGTCGTGTAAGGACGTGTTAATTAAATAATTTATAATATATATATATAAATTTTAGTATTTAATTAAATAAAATACTTTTTAAAAAGGAAGAATTTAGAGACGGAGCTCCAAATTCTTTCAAGTTATCTTTATTGAGGTTACTTAAAATCTGACCAGAATGTCACAGACAACTGGTATTTATCATCTTATTACATATACGACTTCTATCTTTAGAAGTCTAATCGTATCTTTGATTTTGTTTATTTCAACACTTTTGTTCGTATCTTTGATTTTGTTTATTTCAACACTTTTGTTCGTATCTTTGATTTTGTTTATTTCAAATTTTTGTTTAGTCTGCATTTGAGCAGATATGCGTTCACCAAATGTAGACAGAGAATAAGCAAAAGTGTTTATTAAATTACAATGTATCTTTGATTAAAAAATGAAATTATCTTTTTAAAAAATACTTTTATCAGTATTCTTGGTTATAACACCTCCCTCTTTCGAGTGTTCTAACGGTTGGAAAGCGACCGTTGGAAGGCTTATATTTGTAATAGTTTTTTTATTCTTTAATTTCATTTTTAAATACATGATTGCAAAAAGTATTATTGATGTTATTATTACAATAGTTATTACATTATATGTTACATGTTTTGTATGTATTTTTGATTCTAATATTTCAATATTATTTATTGGTTGGAAATGTAAATTTTTAAATTAATTATCTGAAAAGTTATAGTTTATCAATGGTATTATTTTATAGTTATTTTGATATAATTTTCTATTGTATGTTACATTTTTTATCTTTATTTTACAATTTTCAAATTCCAAAATGTAGTTTCCTTGTAAAGTATAGTCTAAGTTATTACAATCTTGTTCTAACTTTTCATTCTTTATGTTTTTTATTATTAAATATTTTTCCTTATTGATTATAATATTTTCATCTTTGTAATCTTTAATTTTACAGTTAAGTTTAGAATTATCTTTAAATATGTTTTCAATACAATTGTCTTCAATTTTTATTAGATTTTTTATTTCTTTGTTTATATAATACATAGTTTTATTAAATTCTATAAATTCATCGTTAGGTAATGTTATAATTTTATCTTTTACAGGTAGGGTATGTATAGATATTTTGTTATATAAGTTTTCATTAAATCTTGGTAAACTTAGAATTATTAGTAAGTTTTCGTTATAGGTAGCCAATGTTAATTTTATCTCTTTTAGTTTTTCTATGTTTATATCGAAGTCATAAATTTCTTTTACGGTCAGTATATCTTGTGTTAATATTCCTGTCCTGCTGGTCATTATGATATTGTCAATCTTTTCTATTATTTGTTGTACTTCTACTAAGTTTCTATTGAATTCTAGTTCCATACGTAAAGTATTTATTTCTGATTTTATTTCTTTGTATTTAGTTAATGTTTTTGAACTTTGTTTAAGTATGTCTTGTAATTGAAAGAATTGTTCATTGAATTGTTTGTTAATGGTTACTTGTTTGTTATTGTTTGCTAAAAGTTCCCTGTTACTATCTTCTAAATTTTGTAACCTTTCTTCTATAGCTTGTCTATCATCGTCGTCCATAGTTCCATATATGTAATTCATTCCTTTACCTACAATATTAATTAATCCTCGTTTATGAATAATATGGTGTGGGATAATTGTTTGGAGTTTTATTTCTAATGTATTTATTTTTTGTTCTTGCGAATCGTCAGGATTTGTTAGTAAATGGTATTGATATTTTAACTGGTTTATTAATGATTGGCATTCTGTAAGGTTAATTACATGTAATAGAATGTCATAGTTATTTATAAGTTTTATTTGTCCTTCTTGTATGATTAAAAATTCTCTATCTATCTTTGTTATTTTTATATCATTGTTTTTTACTGAAGTTATTAATAAGAGAATCACTATCATGATTGTTATTGTTTTGGTTGGGTTCATTTTGTGTTTTAGTAAATTTCTTTTTCTTTCTGAATTGGTCTTTGTGAAGAAGTTGTTTTCTTTGGTGGGGTTTGATTAGTAATTTTTTATCAATTGTTTTAAGTAGTTTTAGTTTCTTATGTTTGGTTTTCAGTTTATTAAATCGTTCTGGATTGTTTATTTTTGTAAAGTTTGGATTGACTTCTACGTCTAATCGATTTTTATTTATTTTGTCTAGAGTTTTGTTCTTATTTGTTTCTATTCTATCATATATTTTTTTATTATCTATTTTACCTAGATGTACCTCTAAGGGTCTCTCTTTTGTAGTGAGATGTATTGTTTTGTTATACGTATTTACCGCTTTTGCTACTAAATCTATTAGTTTTTCAGTTTTCTCTAGTAATCTAATATGTTCATTTAGGGTGCTGTGAAGGCGTTCCACATCCGAATTTCCGGTGTGTCTATAAGGGGTGGTAAAATGTGTTAGTATATTCTTTTCTTTTAAGTAATTTTCTATAGAGTAAGTTTTGAAGGTGGGGTCATTGTCTAGAGTAAATTTCTTGGGTTCAGACATGTATGAGAATAGTTTTTCCATAGCATTTAAAATGTCTTTTTGGTTTTTTGTTTTCAGTTTTTCTACTGAAGCATACTTGCTGAATTTGTCGATACAACTTAAATATTTGTTATTATTGGGTAGGATCCATATGTCCATATGGTAGTGAATGTGTGGTTCTAAGGGTGTTTCTGTTTTTTCATATGGTAATTTAATAGGGTTCCTTTCTATTTTCAGATTGCAGATATCGCAATTATTTATAATTTTCGTTATTTGTGTTTTAAGGTTTGGGTAATAATATTTTCTTTTTAGATCTAAATATAGTTTTTCTATTCCTACGTGATTTAATTCCTTATGGTTTTTATGTATGATTTCTTCTAGTTTAGTTATATCATAAACATCTTCTAAAAATATATGAGTTCTAATTAAAATAGTTTATCGTTGTTACAATATAAAATGTTTTTATGGTCTATATCAATTTCTGATATGATTTTTTCGAAATCTGATTCTTTGAAATTTTTCCTAATTATTTTTATTCTTCTTTTGTTAAAAGGGAAGGTTATGATTTCATCATTTTGTTCTCCTATTTCTATGATAATTTGTCGAATAAATATATTTAAACTTTGTTCGGTGATTGGAATTAAGTTTGAACTATCTGACTCATTTGAGTGCTGTGTGGAAACGAGTTCTATAGTGTTTAATACATTTTCGTTATTTGTGTCAATCTTTGTGTTTATTTTGTTTTTCTCGTTAATTTTGTCAATTTTGGTGATGTCATGTGAATTTGTTTTATCTATTCTTATTCTTGATAGCGCATCGGCTACCTTATTTTCTTTTCCTGCGATATGTTCGATTTGAAAATCATATTCCTCTAATTTTATATTCCATCTTTGGAGTTTAGAGTTAGGTTCCTTGAGATTATGCAACCATGCTAATGGTCGATGATCCGTTTGTATTTTGAAATGTCTACCGTATAGGTAATGACGGAATTGTTTGGTTGCCCAAACAATTGCTAAAAGTTCTTTTTCTATAACTGAATAACCACATTCATGTTTATTTAAAGTTCTGGACGCGAAGCATAGTGGTCCATGTGATTGGCTTAAGACTGCTCCAATTGCGAAATTGGATGCATCTGTGGTTAGTGTGAATTGTTTATTAAAATCAGGGTGTCTATTTAATAAATCGTCTGACATTGCTAGTTTTAATTTCTCGAATGATTCTTTATATTCTGTGTTACCTATATTTATTTGTTTATCTTTTCCTAAACAGAGAGTTAGTGGTTTTATGATCTTGGCGTAATCATGGATGAACTTTCTATAGTATCCTGTTAGGCCTAAGAAAGATTGGATTTCCTTAATAGTTTTTGGTATAGGAAAGTTTTTTATCGTGCTTATTTTGTTGGGATTAGGTTTTATTCCATCTGGGGTAATTATATGACCTAAGAATTCGCTCTGTTGTTTCATGAAATCGCATTTATTTAGGGATATCTTTAAATTTACAGACTGTAATTTGGTGAAGATTTTATTTAATGAGTTTATATGTTCTTCCAATGAAGTAGAGAATATTATTATGTCGTCGAGGTAGACATAACAGATTTTTCCTATATATTCCTTTAATACCTCGTTCATCATTCGTTGGAATGTGGCGGGGGCATTTTTGAGGCCAAATGGCATTCTTAACCATTCGTAGTGTCCTGATAGTGTTGAGAAAGCTGTTTTCTCTCTATCTTCGGGGCTTACCTCGATTTGGTGGAAACCTTTAGTTAAATCTAGTGTAGAAAAGTAGTTAGCTTTTCCTAATTTGTCTAATATATCGTCAATTAGTGGAATAGGGAATTTATCCTCTTTTGTTGCGTTATTTAATTTTCGATAGTCAATGACTATCCTCCACTCTTTGTTTCCTACTTTGTCTTCTTTTTTTGGTACAATCCAGATTGGGGCATTGTAAGGTGAAGTACTTGGTTTGATAATTTTTTGATCTAATAGATCTTTGATTTGTTTGTCCACTTCTTTTTTGTGGATTTCTGGATATCTATATATCCGTGTGAAGATCGGTTCTTCATTTATTGTGGGGATTTTATGTTTTACATGACTGGTAAAACTTAAATCATCTCCTTTTTGGTAAAATACCTTTTGGTGTTGTTTCAATAAATTAAATAAACTTTTATGTTCCTCATCGTTTAGATGTGAGACTCTTTGACTTTCCAAATTTTCGAAAGTAAATGTGTCTGGTGGAATTAAATTGTTTAAATGATTTATTTCAATTTGATATTCCTGTTCGTCTTCCTCAGAAAAGAACAGTGGAATAATTTGTTCATTTAGTTTTAGTATTTTGTTTTTAAAATCAATACTGGCATTATTTGGAAATAATATATTGTTTCCAATTAATCCATCAAAGCTGACATTAAAGTTGTGGATTTGAAAAATGCAATCTACGCGAGATTTGAGTGCAAATTTTTCTTTTGGTAAAACTAATTCCTTGTCTATTGATATAGAAGTACCTACTGTTTTGATTTCTAATGGGTGTTTCCTTATTTTGGTGTAGCTTATTGGAGCTTTTTCTTTGTTTATTAGACTATTAGTGGCTCCTGTGTCAATTAATAGTCTTAATGTTTCATTATTCTTTTCTAACTTAATAAAGGGGAGTTTGTTGTCTCGTTGAGTAGACAGGTTTCCGAGGCTACATTCGGAAAAACCGTGTTGTTTTGATCACTTTCGTTATAATTAGTTTGGATCTTCTTTAATTGACTAGAAGTTGGGTCAACTTCCATAGGTTTATATTGTTTACTAGGAGGTTTGTAATTTGGGTTATAATTATTACCTTTATAATTTGGATTAGGGTTGTTAGTGTTTTGGTGATTAAATGGGGGTTTTATATAAGTTGGATTTCTAGGTGTGAAGTTATTATTTTGATTTGGATATTTTTTTATAATTATTTTGGGCGTTTTGTGTAGTTTGAATTTTTGGTGCTTCTAGTAATTTCTTTGGGGTTTCTTCAGATTTTTCATTTACAAAACCAGCTTGAGTTAACTCATGTAAGGCTGCTTGTAAATTAGGGGGTTTTAATGCAAATAATATTGTTCGCATGTGAACTGGTAAACGTTCTTTAAAAATGTTTAATGCTGTTTGTGTGTTATGAGTAATTTCCTCATTCTTTCCCTCTTGTACTGTTTTTTGGTTTAATTCACAGAGATTCTTTTGTATTTCGTTATAAAAGCTTATAACATTTCCTTTATAAGAAGTTTGTCTCAAATCATCATAAAGTTGAAATGAGGATTTAAATCCTCCGAAATTTACAACTAGTAATTCTTTTATTTCTTTCCAGGTGGTTAAGTGAGCATGTATTTCAATACAACGTTTAGCTCTACCTATAAGTTTAGACTTTAATATATTTATACACATTGTCTGTGACTGAATGTCATATTTATTAAGAGTGGGAGTTATCCCGTCGACGTTTGTAATAAAAGTATATAAGTCTTCTCTTCGTCCATCGAAAGTATTTAACTTTTCGATGTACTTGAGTGGGTCTAGTGTGAGTGTTAGTGACATATTGGCTTTACAATTTGAGTCTTGTTCTAATATAATATTTTCAATAATTGGTAGTTTAATTTGGGATAATTGTTTATCTAAATTAATATAAAAATTCTTACTATCTCTGTTGTATTGTGGATCTCCTTCGTTTGATGAACTATCTTCTTCGTCAGAGTTCCTTGGATATGGATTATTCTTCCTTTGTGTCTTCTTGAAAAGGTGCATTTATTAAGGATTTTTTTTTTCTTTTTTTTTTTTGTAGTTGGTTATGTTATAATTAATTTTCCTCTATGGATATCGTAACATTACTCTTGCATGAGGGTGAGTTACTAAATTAATTATTGATATTTTTAGAATTTTAGATAAGTGTTCTAATAACTTTATTATTCACTGAAGTAATCTTTATATGCACTAAAGAGTTTATTCTTCACTGAATTTATTTTTCAATATCGTTAAGTAGTCCAATTAAATTATTAATTCTAAAGATTTCTTTTTCGCAGAATTTTAGATATTAATTTCACTTTTAATATGGGTATAAGTTATTAAAATAATTTTCTTTCTTTTTGTAAAAAATTGAATTTTAATTTTCACTTTATAATACACTTGAACGATAGGTAAACGATGGGTTCTTATTTGCAAAGGATACACATATTATATTTTGTGTATCCTACCGACTGCGCCAATTTTAGTATTTAATTAAATAAAATACTTTTTAAAAAGGAAGAATTTAGAGACGGAGCTCCAAATTCTTTCAAGTTATCTTTATTGAGGTTACTTAAAATCTGACCAGAATGTCACAGACAACTGGTATTTATCATCTTATTACATATACGACTTCTATCTTTAGAAGTCTAATCGTATCTTTGATTTTGTTTATTTCAACACTTTTGTTCGTATCTTTGATTTTGTTTATTTCAACACTTTTGTTCGTATCTTTGATTTTGTTTATTTCAAATTTTTGTTTAGTTTGCAATTGAGCAGATATGCGTTCATCAAATGTAGACAGAGAATAAGCAAAAGTGTTTATTAAATAACAATGTATCTTTGATTAAAAAATGAAATTATCTTTTTAAAAAATACTTTTATCAGTATTCTTGGTTATAACATATATATATATTTATATTATATATATATATATATATATTTATATATATATTAGACTGATTCAAAAATAAAAAAAAACGTCCGATTTCCAATGCCACTAGCTTATTACTTAGAGTTGAGCAAAATAATAACACTCAAAACCGGATGTTTCTGGATTTTTTATTTTTCAAGATATTAAGAAATAAACCAACTTTCTCACAAAACTAAAAACAAAACAAGTTTTGTCATTTATTACCAACTTCTTGCTTTTTCTAAAAAGTTGGTTTCTTAATTTTTAAATATCTTGAAAAATAAAAGTTCTAGAAACATCCGTTTCTGAGTGTTTGACTAGAAATAAATAAGAGCATTGAATTTTGAAAACAAAAATAATACTTTATTACGTAAAATTTTGAGAAAGTATCGTTTGAACTTTTGTTTTCATTAATTTTTTTCAGAGTTTTGAGTTTGGAAACAATTTTTTCAAAAACTGTTCACTAAATGAACTTTTTTGAAAGGGAAATATAAAAAGGGATTTCTAGGTTTGCAAAAAGGTATAACAGGGCGTTAAAGTGTTGCCGTTGTTTTTTAATAATTTTTGTTCTGTTTTAAGTCAATTTTTTAGAACACTGCCCCTCCCACCTAAACGAGGGGGGGTAGATACCCCCTTCTACACGATTTTTTTCTTTTCTCGAATAGACCTACATGCCCAAGCTTTTTGTCACACCTTAGGTGAATCACGCTGTATAATAGCAGGAATTCTCAATAGGGAATACAAAAAACTGTGAAATAAACCATTAGTTCCGCTTTGACCTTTATTATAAAGTTATAAATTATCAAGTAGAAAAACGTATTATATGTATATATATAATATATATATACAGTTGTAGCATTCTTGGAACAAAATATTTTCCACCTTTTTGGGGTACCAGAATTCGTACATAGTGACAACGGTAAGCAGTTTGTGTCAAAGGACTTCCAACATTTTCTTGACATGTATGGTGTCACTCATATCCGCAATGCTATCTACTTTCCCCAGGCTAATGCTTCGGAAACGTTTATAAATTATAAGAGTTTTTTTTTTTAATGAAAAAAAGTAATATTAAATAAATTATAAATAATTTTACTTAGCAATTTGCATATATAATAATTGAATAATTGATAACCTTACATATTTATAAAAGATTAAGAGCACAATTTTGAATATTTTATTCGTTAAAGTTATATAATTTTGCAGTGATTTGTAACGCAAAAATTAAAATACAATATATAAATGATACGTTCTAAAAACATTATTTTTTTTTTGTTTTCCTATTTTAATAATTCAAACCATAGAAAATTCAATTTTGCAGTGATTTGAAACACAAAAATTAATATAAATAGCCATTTTAATTCATAATAAATGAATAGTTGATATCTTTAAATATTTATAAAAGATTAAGAGCACAATTTTGGATAGTTTATTCGTAAAAGTTATAAAATTTTGCTGTGATTTGAAACACAAAAAATTAAAATATAATATATAAACATGATAAGTTCTAAAAAACATCATTATTTTTTGGTTTTCCTATTTTAATAATTCACTATCATATAAAATTAAATTTTGCAGTGATTTAAAACACAAAAACTAATATTAATAGCCATTTTTTTTTTTTTTATTAATCGCCATAACTGGAAGCATGAGCGCTCAAAAGCTATTTCGGTAGGCTAAAGCATGCTTGCAAAACTAAAACAAATTCATCCAACCACTCAACCCGTTAAGAGTATCAAAAAGTTGATGCACAGACAAAAAACTCACTTGGAAATACAACCGTCGTATTTCTTGCAATATTGGACAAACTGCTACAAAATGATTAATATCCTCCACATCTCTTCTATTGCAGAGAGTGCATATTTGTGCGAGGTCCGATCTATGAGGAACAAAGTAAAGGTTAAGGATCTCGACTCTAGCTCTAAAAATGGTACCGATCGCTTCCGCAGACATTTCTTTACAAAAATAGTTCGCATTTGTTGGCAATTGATGGTTTAGGCGCAGATATACGTTTCTGCTTGCCGATGAGGATGCTCTTTGCAGGTGTTCCAGATAAACTTTTTCATCAATTTTAGCAATCAAGCTAGCGAATATATTTTCCCACTCCTCGATATTATTTTCCCTTATGGAGAATGTTGTATCATGGGCTACAGCAAGCGCATTCCATTCTCTGAAGGGGGAGGCATTAGAACGAAGTAGTCTTTACAAAATTAGCTTATGAAGTCCGGTTTCTCTTCTCATAACTTTAGCTAAATAGTCGGAATGGCGCTTCAGATTCTGAATATAAATCAGTGATATTCCTGATTCGACATGTATGGCATACGTGGGTGTGCCGTTGGGCAATCGGAAAAGTCTTTTAAAAAAATATCTTTGGATGGTTTCAAATTCCTCTATTTGAGCGTACCCAAAAGCCTGGATACCATAGCACATACAAGTATTTATTGTAGCATTGAACACTCTGTACTTTGAAGAAAGGTCGATATATTGGTTGCTAAAAAAAGTGGGCCACATCAAGTTTAGGGCCAGCTTGGCTTCTCTGGTTTTCTCCTTAGCATGTTTACTCCAGTTAAGGTTATAGGTCAGCAAAATTCCTAGGTATCTAAACTCACTCACTATTTCAATGCGCTCGTTGTTGATGATCCACGATTCTTCAGAAAGTCGTCCATGCCGCCTAGATTCAAAGATCATAACCTTGGTTTTACGAGTATTGATCCGTAGGCCCCATGTTTCGCAATACTCTTTAAGTCTATTGATTTGCAATTGTAAAGAGAATGGATTATCCGCCAGAAGTACCAGATCATCTGCATACAGTAAGACTTTAATCAAAGAATCGCCAAACACTATCCCTCCGGGTAAGATTACAGAGACAGCATCAATACACCCTGGGGGAACTCCCGCTGACGTCTCAAATCTTTCTGATAAGGTGTTGCCATCCCATACTGAAGCTTTCGTAGAACACAGAAAGTTGGAATAAAAGAGTAAACATTTTCTGGAAAGACCAAGTGAAGATAGTTTATAAACCAATGCTTTTCTGTTAACCGTATCAAAAGCAGCTTTGAAGTCAACGAAGCAGCTGTAAAGTTTTTTCTTTTTCTCCAAATGATTTTTTTGCTATGCTTGAGAGGGCGAAAATGTGATCTACAGTCGAGAAACCCGATCGAAACCCCGCTTGAAAGATACTTAAGCGGTTGTTTGTCTTTATCCATCTTGAAAGTCTCTCGTAAGGAATTGAATTGAGGATTTTTCTTAAAGAATTGAGAATAGATATGCCTATTATTATTATTATATTATATTATATTATAATAGATATTTTCCACAAGATTCCTTTCTCCTTTCGTGAAAAAAAAGTATATAATGGCTGTGTTAAAGCACATGTGTATAGAAGCATCATTATATAGTTGGTTGAACCAGTTCACTAAGTAATCCGTAAAATGAGCCGTAGAATATTTATAAGACTCCGTTGGGATTCCATCTGCACCCGGTGCTTTGTTGTTCTTCAATTTATTCAAAACTCTTTCCAGTTCATGCAAGGAAATCGGTTCATCCAGTTCAGGAATATGGTTGTTTGGCAGTGCGTAACTAAACGACAAAAGAGATTCATCTGCTGATAACAATCCTTTGAAGTACTCTGCCAAGGCATAAGCTCCGATCGCGTTATTGTTTGCAGCATACTGATCACGCCCCCCTAGTTCTCTCACTAAATGCACTACATTTTTTGCAATATTTTTAAGATATTCAGTCTTTTTTGTCAAACAAAGCTGTTTATATTGCGTATTGAAAAGTAAGTACTGGTTTTTAAGAAAATCGGCGTTAGTAGATCTGAATAGCTTTAAGAACCGAAATGCTTTTTCGCGTAGCTTCAAGCAGTCCTTGTCAAACCATTTTTTTTCAGCGTTAAACTTATGGTTATTACTGAGAGCGAGTGGTGCTGAGAGCTTGATTACTCTCATTACACATTCTGCGACTTGGTCAGCTACCCTTGTAGAATGAAGTGATGGAAGGATATCGCAGTGTCTATTCAACAGAGATTGATAGACAAATGCCTTGTTATCAAACCATTTCAACTTGTACATATTTTTTGCCATAGTTCGCGTTCCTCGAGAGAAAGTAGCTTTCACTACTATTGGTAAATAAGCAGAAAAAGTCGCCGTAAGAATCTCGGAATCTTCAGTCATTATCAACCATTGGCCTGACACAGCGCATATGGCTATAACCGATTGCCCTTGTCCACTTATAAAAGTTAGTTCACCCCCAGCATCACTTTTGTAGACCCCATTAAGCACACAAAACCCAAAATTGTCAGAGAACTCCATCAGACTTCTTCCATTTCTATTAACCGTACCATCTTTAGAGTTTCTTCTCGTATTAAAAACTGTTTCATATTCTGTGTAATGGGATATGGAATTTTGATATTCACTAATTCGAGCGTTTAGGTCCCCAATAAGCATTACATTTCCAAGAGAGTTGCAATTAATTAAATTAAAAACAATATCGAAATCATTCTCCCAGTTGTTACAATTAAGGTACAATGGAATAATATAAAATTTAATAAAATTATTAGTAATTTGTATAACAACCCTGTTGTCTACACGTTTGAACTCCACAAAACTACCAACAGTACTTTTTTTAATGGCACATAATATGCCCCCACTAGCTCTCCCCATGACATTGTTTCTAGTTGCAGGAATGCAGGCTAATTTATATCCATTAAAATACTTATAAAAATTATGTTCATTTTCTTGTTCAATAAAAGTTTCTAAAAGAATTATTATATCAAAACTTAATATAAATCTAAAAAAGTCAGGTAACAACAGTTTGCTCTTAAGCCCTGTTATATTATATGACAAAATTACTTAAATTAAACAAATTCAAAATATTTTGCTGGCAGACGGCAAGTTTACACTATGGTTTCCTATTAAAAACATTGTTTTGTATTTGCCACACAGATGGCGTTTCTGCTGATTGGGAGCCTGAAGCAGTGACAGCATCAGCTGTAGCCACCTTCGGTCCCCCGCGCGCCGCAGTCAAAAAACTCCAGTGAACCATCACCAAACATCTCTCTTACGAACGTCATTTCACTCGCAGTTTTGACAATCAACCCATGTGACAGCTTGTAAACAAACGTGTAATGGTTAATTTGTAGTTTATCGCCTTTAATTATTATTTTCGCCGAAGAGTTAATTTCGTGAAGTTTTGTTTTTATTGTGTAAAGAGTTTGTCGTTTTTTTTCTAAATATAAGTGATTGTTCCCGGTGGATACTTATTCCTGAATTCTTCAGTTTACTTGTTTCGCCAATAATCTTATCTGCTTGCTCGGCCGATTGGAGCTCCAAGATGACAATTCCTCGTTGTGTTCTTGTGGTTAGAATCTCCCGTGATTTTTTTTGCGTTGTTTTTTTGATCTAATGGAACGTGCACAACAACAATATGCTCATTAGTTTTTCGAGAAATTGCTTCTAGTTGTGATTCCAAAAGCTCACACCTTTCGGACATCAGTGTAAGTTTTTCGTTTAGCTTGGAATTTGTACTTTTTAGTGAGTTTATTTCCGATACTAACGATGCAATATCGGTCCTTGTAGCTAACTCTTTCATTTTCTCACTCAGGCAGTTATTTATAATATCTTTAATAATTTCTTTTAAATCTGGAACAGAAAGATCGAACGAGTATTAAAAACAATTTATGGAAATCCGAATTGTTAAAATCGACCTGATGGCTCAACCAGATTAGAATAAGACCAAACGAAGAATGTCAAGATAGAAAAATTGGCATTTCCCTCTGAACAAATTCGAAGTTCGAACATATTCGTAATTATATTAAATTGGTTCCGGTGTTGTTATGAGCAAAAAATTTAAGTGTACACATATCCGTTTTCTGACTCTTTCCTTTCAGTTAAATTTAAAAACAAATCTGTGAATTAGTTTTCTTAAGCTTTGAAATAAACTTAATGTGCTGTATTAATACTTTAACTCCAAAACATCCTCATTCAGAAATTTTCAAAAAAACCTGTTGCATTGGAAAGGTCTGAAAACAGTGACCAAAGTCGACCCACTGACCCTGAACTATTATCTCGGAGATATCTACTTTCGCTTATTTATATTCACTCCTATTTTCGCAAATCTATAGCATGGTATGTCCCTATTTTCTTCCCTTCCATATTCGCAATCTCGTACAGTGAGTTACCTACTGACTTTATAACTCGGCATTTTACAAACTTAGCACACAGCTTGGCATTCATATCCATATATATATATATATATACATATATATATATATATACATATATATATATATATATATATATATATATATATATATATATATAATATATATATACAGTTGTAGCATTCTTGGAACAAAATGTTTTCCACCTTTTTGGGGTACCAGAATTCGTACATAGTGACAACGGTAAGCAGTTTGTGTCAAAGGACTTCCAACATTTTCTTGACATGTATGGTGTCACTCATATCCGCAATGCTATCTACTTTCCCCAGGCTAATGCTTCGGAAAGGGTGAATAAATCTGTTCTTTCGGGAATCAGAAGCTACTTGGGTGATATTCAGAAAGAATGGGATAAGCATTTGTCCGAGATTCAACAAGCTCTAGCCACATCTGTTCATCAATCTACAGGCACATCGCCATATTTTTGTCTGTTTGGACAGCACATGACATCTCATTTGCGAAATTTATAATCTCTCTCAGAGGGGGATTTGACGTGGTTAACTCAGAAAGAAAAACTGGATGTTCTAAGAGCTGATATCAAACAGAACATTAAACGAGCATATGCATGAAACTCGAAATCATATAATTTGAGAATTTCGAAAAGGTTTTTCAGTCCAGGCGAAGTTATTTACAGAAGACAGTTTGTACTTAGCGATGCATATAAGAACATGAATGCCAAGCTGTGTGCTAAGTTTGTAAAATGCCGAGTTATAAAGTCAGTAGGTAACTCACTGTACGAGATTGCGAATATGGAAGGGAAGAAAATAGGGACATACCATGCTATAGATTTGCGAAAATAGGAGTGAATATAAATAAGCGAAAGTAGATATCTCCGAGATAATAGTTCAGGGTCAGTGGGTCGACTTTGGTCACTGTTTTCAGACCTTTCCAATTCAACAGGTTTTTTTTGAAAATTTCTGAATGAGGATGTTTTGGAGTTAAAGTATTAATACAGCACATTAAGTTTATTTCAAAGCTTAAGAAAACTAATTCACAGATTTGTTTTTAAATTTAACTGAAAGGAAAGAGTCAGAAAACGGATATGTGTACACTTAAATTTTTTGCTCATAACAACACCGGAACCAATTTAATATAATTACGAATATGTTCGAACTTCGAATTTGTTCAGAGGGAAATGCCAATTTTTCTATCTTGACATTCTTCGTTTGGTCTTATTCTAATCTGGTTGAGCCATCAGGTCGATTTTAACAATTGGGATTTCCATAAATTGTTTTTAATACTCGTTCGATCTTTCTGTTCCAGATTTAAAAGAAATTATTAAAGATATTATAAATAACTGCCTGAGTGAGAAAATGAAAAAGTTAGCTACAAGGACCGATATTGCATCGTTAGTATCGGAAATAAACTCACTAAAAAGTACAAATTCCAAGCTAAACGAAAAACTTACACTGATGTCCGAAAGGTGTGAGCTTTTGGAATCACAACTAGAAGCAATTTCTCGAAAAACTAATGAGCATATTGTTGTTGTGCACGTTCCATTAGATCAAAAAAACAACGCAAAAAAAATCACGGGAGATTCTAACCACAAGAACACAACGAGGAATTGTCATCTTGGAGCTCCAATCGGCCGAGCAAGCAGATAAGATTATTGGCGAAACAAGTAAACTGAAGAATTCAGGAATAAGTATCCACCGGGAACAATCACTTATATTTAGAAAAAAACGACAAACTCTTTACACAATAAAAACAAAACTTCACGAAATTAACTCTTCGGCGAAAATAATAATTAAAGGCGATAAACTACAAATTAACCATTACACGTTTGTTTACAAGCTGTCACATGGGTTGATTGTCAAAACTGCGAGTGAAATGACGTTCGTAAGAGAGATGTTTGGTGATGGTTCACTGGAGTTTTTTGACTGCGGCGCGCGGGGGACCGAAGGTGGCTACAGCTGATGCTGTCACTGCTTCAGGCACCCAATCAGCAGAAACGCCATCTGTGTGGCAAATACAAAACATAGTGTAAACTTGCCGTCTGCCAGCAAAATATTTTGAATTTGTTTAATTTAAGTATTTTTGTCATACAATATAACAGGGCTTAAGAGCAAACTGTTGTTACCTGACTTTTTTAGATTTATATTAAGTTTTGATATAATAATTCTTTTAGAAACTTTTATTGAACAAGAAAATGAACATAATTTTTATAAGTATTTTAATGGATATAAATTAGCCTGCATTCCTGCAACTAGAAACAATGTCATGGGGAGAGCTAGTGGGGGCATATTATGTGCCATTAAAAAAAGTACTGTTGGTAGTTTTGTGGAGTTCAAACGTGTAGACAACAGGGTTGTTATACAAATTACTAATAATTTTATTAAATTTTATATTATTCCATTGTACCTTAATTGTAACAACTGGGAGAATGATTTCGATATTGTTTTTAATTTAATTAATTGCAACTCTCTTGGAAATGTAATGCTTATTGGGGACCTAAACGCTCGAATTAGTGAATATCAAAATTCCATATCCCATTACACAGAATATGAAACAGTTTTTAATACGAGAAGAAACTCTAAAGATGGTACGGTTAATAGAAATGGAAGAAGTCTGATGGAGTTCTCTGACAATTTTGGGTTTTGTGTGCTTAATGGGGTCTACAAAAGTGATGCTGGGGGTGAACTAACTTTTATAAGTGGACAAGGGCAATCGGTTATAGCCATATGCGCTGTGTCAGGCCAATGGTTGATAATGACTGAAGATTCCGAGATTCTTACGGCGACTTTTTCTGCTTATTTACCAATAGTAGTGAAAGCTACTTTCTCTCGAGGAACGCGAACTATGGCAAAAAATATGTACAAGTTGAAATGGTTTGATAACAAGGCATTTGTCTATCAATCTCTGTTGAATAGACACTGCGATATCCTTCCATCACTTCATTCTACAAGGGTAGCTGACCAAGTCGCAGAATGTGTAATGAGAGTAATCAAGCTCTCAGCACCACTCGCTCTCAGTAATAACCAAAAGTTTAACGCTGAAAAAAATGGTTTGACAAGGACTGCTTGAAGCTACGCGAAAAAGCATTTCGGTTCTTAAAGCTATTCAGATCTACTAACGCCGATTTTTTTAAAAACCAGTACTTTATATAAACAGCTTTGTTTGTCAAAAAAGACTGAATATCTTAAAAATATTGCAAAAAGTGTAGTGCATTTAGTGAGAGAACTAGGGGGGCGTGATCATTATGCTGCAAACAATAACGCGATCGGAGCTTATGCCTTGGCAGAGTACTTCAAAGGATTGTTATCAGCAGATGAATCTCTTTTGTCGTTTAGTTACGCACTGCCAAACAACCATATTCCTGAACTGGATGAACCGATTTCCTTGCATGAACTGGAAAGAGTTTTGAATACATTGAAGAACAACAAAGCACCGGGTGCAGATGGAATCCCAACGGAGTCTTATAAATATTCTACGGCTCATTTTAAGGAGTACTTAGTGAACTGGTTCAACCAACTATATAATGATGCTTCTATACACATGTGCTTTAACACAGCCATTATATACTTTTTTTTCACGAAAGGAGAAAGGAATCTTGTGGAAAATATCTATTATAATATAATATAATAATAATAATAGGCATATCTATTCTCAATTCTTTAAGAAAAATCCTCAATTCAATTCCTTACGAGAGACCTTCAAGATGGATAAAGACAAACAACCGCTTAAGTATCTTTCAAGCGGGGTTTCGATCGGGTTTCTCGACTGTAGATCACATTTTCGCCCTCTCAAGTATAGCAAAAAAATCATTTGGAGAAAAAGAAAAAACTTTACAGCTGCTTCGTTGACTTCAAAGCTGCTTTTGATACGGTTAACAGAAAAGCATTGGTTTATAAACTATCTTCACTTGGTCTTTCCAGAAAATGTTTACTCTTTTATTCCAACTTTCTGTGTTCTACGAAAGCTTCAGTATGGGATGGCAGCACCTTATCAGAAAGATTTGAGACGTCAGCGGGAGTTCCCCCAGGGTGTATTGATGCTGTCTCTGTAATCTTACCCGGAGGGATAGTGTTTGGCGATTCTTTGATTAAAGTCTTACTGTATGCAGATGATCTGGTACTTCTGGCGGATAATCCATTCTCTTTACAATTGCAAATCAATAGACTTAAAGAGTATTGCGAAACATGGGGCCTACGGATAAATACTCGTAAAACCAAGGTTATGATCTTTGAATCTAGGCGGCATGGACGACTTTCTGAAGAATCGTGGATCATCAACAACGAGCGCATTGAAATAGTGAGTGAGTTTAGATACCTAGGAATTTTGCTGACCTATAACCTTAACTGGAGTAAACATGCTAAGGAGAAAACCAGAGAAGCCAAGCTGGCCCTAAACTTGATGTGGCCCACTTTTTTTAGCAACCAATATATCGACCTTTCTTCAAAGTACAGAGTGTTCAATGCTACAATAAATACTTGTATGTGCTATGGTATCCAGGCTTTTGGGTACGCTCAAATAGAGGAATTTGAAACCATCCAAAGATATTTTTTTAAAAGACTTTTCCGATTGCCCAACGGCACACCCACGTATGCCATACATGTCGAATCAGGAATATCACTGATTTATATTCAGAATCTGAAGCGCCATTCCGACTATTTAGCTAAAGTTATGAGAAGAGAAACCGGACTTCATAAGCTAATTTTGTAAAGACTACTTCGTTCTAATGCCTCCCCCTTCAGAGAATGGAATGCGCTTGCTGTAGCCCATGATACAACATTCTCCATAAGGGAAAATAATATCGAGGAGTGGGAAAATATATTCGCTAGCTTGATTGCTAAAATTGATGAAAAAGTTTATCTGGAACACCTGCAAAGAGCATCCTCATCGGCAAGCAGAAACGTATATCTGCGCCTAAACCATCAATTGCCAACAAATGCGAACTATTTTTGTAAAGAAATGTCTGCGGAAGCGATCGGTACCATTTTTAGAGCTAGAGTCGAGATCCTTAACCTTTACTTTGTTCCTCATAGATCGGACCTCGCACAAATATGCACTCTCTGCAATAGAAGAGATGTGGAGGATATTAATCATTTTGTAGCAGTTTGTCCAATATTGCAAGAAATACGACGGTTGTATTTCCAAGTGAGTTTTTTGTCTGTGCATCAACTTTTTGATACTCTTAACGGGTTGAGTGGTTGGATGAATTTGTTTTAGTTTTGCAAGCATGCTTTAGCCTACCGAAATAGCTTTTGAGCGCTCATGCTTCCAGTTATGGCGATTAAGAAAAAAAAAAATGGCTATTAATATTAGTTTTTGTGTTTTAAATCACTGCAAAATTTAATTTTATATGATAGTGAATTATTAAAATAGGAAAACCAAAAAATAATGATGTTTTTTAGAACTTATCATGTTTATATATTATATTTTAATTTTTTGTGTTTCAAATCACAGCAAAATTTTATAACTTTTACGAATAAACTATCCAAAATTGTGCTCTTAATCTTTTATAAATATTTAAAGATATCAACTATTCATTTATTATGAATTAAAATGGCTATTTATATTAATTTTTGTGTTTCAAATCACTGCAAAATTGAATTTTCTATGGTTTGAATTATTAAAATAGGAAAACCAAAAAAAAATAATGTTTTTAGAATTTATCATTTATATATTGTATTTTAATTTTTGCGTTACAAATCACTGCAAAATTATATAACTTTAACGAATAAAATATTCAAAATTGTGCTCTTAATCTTTTATAAATATGTAAGGTTATCAATTATTCAATTATTATATATGCAAATTGCTAAGTAAAATTATTTATAATTTATTTAATATTACTTTTTTTCATTAAAAAAAAAACTCTTATAATTTATAAACGTTTAAAATGTCTATCAGGCAGACGGCAACAAAGCCATGTCCTTATATTCTTAAATTTAAGTTATAATGTATATTTTGAATGAAAATAAAGAATTTTATCTATCTATCTATCTATCTACTCGTTCGATCGTGGAAATCGGATGGGTTGAGTTTAGACCGATAGAACGAGATTATTTCAAAGTACACAAATTAAAAAAAAAATAGTTTAAAGAGAAATTTGTAAAAAAACGGGTACCTAGTGTTGTGTGAAAGAAAATTATAAACAAAAAAAAAAGAAAAATTACGTATATTATATTAGAAGTAGTAATTGAAATAATGTTTTTGAGATTAGTTACAAGAAAAAAAAAGTGGCCATAAGTAAAAATATATATAAAGTTACATCATACAAATTAGAGATAAAATCATCGAAGAACATAGAGTATCAAACAAGGCGGAGATTTGTGCACAAATTTCAGCATTCCGGACAAAAAGATTGAAAACAAATACAACAACATAATCTGGTAAAAAGTGAGTAACCTTATTAAACTTTCTTTCTATATAATTTTTATTTCGGCCTTGCTTTAAATTTTTCTGTACATAAACAAGCAAAAAAAATTTTAAATATTCTATTAAAATTTGAACAAAACATGTTTTCATGCAACCACAGATTAACCTTTTAAACCATAAAGAATTCATACACAAATTGATTCGAAGCTAAGTCTTTATATAAAAATAAAAAGTATGTATGTTTTTTTTTTAAATCTCAATGAAGTGTATTAAATAAAAAATGAAATTCAACTAAAACAATCAAATAATCGTTGAGATGAATCTCTAATTCAGTGAGGTGTGTGGGAAGTCAAGATTGGGACTCCCCCAACAGACATTGAGGAAGGGGTAGTCATGGAGCCATGACCGTGTGTCATTTGCTAGTGGAGGGTATTCTCTAGAGGTAAAAAATCAAATTTCATAACAGGGTTATACAAAGGTTCATCCAAGTCTTTTCCTTTAAAAATTAAAATATTTCTTTTGCTTTAATTTCTTCTATTAATTCTATTCTATTTTTTTTGTAATATTTTTTTTTGCCTTTGGTATGTAAGGTATCTATTCAAATCATTTGGCATATTTTCCTTTTTTTTGCACGAACAATTTGTAAGCGCAGGGTAAAACGCAGCAAGATCTCACCCCCTCCGACGAGCTAATGTTGAGCACTGCAAGCATGCCGTATGCTGCTATCATGATTGGGAATTAAGATGCCTCAGCCTAAAAACATTTCATAACCCCCCTGTATGTTACAATGGCGCCCAACAACGTGGTACTGAAAATGTCAAGTAGTGACATTTTAAAAAAATAATACAATTTACATTTCGTACAATTCCATCAAAGTACACCACTTGCAGTAGCTTGTGTTTTTTTTTCTCTTCAGTTTTTTTATTATATCTTCAGTCATTCAGACGAGTTCTTTGACAAGTCCCAGCTGAGCTTAAGACCCGTAGAATAAATTTGAGTCGTTGAGGACACAAACGCTCGATAGTCCAAATGAATCTACGAGAAGTAAACAGCTGATCGGTTTGATTACATTGACAGTGTCCTTATTTTGTGTCTGAGTCGTTGAAGCCCGTTAAGCTTAACAGTCCAGAGCACATAAGCATATAATCATACCATTTCAATATCTTTTCTAAATACATGGACCTTTTAATAACTTTATAATTCATTGCTTCTCACACACACAAGAGGGTCTCTCAACGATTAAACGTATATGATAAAAACAAAAACTAACAAAAATCAGTTTCATAGTACAAACTGAAGTTTGGCAACAAAAACAAAATTTAAATACACAACATAAACAAAAAAAAAGAAATTAAATAACAATTAGGAAACAAAATACAAAAACAATTAAAATAAGTAACAATAACATATCTAGAGCAGCAGTGCCAAAGCGAGGCAGGGCTGCACGCTCTCAAGGTTTGGGTCATTCTGCAACTCCAAACAGTTCACTTCGCAATAATAACTTTCAACCTGTCAGACACTCTCCTTTGTATAATCTGAATCTCAGTTATTCCAATCACAATGATTCCCATTCCAATTCCAATTGAAACAATGCGAGCAACTCTCTTCTATCAGTTGAGCCAACAACTCAAAATCAAAGTGTGACGTCAGTAACACAAAGATCAATGACGCCGAATCTTGTGCATAAGTATGCACAAAATAATCTAAGCAAGTCGCTAGCTGCAAACATTCCACCAAAACGCTTCCCTTTAACAACTTATGCAGGCACTCGAAATAATACAACATTGACCTTCTCTCATACCTATGCTGCAAATCCTATAGTGACATCACTAATAGCAGAGAACAATAATTTTGCTCAACAGAGAACAACTGGTTATCATAATCCGCAATCACTTAATTTTCCATATTTTTTTACGAAGCTAGTGGCTCTAGCAACTTTCAAACAGTTGATCACAACGTAAACAATGCAAAACGGCAGTTTGTGTCGAGCAGTGCACCGCGTATGAAGACTCTTGAGAATCACATAAAGCAAGTAGTTAGTGAAGAATTAGGTAAGTTAATTCCAAGTGTTATCAAAGAAAATATAGAAAAGGTAATGCAACCAGTAAATACACCTGTTATAATAGATTCGATTCCTCCTATAGGAAAAACCGGAATAATTAAAATGCAAACTTTATGACAGACAATTTCTCACATGACGATTCAAACAGTGTTGTAGAAAATCGGGATCCATACAGTGATAGACACAGGTACTATAACAATCCAGTTTTATACGATAATCGAAAGCCCCGTTTGGATCGTTGGGGTTTGAAGTTTGACGGTTCGGCAAAGGGTATATCGGTAGAAGATTTTGTTTTTAGAGTTGACATGCTCAAAGAGAACTATGATTATACATGGGTAGAAGTTCTAAGGAACTTTCATCTTTTATCATTTATCTTCTTCTTTTCTTCTTCTTTTATCTTCTTTTATCTTCTTTCATCTTCTATCTTCGCAGTAATCCTCGAGGTGATTGGCCTGGGTTGAAACATGCATTAGTTAAACAATATCCGAATCATGAAAATGATTTCGAAATAATTAAACAGATGATGGAATGAAGGCAATCATCACAGGAGAGCTTTGAAGATTTTTACAATGCGATTATGCATCTCAGAAGCCAGTTAAGAGATCCGATGAGATATTATGACTTGATTCAAATTCTTAGATCAAATCTTAATACTAGATTAATGAATTATGTTTATCCCATGAAAATATATACACTAGAACATTTTAAGGATGAGTGTAGGAGAACAGAGAGGATGTTACAAAATAAGTTAGCACAGAAGAGGAATATGCAGTACAGGACAGTTAATGAATTTTGCGATCAAACTGATGCAGAGAGATAAGATGAGAGCGGTGACATTGCTGCATTTGTAGGTAACACGAAAGCACTACCGAAACCAAACCTAAATCTCAATACAACAAATAAAATGCCTATTTGTTTTAATTGAAAAATAAGGCCATATTTTTATTGATTGTAAGGCAAAATTTGATCATCTCTTCTACTACCGTTGTGGATCAGATGGATTCACATGCTTGTGTTCGTTGCAATCCTCAATCGGAAAACTTGACACCGAACGGGAAGACAACCGAGGAGTCTCGTTCGAGTCAGACACACCCGGAGTAGTTATGATGGATGCATGCACGAACACAAATATAAATTATGAATTTAAATTAAAAACACCTATCTTAGACAAAAATCCTAGCAATGACATAAATCATTTCAAAATAGACAAGTTCCGTAGATTACCTTACGATGAAAGATTAAAGCAGTATAATGAACTTCGCTGAAAAATTTTTGCCGCAAACACACACCCGGATATTTATAATAACAACACATTTGTGAAACATCGACTTCGTAAGAAGAAACGAAACATTTTCAATCAAATCATTTCAAGCGGTATATTAAGCACAGATTCTAATCCGAGGCCATATGCCTTAGTAAAGATTATGGGAAAACAAATTACTGGTCTTCTAGACAGTGGTGCCAGCGTGTCTTGTCTTGGAAAAAATTGTTTAGATATCGTTCAAGAGCTCAAAATCCCGATCATTGAATATTCGTCTTTTATAAAAACAGCTGATGGTAAACGCCAACCCATTTTAGGTAGCATTGCAGTCGAAATTTGTTTCAACTATCAATGTAAAATGGTTGACTTATATTTGATACCTTAATTTTCTCAAACTCTATATTTGGGGATAGACTTCTGTCAAAAGTTTCAAATCGCACCAAATGTTATAAATGAAATTGCCGTAGATCTTGATTCAGATTCAGACGAGAGAGAGGAAAGAAGGATGATTGAGTTGAATGATTCTCAGATGAATCGTTTGCAGGAAGCTGTAGCAAAATGTTCATCTTTTCCTAAATTAGGTTTGGGTAAAACATCAGTAGACACGCACGTTATCGATACAGGCAACGCCATGCCTGTGAAACAGCTATATTACCCGGTTTCTAGAGCAATCCAGGAAATCATCAACAATGAAGTGTATCGCATGATTTCTTTGGGTGTAATAGAAGAAAATAAAAGCTCTTGGAGTTCACCCCTCGTTCTAGTCAGGAAACCTGGAAAAAATCGCCTCTGTTTGGATTTGACAAAAGTGAACTCACACACAAAGGGTAGTGCGTATCCCCTTCACAATGTAGAAGGCATAATGAGTCGGCTACCAGACGCACACTTTATCAGTAGTTTAGATTTGAAATTCAAATTCCCCTTGAAGAAAAATCACGGGACAAAACTGATTTTTATGTGCCAGAACGCTCTCTCTATCAGTTTACAGTCATGCCTTTTGGGTCGAAAAATGCGGCACAAACTATGTGCAGAGTAGTGGATAAAGTTATTCCAAGTCAGCTTCGAGAGAACGTGTTCCCATATGTGGAGGACTTATTGGCAATTGCCTAAGATTTTGAAACCCATATTGATATTTTAGAGAAAGTTGCTGCGTGTCTACACAAAGCGAATTTGACCATAAACGTCGAAAAATCTCATTTTTGTTTTAAGGAGTTGAGATACTTAGGACACATAGTAGGAAAGGGATGCATAAAACCAGATCCAAGCAAAGTTTGTGCGGTGCAGGAGTTTCCAGTACCAGCAACGCAAAAGCAGGTTAGGAGTTTCTTAGGGCTGTGTGGTTCGTACCGCAAATTTGTGCATAACTATGCTTTAATAGCAAGCCCTTTGACAGACATGCTCAAAAAAAGCAAATCCTTCAAGATGACACCGGAAGCTCTTTTGTCTTTTGAATCACTGAAGAAAGCTTCGGTATCAGCTCCTGTTTTAACAAACCCAGATTTTTCTAAGCCATATACAATTCAATGTGATGCATCAAGCATAGGTATCGGAGCTGTTTTGTTCCAGCTTGATGATGCAAAAAAAGAAAAACCCATTGCATTCTTCACACAAAAATTAAGCGCAGCCCAGCGTAAATATAGCGTTACTGAGCAAGAATGCTTTGCGGCGGTACAAGCCATAAGAAAGTTCCGGCCCTACGTGGAAGCTATGCCATTTTCTGTAATCACAGATCATGCGAGCCTCAAATGGTTAATGACTTCGAGAGATTTGAGCGGGAGGCTGGCTCGATGGTCATTAAAATTACAGGCTTTTGATTTCGAGATCAAACACAGAAAAGGTTCTCAGAATATTGTGCCGGACGTTTTGTTACGAGCGCACAATGAAGAGCTTGTAGCTGAAGCAACCAATAATATGACGACTATTGATCTGAATGATCCAGAATTTCAATCTGAAAGTTATCGCGAGTTGAAATCAACCATTTCAAAAAGCCCTAATAACTTTCATGATGTAAAAATTGAAAATGGGTACGTTTATAAAAGGTGTTCGGAAAGTATAGGATCAGAATTTCAGTGTAAGTTATGGGTACCTAAAGGTTTAACACATTCTCTCATAGCAAAGTTTCACAATCCTCCTAGCTTTTCGCACGGCGGGATGGTAAAAACACTTCAGAAGATTAAAGAATGTTTCTTTTGGCCAAACATGACAGTGCAGGTCAGGGATTTCGTGCGAGAATGTACTGTTTGCCAAAAAAAATAAGTCACCAAATCCTTCTTTGAGACCTCCGATGAGATCACAACATGAAATCGATCGTCCGTTTCAGAAACTCCACATCGACTTCATGGGCCCTTACCCGAGGACGAAACGAGGTAATGCGTCCATTTTCATAGTACTAGATGCATTCTCGAAACTTGTTCTGTTGAAAGCGTTAAAGAGGGCCAACACAAGTTCAGTTGTAGAATTCTTGGAACAAAATGTGTTCCACCTTTTTGGGGTTCCAGAATTCGTACATAGTGACAACGGTAAGCAGTTTGTGTCAAAGGACTTCCAACATTTTCTTGACATGTATGGTGTCACTCATATCCGCAATGCTATCTACTTTCCCCAGGCTAATGCTTCGGAAAGGGTGAATAAATCTGTTCTTTCGGGAATCAGAAGCTACTTGGGTGATATTCAGAAAGAATGGGATAAGCATTTGTCCGAGATTCAACAAGCTCTAGCCACATCTGTTCATCAATCTACAGGCACATCGCCATATTTTTGTCTGTTTGGACAGCACATGACATCTCATTTGCGAAATTTATAATCTCTCTCAGAGGGGGATTTGACGTGGTTAACTCAGAAAGAAAAACTGGATGTTCTAAGAGCTGATATCAAACAGAACATTAAACGAGCATATGCATGAAACTCGAAATCATATAATTTGAGAATTTCGAAAAGGTTTTTCAGTCCAGGCGAAGTTATTTACAGAAGACAGTTTGTACTTAGCGATGCATATAAGAACATGAATGCCAAGCTGTGTGCTAAGTTTGTAAAATGCCGAGTTATAAAGTCAGTAGGTAACTCACTGTACGAGATTGCGAATATGGAAGGGAAGATAATAGGGACATACCATGCTTAAGATTTGCAAAAATAGGAGGGAACATAAATAAGCGAAAGTAGATATTTCTGAGATAATAGTTCAGGGTCAGTGGGTCGACTTTGGTCACTGTTTTCAGACCTTTCCAATTCAACAGGTTTTTTTTGAAAATTTCTGAATGTGTTGCATGCGCCTTGAGGATATTTTGGAGTTAAAGTATTAATACAGCACATTAAGTTTAAAAGCTTAAAAAAACTAATTCACAGATTTGTTTTTAAATTTAACTGATAGGAAAGAGTCAGAAAACGGATATGTGTACACTTAAATTTTTTGCTCATAACAACACCGGAACCAATTTAATATAATTACGAATATGTTCGAACTTCGAATTTGTTCAGAGGGAAATGCGAATTTTTCCATCTGGACATTCTTCGTTTGGTCTTATTCTAATCTGGTTGAGCCATCAGGTCGATTTTAACAATTCGGATATCCATAAATTGTTTTTAATAGTCGTTCGATCGTGGAAACCGGATGGGTTGAGTTTAGACCGATAGAACGAGATTATTTCAAAGGACACGTGATACGAATTTAATAAAGCTGCCATAGTGCAAAACCTAATGTGGATTACCCCTGGGAAAAAATAGTCGTCGCGAGACCCATTCGTTCTGCCGTACTGGTCATACATTCCAGTGGGGGTTGAGAAAGTTCCACACGCCGGACTTTTTTCCCTTAGGGATCCACTCCTACAGATTTAAGACACCTACGAGGTAATATAACCTCATACCCAACCTCTCCCACAGCTTTTCTACAAATTTTACCAATCACGAAACCTTCGGCGACAGATCCGAAACGTGCACGTGCTATTACATCTGCGAAGAAAAAAAAAAAAACAAAATCAAACACAACGCATACTAAACAACTTATACAAAAAAAAAAAAACGCATATTAGAAACCATAAAAAAATATATGAACTAAGAAAAAAGAATTTAAAAAAAAAATAGTTTAAAGAAAAAAAAAAGAAAAAAAAAAAAAAATAGTTTAAAGAAAAATTTGTAAAAAAACGGGTACCTAGTGTTGTGTGAAAGAAAATTATAAACAAAAAAAAAAAGAAAAACTACGTATATTATATTAGAAGTAGTAATTCAAATAATTTTTTTAAGATAAGTTACAAGAAAAAAAAGTGGCCATAAGTAAAAATATATATAAAGTTACATCATACAAATTAGAGATAAAATCATCGAAGAACATAGAGGATCCAACAAGGCCGAGATTTGTGCACAAATTTCAGCATTCCGGACAAACAAATTGATAAATGACAAAACTGCATTATTAATTTCCTGGATTGAGGTGTAAAAATCATCAAATGACTCTGACGGTAGCTGACGTCGGTGAAAAAGTTTCCTTGAGAATTCGGAATCCGTCTCTAGGCTATGGTATTGTTCTATAAGAGCAACTCTAAGCATGTCCCAAGTTATATTTTGATTGGCTTTGATGAACATCCAGAACCAACCGCTAACCGACCTATTAACGAAAAGGTGAACATGCTTTACTACTTCTTCCCAGCTAACTTTGTGCGTACCACGTAACCAATTTAGCTTGAGGATGAAATCGTCTACAGTTCCCTTTTTCCCATCAAACGTTACTTTCCATTTATGAAAATGTTGGTACTTATGATCGTAAGCCGTAGGAGAACGATTATGGTTTGCCGTGTGAACAAACGTGCTATCTATCGGATCGTTCAAGTTTTAATTGTCGAGCTATTTAAAAAACTCGTCTGCGTTGGACGTGTGACTATGATTAGGTGGATGTGTATTTGACTCATATTGGGGGCGTGTACTCGGTAGAGGATTTAAGGTTGTCGTATTATCTGCCGCCAGATTATTTCTGGGTTCTAAATTAATATGTTCTGTGTTCCGTTGGGGAGTTGTAGTGGGCGTGACTGCTGCTAGAGTTCTGCGTACGATGTTCGCCACCTCATCGCTAAAGAACGTCCTGCTTCGGCTCTTACGAACACCATATCTTTTGCACGACCTCCTCAATTTAGTCTGTTAGGATTTCATCTTCTTCATCTTCAACAGTCAAATGACTTGCCTCACCGAGCGAAGTTTTATTCCCTAATATCCCCTCCACGTTTTTCCACCCTCTGCCTTGTGCCAACATAGAAGCTGCCCTTTCTTGGTCTGATACCTGACCTTCTGCTTGATTCTCACTCATGTTTCCGGTAAGCTCGTTCGGATTACTACGCAGGACCTGACGCTTTCACAATTCCGACAACGACCTCCTCTTCCGCATTTCGTTCACAAAACAAAAAATTATTCACAATAAACCAAAACCTTTTTATTTTGAGAACAACCAAAAATACATGTTGAAACACGGAGGCGCGAACGCAGGAAAATATTTCGGGGGGCGTTGAACAAATTTCGGGTGGGGGGGGGGTTTAAACTGAAAACTCAAAATTAAGAGTGAAATTGTATGGCGAAGAAGTTAAATTCATACATTTGGTGGGGTGGTTTGAACCCCCAAACCCAAACCCCCCCACCCTGCATTCGGGCCTGGAAAACCGATTCCAACCCAAAATTGTAATCTATGACAAAAAAATATCTATTCCACCCAAAAAAGGAATCCCTATTCTTTGGATGAAAACCAAAAAGTATAGACCATTTTCAGTACACCCAAATTCTGACTAGAAAAAAGAAAATGATTGGAAAAAATCTTTTTTCCAAGAAAAAATGTAACGTTTGCCTCGAGATATAATTCGAGTAAGAGATAAATTATGGATTAGAAAATTCATTAACCTCTCATATAACGACCCACTCTTCATACACCACTCTGTCTAAGAGCTTACAGGAACTCTGAGACAGTCCTGATAGTAAAAGCGAATGGGTGTCCAGGATCTGACTGCGTGTCATGCTTGCATGGCCCAAAGACTAGCCCGTCGGAAGGGGGGTTCTTGCGATCAAAAACCTGGACGGCCGTTACGTATTTAACATACCTTAAAAAAAATTCGTACAAAAATCGCGAAGCCTGTTTGTCCCAACAGAAAAGATCCTAATCCTATTGTGTGAGTGAAGAGACCTTAGATATTATAGGCCTATGAGGAGTTATCCCACCCCTGTATCAACTGACACAACCTAGTTACTATGTCCTCCATTCATTTTTATAGTAACCCCAAAAGTAATTGAAAACTTAATTTGTATCTATACAAACTGACACTGACTGTATCAACTGACACAACCTAGTTACTATGTCCTCCATTCATTTTTATAGTAACCCCAAAAGTAATTGAAAACTTAATTTGTATCTATACTTTCATCAAATCGTCTTCGTCGTATGTATAATTGGCTACTCCTGGCAGAGCCACATACAACTTTTTAACAAAACTTAAACCATATTCATGGTTATTTAAAAAAACGTTTCAAACAAATAAGAACTCTCAACCATCAAAATCTTTCAATTGGGAGATACAAAAGTATCTTTTATTGACCTGAGTGGATGTCAAAAAAAAAAAATCAAAGCTTAAAAGCGAAACCAATTTAAGAGAACTCTTTTAAAGAAAAAGTCAGCTTTTCAATTTTCAAAACAAAATAATTCAAAAATAATTTTATTTAAAGGAAGAGTGGTATGAATGTAAAAATAATATTTATCAAGAAAAATATTCAATTTTTAATCTTGTAATATATACAAATTAAATAGTAACCCTACCAAATATTTGAAGTATAAGCAAATTCAGATATAAAAACAAACTATATATATGAGAAAATAAATTAATATATTTAAAAAAAAATAAAATCAAAAAGAATAAATCAATAATAGTTTTCTGAACCTCAAAATTACGAATTATAATATTTAAAATATTGTACATAGCCTTCCTGTTTTTCTTTTTTTTTTTTTTTTCTTTTATATCTTTCTCTTTTCCTATTTAAGTTGCTGTGTGTTTCACAAAAAGCCTCAACAATAATATAATTATAATTGTAAATATTATTTTATATATATAATATATATATATATATATAATATATATATATTATATATACATATTATATATACATATTATATTGAATAAATCAATAATAGTTTTCTGAACCTCAAAATTACGAATTATAATATTTAAAATATTGTACATAGCCTTCCTGTGTTTTTATTTTTTTTTTCTTTTATATCTTTTTTCTTACTTTCTCTTTTCCTATTTAAGTTGCTGTGTGTTTCACAAAAATTCATATACATATACAGGGTGTCCCGTAAGTAATGGATAACCCTAAAATGCCGCATAGTAGACTTTATGACCGTCCTGAAAACTGATAAAAAAAAATTTTTTCCCAACCACAAGAAAAGTTATATGCATTTTTTTGTTCAGTGCATTATTTTTTTTCTTACTTTACATTTTTGAATACCACGACTACAAGTGAATGAGTTCCATCATTTTTTTTTTTTGCAGGAATATTTTACATTACTTGTGTCAACACATAAGTAGAAGAAAATTATTATAACTGTTGGACTTCTTAGAAAAAAAAATTATTTAACATTGAATTTCAATGCAAAATGTGAAAACAAATAATTTTTGAAAAAGTTAAATCATAGCTGGTATAAAAAAAATGCATGAATACCTGAGTGGCCAACTATTTTAAAAATATGCGCGTTAAATGCAGATTTCAAAATGGTATTACTTATTATTATATCTAGAGTCAATAGCAAGTTATTGGTAAAAATCCGCAATACTAGAGTAAATTTAGCAAAAACAAAAGTTTTCAAAATTATCACAGTAAACGTGAAAATAATACCAAGCGTTGAACATGGCAGATTTTTGATTTATTGGCTGTTTCTACGATGTTGTCCTAATGATAAATCCAAGCTTTCAACTTCTAGGGCCGAATGCATTATTGATAAAAATGTCAGAAAAGTGCAAAAAACGGTTACATTTTCGAGCTTGTTTTGAATTTTACCTGTTCTATTGGGCTTTAGTTTATTTGTTATTTTCTCTAAACAAAAAGTTTTTGAGCCAGCTTTTAATCACATGATCACTTAGTTAGAAAACAAAAACAAAAATAGATAATTTTTTAATTTTTTTTTTATTTAAAGCAAATGCTCAAACTGTTTTCCACCCACTCTTATACAGGTTCTGCACCTCCGAATAAATGAACGTCTTAGTGAACGTGCAGGGTTTTGCTCAGAAATTTGTAATGCAGCTGCCTCCACACGATTTCTTAGCTCTTCTAAAGACCTGATCGGCTTGCTGAATACGATTTCCTTAATGCATCCCCAATAAAAAAAATCAAGTGGATTTAGGTCTGGTGAACGGGGTGGCCATAAAATTGGTCCCAGACGTCCTATCCATCTGCCTGGATATCTGGCATTTAAATATGCCCGCACAGGCACAGCATAGTGTGCTGGACAACCATCATTTTGAAGCCAATGGGATTCCTTTAGTTCTTGAGGCACTTCTTCCAGCAAGGTTGGGAGATCATTTTGGAGGAACTCCAAATAACCTTGGCCAGTTAAAATCCCCGGCAACTCAAAGGGTCCAATTATTTTCCCATTGAGAATCCCAGTCCAATAGGTTATTTTGAATTGGTACTGGGACCTGTCTTCCCTCATGATGTTTGGGTTTTGTAGTGCCCAGAAGTGGAGATTATGGAGATTAGTGTAGCCATCTCTTTTAAATGTCGACTCATCGCTCCAAAGTATTTTGTCAAAAAAACTGCGGATCTTCTTCAATTTTCATTATCATTTGTCGACAAAAACTCATTCTCGTTTCAAAATCTTGCGGCTGGAGAGTTTGCACCCGTGTTAGGTGAAAGGGATGATATTTATATTTACTTAGCACATTATGCGCAGTCGTCTTTCCGATCCCAGTGCGTCGTGCTATTGCTCGGATTGATACTGTAGGATCTCGGTCAAGTTCCGCAAGCACTAAGTCTTCGGTATCTCCTCGAGGGGGTCGTCCCACGCCAGCACCACCAACACCACTACCAGGCAGCCTTCCTTCCGAGAAACTGCTATGGACTCTAATAAACACTCGATAATCCGGGTGACGTGCGTTAGGGTACCTTTCCCTATACAGAGTCGCAGCTTCGTTTGCGTTACCTCTGCACTCTCCATAAATGAAATGCATGTTTGCATATTCTTGTGCAGAATACAGAATACGTGGCATCGAAAAAGTTCAATCAAACGTCTTGATTATCAAAAAGCAGGTTCAGGAAAACAGCTATTTAGACCGTTAATTTTTCTGAAGAATGAACAATAAAAATGATATAAATAAGTGTTCGTCGTGGTCTTAATCTTATGAATTAAGATCAAATTACAAAAACTTTAATTCAAAATTTAAAAAACTTACGATTTTATGCGTTCTCACTTTCTCAGGATCTTACAATTTACTATTCAAAAAACACAATTAAAATTGAATCAGAAGACTTTTTGTTTAGAGAAAATAACAAATAAACTAATAGCAACCAACAAAATATTTGATGGGTTTGTTAAAGCCCAATAGAACAGGTAAAATTCAAAACAAGCTCGAAAATGTAACCGTTTTTTGCACTTTTTTGACATTTTTATCAATAATGCATTCGGCCCTAGAAGTTGAAAGCTTGGATTTATCATAAGGACAACATCGTAGAAACAGCCAATAAATCAAAAATCTGCGTTGAACATAGCTTGGTATTATTTTCACGTTTACTGTGCTAATTTTGAAAACTTTTGTTTTTGCTAAATTTACTCTAGTATTGCAGATTTTTACCAATAACTTGCTATTGACTGTAGATATAATAATAAGTAATACCATTTTGAAATCTGCATTTAACGCGCATATTTTTAAAATAGTTGGCCACTCAGGTATTCATGCATTTTTTTTATACCAGCTATGATTTAACTTTTTCAAAAATTATTTGATTTCACATTTTGCATTGAAATTCAATGTTAAATAATTTTTTTCTCTAAGAAGTCCAACAGTTATAATAATTTTCTTCTACTTATGTGTTGGCACAAGTAATGTAAAATATTCCTGCAAAAAAAAAAAATGGAACTCATTCACTTGTAGTCGTGGTATTCAAAAATGTAAAGTAAGAAAATAATGCACTGAACAAAAAAATGCATATAACTTTTCTTGTGGTTGGGATAGAACTTTTTTTTATCAGTTTTCAGGACGGTCATAAAGTCTACTATGCGGCATTTTAGGGTTATCCATTACTTACGGGACACCCTGTATATTATATATATATAAAATAATATTTACAATTATAATTATATTTTTGTTGAGGCTTTTTGTGAAACACACAGCAACTTAAATAGGAAAAGAGAAAGTAAAAAAAAAGATATAAAAGAAAAAAAAAAAAAGAAAAATTCAGGAAGGCTATGTACAATATTTTAAATATTATAATTCGTAATTTTGAGGTTCAGAAAACTATTATTGATTTATTCAATATAATATGTATATATAATATGTATATATAATATATATATATTATATATATATATATATTATATATATAAAATAATATTTACAATTATAATTATATTATTGTTGAGGCTTTTTGTGAAACACACAGCAACTTAAATAGGAAAAGAGAAAGTTAAAAAAAAAGATATAAAAGAAAAAAAAAAAAAAAAAGAAAAACAGGAAGGCTATGTACAATATTTTAAATATTATAATTCGTAATTTTGAGGTTCAGAAAACTATTATTGATTTATTCTTTTTGATTTTATTTTTTTTTAAATATATTAATTTATTTTCTCATATATATAGTTTGTTTTTATATCTGAATTTGCTTATACTTCAAATATTTGGTAGGGTTACTATTTAATTTGTATATATTACAAGATTAAAAATTGAATATTTTTCTTGATAAATATTATTTTTACATTCATACCACTCTTCCTTTAAATAAAATTATTTTTGAATTATTTTGTTTTGAAAATTGAAAAGCTGACTTTTTCTTTAAAAGAGTTCTCTTAAATTGGTTTCGCTTTTAAGCTTTGATTTTTTTTTTTGACATCCACTCAGGTCAATAAAAGATACTTTTGTATCTCCCAATTGAAAGATTTTGATGGTTGAGAGTTCTTATTTGTTTGAAACGTTTTTTTAAATAATCATGAATATGGTTTAAGTTTTGTTAAAAAGTTGTATGTGGCTCTGCCAGGAGTAGCCAATTATACATACGACGAAGACGATTTGATGAAAGTATAGATACAAATTAAGTTTTCAATTACTTTTGGGGTTACTATAAAAATGGAGGACATAGTAACTAGGTTGTGTCAGTTGATACAGGGGTGGGATAACTCCTCATAGGCCTATAATATCTAAGGTCTCTTCACTCACACAATAGGATTAGGATCTTTTCTGTTAGGACAAACAGGCTTCGCGATTTTTGTACGAATTTTTTTAAGGCATGTTAAATACGTAACGGCCGTCCAGGTTTTTGATCGCAAGAACCCCCTTTCCGACGGGCTAGTCTTTGGGCCATGCAAGCGTGGCACGCAGTCAGATCCTGGACACCCATTCGCTTTTACTATCAGGACTGTCTCAGAGTTCCTGTAAGCTCTTAAACAGAGTGGTATATGAAGAGTGGGTCGTTATATGAGAGGTTAATGAATTTTCTAATCCATAATTTATCTCTTACTCGAATTATATCTCGAGGCAAACGTTACATTTTTTTCTGGGAAAAAAAGGTATTTGCCAATCATTTTCTTTTTTCTAGTCAGAATTTGGGTGTACTGAAATGGTCTATACTTTTTGGTTTTCATCCAAAGAATAGGGATTCCTTTTTTGGGTGGAATAAATATTTTTTTTTTCATAGATAACAATTTTGGGTTGGAATCGGTTTTCCAGGCGCGATCGCAAGGGGGGGTTTGGGGGTTCAAACGACCCCACCAAATGTATGAATTTAACTTCTTCGCCATACAATTTCACTCTTAATTTTGAGTTTTCAGTTTAAACCCCCCCCCCACCCGAAATTTGTTCAACGCCCCCCGAAATATTTTCCTGCGTTCGCGCCTCCGTGTTTCAACATGTATTTTTGGTTGTTCTCAAAATAAAAAGGTTTTGGTTTATTGTGAATAATTTTTTGTTTTGTGAACGAAATGCGGAAGAGGAGGTCGTTGTCGGAATTGTGAAAGCGTCAGGTCCTGCGTAGTAATCCGAACGAGCTTACCGGAAACATGAGTGAGAATCAAGCAGAAGGTCAGGTATCAGACCAAGAAGGGGCAGCTTCTATGTTGGCACAAGGCAGAGGGTGGAAAAACGTGGAGGGGATATTAGGGAATAAAACTTCGCTCGGTGAGGCAAGTCATTTGACTGTTGAAGATGAAGAAGATGAAATCCTAACAGACTAAATAGAGGAGGTCGTGCAAAAGATATGGTGTTCGTAAGAGCCGAAGCAGGGCGTTCTTTAGCGATGAGGTGGTGAACATCGTACGCAGAACTCTAGCAGCAGTCACGCCCACTACAACTCCCCAACGGAACACAGAACATATTAATTTAGAACCCAGAAATAATCTGGCGGCAGATAATACGACAACCTTAAATCCTCTACCGAGTACACGCCCCCAATATGAGTCAAATACACATCCACCTAATCATAGTCACACGTCCAACGCAGACGAGTTTTTTAATTCTCAAGGAAACTTTTTCACCGACGTCAGCTACCGTCAGAGTCATTTGATGATTTTTACACCTCAATCCAGGAAATTAATAATGCAGTTTTGTCATTTATCACCAACTTTCTTGCTTTTACTAAAAAGTTGGTTTCTTAATTTTTAAATATCTTGAGAAATAAAAGTTCTAGAAACATTCGGTTTTGAGTGTTTGACTAGAAATAAATAAGAGCATTGAATTTTGACAACAAAAATAATACTTTATTACGTAAAATTTTGAGAAAGTATCGTTTGAACTTTTATTTTAATTAATTTTTTTTCAGAGTTTTGAGTTTGGAAACTATTTTTTTCAAAAACTGTTCACTAAATGAACTTTTTTTTGAAAGGGAAATAAAAGAAGGGATTTCCAGGTTTGCAAAAAGGTATAACAGGGCGTTAAAGTGTTGCCGTTGTTTTTTAATAATTTGTGTTCTGTTTTAAGTCAATTTTTTAGAACACTGCCCCTCCCACCTAAACGAGGGGGGTAGATACCCCCTTCCACACGATTTTTTTCTTTTCTCGAATAGTCTAACATACAGGGGGGTTATGAAATGTTTTTAGGCTGAAGCACCTTAATTCCCAATCATGATAGCAGCATACGGCACGCTTGCAGTACTCAACATTAGCTCGTCGGAGGGGGTGAGATCTTGCTGCTTTTTACCCTGCGCTTACAAATTGTTCGTGCAAAAAAAAGGAAAATATACTAAATGATTTGAATAGATACCTTACATACCAAAGGCAAAAAAAATATTACAAACAAAATAGAATAGAATTAATAGAAGAAATTAAAGGAAAAGAAATATTCAAATTTTTAAAGGAAAAGACTTGGATGAATATTTGTATAACCCTGTTATGAGATTTGATGTTTTGCCTCTAGAGAATACCCTCGACTAGCAAATGACACACGGTCATGGCTCCATGACTACCCCTTCCTCAATGTCTGTTGGGGGAGTCCCAATCTTGACTTCTCACACACCTCACTTAATTAGAGATTCATCTCAACGATTATTTGATTGTTTTAGTTGAATTTCATTATTTATTTAATACACTTCATTAAGATTTAAAAAAAAAAAACATCCATACTTTTTATTTTTATATAAAGATTTAGCTTCAAATCAATTTGTGTATGAATTCTTTATGGTTTAAAAGGTAAATCTGTGGTTGCATGAAAATATGTTTTGTTCAAATTTTAATAGAATATTTAAAATTTTTTTTTTTGCTTGTTTATGTACAAAAAAAATTTAAAGCAAGGCCGAAATAAAAATTATATAGAAAGAAAGTTTAATAAGGTTACTCACTTTTTACCAGATTATGTTGTTGTATTTGTTTTCAATTTTTTTGTCCGGAATGCTGAAATTTGTGCACAAATCTCGGCTTTGTTGGATCCTCTATGTTCTTCGATGATTTTATCTTTAATTTGTATGATGTAACTTTATATATATTTTTACTTATGGCCAGTTTTTTTTTCTTGTAACTAATCTCAAAAAAATTATTTGAATTACTACTTCTAATATAATATACGTAATTTTTCTTTTTTTTTTTTTTGTTTATAATTTTCTTTCACACAACACTAGGTACCCGTTTTTTTACAAATTTTTCTTTAAACTATTTTTTTTTTTTTTTTTTTTAATTTTTTTTTCTTAGTTCCTATATTTGTTTATGGTTTCTAATATGCGTTTTTTTTTGTATAAGTTTTTTAGTATGCGTTGTGCTTGATTTTGGTTTTTTTTCTTCGTAGATGTAATAGCACGTGCACGATTTTGATCTGTCGCCGAAGGTTTCGTGATTGGTAAAATTTGTAGAAAAGTTATGGGCGAGGTTGGGTATGAGGTTAAATTACCTCGTGGGTGTCTTAAATCTGTAGGAGTGGCTCCCTAAGGGAAAAAAGTCCGGCGTGTGGAACTTTCTCAACCCCCACTGGAATGTATGACCAGTACGGCAGAACGAATGGGTCTCGAGACGACTATTTTTTCCCAGGGGTCATCCACGTTAGGTTTTGCACTATGGCAGCTTTATTAAATTCGTATCACGTGTACTTTGAAATAATCTCGTTCTATCGGTCTAAACTCAACCCATCCGGTTTCCACGATCGAACGACTATTAAAAACAATTTATGGATATCCGAATTGTTAAAATCGACCTGATGGCTCAACCAGATTAGAATAAGACCAAAGGAAGAATGTCCAGATGGAAAAATTCGCATTTCCCTCTGAAAAAATTCGAAGTTCGAACATATTCGTAATTATATTAAATTGGTTCCGGTGTTGTTATAAGCAAAAAATTTAAGTGTACACATATCCGTTTTCTGACTCTTTCATATCAGTTAAATTTAAAAACAAATCTGTGAATCAGTTTTTTTCAGCTTTGAAATAAACTTAATGTGCTGTATTAATACTTTAACTCCAAAATATCCTCAAGGGGCATGCTTCAAAAAAACCTGTTGAATTGGAAAGGTCTGAAAACAGTGACCAAAGTCGACCCACTGACCCTGAACTATTCTTCTGTAATAAACTTCTGTAAATAACTTCGCCTGGACTGAAAAACCTTTTCGAAATTCTCAAATTATATGATTTGGAGTTTCATTCAAATGCTCGTTTAATGTTCTGTTTGATATCAGCTCTTAGAACATCCAGTTTTTCTTTCTGAGTCAACCACAACAAATCCCCCTCTGAGAGAGATTTTAAATTTCGCAAAAGTTTGTACATACCGGCATGAGATGTCATGTGCTGTCCAAACAGACAAAAATATGGCGATGTGCCTGTAGATTGGTGAACAGATGTGGCTAGAGCTTGTTGAATCTCGGACAAATGCTTATCCCATTCTTTTTGATTATCACCCAAGTAGCTTCTGATTCCCGAAAGAACAGATTTATTCACCCTTTCCGAAGCATTAGCCTGGGGAGAGTAGATAGCGTTGCGGATATGAGTGACACCTTACATGTCAAGAAAATGTTGGAAGTCCTTTGACACAAACTGCTTACCGTTGTCACTATGTACGAATTCTGGAACCCCAAAAAGGTGGAACATATTTTTTTCCAAGAATTCTACAACTGAACTTGTGTTGGTCCTCTTTAACGCTTTCAACAGAACAAGTTTCGAGAATGCATCTAGTACTATGAAAATGGACCGTCCTCGGGTAAGGGCCCATGAAGTCGATGTAGAGTTTCTGAAACGGACGATCGATTTCATGTTGTGATCCCATCGGAGGTCTCAAAGTAAGATTTGGTGACTTATTTTTTTTTTTTGGCAAACAGTACATTCTCGCACGAAATCCCTGACCTGCACTGTCATGTTTGGCCAAAAGAAACATTCTTTAATCTTCTGCGAACAGCTAGGAGGATTGTGAAACTTTGCTATGAGAGAATGTGTTAAACCTTTAGGTACCCATAACTTCCACTGAAATTCTGATCCTATACTTTCCGAACACCTTTTATAAACGTACCCATTTTCAATTTTTACATCAGGAAAGTTATTAGGGCTTTTTGAAATGGTTGATTTCAACTCGCGATAACTTTCAGATTAAAATTCTGGATCATTCAGATCAATAGTCGTCATATTATTGGTTGCTTCAGCTACAAGCTCTTCATTGTGCGCTCGTGACAAAACGTCCGGCACAATATTCTGAGAACCTTTTCTGTGTTTGATCTCGAAATCAAAAGCCTGTAATTTTAATGACCATCGGCCAGCCTCCCGCTCAAATCTTTTGAAGTCATTAACCATTTGAAGCTCGCATGATCTGTGATTACATAAAATGGCATAGCTTCCACGTAGGGCCGGAACTTTCTTATAGCTTGTACCGCCGCAAAGCATTCTTGTTCAGTAACGCTATATTTACGCTGGGCTGCGCTTAATTTTTGTGTGAAGAATGCAATGGGTTTTTCTTTTTTTGCATCATAAAGCTGGAACAAAACAGCTCCGATACCTAGGCTTGATGAATCACATTGAATTGTATATGGCTTAGAAAAATCTGGGTTTGTTAAAACAGGAGCTGATACCGAAGCTTTCTTCAGTGATTCAAAAGACAAAAGAGCTTCCGGTGTCATCTTGAAGGATTTGCTTTTTTTGAGCATGTCTGTCAAAGGGCTTGCTATTGAAGCATAGTAATGCACAAAGAAACTCCTAACCTGCTTTTGCGTTGCTGGTACTGGAAACTCCTGCACCGCACAAACTTTGCTTGGATCTGGTTTTATGCATCCCTTTCCTACTATGTGTCCTAAGTATCTCAACTCCTTAAATCAAAAATGAGATTTTTCGACGTTTATGGTCAAATTTGCCTTGTGTAGACACGCAGCAATTTTCTCTAAAATATCAATATGGGTTTCAAAATCTTTGGCAATTGCCAATAAGTCATCCACATATGGGAACACGTTCTCTCGAAGCTGACTTGGAATAACTTTATCCACTACTCTGCACATAGTTTGTGCCGCATTTTTCGACCCAAAAGGCATGACTGTAAACTGATAGAGAGAGCGTTCTGGCACATAAAAATCAGTTTTGTCCCGTGATTTTTCTTCAAGGGGAATTTGCCAGAACGCATCTTTCAAATCTAAACTACTGATAAAGTGTGCGTCTGGTAGCCGACTCATTATACCTTCTACATTGTGAAGGGGATACGCACTACCCTTTGTGTGTGAGTTCACTTTTGTCAAATCTAAACAGAGGCGATTTTTTCCAGGTTTCCAGATTAGAACGAGGGGTGAACTCCAAGAGCTTTTACTTTCTTTTATTACACCCAAAGAAATCATGCGATACACTTCATTGTTGATGATTTCCTGGATTGCTCTAGAAACCGGGTAATATCGCTGTTTCACAGCGTGGCGTTGCCTATATCGATAACGTGCGTGTCTACTGATGTTTTACCCAAACCTAATTTAGCAAAAGATGAAAATTTTGCTACAGCTTCCTGCAAACGATTCATCTGAGAATCATTCAACTCAATTATCCTTCTTTCCTCTCTCTCGTCTGAATCTGAATCAAGATCTACGGCAATTTCATTTATAACATTTGGTGCGATTTGAAACTTTTGACAGAAGTCTATCCCCAAATATAGAGTTTGAGAAAGTGAAGGTATCAAATATAAGTCAACCATTTTACATTGATAGTTGAAACAAATTTCGACTGCAATGCTACCTAAAATGGGTTGGCGTTGCTCTTGAACGATATCTAAACAATTTTTTCCAAGACAAGACACGCTAGCACCACTGTCTAGAAGACCAGTAATTTGTTTTCCCATAATCTTTACTAAGGCATATGGCCTCGGGTGTGTGTTTGCAGCAAAAATTTTTGAGCGAAGTTCATTGTACTGCTTTAATCTTTCATCGTAAGGTAATCTACGGAACTTGTCTATTTTGAAATGATTTATGTCATTGCTAGGACTTTTGTCTAAGATAGGTGTTTTTAATTTAAATTCATAATTTATATTTGTGCTCGTGCATGCATCCATCATAACTACTCCGGGTGTGTCTGACTCGAACGAGACTCCTCGGTTGTCTTCCCGTTCGGTGTCAAGTTTTCCGATTGAGGTTTGCAACGAACACAAGCATGTGAATCCATCTGATCCACAACGGTAGCAGAAGAGATGATCAAATTTTGCCTTACAATCAATAAAAATATGGCCTTATTTTTCAATTAAAACAAATAGGCATTTTATTCGTTGTATTGAGATTTAGGTTTGGTTTCGTTAGTGCTTTCGTGTTACCTACAAATGCAGCAATGTAACCGCTCTCATCTAATCTCTCTGCATCAGTTTGATCGCAAAATTCATTAACTGTCCTGTACTGCATATTCCTCTTCTGTGCTAACTTATTTTGTAACATCCTCTCTGTTCTCCTACACTCATCCTTAAAATGTTCTAGTGTATATATTTTCATGGGATAAACATAATTCATTAATCTAGTATTAAGATTTGATCTAAGAATTTGAATCAAGTCATAATATCTCATCGGATCTCTTAATTGGCTTCTGAGATGCATAATCGCATTGTAAAAATCTTCAAAGCTCTCCTGTGATGATTGCCTTCTTTCCATCATCTGTTTAATTATTTCGAAATCATTTTCATGATTCGGATATTGTTTAACTAATGCATGTTTCAACCCAGGCCAATCACCTCGAGGATTACTGCGAAGATACATCCAGTACCATTACTGAGCAACTCCTGTCAATTAAAGATGAAAGTTCCTTAGAACGTCATGTATAATCATAGTTCTCTTTCATGATTTTATCTCTAATTTGTATGATGTAACTTTATATATATTTTTACTTATGGCCACTTTTTTTTCTTGTAACTAATCTCAAAAAAATTATTTCAATTACTACTTCTAATATAATATACGTAATTTTTCTTTTTTTTTTGTTTATAATTTTCTTTCACACAACACTAGGTACCGTACCCGTTTTTTTACAAATATCTCTTTAAACTATTTTTTTTTTTTTTTTTTTTTTTTAATTTTTTTTTCTTAGTTCATATATTTTTTTATGGTTTCTAATATGCGTTTTTTTTTTTTGTATAAGTTTTTTAGTATGCGTTGTGCTTGATTTTGGTTTTTTTTTTCTTATCAGATGTAATAGCACGTTCTGATTAGGGTTACCATTCGTCCCCCTTTTGGGGGACAGTCCCACTTTTTCATCTCATCAAGAAATTTGTCCCCCAACATAGAAAATGATAAAGGGGGACGCAAATGTCCCCCTTTTTTACACATCCTCAATTTTTCAACTTTTCCATTCAAAAACTACTTTCTTATTCATATTTTATTTTTAAATTGTTTTCTTAAGCAAATCTGTGGATACTTCCATCATAACTTTGAAAGTTTTTACAACTGAATAAATGTCTTAGGTTTAACACCTGACGAAAAGACAGAAATAGTTTACTTGTCGAATCAGTTGAAACAGAATTGATTGTTAAACATAACTATAAATTGAGTTGCAATGATTTTTACAAATTTATATATGGAAATGGCAGTCTGTTGAAAAAAAAAAATAAATTCAGGCAATAAATAAAATTTATGAAGGATTTGAACTTATCCTTACATTTATCTCACCGAATGTGTATACGAAAATGAATATCGGAGCTTATGTTCCTTTTTTAAATCATTTATTTGTTTTTTTTTCTTTATTTTTTGAATTAAGTAGGTACATAATGTATGTATGTGGTGCGCCGACAAATGACAGTTTTGTTCAGTAAAACTGATTTAAAAGTTTTATTTTAAATAATAAAATAAAATAAAAGTACAAATTATAGTTAATTCAGAAATATTAAATTTAAGTTAAACTTCAAACAAGATTAGCAAATAATAAAAGAAAAGGTCTATGCGTCGCGATGATGTCGTGACCGTTGCGTGTTCGTAATTGTTTTTCTTTCTGGTCGTGTGTGATTTTGTCTAGCTGATGGTGTTTTGACTGTCGAGTGATTTATCAACGGTACCAAGGATTAACAGAAGATGATATGGTATTGGCACATCGTTTTCCGGCGTACGGATTAGGGGAATTTACAGTAGGCACATCCTTCATGTATATAATGAACCATTGTTAAAAAGAATTAATATTTTTATAAAAAATCAAGTTGGTTTTGTATTTATTTCTAAAATTAAAAGTAGATGATTTTGAAATTTTGTCCCCCCTGAAACCCATCTGTCCCGCTAAATAAAACTCAAAATCCCCCTTTTGTCATTTTCTGAAATGGTAACCCTAGTTCTGATCTGTCGCCGAAGGTTTCGTGATTGGTAAAATTTGTAGAAAAGCTGTGGGCGCGGTTGGGTATGAGGTTATATTACCTCGTGGGTGTCTTTAATCTGTAGGAGTGGATGCCTAAGGGAAAAAAGTCCGGCGTGTGGAACTTTCTCAACCCCCACTGGAATGTATGACCAGTACGGCAGAACGAATGGGTCTCGAGACGACTATTTTTTCCCAGGGGTCATCCACATTAGGTTTTGCACTATGGCAGCTTTATTAAATTCGTATCACGTGTACTTTGAAATAATCTCGTTCTATCGGTCTAAACTCAACCCATCCGATTTCCACGATCGAACGAGTAGATAGATATCTATCTCGATAGATAGATAGATTGATAGATAGATAGATAAAATTATTTATTTTCATTCAAAATATACATTATAACTTAAAGCTTAGAATATAAGGACATGGCTTTGTTGCCGTCTGCCTGAGAGACATTTTAAACGTTTATAAATTATGAAAGTTTTTTTTTTTTAATGAAAAAAAGTAATATTAAATAAATAATAATAAATAATTTTACTAAGCAATTTGCATATATAATAATTGAATAATTGATAACCTTACATATTTATAAAAGATTAAGAGCACAATTTTGAATATTTTATTCTTTAAAGTTATATAATTTTGCAGTGATTTGTAACACAAAAATTAAAATACAATATATAAATGTTAAGTTCTAAAAACATTATTTTTTTTTGGTTTTCCTATTTTAATAATTCAAACCATAGAAAATTCAATTTTGCAGTGATTTGAAACACAAGAATTAAATTTAGAAACAAATTTAGCTGTTCAAATGCTCTAACAGCACTTCCAGAGCAAGTCTTAAAGCTCGTCACTTCGAGAATTAGCTCTAGTTGCGCATTTAGAGTAATTTTAGAGCTCTGATACAGGAAATTCTTTTACATTTAGAGCAAATTACTGTTCGTAATCAGCTCGGTATCAGGGACTTAGTAGATTTTAAGCTCTTTAATTATGCATTTTGTATTCACTAAGGAGCACCTTTGACAGCTTTTTGTTGGTATAAGTGTGCATAATATAATCGAAGAATAGTATATAATAGTTGCAGAACATATTTTATGTTTGTGTGATGGATTATTTTATTTGAAGTATTTATAAGTATTGTAAAACTTCATTAAGTGCGTAATGTCAACAAGATAAGTTATAAGTTATTCGAACAATATAAGGGAATTATTATATTTTTCGGTAAAATAATTGTTAATTTTAAGTGCGCGTTTTGTTTTATCACAAATGTTTTCAAGGTACTTCGCGAAATTACAACGCGCTTCCGGAATTATAAATATTACGCTGAGATTTTGAAAAATTTCAATGTGCACAAAAAAAAAAACATCTTGAGAACTATTGTCAATTATTAATTAAATATTTTGTTTAAAAATTAAAAAATGTGTTGTGTTTTTTTCATCGAAAAAGGAGACCTTTTCTTTTACAAAATTGAAAAAAAAATTGGTCATTCGAATCATTTTACTTTTCATCGCCATAATTTTATTAGGTTAAAAGTTTATTTTCCATAGAGCTGTAATAGCGCTTCAGAGCTGTAATAGCGTTATTTCAGAGCTAGTTGCCACAAGATTTGCTTTCAGTGCTTTATATAAAATAGGGTGTTTTAGAAAATAAAAGAAAGATTGAATATTCTGCACATCAAATACCTAGTATATTTTCATTTAAAGAGTAGGTGTCCCTGAGATGCACTTTGAACTTAACGAGCAAGTTTTTTTTGGTGATTCAGCTTTAGTTATATTTCGATAAGTTTTAAAGCTTTCTTAGGGTATAGAAAAAAATAATATATAATTATAATTAATACAACTACCTTCTCTAAAACCCTTATAGGGAAATTAATTTAAGTCGTGTTTTTTGTGAGAGTGAATAGCAACTCAGCAAAATGTTTACACCCAAAACAATAACAAAACAAATTATTATAGAGAATTTTGTTTGTGTTTTCCGTGTTAAACCTTTACTGAGTTGCTAGTTACTCTCTCAAAAAACACGGCTTTATTTATTTTCGCCTCATGGTTATTTTTTTTTTTGTTTTTTTGTTGGAATAATATTTTCGAATTTATATAAGTTTGTACCACCCTATAAAACCAGTGGTAGTTTTACAATAGCTCTGTAAATGTTTTTTTTTGATACTTTACAATGCGCATGAGTAATATTTTTATTAGGTACCATTTGTGTGAAAGTATTAGTATTCAAATCTATACGCACTTTTTGTGTGGTTCTATTAGAGCTATGTTTCGACGTTTTGATAGGCGCATGCGTTAATATTTTGTCCATGTGTTGTTGAAAGCTCTATAATAACACGTTGAGCGCTGATATTTAGACAATGCTCTATTTTGAATGTTATAAACTCCAGTAAGGAGCATATTTTTGAATCTTGAGACGTTATTAGTTGCAGAGCTGAAACCATTCCCGAACCTCTGTAATAGAGCACAATTTTTAAATGAAATAAAGAGAGCTGTATTATAAACTCTTACAGAGCTATAGCCTTAGATAACACTACATTAGAGATGTAGAAGAGCATTTTTGCTTGAACTAGCTCCAACAATGTTACTTGGGTAGCCATTTTAATTCTTAATAAATGAAAAGTTGATAACTTTAAATATTTATAAAAGATTAAGAGCACAATTTTGGATAGTTTATTCGTAAAAGTTATAAAATTTTGCTGTGATTTGAAACACAAAAAATTAAAATATAATATATAAACATGATAAGTTCTAAAAAACATCATTATTTTTTGGTTTTCCTATTTTAATAATTCACTACCATATAAAATTCAATTTTGCAGTGATTTAAAACACAAAAACTAATATTAATAGCCATTTTTTTTTCTTAATCACCATAACTGGAAGCATGAGCGCTCAAAAGCTATTTCGGTAGGCTAAAGCATGCTTGCAAAACTAAAATAAATTCATCCAACCACTCAACCCGTTAAGAGTGTCAAGAAGTTGATGCACAGACAAAAAACTCACTTGGAAATACAACCGTCGTATTTCTTGCAATATTGGACAAACTGCTACAAAATGATTAATATCCACATCTCTTCTATTGCAGAGAGTGCATATTTGTGCGAGGTCCGATCTATGAGGAACAAAGTTGAGGTTAAGGATCTCGACTCTAGCTCTAAAAATGGTACCGATCGCTTCCGCAGACATTTCTTAACAAAAATAGTTCGCATTTGTTGGCAATTGATGGTTTGGGCGCTTATATACGTTTCTGCTTGCCGATGAGGATACTCTTTGCAGGTGTTCCAGATAAACTTGGTCAGCTACCCTTGTAGAATGAAGTGATGGAAGGATATCGCAGTGTCTATTCAACAGAGATTGATAGACAAATGCCTTGTTATCAAACCATTTCAACTTGTACATATTTTTTGCCATAGTTCGCGTTCCTCGAGAGAAAGTAGCTTTCACTCCTATTGGTAAATAAGCAGAAAAAGTCGCCGTAAGAATCTCGGAATCTTCAGTCATTATCAACCATTGGCCTGACACAGCGCATATGGCTATAACCGATTGCCCTTGTCCACTTATAAAAGTTAGTTCACCCCCAGCATCACTTTTGTAGACCCCATTAAGCACACAAAACCCAAAATTGTCAGGAACTCCATCAGACTTCTTCCATTTCTATTAACCGTACCATCTTTAGAGTTTCTTCTCGTATTAAAAACTGTTTCATATTCTGTGTAATGGGATATGGAATTTTGATATTCACTAATTCGAGCGTTTAGGTCCCCAATAAGCATTACATTTCCAAGAGAGTTGCAATTAAATTAATTAAAAACAATATCGAAATCATTCTCCCAGTTGTTACAATTAAGGTACAATGGAATAATATAAAATTTAATAAAATTATTAGTAATTTGTATGACAACCCTGTTGTCTACACGTTTGAACTCCACAAAACTACCAACAGTACTTTTTTTAATGGCACATAATATGCCCCCACTAGCTCTCCCCATGACATTGTTTCTAGTTGCAGGAATGCAGGCTAATTTATATCCATTAAAATACTTATAAAAATTATATTCATTTTCTTGTTCAATAAAAGTTTCTAAAAGAATTATTATATCAAAACTTAATATAAATCTAAAAAAGTCAGGTCACAACAGTTTGCTCTTAAGCCCTGTTATATTATATGACAAAAATACTTAAATTAAACAAATTCAAAATATTTTGCTGGCAGACGGCAAGTTTACACTATGGTTTCCTATTAAAAACATTGTTTTGTATTTGCCACACAGATGGCGATTCTGCTGATTGGGAGCCTGAAGCAGTGACAGCATCAGCTGTAGCCACCTTCGGTCCCCCGCGTGCCGCAGTCAAAAAACTCCAGTGAACCATCACCAAACATCTCTCTTACGAACGTCATTTCACTCGCAGTTTTGACAATCAACCCATGTGACAGCTTGTAAACAAACGTGTAATGGTTAATTTGTAGTTTATCGCCTTTAATTATTATTTTCGCAGAAGAGTTAATTTCGTGAAGTTTTGTTTTTATTGTGTAAAGAGCTTGCCGTTTTTTTCTAAACATAAGTGATTGTTCCCGGTGGATACTTATTCCTGAATTCTTCAATTTACTTGTTTCGCCAATAATCTTATCTGCTTGCTCGGCCGATTGGAGCTCCAAGATGACAGTTCCTCGTTCTGTTCTTGTGTTTAGAATCTCCCGTGATTTGTTTATTTGCAAAATATCATTTTCTTCCAATTTCAGTAGACCTTTACATGTTTGTGTGGCAAAATCAGATGCGTTGTTTTTTTGATCTAATGGAACGTGCACAACAACAATGTTCTCATTAGTTTTTCGAGAAATTGCTTCTAGTTGTGATTCTAAAAGCTCACAACTTTCGGACATCAGTGTAAGTTTTTCGTTTAGCTTGGAATTTGTACTTTTTAGTGAGTTTATTTCCGATACTAACGATGCAATATCGGTCCTTGTAGCTAACTCTTTCATTTTCTCACTCAGGCAGTTATTTATAATATCTTTAATAATTTCTTTTAAATCTGGAACAGAAAGATCGAACGAGTATTAAAAACAATTTATGGAAATCCGAATTGTAAAAATCGACCTGATGGCTCAACCAGATTAGAATAAGACCAAACGAAGAATGTCAAGATAGAAAAATTCGCATTTCCCTCTGAACAAATTCGAAGTTGGAACATATTCGTAATTATATTAAATTGGTTCCGGTGTTGTTATGAGCAAAAAATTTAAGTGTACACATATCCGTTTTCTGACTCTTTCCTATCAGTTAAATTTAAAAACAAATCTGTGAATTAGTTTTTTTAAGCTTTGAAATAAACTTAATGTGCTGTATTAATACTTTAACTCCAAAATATCCTCATTCAGAAATTTTCAAAAAAAAACTGTTGAATTGGAAAGGTCTGAAAACAGTGACCAAAGTCGACCCACTGACCCTGAACTATTATCTCAGAGATATCTACTTTCGCTTATTTATGTTCACTCCTATTTTCGCAAATCTTTAGCATGGTATGTCCCTATTTTCTTCCCTTCCATATTCGCAATCTCGTACAGTGAGTTACCTACTGACTTTATAACTAGGCATTTTACAAACTTAGCACACAGCTTGGCATTCATGTTCTTAGATGCATCGCTAAGTACAAACTGTGTTCTGTAAATAACTTCGCCTGGACTGAAAAACCTTTTCGAAATTCTCAAATTATATGATTTCGAGTTTCATGCATATGCTCGTTTAATGTTCTGTTTGATATCAGCTCTTAGAAAATCCAGTTTTTCTTTCTGAGTCAACCACATCAAATCCCCCTCTGAGAGAGATTTTAAATTTCGCAAATGAGATGTCATGTGATGTCCAAGCAGACAAAAATATGGCGATGTGCTTGTAGATTGGTGAACAGATGTGGCTAGAGCTTGTTGAATCTCGGACAAATGCTTATCCCATTCTTTTTGATTATCACCCAAGTAGCTTCTGATTCCCGCAAGAACAGATTGATTTTACAAACTTAGGACACAGCTTGGCATTCATGTTCTAAGATGCATCGCTAAGTACAAACTGTGTTCTGTAAATAACTTCGCCTGGACTGAAACCTTTTTGAAATTCTCAAATTATATGATTTCGAGTTTCATGCATATGCTCGTTTAATTTTCTGTTTGATATCAGCTCTTAGAACATCCAGTTTTTCTTTCTGAGTCAACCACATCAAATCCCCCTCTGAGAGAGATTTTAAATTTCGCAAATGAGATGTCATGTGATGTCCAAACAGACAAAAATATGGCGATGTGCTTGTAGATTGGTGAACAGATGTGGCTAGAGCTTGTTGAATCTCGGACAAATGCTTATCCCATTCTTTTTGATTATCACCCAAGTAGCTTCTGATTCCCGAAAGAACAGATTGATTCACCCTTTCGGAAACATTAGCCTGGGGAGAGTAGATAACATGAGTAGATAACATGAGTGACACCATACATGTCAAGAAAATGTTGGAAGTCCTTTGACACAAACTGCTTACAATTGTCACTATGTACGAATTCTGGAAACCCAAAAAGGTGGAAAACATTTTGTTCCAAGAATTCTACAACTGAACTTGTGTTGGCCCTCTTTAACGGTTTCAACAGAACAAGTTTCGAGAATGCATCTAGTACTATGAAAATGAACGCATTACCTCGTTTCGTCCTCGGGTAAGGGCCCATGAAGTCGATGTAGAGTTTCTGAAACGGAAGATCGATTTCATGTTGTGATCCCATCGGAGGTCTCAAAGTAAGATTTGGTGACTTATTTTCTTTGCAAACAGTAGATTCTCGCACGAAATCCCTGACCTGCACTGTCATGTTTGGCCAAAAGAAACATTCTTTAATCTTCTGAAGTGTTTTTACCATCCCGCCGTGCGAAAAGCTAGGAGGATTGTGAAACTTTGCTATGAGAGAATGTGTTAAACCTTTAGGTACCCATAACTTACACTGAAATTCTGATCCTATACTTTCCGAACACCTTTTATAAACGTACCCATTTTCAATTTTTACATCAGGAAAGTTATTAGGGCTTTTTGAAATGGTTGATTTCAACTCGCGATAACTTTCAGATTGAAATTCTGGATCATTCAGATCAATAGTCGTCATATTATTCGTTGCTTCAGCTACAAGCTCTTCATTGTGCGCTCGTGACAAAACGTCCGGCACAATATTCTGAGAACCTTTTCTGTGTTTGATCTCGAAATCAAAAGCCTGTAATTTTAATGACCATCGAGCCAGCCTCCCGCTCAAATCTTTTGAAGTTATTAACCATTTGAGGCTCGCATGATCTGTGATTACAGAAAATGGCATAGCTTCCACGTAGGGCCGGAACTTTCTTATAGCTTGTACCGCCGCAAAGCATTCTTGCTCAGTAACGCTATATTAACTCTGGGCTGCGCTTAATTTTTGTGAGAAGAATGCAGTGGGTTTTTCGGTTTTTGTATTATCAAGCTGGAACAAAACAGCTCCGATACCTAGGCTTGATGCATCACATTGAATTGTATATGGCTTAGAAAAATCTGGGTTTGTTAAAACAGGAGCTGATACCGAAGCTTTCTTCAGTGATTCAAAAGACAAAAGAGCGTGAATTGTTTTTTTTGAGCATGTCTGTCAAAGGGCTTGCTATTGAAGCATAATTATGCACAAATTTGCGGTACCAACCACACAGCCCTAAGAAACTCCTAACCTGCTTTTGTGTTGCTGGTACTGGAAACACCTGCACCGCACAAACTTTGCTTGGATCTGGTTTTATGCATCCCTTTACTACTATGTGTCCTAAGTATCTCAACTCCTTAAAACAAAAACGAGATTTTTCGACGTTTATGGTCAAATTCGCCTTGTGTAGACACGCAGCAATTTTCTCTAAAATATCAATATGGGTTTCAAAATCTTTGGCAATTACCAATAAGTCATCCACATATGGGAACACGTTCTCTCGAAGCTGACTTGGAATAACTTTATCCACTACTCTGCACATAGTTTGTGCCGCATTTTTCGACCCAAAAGGCATGACTGTAAACTGATAGAGAGAGCGTCCTGGCACATAAAAATTAGTTTTGTCCCGTGATTTTTCTTCAAGGGGAATTTGCCAGAACGCATCTTTCAAATCTAAACTACTGATAAAGTGTGCGTCTGGTAGCCGACTCGTTATGCCTTCTACATTGTGAAGGGGATACGCACTACCCTTTGTGAGTGAGTTCACTTTTCTCAAATCTAAACAGAGGCGATTTTTTCCAGGTTTCCTGACTAGAACGGAGCTTTTACTTTCTTCTATTACACCCAAAGAAATCATGCGATACACTTCATTGTTGATGATTTCCTGGATTGCTCTAGAAACCGGGTAATATCGCTGTTTCACAGGCATTGCGTCGCCTGTATAGATAACGTGCGTGTCTACTGCGGTTTTACCCAAACCTAATTTAGCAAAAGATGAAAATTTAGCTACAGCTTCCTGCAAACGATTCATCTGAGAATCATTCAACTCAATCATCCTTCTTTCCTCTCTCTCGTCTGAATCTGAATCAAGATCTACGGCAATTTCATTTATAACATTTGGTGCGATTTGAAACTTTTGACAGAAGTCTATCCCCAAATATAGAGTTTGAGAAAGTGAGGGTATCAAGTATAAGTCAACCATTTTACATTGATAGTTGAAACAAATTTTGACTGCAATTCTAACTAGAATGGGTTGGCGTTTACCATCAGCTGTTTTTATAAAAGACGAATATTCAATGATCGGGATTTTGAGCTCTTGAACGATATCTAAGCAATTTTTTCCAAGACAAGACACACTGGCACCACTGTCTAGAAGACCAGTAATTTGTTTTCCCATAATCTTTACTAAGGCATATGGCCTCGGATCAGAATCTGTGCTTAATATACTGCTTGAAATGATTTGATTGAAAATGTTTCGTTTCTTCTTACGAAGTCGATTTTTCACAAATGCGTTGTTGTTATAAATATCCGGGTGTGTGTTTGCAGCAAAAAATTTTGAGCGAAGTTCATTGTACTGCTTTAATCTTTCATCGTAAGGTAATCTACGGAACTTGTCTATTTTGAAATGATTTATGTCATTGCTAGGATTTTTGTCTAAGATAGGTGTTTTTAATTTAAAGTCATAATTTGTATTTGTGTTCGTGCATGCATCCATGATAACTACTCCGGGTGTGTCTGACTCGAACGAGACTCCTCGGTTGTCTTCCCATTCGGTGTCAAGTTTTCCGATTGAGGTTTGCAACGAACACAAGCATGTGAATCCATCTGATCCACAACGGTAGCAGAAGAGATGATCAAATTTTGCCTTACAATCAATACAAATATGGCCTTATTTTTCAATTAAAACAAATAGGCATTTTATTTGTTGTATTGAGATTTAGGTTTGGTTTCGGTAGTGCTTTCGTGTTACCTACAAATGCAGCAATGTCACCGCTCTCATCTAATCTCTCTGCATCAGTTTGATCGCAAAATTCATTAACTGTCCTGTACTGCATATTCCTCTTCTGTGCTAACTTATTTTGTAACATCCTCTCTGTTCTCCTACACTCATTCTTAAAATGTTCTAGTGTTTTCATGGGATAAACATAATTCATTAATCTAGTATTAAGATTTGATCTAAGAATTTGAATCAAGTCATAATATCTCATCGGATCTCTTAACTGGCTTCTGAGATGCATAATCGCATTGTAAAAATCTTCAAAGCTCTCCTGTGATGATTGCCTTCTTTCCATCATCTGTTTAATTATTTCGAAATAATTTTCATGATTCGGATATTGTTCAACTAATGCATGTTTCAACCCAGGCCAATCACCTCGAGGATTACTGCGAAGATACATCCAGTACCATTACTGAGCAACTCCTGTCAATAAAAGATGAAAGTTCCTTAGAACTTCTACCCATGTATAATTATAGTTCTCTTTGAGCATGTCAACTCTAAAAACAAAATCTTCTACTGATATACCCTTTGCCGAGCCGTCAAACTTCAAACCCCAACGATCCAAACGGGGATTTCGATTGTCGTATAAAATTGGATTGTTATAGTACCTATGTCTATCACTGTATGGATCCCGATTTTCTACAAAACTGTTTGAATCGTCATGTGAGAAATTGTCTGTCATAAAGTTTGCATTTAAATTATTCCGGTTTTGTCCTATAGGAGGAATCGAATCTATTATAACAGGTGTATTCACTGGTTGCATTACCATTTCTATATTTTCTTTGATAACACTTGGAATTATCTTACCTAATTCTTCACTAACTACTTGCTTTATGTGATCCTCAAGAGTCTTCATATGCGGTGCACTGCTAGACACAAACTGCCGTTTTGCATTGTTTACGTTGTGATCAACTGTTTGAAAGTTGCTAAAGCCACTAGCTTCGTTGAAATATGGAAAATTAAGTGATTGCGGATTATGATAACCCGTTGTTCTCTGTTGGGCAAAATTATTGTTCTCTGCTATTAGTGATGTCACTATAGGATTTGCAGCATAGGTATGAGAGAAGGTCAATGTTGTATTATTTCGAGTGCCTGCACAAGTTGTTAAAGGGAAGCTGGTTGGTGGAATGTTTGCAGCTAGCTAGCTAGTGCATTCTTATGCACAAGATTCGGCGTCATTGATCTTTGTGTTACTGACGTCACACTTTGATTTTGAGTTGGTGTCTCAACTGATAGAAGAGAGTTGCTCGCATTGTTTCAATTGGAATTGGAATGGGAATCATTGTGATTGGAATAACTGAGATTCAGATTATACAAAGGAGAGTGTCTGACAGGTTGAAAGTTATTATTGCGAAGTGAACTGTTTGGAGTTGCATAATGACCCAAACCTTGAGAGCGTGTAGGCATGCCTCGCTTTGGCACTGCTCCTCTAGATATGTTATTGTTACTCATTTTAATTGTTTTTGTATTTTGTTTTCTAATTGTTATTTAATTTTTTTTTTTTTTGTTTATGTAGTGTATTTAAATTTTGTTTTTGTTGCCAAACTTTAGTTTGTACTATGAAACTGATTTTTGTTAGTTTTTGTTTTTATCATATACGATTAATCGTTGAGAGAACCTTTTGTATGTGTGTGTGAGAAGCAATGAATTATAAAGTTATTAAAAGGTCCATGTATTTAGAAAAGATATTGAAATGGTATGATTATATGCTTATGTGCTCTGGACTGTTAAGCTTAACGGGCTTCAACGACTCAGACACAAAATAAGGACACTGTCAATGTAATCAAACCGATCAGCTGTTTGCTTCTCGTAGATTCATTTGGACTATCGAGCGTTTGTGTCCTCAACGACTCAAATTTATTCTACGGGTCTTAAGCTCAGCTGGCACTTGTCAAAGAACTCGTCTGAATGACTGAAGATATAATATGATCGACCTAGCAAAATATTGTTTGCACAATCGAGACAAAAAACACAAGCTACTGCAAGTGGTGTACTTTGATGGAATTGTACGAAATGTAATTTGTATTATTTTCTTAAAATGTCACTACTTGACATTTTCAGTACCACGTTGTTGGGCGCCATTGTAACATACAGGGGGGTTATGAAATGTTTTAAGGCTGAGGCACCTTAATTCCCAATCATGATAGCAGCATACGGCATGCTTGCAGTGCTCAACATTAGCTCGTCGGAGGGGGTGAGATCTTGCTGCGTTTTACTCTGCGCTTACAAATTGTTCGTGCAAAAAAAAGGAAAATATACTAAATGATTTGAATAGATACCTTACATACCAAAGGCAAAACAAAATATTACAAAAAAAATAGAATAGAATTAATAGAAGAAATTAAAGGAAAAGAAATATTTTAATTTTTAAAGGAAAAGACTTGGATGAACCTTTGTATAACCCTGTTATGAGATTTGATGTTTTACCTCTAGAGAATACCCTCCACTAGCAAATGACACACGGTCATGGCTCCATGACTACCCCTTCCTCAATGTCTGTTGGGGGAGTCCCAATCTTGACTTCTCACACACCTCACTGAATTAGAGATTCATCTCAACGATTATTTGATTGTTTTAGTTGAATTTCATTATTTATTTAATACACTTCATTAAGATTTAAAAAAAAAAACATCCATACTTTTTATTTTTATATAAAGATTTAGCTTCAAATCAATTTGTGTATGAATTCTTTATGGTTTAAAAGGTAAATCTGTGGTTGCATGAAAATATGTTTTGTTCAAATTTTAATAGAATATTTAAAATTTTTTTTTTGCTTGTTTATGTACAAAAAAATTTAAAGCAAGGCCGAAATAAAAATTATATAGAAAGAAAGTTTAATAAGGTTACTCACTTTTTACCAGATTATGTTGTTGTATTTGTTTTCAATTTTTTTTTCCGGAATGCTGAAATTTGTGCACAAATCTCCGCCTTGTTGGATCCTCTATGTTCTTCGATGATTTTATCTCTAATTTATATGGTGTAACTTTATATATATTTTTACTTATGGCCACTTTTCTTTCTTGTAACTAATCTCAAAAAAATTATTTCAATTACTACTTCTAATATAATATATGTAATTTTTCTTTTTTTTTTGTTTGTTTATAATTTTCTTTCACACAACACTAGGTACCCGTTTTTTTTACAAATTTTAATTTAAACTATTTTTTTTTTTTTAATTTTATTTTTTTTTTTCTTAGTTCATATATTTTTTTATGGTTTCTAATATGGGGTTTTTTTTTGTATAAGTTTTTTAGTATGCGTTGTGCTTGATTTTGGTTTTTTTTTTCTTCGCAGATGTAATAGCACGTGCACGTTTCTGATCTGTCGCCGAAGGTTTCGTGATTGGTAAAATTTGTAGAAAAGCTGTGGGCGAGGTTGGGTATGAGGTTATATTACCTCGTGGGTGTCTTAAATCTGTAGGAGTGGATGCCTAAGGGAAAAAAGTCCGGCGTGTGGAACTTTCTCAACCCGCACTGGAATGTATGACCAGTACGGCAGAACAAATGGGTCTCGAGACGACTATTTTTTCCCAGGGGTCATCCACATTAGGTTTTGCACTATAGCAGCTTTATTTAATTCGTATCACGTGTACTTTGAAATAATCTCGTTCTATCGGTCTTAACTCAAACCATCCGATTTCCACGATCGAACGAGTATTAAAAACAATTTATGGAAATCCGAATTGTTAAAATCGACCTGATGGCTCAACCAGATTAGAATAAGACCAAACGAAGAATGTCAAGATGGAAAAATTCGCATTTCCCTCTGAACAAATTCGAAGTTCGAACATATTCGTAATTATATTAAATTGGTTCCGGTGTTGTTATGAGCAAAAAATTTAAGTGTACCCATATCCATTTTCTGACTCTTTCCTAGCAGTTAAATTTAAAAACGAATATGTGAATTAGTACTTTTAAGCTTTGAAATAAACTTAATGTACTGTATTAATACTTTAACTCCAAAATATCCTCAAGGGGCATGCTACACATTCAGAAATTTTCAAAAAAACCTGTTGAATTGGAAAAGTCTGAAAACAGTGACTTAGCACACAGCTTGGCATTCATGTTCTTAGATGCATCGCTAAGTACAAACTGTCTTCTGTAAATAACTTCGCCTGGACTGAAAAACTTTTTCGAACTTCTCAAATTATATGATTTCGAGTTTCGTTCATATGCTCGTTTAATGTTCTGTTTGATATCAGCTCTTAGAATATCCAGTTTTTCTTTCTGAGTCAACATCAACATCTGAGAGAGATTTTGAATTTCGCAAAAGTTGGTACATACCGGCATGAGATGTCATGTGCTGTCCAAACAGACAAAAATATGGCGATGTGCCTGTAGATTGGTGAACATATGTAGCTAGAGCTTGTTGAATCTCGGACAAATGCTTATCCCATTCTTTTTGATTATCACCCAAGTAGCTTCTGAATCCCGAAAGAACAGATTGATTCACCCTTTCCGAAGCATTAGCCTGGGGAGAGTAGATAGCATTGCGGATATGAGTGACACCATACATGTCAAGAAAATGTTGGAAGTCCTTTGACACAAACTGCTTACCGTTGTCACTATGTATGAATTCTGGAACCCCAAAAAGGTGGAAAACATTTTGTTCCAAGAATTCTACAACTGAACTTGTGTTGGCCCTCTTTAACGCTTTCAACAGAACAAGTTTCGAGAATGCATCTAGTACTATGAAAATGAACGCATTACCTCGTTTCGTCCTCGGGTAAGGGCCCATGAAGTCGATGTAGAATTTCTGAAACGGAAGATCGATTTCATGTTGTGATCCCTTCGGAGGTCTCAAAGTAAGACTTGGTGACTTATTTTCTTTGCAAACAGTTCATTCTCGCACGAAATTCCTGACCTCCACTGTCATGTTTGGCCAAAAGAAACATTCTTTAATCTTCTGAAGTGTTTTTACCATCCCGCCGTGCGAACAGCTAGGAGGATTGTGAAACTTTGCTATGATAGAATGTGTTAAACCTTTAGGTACCCATAAATTCCACTGAAATTCTGATCCTATACTTTCCGAACACCTCTTATAAACGTACCCATTTTCAATTTTTACATCAGGAAAGTTATTAGGGCTTTTTGAAATGGTTGATTTCAACTCGCGATAACTTTCAGATTGAAATTCTGGATCATTTAGATCAATAGTCGTCATATTATTGGTTGCTTCAGCTACAAGCTCTTCATTGTGCGCTCGTGACAAAACGTCCGGCACAATATTCTGAGAACCTTTTCTGTGTTTGATCTCGAAATCAAAAGCCTGTAATTTTAATGACCATCGGCCAGCCTCCCGCTCAAATCTTTTGAAGTCATTAACCATTTGAGGCTCGCATGATCTGTGATTACATAAAATGGCATAGCTTCCACGTAGGGCCGGAACTTTCTTATAGCTTGTACCGCCGCAAAGCATTCTTGCTCAGTAACGCTATATTAACTCTGGGCTGCGCTTAATTTTTGTGAGAAGAATGCAGTGGGTTTTTCGGTTTTTGTATTATCAAGCTGGAACAAAACAGCTCCGATACCTAGGCTTGATGCATCACATTGAATTGTATATGGCTTAGAAAAATCTGGGTTTGTTAAAACAGGAGCTGATACCGAAGCTTTCTTCAGTGATTCAAAAGAGCTTCCGGTGTCATTTTGAAGGAATTGTTTTTTTTGAGCATGTCTGTCAAAGGGCTTGCTATTGAAGAATAATTATGCACAAATTTGCGGTACCAACCACACAGCCCTAAGAAACTCCTAACCTGCTTTTGTGTTGCTGGTACTGGAAACACCTGCACCGCACAAACTTTGCTTGGATCTGGTTTTATGCATCCCTTTCCTACTATGTGTCCTAAGTATCTCAACTCCTTAAAACAAAAACGAGATTTTTCGACGTTGATGGTCAAATTCGCCTTGTGTAGACACGCAGCAATTTTCTCTAAAATATCAATATGGGTTTTAAAATCTTTGGCAATTACCAATAAGTCATCCACATATGGGAACACGTTCTCTCGAAGCTGACTTGGAATAACTTTATCCACTGCACTAGTTTGTGCCGCATTTTTCGACCCAAGAGGCATGACTGTAAACTGATAGAGAGAGCGTCCTGGCACATAAAAATCAGTTTTGTCCCGTGATTTTTCTTCAAGGGGAATTTGCCAGAACGCATCTTTCAAATCTAAACTACTGATAAAGTGTGCGTCTGGTAGCCGACTCACTTTCACTTTTCTCAAATCTAAACAAAGGCGATTTTTTCCAGGTTTCCTGACTAGAACGAGGGGTGAATTCCAAAAGCTTTTACTTTCTTCTATTACACCCAAAGAAATCATGCGATACACTTCATTGTTGATGATTACCTGGATTGCTCTACAAACCGGGTAATATCGCTGTTTCACAGGCATGGCGTCGCCTGTATCGATAACGTGCGTGCTTACTGATGTTTTACCCAAACCAAATTTAGCAAAATATGAACATTTTGGTACAGCTTCCTGCAAACGATTCATCTGAGAATCATTCAACTCAATCATCCTTCTTTCCTCTCTCTCGTCTGAATCTGAATCAAGATCTACGGCAATTTCATTTATAACATTTGGTGCGATTTGAAACTTTTGACAGAAGTCTATCCCCAAATATAGAGTTTAAGAAAGTGAAGGTATCAAATATAAGTCAACCATTTTACATTGATAGTTGAAACAAATTTCGACTGCAATTCTACCTTAAAAGGGTTGGCGTTTACCATCAGCTGTTTTTATAAAAGACGAATATTCAATGGTCGGGATTTTGAGCTCTTGAACGATATCTAAACAATTTTTTCCAAGACAAGACACGCTGGCACGACTGTCTAGAAGACCAGTAATTTGTTTTCCCATAATCTTTACTAAGGCATATGGTTCGGATCAGAATCTGTACTTAAAATACTGCTTGAAATAATTTGATTGAAAATGTTTCGTTTCTTCTTACGAAGTCGATTTTTCACAAATGTGTTGTTATTATAAATATCCGGGTGTGTGTTTGCAGCAAAAATGTTTGAGCGAAGTTCATTGTACTGCTTTATTCTTTCATCGTAAGGTAATCTACGGAACTTGTCTATTTTGAAATGATTTATGTCATTGCTAGGATTTTTGTCTAAGAAAGGTGTTTTAAATTTAAAGTCATAATTTGTATTTGTGTTCGTGTATGTATCCATCATAACTACTCCGGGTGTGTCTGACTCGAACGAGACTCCCCGGCTGTCTTCCCGTTCGGTGTCAAGTTTTCCGATTGAGGTTTGCAACGAACACAAGCATGTGAATCCATCTGATCCACAACGGTAGCAGAAGAGATGATCAAATTTTGCCTTACAATCAATAAAAATATGGCCGTGTTTTTTTGAATTAAAACAAATAGGCATTTTATGTGTTGTATTGAGATTTAGGTTTGGTTTCGGTAGTGCTTTCGTGTTACCTACAAATGCAGCAATGTCACCGCTCTCATCTAATCTCTCTGCATCAGTTTGATCGCAAAATTCATTAACTGTCCTGTACTGCATATTCCTCTTCTGTGTTAACTTATTTTGTTACATCCTCTCTGTTCTCCTACACTCATCCTAAAAATGTTCTAGTGTATATATTTTCATGGGATAAACATAATTCATTAACCTAGTATTAAGATTTGATCTTAGAATTTGAATCAAGCCATAATCTCTCATCGGATCTCTAACTGGCTTCTGAGATGCATAATCGCATTGTTAAAATCTTCAAAGCTCTCCTGTGATGATTGCCTTCTTTCCATCATCTGTTTAATTATTTCGAAATCATTTTCATGATTCCAATATTGTTTAACTAATGCATGTTTCAACCCAGGCCAATCACCTCGAGGATTTCTGCGAAGTTACATCCAGTACCATTACTGAGCAACTCTTGTCAATAAAAGATGAAAGTTCCTTAGAACTTCTACTCATGTATAATCATAGTTCTCTTTGAGCATGTCTACTCTAAAAACAAAATCTTCTACCGATATACTCTTTGCCGAACCGTCAAACTTCAAACCCCAACGATCCAAACGGGGCTTTCGATTATCATATAAAATTGGATTGTTATAGTACCTGTGTCTGTCACTGTATGGATCCCGATTTTCTACAAAACTGTTTGAATCGTCATGTGAGAAATTGTCTGTCATAAAGTTTGCATTTAAATTATTCCGGTTTTGTTCTATAGGAGGAATCGAATCTATTATAACAGGTGTATTCACTGGTTGCATTACCTTTTGTATATTTTCTTTGATAACACTTGGAATTATCTTACCTAATTCTTTACTAACTCCTTGCTTTATGTGATCCTCAAGAGTCTTCATATGCGGTGCACTGCTCGACACAAACTGCCGTTTTGCATTGTTTACGTTGTGATCAACTGTTTGAAAGTAGCTAGATCCACTAGCTTCGTAAAAAAATATGGAAAATTAAGTGATTGCGGATTATGATAACCCGTTGTTCTCTGTTGGGCAAAATTATTGTTAGGATTTGCAGCATAGGTATGAGAGAAAGTCAATGTTGTATTATTTCTAGTGCCTGCACTAAAGGGAAGCTGGTTGGTGGAATGTTTGCAGCTAGCTAGCTAGTACATACTTATGCACAAGATTCGGCGTCATTGATCTTTGTGTTACTGACGTCACACTTTGATTTTGAGTTGTTGTCTCAACTGATAGAAGAGAGTTGCTAGCATTGTTTCTATTGGAATTGGAATGGGAATCATTGTGATTGGAATAACTGAGATTCAGATTATACAAAGGAGAGTGTCTGACAGGTTGAAAGTTATTATTGCGAAGTGAAATGTTTAGAGTTGCAGAATGACCCAAACCTTGAGAGCGTATAGCCATGCCTCGCTTTGGCACTGCTCATCTAGATATGTTATTGTTACTTATTTTAATTGTTTCCTAATTGTTATTTAATATTTTTTTTTGTTTATGTAGTGTATTTAAAAGCTTGTTTTTGTTGCCAAACTTTAGTTTGTACTATGAAACTGATTTTTGTTAGTTTTTGTTTTTATCATATACATTTAATCGTTGAGAGAACCTCTTGTGTGTGTGTGTGAGAAGCAATGAATTATAAAGTTATTAAAAGGTCCATGTATTAAGAAAAGATATTGAAATGGTATGACTATATGCTTATGTGCTCTGGACTGTTAAGCTTAACGGGCTTCAACGACTCAGACACAAAATAAGGACACTGTCAATGTAATCAAACCGATCAGCTGTTTGCTTCTCGTAGATTCATTTGGACTATCGAGCGTTTGTGTCCTCAACGACTCAAATTAATTCTACGGGTCTTAAGCTCAGCTGGGACTTGTCAAAGAACTCGTCTGAATGATTGAAGATATAATATGATCGATCTAGCAAAATATTGTTTGCACAATCGAGAAAAAAAAACACAAGCTACTGCAAGATAACTTGGAGTGGTGGTGTACTTTGATGGAATTATACGAAATGTAAATTGTATTATTTTTTTAAAATGTCACTACTTGACATTTTCAGTACCACGTTGTTGGGCGCCATTGTAACATACAGGGGGGTTATGAAATGTTTTAAGGCTGAGGCACCTTAATTCCCAATCATGATAGCAGCATACGGCATGCTTGCAGTGCTCAACATTAGCTCGTCGGAGGGGGTGAGATCTTGCTGCGTTTTACTCTGCGCTTACAAATTGTTCGTGCAAAAAAAAGGAAAATATACTAAATGATTTGAATAGATACCTTACATACCAAAGGCAAAAAAAAATATTACAAAAAAAATAGAATAGAATTAATAGAAGAAATTAAAGGAAAAGAAATATTTTAATTTTTAAAGGAAAAGACTTGGATGAACCTTTGTATAACCCTGTTATGAGATTTGATGTTTTACCTCTAGAGAATACCCTCGACTAGCAAATGACACACGGTCATGGCTCCATGACTACCCCTTCCTCAATGTCTGTTGGGGGAGTCCCAATCTTGACTTCTCACACACCTCACTGAATTAGAGATTCATCTCAACGATTATTTGATTGTTTTAGTTGAATTTCATTTTTTATTTAATACACTTCATTAAGATTTAAAAAAAAAAAAAACATTCATACTTTTTATTTTTATATAAAGATTTAGCTTCGAATCAATTTGTGTATGAATTCTTTATGGTTTAAAAGGTAAATCTGTGGTTGCATGAAAATATGTTTTGTTCAAATTTTAATAGAATATTGAAAATTTTTTTTTTTTTGCTTGTTTATGTACAAAAAAATTTAAAGCAAGGCCAAAATACAAATTATATAGAAAGAAAGTTTAATAAGGTTACTCACTTTTTACCAGATTATGTTGTTGTATTTGTTTTCAATTTTTTTTCCGGAATGCTGAAATTTGTGCACAAATCTCCGCCTTGTTGGATCCTCTATGTTCTTCCATGATTTTATCTCTAATTTGTATGATGTAACTTTATATATATTTTTACTTATGGCCACTTTTTTTTCTTGTAACTAATCTCAAAAAAATTATTTCAATTACTACTTCTAATTGTAGACACGTACAAAATTACTTCTTATATAATATACGTAATTTTTCTTTTGTTTTTGTTTATAATTTTCTTTCACACAACACTAGGTACCCGTTTTTTTACAAATTTTTCTTTAAACTATTTTTTTTTCTTAGTTCATATATTTTTTTATGGTTTCTAATATGCGTTTTATTTTTTTTGTATAAGTTTTTTAGTATGCGTTGTGCTTGATTTTGGTTTTTTTTTTTCTTCGCAGATGTAATAGCACGTGCACGTTTCTGATCTGTCGCCGAAGGTTTCGTGATTGGTAAAATTTTTAGAAAAGCTGTGGGCGAGGTTATATTACCTCGTGGGTGTCTTAAATCTGTAGGAGTGGATGCCTAAGGGAAAACAGTCCGGCGTGTGGAACTTTCTCAACCCCCACTGGAATGTATGACCAGTACGGCAGAACGAATGGGTCTCGAGACAACTATTTTTTCCCAGGGGTCATCCACATTAGGTTTTGCACTATGGCAGCTTTATTAAATTCGTATCACGTGTACTTTGAAATAATCTCGTTCTATCGGTCTTTACTCAACCCATCCGATTTCCACGATCAAACGAGTATTAAAAACAATTTATGGAAATCCGAATTGTTAAAAGCGACCTGATGGCTCAACCAGATTAGAATAAGACCAAACGAAGAATGTCCAGATGGAAAAATTCGCATTTCCCTCTGAACAAATTCGAAGTTCAAACATATTCGTAATTACATTAAATTTAGGTGTACACGTATCCGTTTTCTGACTCTTTCCTATCAGTTAAATTAAAAAACAAATACGTGAATTAGTACTTTTAAGCTTTGAAATAAACTTAATGTACTGTATTAATACTTTAACTCCAAAATATCCTCAAGGGGCATGCTACAATAGACCTACATGTTTAAGCTTTTTGTCACACCTTAGTTGAATCACTCTGTATAATAGCTGGAATTCTCAATAGGGAATACAAAAAACTGTGAAACTAACCATTAGATCCGCTTTGACCTTTAATAACTTTGGAAGGAGTACATTTATTAGATAAAAAGTGAAGATCTTTTTTGTAGAGCATTCAATTTTCTAAAAAAAAAGTTATGCTACCCATTTAAATACTTGCTATTATAAAGTTATAAATTTCCAAGTAGAAAAACGTATTTTGTCCCATACAAATCGTATGGAAAATAGAAATAAGCGATGAGCGACCTCTAAAAATTAATTTAAAAATCTGAATATTTGACAGGCTTATTATTTTGCTCAACTCTAAGTAATAAGCTAGTGGCATGGAAATCGGAGACTTTTTTTATTTTTTAATCAGTCTAATATATATGTTATATCAAACCACCGACAACCCTTACAAGAGATAGCTACCTAAGATGAATACAAAGACAAACACATAACCATCCAGCAATCTATGTACATTGTAACGATCGCTGATTGGTTATTGATCTATTCAATCTGTTCTGTGAATAGTATAAATATAGAAGGCAACAAGCCACAGCAGGTAATTATCACGAGAACTACAGCACGTATTGCTGATAAATAAAATAAAAATATTTTAAACTAAAATTAAAATCGTTTTCTTTATTTTTACTTTCGTTACCTCAATTAAAATTGGCGCAGTCGGTAGGATAGCTACAAAATAATAGTTATCCGTGAAACAAATAGATATACGATACAAAAATTTGAAGGAACATCAAAAAAATTTAAAATCAGTGAAAGTGAAAAAATTTATATCTGAACTAATATCAGAAAATTCTAGACACTAGACAGTCATAAAAACTACTTAGTGATCACAATAAAAGCACATTATTAATATCGCGAAATCTCGTAGAGAGAGAGAGTTATTAAAAACAAAAAATATAATTAATAGATATTGATGAGTAAAATCATCAATAAATTTATAAGACGGAAGAAAAAGCATAGCTGCAGCTTTTATAAACACCAAGTAGAAGATCAATCAAGTGACACCGAAGAAGAAACAGCAGAGATCACGAACATGACTCCACCAGTTACACCCGATCATCAACAGCAGCAACAACAACACCATCTTCATGATCTTCAGCTTCAACAACAACAGTTCCAACAAAATAATATAATGCCCCAGGTAAAAAAAGAATTAAATTTAGACCCATTAAAATACATAGAAAAACTTAGCACTTTCGATGGTTAAACAGAAAATTTACCTATATTTTTAAGTAATGTAGATGATATTATACCCACCCTTAAGGAATATTCTGACCAATCACAAAGAATGTGTGAATTCTAAAAAGTAAATTTACTGGTGAAGCTAGAAGGGTTATGGAAATTCATACCCATCTTAGCAACTGGTCAGACATAAAACAAATACTTGTTCTTAATCTTGGCGGTTTTAAAAACAGTCTTCAATTATATGACGATCTCAGAAATTCGCAATACAGAGGGGATGTATATCAATTTTACAATCATATTTAGAAATTATTGAGTCTTTTAAACCAAAAATCTGTACAAGAAAACAGAACATACGAAATCACAAGAAACAACGACACAGCTTTGACCGTCTTCATAGAAAAATTACCTCCCAATACGAGAACAATCTTGTACTCATTAAATCCACATTCACTACAACAAGCTCTATACGAACTCGCACAAGCTGGTTTTGCGACTAACCAATACAATGATAACAGACAACCTAGTTCGAATTATAGAGAACACAGAAATCAAAATAAAGGTATTCAACAAAACAAAAATTACAAGAGTTTAAAATTTTATCCAGGGAATAATAACCAACAGAATACCCAGAATAATCATAATAACTGTCAAGCGAAACAATATACGCCAAATAATAGTTTTCAAAGACAAAACAATTTTAACCATCAAAATAGACATAGTAACTACGAAAATAGTTTTAATCAAAATTACAATCCAAATAACTATAGGCAACAACCTCAGAGGTTCGAACCTATAGGTGTAGACCCAAGATCGTCACAAATAAGACGTGCCACTAAAAATGAAGCAAAAACTAATTATAACGAAAACAATGCAAATTTTCGGTCACGTGCCTCTTAGCCTCAAAACAACGATCACTGCCCTTTATTAAACTAACAAAAAATAATAAAACATTAAGACTGTTAGTAGATACCGGTACCACAAATAGCCTTTTAAGAGAAAAAGATGCACCAACAGAATATATTAAGATTAGGGAACAACCACTTAAAATCCATACTGTGGGAAATCCAATCGAAACAACTAAGGATTTAATAATTCCAAAAGAAAAATTTATATTTTCAGTAGTAGAAGATTGTGAATTTCAACTACATGATTTTCATGAAAACTACAATGGAATACTTGGGAATAACATCTTAATTCCAAATAATAGTGAAATTCGGTATAAAGAAAAAATATTAAAAATGAATGATCAGATTATACCCATATTCTTCAGCGCAGATGAGGAACAAGAATATACTGAAACCATTAACCATTTAAATACAATACCAATAACTGAAACTATTATACATTCAATCCAAGAAAATCTTCGATTAGATCACTTAAACAATGAAGAGAAAGAAGCTCTTTCAAAACTTATAAGTAAACATAAAAGTACCTTTTACAACAAAGGAGATGATCTATCTTTTACTAGCCACATTAAACATGTGATCCCCACTACCGAAGACTCACCCATATACACACGAATTTACAGATACGAACAAATTCATAATAACGAAGTTAAAAGACAAATTCAAGACATGCTTGACCAAGAAATTATCCAACATTTTTCTTCCCCCTATAATGCTCCTATTTGGGTAGTCCCCAAGAAAGAGGACAATACGGGAAATAAAGAATGGAGAATAGTCATTGACTATAGAAAACTGAATGAAAAAACTAAAGAGGATAAAAACCCCATTCCAAGCTAGATAGCATATTAGATAAACTAGGACACTGTAACTACTTTACAACATTAGACCTCACAAAAGGGTTTCATCAAATCGAAGTCGATAGAAAGGACAGAGAAAAAACTGCATTTTCAACTCAATCAAGCCATTACGAATTTGTGCGCATGCCTTTCGGTTTAAAAAAAGCACCAGCAACATTCCAAAGGCTTATGAACGAAGTCCTTCAAGATATCATAGGGAAAATTTTTTATGTATACCTTGACGATATAATCATCTTTTCCACTAGTCTCCAAGAACACATAGATTCAATAAACAAAGTTTTAAGTACTCTCAGGAAAGGAAATCTTAAGGTATCTTTAAACAAATCAGAATTTTTAAATTAGGAGACAGAATAACAAGAAAAACAGAAACAGAAAAACAATAAAACTTTTTCACATACCAAATATGGTAAAAGAAATACAAAGTTTCTTAGGTTTGACCGGCTATTATAGGAAATTCATCCCAGACTACGCAGGTATAATAAAACCATTTACCATATGTCTAAAGAAAAATGCACTAATCGACATAAATAACCTGGAATACCAAGAAGCATTTCATAAAATAATCTTGTTCATTTGTAAAAAACATACGAAATACCACCTCGTCCTCGGTTCCAACGCTCGTCTTCAATGATACTCCTTTTGTCAGCTCGGAAGATAAAGCCAATTTGCTTGCAGCACAGTTTGCTGTTAATTTGACGCTGCCAGAAAGCGTTTTGACTCCTCCTGTACTTGAGAGCGTAAATGATTTTATGGGACAAATCTTCTTTCGCACTCGTGCAGTTGCTAGAGTTCTAAAGGATCTCGATGTACACAAATCCGCTGGCCCGGATGGTATCCCTCCAATTGTTCTGGAGAGGTGTTCTTCAACGCTGGCAAAACTACTGCGTAAGCTTTTCCATCTGTCCTACTCTACTGGTCTCTATCCGAGTGGATGGAAAACAGCCTTTGTCCAGCCTGTCCCTAAAAAAGGCGTATCTTCTTCACCCTCTAACTATCGACCAATTGCACTTACGTCCCTTCTTTCCAAGGTCATGGAAACGCTGATTAATTTCCAGCTCAAGAAATATCTCGAGGAACGAAAGCTTCTTAATGACCGGCAGTACGGCTTTCGTAGCAATAGGTCCACTGGTGATCTGATGGCATATCTCACCGAACAGTGGAACAAATCTTTACATCGATTTGGAGAAAGTAAGATTATTGCACTTGATGTTTCAAAAGCGTTTGATAGAGTTTGGCACCAAGCTCTCTTATCGAAAATGCGCGCATTTGGTTTCGATGAACCTCTTCTTCGGTGGATTAGAAATTACCTTTCGGACCGTTCAATACAAGTCGTATTGGACGGTTTCAAGTCTGAAATCCACAAAATAAATGCTGGTGTGCCCCAGGGCTCCGTTTTGTCTCCGACTCTCTTCCTTATTTTTATAAATGATCTTTTGTCTGAAACTTCTAATCCATTAAACTGTGTTGCTGACGATAGTACCCTCAGTTTCTCATATTCGTTTACAGATTCTCATCAATGTCCTTCGGATGTGGAACTTGAACGGCAGCGTATGATAAGCTCACTAAATTCTGATCTCGACAGCATTGTCCAATAAGGAATCAAAAACCGCGTAGAATTTAATGCTTCTAAAACTCAATGTTGTCTCCTGTCGTTAAAGCGAAACCCACCCCCAATGCCGCTATCCGTAGGCGGATCGAGGGAACCGAACAGCTCTCAGTTCTCGGTATGTGTGTCACAGACCACCTTTTGTGGAATGACCACATATTTGATGTCGCCAAAAACGCTGCTAAGTGTTTAGGTTTTCTCCGTAGATGCAAGAAGTTTTTTCCCCTTCTGATCTGGCTGTGATCTACAAAGCCTTTATTCGTCCAAAACTTGAGTACAATTCTCATGTTTGGGCAGGAGCTCCAAAAACTCACTTGAGTTTGTTGGACAGAATTCAAAAGAGAGCTTTAAAAATGATAGGCGAAAGATCTATAACAGAAACAATTACATCTCTCGAACACCGCCGTAATGTTTCGTGTCTTTCTTTATTTTATCGCTATTATTATAATCAGTGTTCTAGTGAATTAGCCAGTTGCATTCCCCCCCTTAAAAAATTCAACCGTAATACTCGCGCTTCTAGGAATGCCCATCAGTTCACCCTCGAGCCCAACTTCGGACGTACTGTAATGTACAGAGATTCTTTCTTCAGTCGCACCACACGAATGTGGAATGCTTTACCTGACTCGACTTTCCCCTCCCATTTCGATGTGCAAACGTTCAAAACCAATGTGCATCGGTATCTCCTTCTAAACCCTCTCCTACTTACCTAATCGCTCGTGCTGTGTTAAAAACATTTTAAGGGTAGCCATAACCCCTTTTGCGCGCGTGGAATATTAAAAAAAAAAAAAAAAAAGACGACCTACTCAATCGTCACCCAGACTATAATAAAGAGTTTACGTTAACTACAGACGCAAGCAACTTTGGTATAGGAGCCGTCTTATCACAAGCACATGGTCCCTTGTCGTTTGCTACTCGAACATTAAACAAACACGAGTGTAGTTATAGTCCGATAGAGAAAGAATTGCTCACGATTGTATGGGCAACAGCTCAATATCGCCATTATTTATATGGACGAAGATTCACAATTAAAACAGACCATCGACCACTTGTTTGGCTTTCAACTTTGAAAGAACCCAACACAAAGTTACAAAGATGGAAAATTAAATTGGAAGAATTCAAATTTAAAGTATAATACATTAAAGGTAGAGAAAACTATGTCGCAGATGCGTTATCAAAGATAAAAATAGAAAACAACATAAATATGTTAAATAATGAAGATGATGATAAAACTAATTATAGTGCTGAGTCAGACAACTCAAATTTAATTTCAATCACCGAAAAAGCAATCAACTTTTTTAATCGCCAAATCGTTTTATTAGTCAACGAAAATGATGAAGAAACTAAGGTTATAATTCCACACACAGGAAAAAGAAGGATTGTATTCTGCAAAAACAATTATACAGAAGAGGATTTAGTTAATATTATTTCTGAAGTTGACATAAAAATCCTTAACGGAATATACACTGAAGACGATGCCATATTTCAAAAATTCCAAGAAATATGGAAAAAAGAAAACAAATCACCAAAACACAAACTTCAAAGAAGTATGAAGTTATTAATAGTAGTTAACAACGACGAAGTAACAGAAATCATTTTGAAACAACACAAAGAACTCAATCACGTAGGTTTTGAGAAATTATATATCGACCTCTCGAAAAACTATTATATACCCAATCTTAAACAAATCATAAATAAACTCATTAACAACTGCATGACCTGCAACCAACCCCATAAAACTTCCATATGAAAAAACTGAAACACCAATAGGTCCTCATAGACATCTGGGTTATTAACAGCAACCAAAAGTACATTTCCTGTATAGATAAATTCAGTAAATACACAGCAGTAGAAATGATAAGAAACAAAACACATATTGATGCAATAAACGCATTGAAAATATGAAATATATTTTCATACATGAACATTCCCGAAAAAATCACACTTGATAACGAGAATGCCTTTGTCTCAGAAACTCTGAGAAACCATTTAGAGAATTTAGGTATACAACTACACTATTGTACAGCAAATAGACATACAGGGAACTCAGACGTAGAAAGAGTCCACAGCACCCTGAACGAACATATACGATTGCTAGCTGAAACTGAACGTCCAGTCGATATAGTGATCAAAGCGATAGAGGTGTACAACAAAACTATACATTTAACAACTAAAGAAAGGCCAATCGACATCCACTTGGGAAAAACTGATAACCAAGTTATTTTTGATCGCATCGAAGATACGAAATTAAACATTTTAAAAAAGATAAACAAAAATAGAAAAGACGAAAAATTCGCGAAAATCACCGCACCTGAGAAAATCAAAAACAAAATGACTCCAAGGCAAAGTGAAGTAAAGGTATTAAATAATATAAATACAAAATATATCCTCCAAGAAGGAAATAGATACAGAAAAAATCCAAACAGAATTTTACATAAGGATCAATTTAGAAAAAAGAAAAAAATTTATAATTTCAGACTCCCAAATACCTGACAACCCTAATAATATTACTTATGATCACCCAGATCCAGAGTCAGTCCATCCAGATCACAGAGGTCAACAAGGAGTTTCAGATTATCCAACTTAATAGTATTTATTTAATTAAAGATTTCTCTAAAATTTTACACATAGTTAATTTAAAAAAACTGGAGAAATTAATCCAATCAATAGAAAATCAAGTCAGACACTTACCCGAATACAATTTAGAAATTCAAAATTTAATGAATCATACAAGAAGACAATTCGAGACTTTAGTTCCACACACAAGATCGAGAAGAGGTCTAGTAAACATCATGGGCAACGGTCTACGTTTCCTTTTCGGAACTATGGACAATGATGATCGATCAAACATTGAAGAAAGATTAAATTTAGTAGAATCTAATGCACATAACATTATAGAAGCTTTAAACAGTCAAATAACTATAAACACTCATTTTGACGATCAAATATCAGATCTAACTGATCATTTTAATAAAAAAGAGGGAAAATTTGCTTTATATTTAGCCCAATATAAAGCATATAATGAAGAGATACAAAAGGTAAAATTTGAAATGGAAATTAAAGATAGCATCCACCAGGGATTTCTGAATATAGAAAAATAAAAGATGTCATATTAACCAGTAGACTTAACGTCTCAAGTAGAGATATTCTTTCAGACGAAGAAATAACACAATTCAAAATAGATTTCGAAGTCTTAAAAGAAATTAAACTAAACTTAGCCCTTTTAAAAATAATATCATATTTGTCATAGAAATACCAAATTATTCAACACAAAAATTCACTAAATATTATTTGCAAGCATTTCCAAACACTTTAAAACAATCTATTAAATTTATCAGTAATACTGTATTAAAATACGAAAATGATCTATATTTTCCTACAAAGAGCTTGAGAACTTTTTTTAAAAAAAAAACGCATAAAATTTGCAAAATCTCATCGATTCTTTATTTGAAACGTTAGATTGGTTCATGACATTTACTTTTTGAAGATAATTTCATTTAAATGTTGACCGCGGCTGCGTCTTAGGTGGTCCATTCGGAAAGTCCAATTTTGGGTAACTTTTTCGAGCATTTCGGCCGGAATAGCCCGAATTTCTTCGGAAATGTTGTCTTCCAAAGCTGGAATAGTTGCTGGCTTATTTGTGTAGACTTTAGACTTGACGTAGCCCCACAAAAAATAGTCTAAAGGCGTCAAATCGCATGATCTTGGTGGCCAACTTACCGGTCCATTCCTTGAGATGAATTGTTCTCCGAAGTTTTCCCTCAAAATGGCCATAGAATCGCGAGCTGTGTGGCATGTAGCGCCATCTTGTTGAAACCACATGTCAACCAAGTTCAGTTCTTCCATTTTTGGCAACAAAAAGTTTGTTAGCATTGAACGATAGCGATCGCCATTCACCGTAACGTTGCGTCCAACAGCATCTTTGAAAAAATACGGTCCAATGATTCCACCAGCGTACAAACCACACCAAACAGTGCATTTTTCGGGATGCATGGGCAGTTCTTGAACGGCTTCTGGTTGCTCTTCACTCCAAATGCGGCAATTTTGTTTATTTACGTAGCCATTCAACCAGAAATGAGCCTCATCGCTGAACAAAATTTGTCGATAAAAAAGCGGATTTTCTGCCAACTTTTCTAGGGCCCATTCACTGAAAATTCGACGTTGTGGCAGATCGTTCGGCTTCAGTTCTTGCACGAGCTGTATTTTATACGGTTTTACACCAAGATCTTTGCGTAAAATCTTCCATGTGGTCGAATAACACAAACCCAATTGCTGCGAACGGCGACGAATCGACATTTCACGGTCTTCAGCAACACTCTCAGAAACAGACGCAATATTCTCTTCTGTACGCACTGTACGCATTCGTGTGGTTGGTTTAATGTCCAATAAAGTGAACTGAGTGCGAAACTTGGTCACAATCGCATTAATTGTTTGCTCACTTGGTCGATTATGTAGACCATAAATCGGACGTAAAGCGCGAAACACATTTCGAACCGAACACTGATTTTGGTAATAAAATTCAATGATTTGCAAGCGTTGCTCGTTAGTAAGTCTATTCATGATGAAATGTCAAAGCATACTGAGCATCTTTCTCTTTGACACCATGTCTGAAATCCCGCGTGATCTGTCAAATACTAATGCATGAAAATCCTAACCTCAAAAAAATCACCCGTTACATACAAAATCTTACTAAAATAACAGATAAATGTATTCAAAATATTTTTAAGGATAAAACGATTTGTAATTACGAAAACGAAAACAAAATAATTGAAAATGGAAACAATTACTTAACCCTTTTAAACACTAAAAAAATAACACAAAATCAAACTTGTAACAGCTTATTGAACTTAACAATCGGGGGGAATTATTTAATAAAACTTGAGAATTGTAAAATCTATATAAATAATAAAACATTCAATAAAAAAGAATACTCAAGGGAATTAGTTATCCCAAATTTAAATAAAAACTTAACTTTAGAAGAAACTAAAGAAATAACATTAAAAAATTATATTATGAACACATAAAAAATACTGAAAAAATTATAGAAATACAATCAAAACACAAACAAATTGTTTATTCCTCATACTCTGTATTAATAATCATTGTAATAACTATGTCAACCATAGTTCTTATCAAATGTAAAACAAAAACCAGTAAAGTAATAACTAATGTAAATCTTCCAGCGGTTTCATTTAAATCCTCAGAAGATTCTCAGGAGGAAGTTGTTGTAATAGAAAACCCCCAAACACCAAAACTAAATGATTTCATTCTTAATAATTACACACATTCAACAATGTCATCACAACCATAGTTGTATCCTTGAAACCAAAGAATTACATGTGAAACATACTTAAATAATGTAATTTTCATTCACTAAACTTTTTATTTATAATTTTTTTAATATGAATAATAATATTGTATGTATCATTGAATTCATTAAATCATTGTATTATAAATAGAAAACAAAAAATAACAATAATAATAAATAACAAATCTTCCAAGGGTCTCATTTCAACCATTACACACTTCGAGGGGAGGTGTTATATCAAACCACCGACAACCCTTACAAGAGATAGCTACCTAAGATGAATACAAAGACAAACACATAACCATCCAGCAATCTATGTGCATTGTAACGATCGCTGATTGGTTATTGATCTATTCAATCTGTTATGTGAATAGTAAAAATATAGAAGGCAACAAGCCACAGCAGGTTATTATCACGAGAACTACAGCACGTATTGCTGATAAATAAAATAAACATATTTTAAACTAAAATTAAAATAGTTTTCTTTATTTTTACTTTCGTTACCTCAATTAAAATTTATATATATATATATATATATATATATATATATATATATACAGGGTGTCCCGTAAGTAAAGGATAACCCTGAAATGCCGCATAGTAGACTTTATGACCGTCCTGAAAACTGATAATAAAAAGTTCTATCCCAACCACAAGAAAAGTTATATGCATTTTTTTGTTCAGTGCATTATTTTTTTTCTTACTTTACATTTTTGAATATCACGACTACAAGTGAATGAGTTCCATCATTTTTTTTTCTGCAGGAATATTTTACATTACTTGTGTCAACACATAAGTAGAAGAAAATTATTATAACTGTTGGACTTCTTAGAAAAAAAAATTATTTAACATTGAATTTCAATGCAAAATGTGAAAACAAATAATTTTTGAAAAAGTTAAATCATAGCTGGTATAAAAAAAATGCATGAATACCTGAGTGGCCAACTATTTTAAAAATATGCGCGTTAAATGCAGATTTCAAAATGGTATTACTTATTATTATATCTAGAGTCAATAGCAAGTGATTGGTAAAAATCTGCAATACTAGAGTAAATTTAGCAAAAACAAAAGTTTTCAAAATTAGCACAGTAAACGTGAAAATAATACCAAGCTTTGAACATAGCAGATTTTTGATTTATTGGCTGTTTCTACGCTGTTGTCCTAATGATAAATCCAAGCTTTCAACTTCTAGGGCCGAATGCATTATTGATAAAAATGTCAAAAAAGTGCAAAAAACGGTTACATTTTCGAGCTTGTTTTGAATTTTACCTGTTCTATTGGGCTTTAACAAACCCATCAAATATTTTGTTGGTTGCTATTTTTTATTTGTTATTTTCTCCAAACAAAAAGTCTTCTGATTCAATTTTAATTGTGTTTTTTTAATAGTAAATTGTAAGATCCTGAGAAAGTGAGAACGCATAAAATCGTAAGTTTTTTAAATTTTGAATTAAAGTTTTTGTAATTTGATCTTAATTCATAAGATTAAGACCACGACGAACACTTATTTATATCGTTTTTATTGTTCATTCTTCAGAAAAATGAACGGTCTAAATAGCTGTTTTCCTGAACCTGCTTTTTGATAATTAAGACGTTTGATTGAACTTTTTCGATGCCACGTATTCTGTATTCTGCACAAGAATATGCAAACATGCATTTCATTTATGGAGAGTGCAGAGGCAACGCAAACGAAGCTGCGACTCTGTATAGGGAAAGGTACCCTTACGCACGTCACCCGGATTATCGAGTGTTTATTAGAGTCCATAGCTGTTTCTTGGAAGGAAGGCTGCCTGGTAGTGGTGTTGGTGGTGCTGGCGTGGGACGACCCCCTCGAGGAGATACCGAAGACTTAGTGCTTGCGGAACTTGACCGAGATCCTACAGTATCAATCCGAGCAATAGCACGACGCACTGGGATCGGAAAGACGACTGCGCATAATGTGCTAAGTAAATATAAATATCATCCCTTTCACCTAACATGGGTGCAAACTCTCCAGCCGCAAGATTTTGAAACGAGAATGAGTTTTTGTCGACAAATGATAATGAAAATTGAAGAAGATCCGCAGCTTTTGACAAAATTCTTTGGAGCGATGAGTCGACATTTAAAAGAGATGGCTACACTAATCTCCATAATCTCCACTTCTGGGCACTACAAAACCCAAACATCATGAGGGAAGACAGGTCCCAGTACCAATTCAAAATAAACTATTGGACTGGGATTCTCAATGGGAAAATAATTGGACCCTTTGAGTTGCCGGGGATTTTAACTGGCCAAGGTTATTTGGAGTTCCTCCAAAATGATCTCCCAACCTTGCTGGAAGAAGTGCCTCAAGAACTAAAGAAATCCCATTGGCTTCAAAATGATGGTTGTCCAGCACACTATGCTGTGCCTGTGCGGGCATATTTAAATGCCAGATATCCAGGCAGATGGATAGGACATCTGGGACCAATTTTATGGCCACCCCGTTCACCAGACCTAAATCCACTTGATTTTTTTTATTGGGGATGCATTAAGGAAATCGTATACAGCAAGCCGATCAGGTCTTTAGAGGAGCTAAGAAATCGTGTGGAGGCAGCTGCATTACAAAATTCTGAGCAAAACCTTGCACGTTCACTAAGACGTTCATTTATTCGGAGGTGCAGAACCTGTATAAGAGTGGGTGGAAAACAGTTTGAGCATTTGCTTTAAATAAAAAAAAAAATTAAAAAATTATCTATTTTTGTTTTCTAACTAAGTGATCATCTGATTAAAAGCTGGCTCAAAAACTTTTTGTTTAGAGAAAATAACAAATAAACTAATAGCAACCAACAAAATATTTGATGGGTTTGTTAAAGCCCAATAGAACAGGTAAAATTCAAAACAAGCTCCAAAATGTAACCGTTTTTTGCACTTTTTTGAAATTTTTATCAATAATGCATTCGGCCCTAGAAGTTGAAAGCTTGGATTTATCATAAGGACAACATCGTAGAAACAGCCAATAAATCAAAAATCTGCTATGTTCAACGCTTGGTATTATTTTCACGTTTACTGTGCTAATTTTGAAAACTTTTGTTTTTGCTAAATTTACTCTAGTATTGCAGATTTTTACCAATAACTTGCTATTGACTCTAGATATAATAATAAGTAATACCATTTTGAAATCTGCATTTAACGCGCATATTTTTAAAATAGTTGGCCACTCAGGTATTCATGCATTTTTTTTATACCAGCTATGATTTAACTTTTTCAAAAATTATTTGTTTTCACATTTTGCATTGAAATTCAATGTTAAATAATTTTTTTCTCTAAGAAGTCCAACAGTTATAATAATTTTATTCTACTAATGTGTTGGCACAAGTAATGTAAAATATTCCTGCAAAAAAAAAATGATGGAACTCATTCACTTGTAGTCGTGGTATTCAAAAATGTAAAGTTAGAAAAAAAATAATGCACTGAACAAAAAAATGCATATAACTTTTCTTGTGGTTGGGATCGAACTTTTTTTTATCAGTTTTCAGGACGGTCATAAAGTCTACTATGCGGCATTTCAGGGTTATCCATTACTTACGGGACACCCTGTATATTGATTTATTTTCTCTAATATATAGTTTGTTTCTATATCTGAATTTGCTTATACTTCAAATATTTGGTAGGGTTACCATTTAATTTGTATATATTACAAGATTAAAAATTGAATATTTTTCTGGATAAATATTATTTTTACATTCATACCACTCTTGCTTTAAATAAAACTATTTTTGAATAATTTTGTTTTGAAAATTGAAAAGCTGACTTTTTCTCTTAATGAGTTTTCTTAAATTGGTTTCGCATTTAAGCTTTGATTTTTTTTTTTTTTGACATCCACTCAGGTCAATAAAAGATAAATTAAATATAGTAATAAATTACCTTTTTGGCACTGTATGAGTTCTTTTATAGATAAATAATAGAAACTGAATAACATCTTATTCTCATACAAATATAGCTGTATTTAAAACTAACGTTTTCGAGAATATCTTCTCATCTTCAGGTTTTTAAGCAAATTGAAATTTTTTTTTACATATACATAAATCAAAAATTGATTTGATTAAAAAATTATACATATACAAATAATTTTCAATTTAAAGAGTTAAAGTAATTTTATCTAATAATTATGAAAGCTAATGGTTCGAACTGGTTTTAATAAAATTTGATGAAAGTAAGTGAATAAATGCGTTTAGAATTTTGTCTCAAATATGTCTTTTGCTGTTAATGGTTCTTAAAATGCATGCAATGAAGATCTTTCAAACAATTGGTTTTTGTTCATATAATTTGTGCGATGTACATATGTACAATTCTTCATATGCATTTAATAATTTTGGGTTATTTATTTGTTTTAATAATCTAAAACCTGCCAGCTTGATTATTATCAATCATATGATCAGCTGGAGTCGACTCATGCACTGTCTTAGAATGGATTGATTTATAGTGTTCTGACCATCTTATTTTTGCCGTTCTTCTCGTTTGGCCAATATAAACTTCATCACAATCTTGACAAATAACGGAATAAATTCCAGATTTATCGAGAGTGTCAGTCAAAGAGATAACTTTTTCTTTAGATCGAACTTAAGCTGTTAAATCTTTTATTTCCTTCTTTCTTGATTGTTTTTTTTTTAACAAAGAATCAACAATTTGTGTACTATAACCATTTATTGTGGCTATTCTATGAATAGTTGCCACTTCTTTGATGAAATTATTTTTACTGAGTGGAACATTAATAGCACAGTGACAATAAGAATTAAATGCTGCAAATTTAGTTTGCTTTGGGTATTTCATACCCAAAATGATTTTTGAAAATGGGTAAATTTGTTTGGTCAAATTTTCAAGGTATTTGATTTTTATCTTTTTAATGGGTTGTTGGAAAAATCTAAAATTTCATTATGTTATAGATATAGGTATTTGATAGCAATCAAATGTTAAAAATTTTATCATTCTAACTTATAATTTGACAGATTTATTTAAGAAAGTACAAATTTTAAAATTAGTTTTTTTGTTAATATGTTTTTAGTAAAGAGCCGTACAGGTTTGCAAGTACTAATGAGTTATAGCTATTGTATGTTCTATATTCCTACTGTACCGCTGAGCTGAGAAATTAACAATATTATATTGTTAACACATATTACTTAATAACATGTTAGTGTGTGCATGGATTGATTTAGTTTTTTCTTATATTTAATCTCAATAGAATAACTATTAATTTGATACTTAATTTTTTAATCTGTACCTCCTTTATTAGTGTCACAATTGATTTTTTAAAATTTATAAAAATTCAAATAAAATCCATAGAAATGCTTTGCTTTGTTCATTGTCAACAATCGTCAACCAGTTATCTCAAATTATTTTTTATTCGATTTTTTTTCAATATAAAAAGTCATAACTTCATTTTTACTAGACCGATATTAAAAGTTAAGATCTCAAAATTTAGCTATGAGATGTGGCTAAATTTGTGTATAAAAATTATTGAGGGGGGTTGAAAATTTTCATACTAAAAGGGTCTGTACATGACCCGTCAAATTTATATAATATATTAAATTCAAAACTTGATGGTTTTTTTTTGAATTTCAAAAAACTAATGAAACACAATTATACGTGTATTACTTATCTACAAAAATGTGTGTTATTTTATATTTGTAAATCTAACGGGAAAAAATGGCCGACCAATTTAGTAAAGAAATTCACAAAAAATCTACATACAGGCAAATTTAGAGGCTTCAAAATTGAGAAATGCTTATTACTTCATAAAAAATGATACATGAATTTAAGGTAGAAATTAATAATCTAAAATTCTGTGTTAAAATTTTTGCAAAATCTTAAAAAAAATCATACTAAAAATGTTATTTAGTGAAAAATCAACTCGATTTTTGGTACTTTAAATGTAAAAGTTAGTAAAAAATTGATAAATTTTGAAAAACAAAATTAACACACTTATTACTCTAATCCTCTTCTAAAATAATTCCAATAAATATTTACTGATTATTTCAACAAAAGACACGTTAAAATTAGTTTTATTGAATTTTTTTACCTACCAAATGCAAAATGGATCATGCTTTTCCAACGAATTTTATTTTTATATTTTCACCATGCCCATCAAATATTTTCAAATTTAAAAATTATAATATCTAACAAAAAGTTTGATATATAAAACATAACTGTGCATTGCTCACAAAGCTTCGAACATATTTTTAAAAATATTAAAATTTTACATTCTAAATATTATTGTTTACAGATAAAATCCAGAAAAAAATTGTCTGCATAAATTTTTTTTTTTTAATTTATGGTTAGATAGCAACACAAATGTAACATGCATGAATTTAAAACAAATGTGGTCTTATAGAAAATTTTATAACAAACAAATTTATAGCGGGTGGCTTTATTATAAATTGTATATTTCGAAAGCTATAAAGGAAAATATCAGAACAAATTGGTCGTTTTTAACGATTTTTTCACTGTTGCATTTTTCCTGCAGCGCGCACAATTTTTCAAAGCTGCAGTTCGCTACATACTATAACAGCCCCAACAACATATCAAAAATGCAGAACCACATCGGGCTATATAAAATAATTTTGTTTCTTTTGTTGGTCTAACTAGGTACCTTCTAGGTAAGCTTAGGTACTGATACCTACCTAACAAGTTTCTTTTCTTTAATGTTTACCCTTAGATAAATCTGTCAATTGATAGAAATACAAATATAGTTATACCTATAACATATTAAAATTTAAGATTTTTCCAACTACCCATTAAAAATATAAAAATCAGAAACATTGAAAAATTGACCAACAAAAATGTATGTTTTTCAAAAATCATTTTCGACACGAAAAAAAATCCTATCGAAAATTCCTTAAACATAAATAATTGCTTTATTCATCTTCTATAAAAATATGGAAAAATAAAAAAAATTAAAAATCTACACCCATGCAACTACTAAGCACTTTTCGAATTGACTATTTTTGAATTTTCATCATTAAAACATTTAAAACTCGTTTTGACGTCGGTAGTTGGCATTGGGGATATGGTTTTGCCGTCGGCAAAACGTATATGAGTTTTTTTTGTTTTGTTGATCTTTTTTTGATCTTGTTGCATGTTGCGTTGCAACACTATTAAATTTAAGAATTAAAAAAAAAAATTCTTTTTTAGTGCACTCCTACATAAAATTATTATTATTATAAAATTATAAATTTTGGTATATAATTTTAATACTTATAAATTAAGCTGTAGCGTCGTTGGTAAAAGTAATTGTTATTTATAAGTAGTTGCTATACATGTATGTATATAATGGGTGCCTATAATATTGTCAATTGATATTTTTACCTTCCCATTGGAAGTTATTGTAATTGGTGCGATTTGTTGAACTATTTAAAATACTTAACAAATGTTTTTTAACTCAAATATTTAAAAAAAATAACATAACCTATATCGATTTCAAATTCTTACCAAAAATGTATACCTATACCATCTAAATAAATAAATAAATCGGGTGGCACAACGGCTCATGAAGAACCAGGGCCTACACTGAGAAAATTAATATTTTATTTTGCGTTTGCGAGTAACGAATTTCGTTTGCTGTAATTGTAATACATTTGCTGGAAATGTTATACAATCCTTGCAAACGTATTTCATTTGTAGCAATTGTATTACAGTCGCCACAGAAAGTAATTCCATTGCATCAAACATATAACAAATAACCCATTCGTTCGGAGCTCAATTTGCCTGGGTTGATTACGGTAAATGACAATGTTTCCCAAATTCAAACGACATGATGTTTGCAAGCAAGTGTTATTGTTTATGGCAAACGAATGAATCGATTGCGAATTAAGCTTTTGAAATGCAGTTTGCTGCAAAAAGTTTTACGTTTACTATATAAATTACAATTGTTTGCAACTAATGAATCGAACATTTGGGACGAATGATTACTTCGTAGGAAGTAAACTAATTTGTAGCAAACGATTGAATGATTGCAGGGTATATATTTTTAAATCTTATTTTTACAAATTAACTTAATGCTTGTGGTAAACATTTCATGCTTTTGAGGGGAAAGAATTTTTGATTTTAGGTTTCCTTAAAAGAAATTCGCTTGCAGCAATAAATTTCCTATTTGGAAAAAGTATTTTATTTGTTTAATTCCTATCTAACCAATTTCAGGTTATCTATAGGGCAAGTATTGGGTACGTTTCAATACTTGTTTTGCTTTATCAATTTGGTATTGTTCTGAAGTTCAGCACTACTTGTACAAAAAATCAAATTTCAATTGAAAATATGTTGCATTTAAAAAGAATGCGATTCAAAATTGAAAATTTGTTGCTTTAAAAAATAGCAAAGTCAAAATTCGAAAATATTTGCATTAAAAAATAAAATAAATGCTAGTTTAAAAATCTTTGTATTAAAAATAATTGTTAAAATAATTACATTCAAAATAAAAGTTCAATTTTAAAAATAAATAAAAATTACCTACATCTCCGTTGTTCATTTCGAAAAACAATGGTGCGAAATTTTAGATGATTAAGTACGATGTTAAATCAATTTTAGTATGATACTAGGTTAAAAATTGTTTTTTGCTAATTTTAAACGAGTTTAGCATGGTACTATCCCCTTACATTTTACTAAAGTTAAAATCACATCTTTGGAAAATTTTACTCCAGGTATAGCATAGAGCCGAGGGTTGCCGGTTCGATCCCTGCTGGTGCCCAACTTTTTTTTTTTTGTAATAATGAAGTTAAAATGATAAAAATATAAACATTGATATATATATATAATTAATTTACAACGCATAAAAACAATTAATGTGTTAAACAAAACGATTTTCTTAAAAGTTTTGATTTAGTCCTAGGAGCACATCTACGTAGTAATAGTTTAAAACAAAAACTGTCCCAATATTTTAAATACTTCAGTCGTGATAGTAAAAATATTAATCATAATTAAAATGATTTAAAATACATGAAATTGTCTTAGCCCCATTTCTTGATCAGTTCATTTCCTCTACTGAACTAAATAAAAGGAAAATGTGTAAAGTTTTCAACTGATCAACATTTTGCAGAGCATTTTATGTTGTAAATTAGCTCAGTGGATGCATGCTCGCTCTCGACACGGAAGGATACCAGTTCAAATCCAGGTAAGTAAAACTTGACATTTTTTTCAATTAAAATAAAATAATATAATTTCAGAATTAAGGGAAAACCACCAGTCACTGTATTGATTGTGACAAACGTACAAGTCATGAGCAACAAACGTGTTATTCATTTGTCATAACCACTTTGATCTTCTATAACAATTGACCCATTCGCTTGTCGTTAAAGTATTAACGTTTACTCTAAAAGCACCATTCGTTTACCACAAACAGTAAATATGTTTACAAAACACCATTATTCGTCTGACAGAAACACTACATTCGTTTGACACAAACACTCTATTCGTTTGGAACAAACGATAGAATTTTGCTACAACAGTATGAATTGTTTGTCTCAAACGAATTTAAGAGTTTGCTGCAAACGAACTGTCAAAACTGGCTGGCAAACGAAGAAGTCGTTTGGGCAATTTTTACGTTTGCCGCAAACGATTCCTTCCCTCAGTGTAGTGACTAACAACTCGCAACCATTCCTGTGTGCGCCTTTCGACAGGAATGGAAGGGACCTACAATTTTATGCCGAATCCGAACGGCTAGACGGGAAGCACTTATTCGTGACAATTGATACTCTTGGAGGATTTGTCAATTCCTCGCAAGAGGCAGTAGCCCTGAAAAAAAAACTTTTTAGTTTTTAGGTGGACGAGGCTGGGAAGCGATCCCAGACCTCCAGCGTGACAGTCGAACGCACTAACCATTACGCTACGGACAACTACATCTATACCATCTAAGTGTTGTGTAATTTTGAGATTTTTAAAACCACCATCTAAAAAGCTAAAAATCAAAATGTTTTAATTCGAAAAATTTTTTAACATCAGAATCGAAATTTTGCATATGATTCCTATAATTTTTAAGCTATTTACTTTTATTTATTTTTAACAATTTTACTATTATAAATATAGCTAAAGTACAAAATATAGGCAATGTAACATTTTGCCCTGTATCTCTATATCTATGCCTACCTTTATACTGATTATCCAAAAACCCAAAGTTATTACACTATATAATATATAATTATGTAATATAGGTATACTCTACCACCCACCACTTAGGTAAATATGTATGTATGTAGGTATATGGTTTTCAAGTGCACCAATGGGAAGTTGCTAGTGTGGGTCGACCCCAGACTCATTTTTCAAAAATATTTTTTTTTACCCAAAAAAAGCTTTTTATTGAAAAAAAAATTGAGTTTGTTGAATTGAGTTTCAAAATGTTTCTAGGTACCTATGCGTATGCATAGGTACCTATTTACTTCAGGTACCTACTTACCTTCAATTGGAAATAATTTTGTTTATTTTTTTAATACATACCTACCTACCTTACGACCTTACCTATTTTATTTGATAATACCTATGTAGGTACATACATTAAAATAACCTTACGTACCTACCTACTTAGGTATATCAAGTTTTAATTTACCTACCTACATACCTCAATTCAAAATATTTAGGTACCTATGTACTTACCATAACTACCTATTTTCATGCTTTTTTGTGCAAAAAAAATTAATTTCTTATAATTTCCAGTATAGCTACCTACTAATTTATAAAAATGTACATACATATCTACCTACATGATACAATATGGTACCAATTGGCCAATATATTAACCTTGCAAAATCGCGCAAAAAACCATATACCCTACCCATTGCCATCAAAAGAAAGCAACAAAAACTCATTGAAAAAAACTGGAAGAACATAACCGAAGAATAAGTCCATAGGAAAACATATATTTTCATTTTCTTCCCCTTATTCTCGTTGTTGACTGACAAAAACATCTGACTCCCTTACTACCATTATGGTTGTACGAATTTAATCAATATACTCCTCTCCCTCTTACTAATTGTTTTTATTTTTCCTTGCATCGTTATCCACAGGTCTCCATTGTGCATTTAAGCGATTTTAACGCCAATTTCGGCACATTTCGTGAGTACTATTAGTACTACAAAATTTGAGCCATGATATTACTATAAGAGTATATATACAATGGTTAAAGATTTCTCTTCTATAGTACTTTGACGGAAACTCTGAAAAAAGGAAAGAAGTTCGTTTTTGGTGAAGAGTGTATGCCGGCGTTCTCTAAATTAAAAGAAACCTTGATTTCTGCCCCGATTCTAGTGAATCCTGATTTTTGATTTTGAAAAAGGAGTTTGTAATGTTGTGTGATGAAATACCGGTATTGGTTGCGTTTTGTGTCAGTTAGATGAAGAGGGGAACGAGAAACCGATATATTACCACTTGCAAAAACTGAACAAGGTGCAACGTAATTACAGCGTAACCGAGCGCGAATGTCTGGCGGCGGTAGTTGTGGTGAAAAAATTCAGGCCGTACGTGCAAGGACAGCCTTTTAGAGTTATAACCGACCATGCGTAAGGATGCAAACGATACATCGATGTTTTTGAAACATGACATTCCTTATATTCCATTATACTGTTTGATAACACTACTTTTTATATTAAATTTTGTATCACTAAATTTTGAATTGCTGTGTTTTGGAAACCATTGGGTCTACAGAGTTGGCTTTGGTCTCAAGTTGAAGAAAATTAAGTTACTTTGAATTCGTAGAACAATGCTTTTATTTAAAATTAATTATTTGGGACTAAAATTACCAATAACTAAAAAACGCGAAAAAATCGCGGTTTTTCTGATTTTTGACCATGAAGCGTCGCTGCTCGAGGTCGAAAACTTAAGGTATTGACTAGGCCAATATCCTGAACAACTCAGCAAAAAATCAGAAATACCAGATTTGACGCATACGCGAAAGTACATAGTTACTGTACTATTAAGGCCTTATAGACATTAAAGAGAGCATCTGATCGAAAACGTTTCCAACCCTTATACGCCTTACTCCGCTTGATGGTTAATGTTTTTATCGAGTTCGTTAACCAAAGCTGTTCTTTTGATCGAAAAATGTTTGTTTTTATTACGACATGGGTGTTAAAAAGATCAATTATATTGTCTTGTATAAAGGCAGTTTGGTCATCAACTGAGATCATTCCATACACCCTAAATCATTCAACTACTTTCAAATCTTCTTCTAATTGGATTAAATTTATATTTTTATTATCACGATAACTATAGTTGGAACTTGTATTAATCGGCTCACAATGGAATGTCATGTGAATAGGATCGTGGTGAGAAAAACATGAAACGGAAAGCTGGCTGAAATGTAAAACTTTATATAAATAACTAGCTCGGCAAAAATCCTCGTATCAAACCCTCCTAGTGGGTGCCGGGCGGTTAATGGTCACCACAGTTTTTATCTTGTGCGATGTCAAGATGGTGATCAGCTAAGGTCAGGTCGAATTGCTGAGACGTTCCTTCACTTCTCAATAGTTTAACGCTCAGCAATGCGATTTGACCATAGATACGGAGTCTCTAATTTTCAGTGGTGGTGTGAGCGATTTTCATAATCCGTGCCGAAGAAATGGAAGGCTGGGGGGTAAACCAGTCGCTAACGAGCTCTTTCGGACGCCTTGGCAGGGTCCGTCATACTCCTTGCCTTACCCCGGTATATCGGCTCTGCCGGGGCTGACTTTTCCTTTCCGACCTACTCGTGGGACTCTTATTTAATTTTTCACACTGTGGACGATTTAGACATGACAGACGTTTTACCATCCCCCGACACAGAGGATGAACTGATGGCCTCCAGTCAGGAGACCATTGTAGGGCAACCTACAGAAACTGGACGCACAGGCAGTACCAGCCACAGTACCCCTGTGTTTCGACCGACCAAACCCAACGTACCCTCAGGTAGCAAGGCCAGCCATAGCGGTGCTGCCCGGGGTAAAAAGCAATCAGCGGATGTTCTTCGCAGGTTGGAGTTCAAGAAGGCCACCTTTATTCTTGACAAAATTGCCAAGAATGAGGGGGCTGGAATTTTTCTTGAGAAGGACCTCGCTGACAAAATAACGTGCCAGAAGATCGTTGAAGAGTACAACTGTCTTCTGGCTACTAAAGCCAAAAACACCGCCAAGCGCAATAGGTCTCGTGAAGAGACCAGCCAGCCTATGAAAAAAAGCAAGCTTGACGGTACGAAAGGGTCTACTAAAGCGCCATCTTCTGGAGCAGCGCAACCGCTAACTCTAAGTGAGGTTGTCAAAGACGACCTCCAAGTAGCGGTTGTGGATGAGCTCACCACAACCAGCAGAGCTCTGCTTATTGTGTGGAACTCCATCGAGGCCAAGCTCTCGGAGATGGTGTATACCATTTCGGCGATCGAGGGCCCTTACCCTAGTTTTGACTCTGACGAGGTGCTCAGGGGGTACAGGGTAATCAGGTGCGCAGACGTGTTCTCTAGGGAGTTCCTTAGGACCTGCATCGCTAAGATTAGCAATGACTGGGAGGGCTTGAAGCTCAAGCTCATCCCAGCTAAGGACATCCCTAAACGACCTAAGGCTCGCATCTGGTTGCCTCTCATGAGCATTAAGCCAAGCGGACAGGAGCTGATCCGTGGTCTTCAGAGGTTAAATCCACTGATTCCGATGCACGACTGGACAGTTATTAAGGCGGAGGAGCCGCAAAGGAACAGTGAATCTTACCTTCTGATGATCAGCGAGGAAAGCATTGGGGCTCTCGAGAAGGCCGAATTCAAGCTGCGTTTTGGCATAAGATGTGCGAAAATTAAAATTCTGCAGAACCAGGGAGCAGACCCTGGCAAAGTTGGTGACAACGTTGAGCTAGACGATGTCACTGATGGAGTTGAGGTCCCTAGCGAGTCGCCGGGCCCTGGCTTTGCAGAATCGAAAGAAAATTAAAAAACGCGCTGCTAAAAGTCATTCAGATTAACCTGAAGCACTCAAAATGTGCCTCGGATAATCTGAGAGTTTGCCTCAGTGAGGAAAATATAGATGTAGGCATCGTCCAAGAACCATGGGTCAATCGCCCTAGAGGAGAGGCCTCCAAGATAAACAATACGACCTGATCTACAAGATCGCAAACACAAACGATGGTAAGCCTAGAACTTGTATTTTAGCTAAAAAACACTTAAAAGCTTTTCTGTGTCCTAATCTTAGCACTCCTGATCTGACAGTCGTCAGGTTGGAAGCAAAAAATTCAGACTTACTTCGGGCATGACCAGCAGTCACCACCAGAAGAAGTGTGCGCACTCATAGCCGAGGCGAAAGTGCAAAAAACAAACATCCTGATTGGATGTGATGCAAACGCAAGACACACCCTTTGGGGAAGTTCCGAGATAAACGAACGAGGTTAGTCTCTTTTTAATTTTGTGATTGATAATAATTTAACTGTTTGTAACAGAGGTAATACTCCCACTTTCGTCTTTCCGAGCTCTGAAAATTTTGAAGGTTGGGAGGATGTGCTCGATGTTACTATTGTCAACAATAACTTTAATCTATTAGTGGAAAATTGGAGGGTATATCTTCTGAATTCGTTTTCGGATCACAGGTGGATACTCTTCAGCATAGGTTTTGAGTCTGAAACCCCTCCTCCTTATAGAAATCCTAAACGAATTGACTGGAAGAAGTTCAGTAAAATTTTTAATTCTAAACTGCGCAGTATACCCAATCTGAGTCCAGAATCGGTTGCAGATCTGGAGTCAAAGGTGAAAACCTTTGAAGCATCTATGAACACGGCGTTCAAGATCTCTTGCCCAGTTAAATATAACCTCATCTTACCTTCTGATGATCAGCGAGTAAAGCATTGGGGCTCTCGAGAAGGCCGAATTCAAGCTGCGTTTTGGCATAAGATGTGCGAAAATTAAAATTCTGCAGAACCAGGGAGCAGACCCCGGCAAAGTTGGTGACAACGTTGAGCTAGACGATGTCACTGATGGAGTCGAGGTCCCTAGCGAGTCGCCGGGCCCTGGCTTTGCAGAATCGAAAGAAAATTAAAAAACGCGTTGCTAAAAGTCATTCAGATTAACCTGAAGCACTCAAAATGTGCCTCGGATAATCTGAGAGTTTTCCTGAGTGAGGAAAATATAGATGTAGGCATCGTCCAAGAACCATGGGTCAATCGCTCTAGAGGAGAGGCCTCCAAGATAAACAATACGACCGGATCTACAAGATCGCAAACACAAACGATGGTAAGCCTAGAACTTGTATCTTAGCTAAAAAACACTTAAAAGCTTTTCTGTGTCCTAATCTTAGCACTCCTGATCTGACAGTCATCAGTTTGGAAGCAAAAAATGCAGACGGCTTAATCTTGGCATCTGCTTACTTCGGGCATGACCAGCAGTCACCACCAGAAGAAGTGTGCGCACTCATAGCCGAGTCGAAAGTGCAAAAAACAAACCTCCTGATTGGATGTGATGCAAACGCAAGACACACCCTTTGGGGAAGTTCCGAGATAAACGAACGAGGTTAGTCTCTTTTTAATTTTGTGGTTGATAATAATTTAACTGTTTGTAACAGAGGTAATACTCCCACTTTCGTCTTTCCGAGCTCTGAAAATTTTGAAGGTTGGGAGGATGTGCTCGATGTTACTTTTGTCAACAATAACTTTAATCTATTAGTGGAAAATTGGAGGGTATATCTTCTGAATTCGTTTTCGGATCACAGGTGGATACTCTTCAGCATAGGTTTTGAGTCTGAAACCCCTCCTCCTTATAGAAATCCTTAACGAATTGAGTGGAAGAAGTTCAGTAACATTTTTAATTCTAAACTGCGCAATATACCCAATCTGAGTCCAGAATCGGTTGCAGATCTAGAGTCAAAGGTGAAAACCTTTGAAGCATCTATGAACACGGCGTTCAAGATCTCTTGCCCAGTTAAATATAGCCGAAAAACTCTTCCTCCATGGTGGAATGAAAATCTGTCTGAACTCAGAAAATCGACAAGGAAAATTTTCAACATCTGCTACAAAAACAAATTTTATCAACCGTATAAAAATAGCCTTAGAGTATACAAGCGAGCTGTCGCATAAGCCCAGAAACAAGGCTAGAGGGAGAACTGCGAGTCAATAGAAAACATCAAAGACTCCGCAAGACTTGGTAGAGTTCTGTCAAAAGAGCATTGCAACCCGTCTTTTTTGAAAAAGAACGATAGGGAGTGGGCAGTCTCTCCAGCTGAATCCTTGGAACTACTGATGACGACACACTTTCCGGGGTGTGAAAACACCCTTCTCGTTAAGAGACCAGCCAGCCTATGAAAAAAAGCAAGCTTCACGGTACGAAAGGGTCTACCAAGCGCCATCTTCCGGAGCAGCGCAACCGCGTACTCTAAGTGTGGTTGTCAAAGACGACCTCCAAGTAGCGGTTGTGGATAAGCTCACCACAACCAGCAGAGCTCTGCTTATTGTGTGGAACTCCATCGAGTCCAAGCTCTCGGAGATGGTGTATACCATTTCGGCGATCGAGGGCCCTTACCCTAGTTTTGACTCTGACGAGGTGCTCAGGGGGTAAAGGGTAATCAGGTGCGCAGACGTGTTCTCTAGGGAGTTCCTTAGGACCTGCATCGCTAAGATTAGCAATGACTGGGAGGGCTTGAAGCTCAAGCTCATCCCAGCTAAGGACATCCCTAAACGACCTAAGGCTCGCATCTGGTTGCCTCTCATGAGCATTAAGCCAAGCGGACAGGAGCTGATCCGTGGTCTTCAGAGGTTAAATCCACTGATTCCGATGCACGACTGGACAGTTATTAAGGCGGAGGAGCCGCAAATGAACAGTGAATCTTACCTTCTGATGATCAGCGAGGAAAGCATTGGGGCTCTCGAGAAGGCCGAATTCAAGCTGCGTTTTGGCATAAGATGTGCGAAAATTAAAATTCTGCAGAACCAGGGAGCAGACCCTGGCAAAGTTGGTGACAACGTTGAGCTAGACGATGTCACTGATGGAGTTGAGGTCCCTAGCGAGTCGCCGGGCCCTGGCTTTGCAGAATCGAAAGAAAATTAAAAAACGCGCTGCTAAAAGTCATTCAGATTAACCTGAAGCACTCAAAATGTGCCTCGGATAATCTGAGAGTTTGCCTCAGTGAGGAAAATATAGATGTAGGCATCGTCCAAGAACCATGGGTCAATCGCCCTAGAGGAGAGGCCTCCAAGATAAACAATACGACCTGATCTACAAGATCGCAAACACAAACGATGGTAAGCCTAGAACTTGTATTTTAGCTAAAAAACACTTAAAAGCTTTTCTGTGTCCTAATCTTAGCACTCCTGATCTGACAGTCGTCAGGTTGGAAGCAAAAAATTCAGACTTACTTCGGGCATGACCAGCAGTCACCACCAGAAGAAGTGTGCGCACTCATAGCCGAGGCGAAAGTGCAAAAAACAAACCTCCTGATTGGATGTGATGCAAACGCAAGACACACCCTTTGGGGAAGTTCCGAGATAAACGAACGAGGTTAGTCTCTTTTTAATTTTGTGATTGATAATAATTTAACTGTTTGTAACAGAGGTAATACTCCCACTTTCGTCTTTCCGAGCTCTGAAAATTTTGAAGGTTGGGAGGATGTGCTCGATGTTACTATTGTCAACAACAACTTTAATCTATTAGTGGAAAATTGGAGGGTATATCTTCTGAATTCGTTTTCGGATCACAGGTGGATACTCTTCAGCATAGGTTTTGAGTCTGAAACCCCTCCTCCTTATAGAAATCCTAAACGAATTGACTGGAAGAAGTTCAGTAAAATTTTTAATTCTAAACTGCGCAGTATACCCAATCTGAGTCCAGAATCGGTTGCAGATCTGGAGTCAAAGGTGAAAACCTTTGAAGCATCTATGAACACGGCGTTCAAGATCTCTTGCCCAGTTAAATATAACCGAAAAACTCTCCCTCCATGGTGGAATGAAAATCTGTCTGAACTCAGAAAATCGACAAGGAAAATTTTCAACATCTGCCACAAAAACAAATTTTATCAACCGTATAAAAATAGCCTTAGAGTATACAAGCGAGATGTCGCATCAGCCAAGAAACAAGGCTGGAGGGAGTACTGCGAGTCAATAGAAAACATCAAAGACTCCGCAAGACTTGGTAGAGTTCTGTCAAAAGAGCATTGCAACCCGTCTTTTTTGAAAAAGAAAGATAGGGAGTGGGCAGTCTCTCCAGCTGAATCCTTGGAACTACTGATGACGACACACTTTCCGGGGTGTGAAAACACCCTTCTCGTGAAGAGACCAGCCAGCCTATGAAAAAAAGCAAGCTTGACGGTACGAAAGGGTCTACCAAAGCGCCATCTTCCGGAGCAGCGCAACCGCGTACTCTAAGTGAGGTTGTCAAAGACGACCTCCAAGTAGCGGTTGTGGATGAGCTCACCACAACCAGCAGAGCTCTGCTTATTGTGTGGAACTCCATCGAGGCCAAGCTCTCGGAGATGGTGATTTCGTATTCCATTTCGGCGATCGAGGGCCCTTACCCTAGTTTTGACTCTGACGAGGTGCTCAGGGGGTAAAGGGTAATCAGGTGCGCAGACGTGTTCTCTAGGGAGTTCCTTAGGACCTGCATCGCTAAGACTAGCAATGACTGGGAGGGCTTGAAGCTCAAGCTCATCCCAGCTAAGGACATCCCTAAACGACCTAAGGCTCGCATCTGGTTGCCCCTCATGAGCATTAAGCCAAGGGGACAGGAGCTGATCCGTGGTCTTCAGAGGTTAAATCCACTGATTCCGATGCACGACTGGACAGTTATTAAGGCGGAGGAGCCGCAAAGGAACAGTGCATCTTACCTTCTGATGATCAGCGAGTAAAGCATTGGGGCTCTCGAGAAGGCCGAATTCAAGCTGCGTTTTGGCATAAGATGTGCGAAAATTAAAATTCTGCAGAACCAGGGAGCAGACCCCGGCAAAGTTGGTGACAACGTTGATCTAGACGATGTCACTGATGGAGTCGAGGTCCCTAGCGAGTCGCCGGGCCCTGGCTTTGCAGAATCGAAAGAAAATTAAAAAACGCGTTGCTAAAAGTCATTCAGATTAACCTGAAGCACTCAAAATGTGCCTCGGATAATCTGAGAGTTTTCCTGAGTGAGGAAAATATAGATGTAGGCATCGTCTAAGAACCATGGGTCAATCGCTCTAGAGGAGAGGCCTCCAAGATAAACAATACGACCGGATCTACAAGTTCGCAAACACAAACAATGGTAAGCCTAGAACTTGTATCTTAGCTAAAAAACACTTAAAAGCTTTTCTGTGTCCTAATCTTAGCACTCCTGATCTGACAGTCGTCAGGTTGGAAGCAAAAAATGCAGACGGCTTAATCTTGGTATCTGCTTACTTCGGGCATGACCAGCAGTCACCACCAGAAGAAGTGTGCGCACTCATAGCCGAGGCGAAAGTGCAAAAAACAAACCTCCTGATTGGATGTGATGCAAACACAAGACACACCCTTTGGGGAAGTTCCGAGATAAACGAACGAGGTTAGTCTCTTTTTAATTTTGTGATTGATAATAATTTAACTGTCTGTAACAGAGGTAATACTCCCACTTTCGTCTTTCCGAGCTCTGAAAATTTTGAAGGTTGGGAGGATGTGCTCGATGTTACTATTGTCAACAATAACTTTAATCTATTAGTGGAAAATTGGAGGGTATATCTTCTGAATTCGTTTTCGGATCACAGGGTGATACTCTTCAGCATAGGTTTTGAGTCTGAAACCCCACCTCCTTATAGAAATCCTTAACGAATTGACTGGAAGAAGTTCAGTAAAATTTTTAATTCTAAACTGCGCAATATACCCAATCTGAGTCCAGAATCGGTTGCAGATCTAGAGTCAAAGGTGAAAACCTTTGAAGCATCTATGAACACGGCGTTCAAGATCTCTTGCCCAGTTAAATATAGCCGAAAAACTCTCCCTGCATGGTGGAATGAAAATCTGTCTGAACTCAGAAAATCGACAAGGAAAATTTTCAACATCTGCTACAAAAACAAATTTTATCAACCGTATAAAAATAGCCTTAGAGTATACAAGCGAGTTGTCGCATAAGCCAAGAAACAAGGCTAGAGGGAGAACTGCGAGTCAATAGAAAACATCAAAGACTCCGCAAGACTTGGTAGAGTTCTGTCAAAAGAGCATTGCAACCCGTCTTTTTTGAAAAAGAAAGATAGGGAGTGGGCAGTCTCTCCAGCTGAATCCTTGGAACTACTGATGACGACACACTTTCCGGGGTGTGAAAACACCCTTCTCGTGAAGAGACCAGCCAGCCTATGAAAAAAAGCAAGCTTGACGGTACGAAAGGGTCTACCAAAGCGCCATCTTCCGGAGCAGCGCAACCGCGTACTCTAAGTGAGGTTGTCAAAGACGACCTCCAAGTAGCGGTTGTGGATGAGCTCACCACAACCAGCAGAGCTCTGCTTATTGTGTGGAACTCCATCGAGGCCAAGCTCTCGGAGATGGTGATTTCGTATTCCATTTCGGCGATCGAGGGCCCTTACCCTAGTTTTGACTCTGACGAGGTGCTCAGGGGGTAAAGGGTAATCAGGTGCGCAGACGTGTTCTCTAGGGAGTTCCTTAGGACCTGCATCGCTAAGACTAGCAATGACTGGGAGGGCTTGAAGCTCAAGCTCATCCCAGCTAAGGACATCCCTAAACGACCTAAGGCTCGCATCTGGTTGCCCCTCATGAGCATTAAGCCAAGGGGACAGGAGCTGATCCGTGGTCTTCAGAGGTTAAATCCACTGATTCCGATGCACGACTGGACAGTTATTAAGGCGGAGGAGCCGCAAAGGAACAGTGCATCTTACCTTCTGATGATCAGCGAGTAAAGCATTGGGGCTCTCGAGAAGGCCGAATTCAAGCTGCGTTTTGGCATAAGATGTGCGAAAATTAAAATTCTGCAGAACCAGGGAGCAGACCCCGGCAAAGTTGGTGACAACGTTGAGCTAGACGATGTCACTGATGGAGTCGAGGTCCCTAGCGAGTCGCCGGGCCCTGGCTTTGCAGAATCGAAAGAAAATTAAAAAACGCGTTGCTAAAAGTCATTCAGATTAACCTGAAGCACTCAAAATGTGCCTCGGATAATCTGAGAGTTTTCCTGAGTGAGGAAAATATAGATGTAGGCATCGTCTAAGAACCATGGGTCAATCGCTCTAGAGGAGAGGCCTCCAAGATAAACAATACGACCGGATCTACAAGTTCGCAAACACAAACAATGGTAAGCCTAGAACTTGTATCTTAGCTAAAAAACACTTAAAAACTTTTCTGTGTCCTAATCTTAGCACTCCTGATCTGACAGTCGTCAGGTTGGAAGCAAAAAATGCAGACGGCTTAATCTTGGTATCTGCTTACTTCGGGCATGACCAGCAGTCACCACCAGAAGAAGTGTGCGCACTCATAGCCGAGGCGAAAGTGCAAAAAACAAACCTCCTGATTGGATGTGATGCAAACACAAGACACACCCTTTGGGGAAGTTCCGAGATAAACGAACGAGGTTAGTCTCTTTTTAATTTTGTGATTGATAATAATTTAACTGTCTGTAACAGAGGTAATACTCCCACTTTCGTCTTTCCGAGCTCTGAAAATTTTGAAGGTTGGGAGGATGTGCTCGATGTTACTATTGTCAACAATAACTTTAATCTATTAGTGGAAAATTGGAGGGTATATCTTCTGAATTCGTTTTCGGATCACAGGTGGATACTCTTCAGCATAGGTTTTGAGTCTGAAACCCCACCTCCTTATAGAAATCCTTAACGAATTGACTGGAAGAAGTTCAGTAAAATTTTTAATTCTAAACTGCGCAATATACCCAATCTGAGTCCAGAATCGGTTGCAGATCTAGAGTCAAAGGTGAAAACCTTTGAAGCATCTATGAACACGGCGTTCAAGATCTCTTGCCCAGTTAAATATAGCCGAAAAACTCTCCCTCCATGGTGGAATGAAAATCTGTCTGAACTCAGAAAATCGACAAGGAAAATTTTCAACATGTGCCACAAAAACAAATTTTATGAACCGTATAAAAATAGCCTTACAGTATTCAAGCAAGCTGTCGCATCAGCCAAGAAACAAGGCAAGACTTGGTAGAGTTCTGTCAAAAGAGCATTGCAACGATGGGGAGTAGGCAGTCTCTCCAGCTGAATCCTTGGAACTAGTGGTGACGACACACTTTCCGGGGTGTGAAAACAGTAAACCGGAACCACTTGAAACTCAAATCACACCGTTAGCTCATGTAGAGCATATCAATACCGTCGTCATAACAAGAGAAAATATTGCCTGGGCAATTAATTCCTTCTCTCCATATAAATCTCCAGGCCTGAATGGCATACTGCCTATTATGCTTCATAAACTGCAAGATGTGGTTGTTCCTTGGCTGGAAATAATTTTCAAAGGTTGCCTCTATCTCAACCATGTACCCGAGACATGGAGACATGTTAGAGTAGTTTTCATCTCGAAGTTCGGTAGAAGGGGCCATGAATCCGCGAAGGATTTTCGACCGATTAGTCTGACCTCTTTCGTGCTTAAAACGATGGAGCGCATCCTAGACAAACACATTAGGGACATCCTAGTTGGATGCCCTCTTGAAAACTCTCAACACGCATACCTAAAGGGTAAGTCCACGGAGACGGCCCTACACGAGGTAGTTCGTACAATTGAGAAAACTATTAACTTCAAAGAATATACACTCGCTACCTTCTTAGATGTAGAAGGGGCTTTCAACAACGTCCTAACTGAGTCCATTCTAGAAGCCCTTATTGACTTTGGTGTAGAGCTCTACATCCGGGAGTGGATAGTTTCCATGCTCAGGGATAAAAGGATTCAATCTACGTTAGGAAATACAATGTTAACCAAATTCGTCAGTAGAGGAACACCCCAGGGTGGTGTTCTGTCTCCTCTTCTTTGGCTTTTAGTCATGAATAAAATTCTCGCTAAGTTAGGGAGGGGTGGAGTGAAGGCGGTTGCGTATGCCGATGATTTGGTGCTAGTGTCGAGTACGTTTACCCCTGTGATAAGTGAGATCACGGAGGTGGCTTTAAGGAAGGTTAGTAACTGGGCTGCGAGCTGCGGACTGGGTATTAATCAAAGCAAAACTGAACTTATACTTTTTACTACCAAACCAAAGATAGACCCCTTCAATCTACCTCGACTCAACGGTCAAACACTTTCGCTCTCCTCCAGTGCAAAATATCTGGGTGTAATTCTCGACCCTAAATTAAACTGGAAATTAAACATTGAAGAACGGGTTAAGAAGGCCTGTATAGCTTTCTATGCCTGTAGCAAAACTTTTGGTAAGAGGTGGGGCCTCCAGTCAAAAATGATTTTATGGACTACACAGCCGTGGTGCGACCTTTTCTCACGTATGGTTCGATTGTGTGGTGGCCAGCATTAAAGAATTTGTATAATATCAACAAACTTAGGAAGGTTCAAAGAACAGCTAGCATTGGCACCACAGGGGTTATTCGATCCTGTCCAACAGATGCTTTAGGAGTTTTTCTACACCTTTTACCACTAGATTTACACATTAAATACCTAGTATCTTGCAGCGCGATAAGACTAAAAGAATCGAACTCCTGGTTTGCCAAACCCTATGGGCACTGCAACATCACGGGTTTAATTCCTACCGAAATGTTTTCGACTCCGACTGATCACTGCACCCCTTCAATGAGCCTCGGTAAAGATTTTAAAGTTATATTCCCATCCAGAAATGATTGGAATGATGACGTCGTGACGAAAGACTTCGACACAACTATCTTTACTGATGGGTCAAAGATGGAGTGCGGTGTTGGTGCGGGTATTTTCTCAGAGTCCCTAAATATATCCAGGTCTTTTCGGCTACCTGACTTTGCTAGTGTCTTTCAGGCTGAAGTACTGGCGATCAGGGAAGCATGCAAGCAACTTAAACAAAATCCAAACCAAAACCGAAATACAGCTATTTTCTGAGACAGTCAAGCGGCTGTCAAAGCTATTAATTCGGCTACATCATCCTCAAAATTAGTACGACAATGCCAGGAAGAGCTTCTGAGTCTGAACACTAACCTCAAGGTCACTCTTATCTGGGTTCCGGGTCACAGAGGCATTGAGGGGAATGAGCGGGCTAACGAGCTGGCCAGGCAAGGTTCAGCACTTCATAACTCACTTGCGGAAAGAGTCAGTATTCCTCTTGGAGTTATGAAGGGCAATATATTATCAATTTTTCTCTCAGAATCTAATCGTAGGTGGAATAGTTTAACTAACTGCATTATTGCTAGAAAAATCTGGCCTACCTATAATAAATCCCGAACTATTAACCTAATGTGCAGACCCAGGCGAGACATAGCAAGGATTGTTGCAACATGCACTGGACACTGGCCAATAGGAGAACATGCGGCGAAGCTTGGCATCCCCTTCAATACTCACTGTCGTAGTTGTGGGGACCAGCAAGAAAAGGAAACAGTCTTCATTTCCTCTGTAAATGTCCCGCTTTGGCCAGAATGAGGCAGCAATCTTTTGGGAAGCCCATTTTTGACGACCTTCACGAACTCTCCGGAACGAAGATCAAAGATTTGACTTCTTTCCTCAACGCGACGAAATGGATCTAGGATTTACTTCGGTTCCTCTTGCACCGTCTTCTTCCCCAAACTCCTATGACTGCGAGCTAGCAGACTAACGGTTTTTGAAGGTTGCTCATGGTGCACGAGGACCGGACGATCACACAATTGGGCCGATCTCCGCTTCAATACCAGCCAACAAGTGCCTAGGTGGCACAGTGTAGATGGGTCTTAGTTGCGGACTTCGACCCTTTTGAGTGTTTTCCTATTTTCAAGTTCAAGAATGTTTCAATGGATCTAGAATTAACTTCGGTTTTCTTTTGCACCATTTGCTTCACCAAACTCCTATGACTGTGAGCTAGCAGACTACTGGTTTTTGAAGGTGGCACATGGTGCACGAGGACCGGAGGATCACACGGTGTTGCCAACCTTCGCTTCAATACCAGTCAACAAGTTGCTTAGTTGGCACAGTGTAGATGGTTTTTAGTTGCGAACTTTGGTCCTATCGGGTGTTTTTCCTATATCCAAATCCTTAATAAGTTTTATCACATGTCTAAATCCAATAAAAGCGTCTGGTCATACAGGCGGGTGGTACTTTCTCTGGTAACCACAAGTCATGTTGTGCAAACATGGTGTACAGAGATTACCATACCCGAGTGTGCGACTAGACGATCACCTTAAGGGATCAGATCGTATGCGTCCCGGGCAAATCAGCAAATTGCTTAGCGTAGCATACTGCAGCTGAACTCGGGCGTAGGCGATAATCCGTTGGGAGATCTATCACCAAATACCCTCTTTTTCTTTAAAAATGTTCTTTTAACCCACAGGTCAAACGAGTTATGGTATTAAAATGGCGCATTACCGCGTTAATTGGGTCATCGAGCAAGGATGCTTGTGACCGCCATCTCTACCTACTTACCTATCAATAACTTACAAAAAATACATCAAGTAGGGTACTACTATCATTAGTAAAGTGAGTAGGTACCGATGTATTTACTGGGAAAATGCTAAGCATTTGCATCTTATCAACAAGGGACGAGTCTTCCAAAAGGTTGCTGTTAAAATGTCCAACGACAATTACTAGTGGCAAAACATATAAGAGCACTTCTAAAACTGCAATAAGTGGGCCGTGTCAATATTTCTATTAGGTCTATATACAGTTCCTAATAGAATATTGTTTTCCTTACAAGTTTTATTTAAAAACAAGTAATCAATTTCACTGTCGTAGCTAGACTCAGCTATTACCCTACAGTTCAAATTTCTTCGAACATAAACGGCAACACCACCTCCAATTCGTCCAACCCTATCAGACCGGAAAAGTTTATATTCATTCAAATCATACATCGGATCACCAAAATTTCTTTTATTATTCTTCTCTTCAGATCTAAACCAGGTTTCAGACACACAAATCACATTCACCTTCGAACCCTCAAACAAGAACCTGAATTCATCTAATTTATTGCATAAACTTTGTGCATTTATATGACAAAACTTGTAAGCCTTTTTGTTGCTTACATATTACATTTAACACTAAACGCATGTTTTCATTTCTATCTTAAGCCTTAACTACATAGACCTACTTTTGTACAAAAGTACAAAAGTGAGAAATTAAAATGCTCGCTAAAGAAACATGCTTGCAAAAACCCATACGAAAATTGTTCTGACACATAAATTAAATCACCATGCACAATTTTCCATTGTTTTTTTTTACAATAAGGTGTCTTCAGAAAAGATAATTATTTCTCACTTTTGTACAAAAGTAGGCCTATGTAGTTAAGGCTTAAGGCAACAGAATCCCTGTTTGTATACACATTAGGACCAACCATTATTTAAAAACAGTAATAGAAAGTGCCCAATAAGGTGCACACTATCCAAAAGTGCAAAGTGCTGCACAACCCATTCAAAATAAAAATAAATTATCCTATACACAAAAATTAAGATGATTGAATATTTATGGAAATGTTTAAATATATATCTATAAATAAATAATAAAATTAAAAGTTTCAAATTATTAATATATTAATATTAAAAGTAATAAAAAAGAAATAAATAGTTTTCATCTAGAACTGGGTTCATCTTTTTTTTGGCATCATTTGAGTGTGTTTCCTTTTCTTTTTCGTTTTTGTTGACGTCATTTTCAATGTTAGCTATAGTTTTTTTTTTCTACGTAGTGGCAATTATAGCTGTCAAGTCTTCAGCATTCCCAACAGGCGTTTTTCTTTTTTAACTCAGAAAAGAGTTCTGAACAGAGTCCGAGCATGCTCTGAACATCCTCTGAACAAAGCGTGTTCTGGTTCTGAGCGCTCAGAATTATTTTTGAAACACACCCGAACACTAAGCTGTCACTTTTTTTTTCAATTTCACCCATCAAATGCTTGTGTTCAGCATTCCACTCGGTCTGCTCAGTTATTTTATTCTGAGCTCATAGAGCGCGCTCTGAACAAGCTCAGAACACGTTCAGAACGAAAAAAGAAACACAAATTTGAAGCTCTGAACGTTGAGAGGTAAAAAAAAACACAATTTTTTGTTTGACAGTTCGGGCTCTGCTCTGAACTAAAAAAAGAAAAACGCCTAATAAGTGTTTCTCCCCCTTCACCTGTTTTTTTACATGTACGAAACCACGCAAAGGAAAAACTGATGTTTCTTATCTCGTTTCATTTTCATTGCATGTTGCAAGAGAGATCTATTTTTTACAGTTAAAGACTCATGATTATAAATCGCATTATTATTGCAATCACTCAAACCAAGATCATGAAGATGAAGCTGTCGTTTATTTATTTTTCGGTATACAGTGATCGATCGTAAGAGTAGGCTCTTGTCTTGCGGTGCGAACATTTTTAATATAATCGGTGGTGCACATGTGTTGTTTTTAGATTTTAAGCGAAAGATGCCTTTAAGTGTCGGAAGCTTAACGTTTAATTTGGTGCAAAGATTAAAATACAAAATTTGAAGGTTTTCGCCCGGTAGCTGAGGAACTTCATGCAGAATCGCATCACTCATCGTTTCCTTCATCTGTTGTTGTTCATCTCTCAGTTCCATGTGTGATTTTATGCTGCTTATTTCATCATTGTGCTGTAATAGTTGTTGTTTTAATTCGGAGTTTTCGGCTTTTAAAGTGTTAATGTCATTCAATCCAGATTCAAGCAGTGATAGACCAATGTTTATGGTGTCAATCGAAGATCTTAAGGCTGCAATCTCAGTGTCAATTTTGTTCGTTATACGTTTTTCGAATTCTTCAATTTTCATAGTAAGTAGCGAGATGAAAGATGCACTTTCCTTGGAGATAGAACCTTCCGTTTTTTTTGCCCCTACGGGAAAGGAGAGTTTTTTTTCGGTATTTTGGATGCTGGTGAGATAAGTTTATTTTTTGAGGACGGTGAGCGTGGGGGTCTATTGCGTTTTCCAGACATATTTTATTAGTGTTGGGGTGGGGTTCAGGGGTAATGTTAAATACTGTAGATGTTTCTGCTTTTTTTTCTTGATGGGGAGAGAGACACAATGGAAAAAGCGCGCAACTATAATTTTTTTTTTTTTTTATTCAAATTTTTAGAACTTAGTAATTAAAAAATGGTTGCGAAAAATTAAAAAGTCTATAGTTAACTATATTCAAGAACGTGTTAACTTCAATTTTAACTGTTAAGGTAAACTTGGCATGTCAAATTAATGCTTTTAAACATTATAACTTATTGCCGTACACGTCTACTCAGTTTCACTTTTTATATATATATTTTTTTTATATTTTTTGCTGAAAGCTTGTGTGATGTAGCTTGAGCGATTTGAAAACAAACAAGTTCGACCGTACTACTTCGTCGCGAGACCGCGTATATGATGTAATAAGGACACATTGATTGATAGTGATTTGTTAACGTTTGATCGTCTGATGTAGCGATTGTCGCTCGTTGCTCGATCGCGCGATGAGTGTCAATTAGGACGTAGCCTAAGTGCAGATTCACATTAGAGCGACCAACGACCGACGAATGAAAAAACAACTGAGATTCAAAAAATTAATAAACCTTAATATTTCACAGAATATAGTCAAAATGGTTTAAAACGATTTGAGGTTAACTTTGAAATTATAAAATGTGAATTTTTTTTTGCTTAAATATGAGAAATTTGAGAAAATAAATTGGTCGTAACGAGTTGCGGCTATTCGCGACGAACAAATTGTTTTCTTATGATTCTCTTGTTTGAGCAGTTAAAATGAAATTTTTTTATCTTAAAATAATCCTTAATTAAATTTCTCGCATTTTGTCTAGATTTTGTACAGAATTTAGTTTTATTAATGTTTTAAATCCCATTTGTTTATTCATTCGTCGGTCGTTGGTCGTTCTCATGTGAAGAGTCTTTAAGGGCCCTAAGCAATTTTCGGGTGTGAAAGATAGCAAAAATTCCTTTTTTGTTAAGTTAGTTCCATACTATTCATATGCAAATATGAAAGTCTTGCATGTCGGGGTTGGGGTATTTGTATGCAATACTGCTTTTGAAATGCAGTGAGTTAACAGATTGTGAAGTTATTTATTTAAAAAAAAATATCTTTATTTCACAAATGTTACTACATTAGATTTACAAAAAAAAATAAGTTACTTTAAAAGATTCGGAGTGTGCGCGTCGAACCTTATCGAGGGTACAAGTCGTTCTGCCTATTCGTTGATATGATCTCCTATATTGCCCGCTTTCTCTTTTTATCTGAGCGTGTGACATTTTCTATGGAAAATTCTCAAGTTGAATGGAATTAACTCCTCCCTCCGCCAGTAGACGTTTGTCCCGAACGTTCAAGTTGAGCTCCTCTAAGTTCTTTCAAACACTTTCTTGTGTTTCAGACAAGGATATTTATATGTCAACCTGGTTATTCTCGGTGTTGTTTAATTTTTAAGAAGATGATTAGTTTATATATAGAAAAGGATACAAGTATAACTCTTATAGGTATTTATTGAAAGTCCCCAAATTATTGGATGATCTTTTACATTTTTGACATATGGTTGTATATAAAATCTATATTTGTGAATTTTAACATTTCATTTGATTCTATATAATTAATTATTCTTATTTCTGACTCCGTTTTTATCTTAATATGTTTATTTATCCTTACTTCTAAGTTTAAAAATTCTTTTCCATTAATAGTTACAATGTCAGTATACTGTATCAGTTGTGTACCAAAATATATATTATCATTAATGTTTACTTCCCCTGAGGTGACAATATGATTATTATTAATATGACTTATTGTTGGGTTTTTTTCTTAAATTCTTTCACATTTTGAAATACCTTTATTAAAGATTTCTGTTAAGCAGTTAGGTTTATTGTTTTGTTTACATATTTTAATATCTTATTCTTGTCTGCAATTATTGGTACAATACCGATTCTTATACCGTGTTATTTCAGTTAGTATAAATAATTTGCCTTCTGGTTTTTGTACACAAACAGCCTTATGCATAAACGAATTAAAGCGAGTGTATAGCGCTATGCACTCTTTATAATGCCTCTGAACGCAAAAACCTTATTTATAAACTTATGCAACGTTGAATAGAGGCAACATAAGCTAAACGCGTTTGGTGTAAAGAGCCAACATAAGGGTTGTTTAGTATCGGAATGTCACTTTGACTCACACACAACAATAATATATATAGGTATTAGGGGGCGCTTATTTTTGTAATCTTTGAGGTGTTGAAATCTGACTATCAAAATATTTTATAAAATTAAATACAACAATAAATAATGTCGGTTTTGTTAATATATTGTACATTTTTGTTGTGATATTGTTTAAATAAAACTAAGAATATTTTTTTGTACACTTTATTTCATAGAATCTACTTAATAAATGTAAAAGATTAAAAGATTTTCCATCAAATCTTACAACTTTTGCAAATGCTCGACGGCGTGCGTGATTTAAATAATGTTATACAAAGATTCACCTTCATCACTTGCACGGGAAAATACGAATAAATTTTAAGCATTACAAAATAAGCACCACCCTTTTATTTTTCTCCTCAACAAAAACATCACGATGTGAGTGAATGGAACAATTCATGGAATAAATCAAAAACGACGTTTTTTTGTTTCAAATATTTTTAATTTTATTTGCAAACACAAAACACCAACAAAGTAACTGGCTAATTATAATAATATTAAAAGAATTTAATAAAAAAAAATCAAAAAGAATCCAATCGCCAGCAGAATATTACTTCTATTGATAAAACATAGCACGCACACAGCTGGGTCTCCTTGGTCAGTTTTGAAATATTTTATGCACAACAATTTATGCAACGTTGTATAGTGGCTACATAAATCCTTATGCAGTGCATAACTATTCATCTGTTCAGCGGATTCTAATGAATACGGCTGTAAATGTTTTATAATGTTTACCAATTCCTTTAATAATTGGATACAATGATTTTTTTATTTCCTAGTACATGGAACTCTGAAGCGTCTAATACATCTATGAGCATGATATCTTCTGGTTCAATTTTCATTACTTCTCTTATATCATTTTGGTTAAATACTACAGTATGTAAAATCTTATTTTTACTTAAATTTATAGTGTTAGTGTGAGTTCTATAATTATATGATCGATCAACAAGTAACCTCTTTTGTCACTGTCTTTATATTTATTATTTGCTATTTCTCTTACAAGTTTAAATATTTGCGAGTTAACTTCATACTGTTTATTATTTGAATTAACTAATTCTATCAGTTTTGTTTCTATGTTGACCTGATCATCTATCTATTTCATTAATTCCTCTCTTCCGGGATATGGAGAGTTGGTTTAAGAACTTGAGTGCATAAGAATGCATAAGAATGTTTAAATTAAAATTTTAAATTTTGAAATTTTTCATTCAGGGGGCGTGAAATCCGCCCATTTTCAACAAATTGATATTAATTATTTGGATATTTCTGACTGTCGTAGAATGATGAAATTTGGTAGAGCAGCAAGGCTTTAAGTGCAGGCAAAGGAAAAATTTAAAAATTTGTGGTTTTACATTCAGGGGCGTGGCAACCGCCCATTTGCATAAAATTGATACCAATTATAAGGAGCCCATCTGATTGTTGTACAATGATGAAATTTGGTACAGCGGTAGGACTTTAAGTGCAGGCAGTGGCAAAATTTTACTATTACAACTATGTAGAGAACTTCTGATTGTCGTAGAATGATAAAATATGGTAGAGTGATAGGACTTGACATGCAAGCAAAAGGAAAATGAAAAATTTGAGATTTTACATTCAGTGGGCGTGGCAACGTGATCCGCTACTGGTCTCGTTGTACCGTGCCTGTTGATTTTTCCTTTTCTTGTTAATGTGTATCAAACCGTTTTTATTCAAAAAATTAAATTCTCGCGCCACGCCGGACACCCACAAAAAAAAAATCAGTGCAAGTGTAAGGAAATACAAAAAAAAAAAAATAAGCATACCAGTGTGATATATGTGCAAAAAAAAAAAAGAAACACCGATCAACACAATACGATGATACAATAAAACAACAACAATAAAATTTGATGTGCACAAACGAATAGAATGGAAAAGAAGCAACACAGTGCAATGAGTGGTAAATTCCTTCCTTTCCTTCCCCACCACTTCACACAGTTAAGTTTGCTTCATCGTTGTACGCAATGCACTGTGTTTAGCTCTCCACACATCACAGAGCATGACAACGTTTAAGTTAACCTGTCGTCAGATAGATAGCTGTTTGTTTTTTCTAGCTAACCAGGGGCGGCTCAGTTCAATTTTGTCACTAAGGCATAACACTAGTGGCATGTTGATACTGAAAAGTTCAAATTGGGACCTAGAATAAATATTCAACTTAGTTAATTGTCTGACTTCGATTTTCGTTATTTTTGAATATTTTTAATGGTGGATAGATGCTACGTATGTCTATGCTGAAAACAACAGAGTTCAGAGTTCCGATCTACAGCCCTCTGTGAGCGGTCGTGTGCATGAGTGATGAAAATACCTGCCAAATACCCCCAGTTCAATAATAATTAATCCAACAAAAATATCCAGTTGTGCTTCTCTAATTGACCCATTAAAAAAAATAAATAATAAATCCAATAATCTAATAGTTACAAATAAGAATAAAAATCCAACTATGTACATATATAGTCGCGCCGAGTAATTAAAAAATAAAAAAAAAAAATAGCCCAAATCAACATCACAGTGCAAGTGCCAGTACCTAGTGCCAAACAAAATCCAACAAAAAAACCATATAAAAACCAACAACAAAAAATAAGTGCACTCATGCGAAGACGATGATGCAGCAGCATCAGAACTCCTCATCTCCTTCCCACATCTCTCACAGTGCTTTGGCTTCGTCATTGCATGCAGAGTATGAGTATGTATATCATCTTATACAAAGCTTGTAATTGATTAAGCCAAAGCATATCAGATAAATTGCTGTTATTGTTTTTGGGTTTCCAGGGGCGGATCAATACATACTATTAAGGCATAACACTGGTAGTGTTTTGTATTGTGAAGTTTTATGCGGGCCTAAGCTCAATATCAGCATAGATAACTGTCTGATTTTATTTTTTACGTTTATTTTTTCGTAATGGTAGGTGAATTTAGGGTCGATATTAGCAAAATTCGGGGGCTGAGAAGGAATGCTGTGTACGTTTATACTGTAAAAAACAGGCCAGCAGTCTTGGCACTAAGTGAAATCCAGGTAGATGAAAATTCTGATTACTCCGAATTTAGCCTACCTGTTTATAGCTTAGTGCCTTTATTTTTCCTACACCATGGTCTCGCAATATATGTACGTAATGATGTGGCTTATCAGCTTCAACCACAATATGGCCATTGTTTAAATACAAACTTTAACTTCATGTGGTTAAAATTCATCGTCAATAAGCACATCATACATACATGTTTCATTTATCGTAGCCCAAGTTTGGATAGTAATACGACTTCTAACAAATTCGATGCGCTGTCCGATTCAATCCTGAGAATTGTTTCCTATTATCCGCACAGTGAAATCGTTGTTACGGGCGATTTCAGTGTACACAATTCTTCGTGGCTACGCTATTCTGGTCAGACAATACCCGAAGGTAGGTATGTCGAGATTTTTGCTGAGTTAAACCGCCTGACTCAGCTTGTTGACGAGCCTACTCGGATTCCTGACGTTGCTGGTCAAATCGCCAACACCCTATACTTGTTCCTTACCTCTGACCCTAATAAATACACTATTAGTGTATTATCTCCTCAAGGCTAATCAGACCATTGTGCCATATCTGCGAATTTTTCGTGCCACCAAATCACAGTTAAAGAAAAAATCCCAAAGAGACCCGCTTGGCAATACGAGAAATCCAACTGAGACGGTCTCAATAATTTCTTCAAGAGCTTTAACTGGTCACTATGCTTCCTCGATAGTGATGTTGACGCCAGTGCAGATATGATCACAAACTTGATTCTTTGTGGAATGAGACATTTCATCCCGAATAGGGTGAAATCTATCAAAGCCAAAGAAAACTCATGGTTTGATTTGAGCTGTAAAGAGGTTATTAGGGTTAGAGAAGAAAGTTTCCGTTGTTACAAAGCCAACCCTACTGAGGAAAACCGGAAAAAGTTTCAACAAGCTAGAAAGACCTGTAACGTTCATATTCGAACAACCAAATTTTTACATAATCAAAAAATGCGGCAAAAAATACTACAATGTCCCAAAGGTAGTAAAAATTTTTGGTCATTCGTAAAAAACATACGAAATACAACCTCCTTTTGTCAGCTCGCAGGATAAAGCCAATTTGCTTGCAGCACAGTTTGCTGTTAATTCGACGCTGCCAGAAAGTGTTATGAGTGCTCCTGTACTTGAGAGCGTAAATGATTTTATGGGACAAATCTTCTTTCGCACTCGTGCAGTTGCTAGAGTTCTAAAGGATCTCGATGTACACAAATCAGCTGGCCCAGATAGTATCCCTCCCATTGTTCTGAAGAGGTGTTCTTCAACGCTGGCAAAACCACTGCGTAAGCTTTTCCATCTGTCCTACTCTGCTGGTCTCTTTCCGAGCGGATGGAAAACAGCATTTGTCCAGCCTGTCCCTAAAAAGGGCGTATCTTCTGCACCCTCAAACTATCGACCAATTGCACTTACGTCCCTTCCTTTCAAGGTTATGGAAACGCTGATTAATTTCCAGCTCAAGAAATATCTTGAGGTACGAAAGCTTCTTAATGACCGGCAGTACAGCTTTCGTAGCAATAGGTCCACTGGTGATCTGATGGTATATCTCACCGAACAGATCTTTACATCGTTTTGGAGAAAGTAAGATTATTGCACTTGATATTTCAAAAGCGTTTGATAGAGTTTGGCACCAAGCTCTCTTATCGAAAATGCGCGCATTTGGTTTCGATGAACCTCTTCTTCGTTGGATTAGAAATTACCTTTCGGAACGTTCAATACAAGTTGTATTGGACGGTTTCAAGTCTGAAATCCACAAAATAAATGCCGGTGCGCCCCAGGGCTCCGTTTTGTCTCCGACTCTCTTCCTTATTTTTATAAATGATCTTTTATCTGGAACTTCTAATCCATTAAACTGTTTTGCTGACGATAGTACCCTCAGTTTCTCATATTCGTTTACAGATTCTCATCCATGTCCTTCGGATGTGGAACTTGAACGGCAGCGTATGATAAGCTCATTTAATTCTGATCTCGACAGCATTGTCCAATGGGGAATCAAAAACCACGTAGAATTTAATGCTTCTAAAACTCAATGTTGTCTCCTGTCGTTAAAGCGAAACCCACCCCCAATGCTACTATCCATAGGCGGCACTTGCATCGAGGAAACCGAACAGCTCTCAGTTATCGATGACCACATATATGATGTCGCCAAAAACGCTGCTAAGTGTTTAGGTTTTCTCCGTAGATGCAAGAAGTTTTTTTCCCCTTCTGATCTGGCTGTGATCTACAAAGCCTTTATTCGTCCAAAACTTGAGAAGAATTCTCTTGTTTGGGCAGGAGCTGGAGCTCACTGGAGTTTGTTGGACAAAGTTCAAAAGATAGCTTTAAAAATGATAGGCGAAAGATTTATAGCAGAAACAATTACATCAATCGCTATTATTATAATCAGTGTTCTAGTGAAATAGCCAGTTGCATTCCTCCACTTAAAAAATTCAACCGTAATACTCGCGCTTCTAGGAATGCCCATCAGTTCACCCTCGAGCCCAACTTCGGACGTACTGCAATGTACAGAGATTCTTTCTTCAGTCTCACCACACGAATGTGAAATGCTTTACCTGACTCGACTTTCCCCTCCCATTTCGATGTGCAAACGTTCAAAACCAATGTGCATCGGTATCTCCTTCTAAATCCTCTCCTACTTACCTAATCGCTCGTGCTGTGTTAAAAACATTTTAAGGGTAGCCATAACCCCTTTTGCGCGCGTGAAATATAAAAAAAAAAAAAAAAAAAAAAACAGGCCAGCTGTTTTGGCACTAAGCGAAACCCAGAGGTGAGAATTCTGATCATTTGGAATTTAATTTATTTGGGTACAACCTAGTGCCATTATTCTTTCCCCATCATGGTTTAGCCGTCTACATAAGAAATGATGTTGCGTACCAACTTCTACCACAATATGGTTTGTGTTCTAACACAAATTTTAAGTTTCATGTGTTCATGTGGTTAAAATTTACAGTAAATAAGCGCATCATACATACCTGTTTTGTTTATAGAAGCCCCAATTTGGACAGAAATTCTACTTTTAACGAGTTTGATGCTCTGTCTGACTCAATTCAAAGAATTGTTGCCCATTACCCTCACACTGAAATCGTCATTGCGGGTGATTTCAGTGTACACAATTCTAGTTGGCTTCGCTTTTCGGGTCAGACAACACCCGAAGGAAGGTTTGTTGAGGTCTTTGCTGAGTTAAACCACCTGACTCAGCTTTTTGACGAGCCAACTCGAATCCCTGACGTTGCAGGTCAATCCGCCAACACTCTTGACTTGTTTCTTACCTCTGACCCTGATAAATAGACTATTAGTGTATTATCGGCACTAGGCTCATCAGACCATTGTGTCATATCTGCTAATTTCTCGTGCCAACAAAACTCAGTTAGAGAGAAAGCACCAAAGAGAACCGTTTGGCAATACTAGAAAGCCAACTGGGACGGTCTCAACGGTTTCTTCAGTAACTTTAACTGGTCACTATACTTCCTCGATAGTGACGTAGATGCCAGTGCAGATATGATCACAAATTTAATTCTTTGTGGAATGAGAAATTTTATCCCGAATAGGGTTAAGTCTATAAAACCCAAAGAAAACTCGTGGTTTGATTCGAGCTGTAAAGAGGTTATTAGGGTTAGAGAAGTAAGTTTCCGTAGTTACAAAGCCAACCTTACTGAGGAAAACTGGAAAAAGTTTCAACAAGCTAGAAAGGCCTGTAACGGTCATATTCGAAGAACCAAATTTTTGCATGAGCAAAAATTAAGGCAAAACATACTACAATGTCCCAATAGTAGTAAAAGTTTTTGGTCATTTGCAAAAAACATTCGAAATACTACTTCTTCTGCGGTTCCAACGCTCGTCTTCAACGACACCCCTGCTGTCGGCTCGCAAGGTAAAGCCAATTTGCTTGCAGCACAGTTTGATGTTAATTCGACGCTGCCAGTAAGTGATAAAACTCCGCCTGTAATTCAGAGCGTAAACGATTTTATGGGGCAAATCTTCTTTCGCACTCGTGCAGTTGCTAGACTTCTGAAAGGTCTTTACATTTACAAATCCGCTGGCCCAGATAGTATCCCTCCCATTGTTCTGAAGAGGTGTTCTTCAACGCTGGCAAAACCACAGCGTAAGCTTTTCCATCTGTCCTACTCTACTGGTCTCTTTCCGAGCGGATGAAAAACAGCATTTGTCCAGCCTGTCCCTAAAAAAGGCGTATCTTCTTCACCCTCAAACTATCGTTCAGTTGCACTTACGTCCCTTCTTTCCAAGGTCGTGGAAACGCTGATAAATTTTCAGCTCAAGAAATATCTCGAAGAACGAAAGCTTCTTAATGACCGGCAGTATGGCTAGCAATAGGTCCACTGGTGATCTGATGGTATATCTCACCGAACAGTGGAACAAATCTTTACATTGTTTTGGAGAAAGTAAGATTGTTGCGCTTGATATTTCAAAAGCGTTTGATAGAGTTTGGCATCAAGCTCTCTTATCGAAAATGCGCGCATTTGGTTTCGATGAATCTCTTCTTCGTTGGATTAGAAATTACCATTTGGACCGCTCCATACAAGTTGTATTGGACGGTTTCAAGTCTGAAACCCACAAAATAAATGCTGGTGTGCCCCAGGGCTCCGTTTTGTCGCCGACCCTCGTCCTCATATTCATTAATGATAAAACGAAACCCACCGCCATGCCACTATCCATGATTGCCTCTTGCATTGAGGAAACCGAAAAGCTTTCAGTCCTCGGTATTTGTATCATATGTTGCCAAAAATGCCCGCTAAGTGCTTAGGTTTTCTTCGGCGGTGCAAGAAATTTGTCACCCCTTCTGATCTGGTTGTTATCTATAAAGCCTTTATTTGTCCAAAACTTGAGTACAATTCTCATGTTTGGGCAGGTGCTCCAATAACTCACTTGAGTCTATTGGATAGAATCAAAGAAGAGCTATGAAAATGATAGGTGATAGAAATATAACGGAAGCATTGGCACCTCTCGAACACCGCCGCAATGTTTCATGTCTTTCGGTATTTTACCGTTATTTTCATAAACAGTGCTCTAGCGAAATAGCCAGTTGCATTCCTCACCTTAAACAATTCAACCTTAAGACTCGTATTTCTAGGAATGCACATCAGTTTACCCTCGAGCCCAATTTCGGACGTACTGTTAAGTATAGAGATTTTTTCTTTAGTCGCGCCACAAGAATGTGGAATGCTTTACCCGGCACTATTTTTCCCTGCCATTTTGAAATTCAAAGGTTCAAAACCAATGTGCATTGGCATCTCCTCTTAAATCCTTTCCTATTTTCCTAACGCTCGCACTAGGGTAGTAAGAACCCCTTTAGTGCGCGCTTAATTAAAAAAAAAAACGAATTAATAATTTAATATCAAATATATTGAGAGCACTTCCGATTGGTGCAGGATTATGAAATTTGGTAAATGGGCTAGTTTTCAGCTGTATGCAAAGAAAAAGTTGGGATCATGAAATTTTGCAAGCAGGGGCGTTTCAGCCACCCACTTCTTATAAATTATTACCATTTTAATGGAGCACTTCTAACTTTTAAAAATTGGTAGATGGCTAGGATTTGTAGTACATACAATAGGCAAAAATAAGAAACTTACTTTGCTTATAAGGCTCTGATTGGGTGTGTATTCCACCCACTTTTCCTGATAAAAAGAACCTTTCCAAAAAGTAGTGAAATCACAACAAAAACATAAATGTTAAAAATGTAGCCAAGTTCTTCTATATACAGAAACTTTGCGTAACAAGTCAGCCGTAAAAAGTAGTGAAATCTAAAAGTACGCCAAGTTCTAAGTTTATCAATGTTAAATATCAAATATTTTAAGTAGAGTAACAAAACTCAGTTAGAGAGAAAGCACCAAAGAGAACCGTTTGGCAATACTAGAAAGCCAACTGGGACGGTCTCAACGGTTTCTTCAGTAACTTTAACTGGTCACTATACTTCCTCGATAGTGACGTAGATGCCAGTGCAGATATGATCACAAATTTAATTCTTTGTGGAATGAGAAATTTTATCCCGAATAGGGTTAAGTCTATAAAACCCAAAGAAAACTCGTGGTTTGATTCGAGCTGTAAAGAGGTTATTAGGGTTAGAGAAGTAAGTTTCCGTAGTTACAAAGCCAACCTTACTGAGGAAAACTGGAAAAAGTTTCAACAAGCTAGAAAGGCCTGTAACGGTCATATTCGAAGAACCAAATTTTTGCATGAGCAAAAATTAAGGCAAAACATACTACAATGTCCCAATAGTAGTAAAAGTTTTTGGTCATTTGCAAAAAACATTCGAAATACTACTTCTTCTGCGGTTCCAACGCTCGTCTTCAACGACACCCCTGCTGTCGGCTCGCAAGGTAAAGCCAATTTGCTTGCAGCACAGTTTGATGTTAATTCGACGCTGCCAGTAAGTGATAAAACTCCGCCTGTAATTCAGAGCGTAAACGATTTTATGGGGCAAATCTTCTTTCGCACTCGTGCAGTTGCTAGACTTCTGAAAGGTCTTTACATTTACAAATCCGCTGGCCCAGATAGTATCCCTCCCATTGTTCTGAAGAGGTGTTCTTCAACGCTGGCAAAACCACAGCGTAAGCTTTTCCATCTGTCCTACTCTACTGGTCTCTTTCCGAGCGGATGGAAAACAGCATTCGTCCAGCCTGTCCCTAAAAAAGGCGTATCTTCTTCACCCTCAAACTATCGTTCAGTTGCACTTACGTCCCTTCTTTCCAAGGTCGTGGAAACGCTGATAAATTTTCAGCTCAAGAAATATCTCGAAGAACGAAAGCTTCTTAATGACCGGCAGTATGGCTAGCAATAGGTCCACTGGTGATCTGATGGTATATCTCACCGAACAGTGGAACAAATCTTTACATTATTTTGGAGAAAGTAAGATTGTTGCGCTTGATATTTCAAAAGCGTTTGATAGAGTTTGGCATCAAGCTCTCTTATCGAAAATGCGCGCATTTGGTTTCGATGAATCTCTTCTTCGTTGGATTAGAAATTACCATTTGGACCGCTCCATACAAGTTGTATTGGACGGTTTCAAGTCTGAAACCCACAAAATAAATGCTGGTGTGCCCCAGGGCTCCGTTTTGTCGCCGACCCTCGTCCTCATATTCATTAATGATATGCTGTCTGAAACTTCTAATCCATTAAACTGTTTTGCTGACGACAGTACCCTCAGCTTTTCATATTCGTTTTCAGATTCACATCCATGTCCTTCGAATGTGGAACTTGAACGGCAGTGTATGATAAGCTCATTGAATTCTGATCTTAACAGCATTGTCCAGTCTAGTGTCTGTCTAGTGTCGTCAAAACGAAACCCACCGCCATGCCACTATCCATGATTGCCTCTTGCATTGAGGAAACCGAAAAGCTTTCAGTCCTCGGTATTTGTATCACAGACCACCTTTTGTGGAACGATCACATATTTATGTTGCCAAAAATGCCCGCTAAGTGCTTAGGTTTTCTTCGGCGGTGCAAGAAATTTGTCACCTCTTCTGATCTGGTTGTTATCTATAAAGCCTTTATTTGTCCAAAACTTGAGTACAATTCTCATGTTTGGGCAGGTGCTCCAATAACTCACTTGAGTCTATTGGATAGAATCAAAGAAGAGCTATTAAAATGATAGGTGATAGAAATATAACGGAAGCATTGGCACCTCTCGAACACCGCCGCAATGTTTCATGTCTTTCGGTATTTTACCGTTATTTTCATAAACAGTGCTCTAGCGAAATAGCCAGTTGCATTCCTCACCTTAAACAATTCAACCGTAAGACTCGTATTTCTAGGAATGCACATCAGTTTACCCTCGAGCCCAATTTCGGACGTACTGTTAAGTATAGAGATTTTTTCTTTAGTCGCGCCACAAGAATGTGGAATGCTTTACCCGGCACTATTTTTCCCTGCCATTTTGAAATTCAAAGGTTTAAAACCAATGTGCATTGACATCTCCTCTTAAATCCTTTCCTATTTTCCTAACGCTCGCACTAGGGTAGTAAGAACCCCTTTAGTGCGCGCTTAATTAAAAAAAAAAAACGAATTAATAATTTAATATCAAATATATTGAGAGCACTTCCGATTGGTGCAGGATTATGAAATTTGGTAAATGGGCTAGTTTTCAGCTGTATGCAAAGAAAAAGTTGAGATCATGAAATTTTGCAAGCATGGGCGTTTCAGCCACCCACTTCTTATAAATTATTACCATTTTAATGGAGCACTTCTAACTTTTAAAAATTGGTAGATGGCTAGGATTTGTAGTACATACAATAGGCATAAATAAGAAACTTACTTTGCTTATAAGGCTCTGATTGGGTGTGTATTCCACCCACTTTTCCTGATAAAAAGAACCTTTCCAAAAAGTAGTGAAATCACAACAAAAATATAAATGTTAAAAATGTAGCCAAGTTCTTCTATATACAGAAACTTTGCGTAACAAGTCAGCCGTAAAAAGTAGTGAAATCTAAAAGTACGCCAAGTTCTAAGTTTATCAATGTTAAATATCAAATATTTTAAGTAGAGTAAGAAGGAAGAACCTCAAAATGATCAGAGAAATCTGTTATTTAATGATTACTGACTTAAATTGAGTTCGTTTACTTGGCAAGTTATCTTTTTTTACCTAATTACTCAATTTTGAAATGAAAACCTGCCAAGTGAACGAACTCAATTTAAGTCAGTAATCATTAAATAACAGATTTCTCTGATAATTTTTATTTTGAGGTTCTTCCTTATTACTCTACTTAAAATATTTGATATTTATCATTGAAAACTTAGAACTTGGCGTACTTTTAGATCTCAGAACTTTTTACGGCTGACATGTTACGCAAAGTTTTTGTGTATAGAAGAACTTGGCTACATTTTTAACATTTATGTTTTTGTTGTGATTGTAAATATAATCATCTGAAATCAAAAGAAAAATTAGCTCCTTAAGTTATCCTTGTGTATAACTTTATTTTTAGAGTCGATTATCGTGTTTTTATTATTTTGTTATACTTTCCTCTTAACGTATATAGGTTTCCCCTTTGTCTGTCTTCTGTCAGATTTTTCGTATACTATGTCGTTTTCTTTGTACACCTTGTCGTGTCTGTCTTTGTTTCTTACGTGATGTGTCTTACCTTGTTTTTCTTTAAAACCGTGAGGTATATAGGATTATTTCTCATAGTTGTGAAAAATTTCATTTGGTTTTTCGTTCGTTATTGAATGTATTGTTTCGTTATATTCTGCGTGAGGTATAAGCTGTTGTAACGTCTGGTGTGGGTTATCGTAGTATCCAGTCTCATCAGTTCTGTTATTGTACTGTGTACTTTCTTTATCATAACGTTAGTAGTACTATATGGTTAACAGGTGTGTTATACGGTTATATCCCCAATCGTGTGAGATCTAATTTGGTTGCTTCAGAGCAAAAACTCTTTTCGTTATCTGTGACAACAGTGTCAACTGCACCAAAAATAGACAGGATGTTTATCAGTGTTTCTTTGGCTTGAATTTTGCTCTCTACTTCGAGTGCAATTAAATACTTTGAAAAACTATCTACCGCTGTAAGAAACATCTTGTTGTGTGTATAGTAGATGTCAGCGTGGACACACTCTCCCCCTCGCCGTGGTATTGATGTCTCGCCAATCTCCTGTTTCTTGGGGTGACGGTCATATTTGTTTAGTTTGCAGTTTTCGCATAATTCAACATATTCTTGAATTTGTGGTAATATTAACGGCCAAAAATACTCTCTAGTGATTTGTTTATAGTTTCCAAACGCTACCCTATGGGATCTACTATGTGTTTCTTTTATCAGCTTTATCTTCCTTGTCTTCGATATCCTTAACTAATAATTGGTTTGTATAAATTTACTATTTGGAAATTCTCTTAGTAGATCTTTCTCAATTTAAATCGGCTTAAGGCGACGGCAACTACATTTTTCTTCCCTGGCTTATAGATTATTTCGGGAGAGAGTTTCATTTTGGCGTTTGGATTCTTAATACCTATAGAAAATGTAAGCGGCTGGTGATCCGTATAGATTTTAATTCTAGCGTGCCAGTACAGGTAATTTCTAAGATCGCTCTATGCTCAAACTATGGCCAAAAGTTCTTTTTCATTGGTGGCATAATCTTGTTCAGTTTTGCTTAATGTTCTGTTTATGAACGTTATTGGTTTCCCCTCTTGACTTAGTACTGCGCCTACACTGAGGGAAAAATGTATGTACTCAGCACATAAATGTGTTGAATAATTGCATAGATTTCTGCACACATACCTTTATGTACTCATTAAATGATGAAATCTGTACTGATGGCATACATTTTTGTATTCAATAAAGAATTCTATGGACCCATCGCATAAGGATGTGTCAGATATCTGAACAAAAATTTGATTTTTCAAATTTTTTACATAAAATATGGACTTAATGTGATGAATAAACGCTGCTACAAAAAAGTTGAATGGATACACGTTGCTTTAGACTCATCGCATAGCTCGTGTACTGAGTAAATTGAGTTATGCAGAAACCTTCCGATTTTAAGACCTATACACATAAAATATAGACTGTATACACGTTGCATTGTACTCAACACATAACTTTATGTGATGAACAAACGCTGCTACATTCGTATTGAATGCATTCACGTTGCTTAGACTCATCGCATAGCTCGTGTAATGAGTAAATTGTTTTATGTAGAAACCTTCCGATTTTAAGATCTGCACACATAAAATATTGACTGGATACACGCTGCATTGTACTCAACACATACATTCGTGTGATAAATAAACGCTACTACATTCGTATTGAATGCATACACGTTGCTTAGACTCATCACATAGCTCGTGTAGTGAGTAAATTGTTTTATGTAGAAACCTTCCGATTTTAAGATCTGCACATAATTTTATGTGAAGAATAAACGCTGCAAAAGTAATATTAAATAAATACACGTTGCTTTGCACTCAACACATAACCTCTTGTGATGAGTAAATTGTGCTTCATTAATATTGATTGGATACACGTTGGTTATACTCATCGCATAACACTATATAATAAGTAGTTACGTTGCACCTCTCTATGTATTTATCAAATACATATCAATACATGAATGTGTACGGGTTATAGAGTGAGTACCGTTCATTTGTATATTTTATGCACCCGTTCTACAAAAATAAATTCTTCATTGATTCATAACATAAATATCACTCTGTTATCTGTGATTAGGATATGATTATGTAGTGAGTAAATTTTATCAGCGGCGTTCAATGTACTCATAACATGCACAATATGTACTCATTATATAAATATATGTTCTCATTACATAAATAATATGTACTCATTACATAAATTAGAAACAAAACATATGCTCATTACATAAATACTATGCACTCATTACATAAATATGTACTCATAACATAAAAAAGAGAACCTTTATTCCATATGGTTTTTCTTTTTTTATGTAATGGGTACAAGCTGTATGTACTCATTACATATCCATCTCTTTCTTAACTTTGCTGTTTATCGCAAAGCTATTTTCACCTTTTACTGTGGGGAATTTCTTTCTTCACTGATAGTACCCACAGCTGATTTCCCCTTTATTCTGAAAGTATACAAATTTATTTTATTAGAAAATATGTAAAGTTTTACTTACCTGGATTTGAACTGGTATCCTTCCAAGCACCGAGCGAGCATGCAACCATTGAGCATTCTCGTCCATAATGTTAATAAGTTAAACGTCTTTCAATTTACTTACAAACGTTGAAACACCTTCCATAGACTCATCCCATAGCTCGTGTAGTGAGTAAATTGTTTTATGTAGAAACCTTCCGATTTTAAGATCTGCACACATAAAATATAGACTGGTTACACGTTGTATTGTATTCAACACATAACGAAATATGATGCATAAACGCTGCTACATTCGTATTGAGTGGATACACGTTGCTTAGACTCATCGCATAGCTCGTGTGATGAGTACATTGTTTTGTGTAAAGACCCTCCGATTTTTAGATATGCACACATAAAATATAGACTGGTTACACGTTGCATTGTATTCAACACATAACGAAATGTAATGAATAAACGCTGCTACATTCGTATTGGGTGGATACATGTTGCTTAGACTCATCGCATAGCTCGTGTGATGAGTACATTGTTTTGTGTAAAGACCTTCCGATTTTTAGATATGCACATATAAAATATAGACTGGTTACACGTTGCATTGTATTCAACACATAACGTGATGTGATGAATAAACGGTGCTAAATCCGTATTGAGTGGATACACGTTGCTTAGACTCATCGCATAGCTCGTGTGATGAGTACATTGTTTTGTATATAAACCTGCCGATTTTAAGATCTGCATACATAAAATATAGACTGGTTACACGTTGCATTGTATTCAACACATAACGTGATGTGATGAATAAACGCTGCTACATTCGTATTGCGTGGATACACGTTGCTTAGACTCATCGCATAGCTCGTGTTATGAGTACATTTTTTTGTGTAAAAACCTTCCGATTTTAAGATCTGCACACATAAAATATAGACTGGTTACAGGTTGCATTGTATTCAGCACATAACGAAATCTGATGAATAAATGCTGCTACATTCGTATTGCGTGGATACACGTTGCTTAGACTTATCGCAAAGCTCGTGTAATAAGTAAATTGTTTTATGTAGAAACCTTCCGATTTTAAGCTCTGCACACATAAAATATTGACTGGATAAACGTTGCATTGTACTCAACACATAAATTCGTGTGATAAATAAACGCTGCTACGTTCGTATTGAATGCATACACGTTGCTTAGACTCATCACATAGCTCGTGTAGTGAGTAAATTGTTTTATGTAGAAACTTTCCGATTTTAAGATCTGCACACATAAAATATAGACTGGTTACACGTTGCATTGTATTCAACACATAACGAAATGTGATGAATAAACGCTGCTACATTCGTATTGAGTGGATACACGTTGCTTAGACTCATCGCATAGCTCGTGTGATGAGTACATTGTTTTGTGTAAAGACCCTCCGACTTTTAGATATGCACACATAAAATAAAGACTGGTTACACGTTGCATTGTATTCAAAACATAACGAAATGTAATGAATAAACGCTGCTACATTCGTATTGAGTGGATACATGTTGCTTAGACTCATCGCATAGCTCGTGTGATGAGTGCATTGTTTTGTGTAAAGACCTTCCGATTTTTAGATATGCACACATAAAATATAGACTGGTTACAAGTTGCATTGTATTAATCACATAACGTGATGTGTTGAATAAATGCTGCTACATTCGTATTGAGTGGATACACGTTGCTTAGACTCATCGCATAGTTCGTGTGATGAGTACATTGTTTTATGTAAAAACTTTCCGATTTTAAGAACTGCACACATAAAATATAGACTGGTTACACGTTGCGTGATGTGATGAATAAACGGTGCTAAATCCGTATTGAGTGGATACAAGTTGCTTAGACTCATCGCATAGCTCGTGTGATGAGTACATTGTTTTGTGTAAAGACCCTCCGACTTTTAGATATGCACACATAAAATAAAGACTGGTTACACGTTGCATTGTATTCAACACATAACGTGATGTGGTGAATAAAAGCTGCTACATTCGTATTGCGTGGATACACGTTGCTTAGACTCATCGCATAGCTCGAGTGATGAGTACATTGTTTTGTGTAGAAACCTTCCGATTTTAAGATCTGCTCACATAAAATATAGACTGGTTACACGTTGCATTGTACTCAACACATACATTCGTGTGATAAATAATCGCTGCTACATTCGTATTGAATGCATACACGTTGCTTAGACTCATCACATAGCTCGTGTAGTGAGTAAATTGTTTAAGTAGAAACCTTCCGATTTTAAGATCTACACACATAAAATATAGACTGGATACACCTTGCTTTATACTCAACACATAACTTTATGTGAAGAATAAACGCTGCAAAAATAATATTGAATAGATACACGTTGCTTTGCACTCAACACATAACCTCTTGTGATGAGTAAATTGTGCTTCATTAATATTGATTGGATACACGTTGCTTTGTACTCAACAAATAACCTCTTGTGATGAGTAAATTCTACTTCATTAGGATTGAATGGATACACGTTGGTTATACTCATCGCATAACACTATATAATAAGTAGTTACGTTGCACCTCTCTATGTATTCATCAAATAAATAGAAATGTTTAATGGACTCAATACATGAATGTGTACGGGTTATAGAGTGAGTACAATTCATTTGTATATTTTATGCACTCGTTCTACAAAAATAAATTCTCCATTGATTCATAACATAAATATCACTCTGTTATCTGTGATTGGTATATGATAATGTAGTGAGTAAATTTTATCAGCGGTATTCAATGTACTCATAACTTACACAATATGTACTCATTATATAAATATATGTACTCATTACATAAATAATATGTACTCATAACATAAATTAAAAACAACACATATGCTCTTTACAAAAAATACAATGTACTCATTACATAAATATGTACTCATAACATAAAAAAAAGAGAACCTTTATTTCATGTGGTTTTTCTTTTTTTATGTAATTGGTACAAGCTGTATGTACTCATTACATATTCATCTCTTTCTTAACCTTGCTGTTTATCGCAAAGTTATTTTCGCCTTTTACTGTGGGGAATTTCTTTCTTCACTGATAGTACCCACAGCTGATTTCCCCTTTATTCTGAAAGTATACAAATTTATTTTATTAGAAAATATGTAAAGTTTTACTTACCTGGATTTGAACTGGTATCCTTCCAAGCACCGAGCGAGCATGCAACCATTGAGCTAATTCACAATATAATATTCTCGCCCATAATGTTAATAAGTTAAACGTCTTTCAATTAACTTACAAACGTTGAAACACCTTCCATAGACTCATCCCATAGCTCGTGTAGTGAGTAAATTGTTTTATGAAGAAACCTTCCGATTTTAAGATCTGCACACATAAAATATAGACTGGTTACACGTTGCATTGTATTCAACACATAACGAAATCTGACGAATAAATGCTGCTACATTCGTATTGAGTGGATACACGTTGCTTAGACTCATCGCATAGCTCGTGTGATGAGTTCATTGTTTTGTGTAAGGACCCTCCGACTTTTAGATATGCACACATAAAATATAGACTGGTTAAACGTTCCATTGTATTGAACACATAACGAAATGTAATGAATAAACGCTGCTACATTCGTATTGAGTGGATACATGTTGCTTAGACTAATCGCATAGCTCGTGTGATGAGTACATTGTTTTGTGTAAAGACCTTCCGATTTTTAGATATGCACACATAAAATATAGACTGGTTACAAGTTGCATTGTATTCAACACATAACGTGATGTGATGAATAAATGCTGCTACATTCGTATTGAGTGGGTACACGTTGCTTAGACTCATCGCATAGTTCGTGTGATGAGTACATTGTTTTATGTAAAAACTTTCCGATTTTAAGAACTTTATGTGATGAACAAACGCTGCTACATTCGTATTGAATGCATACACGTTGCTTAGACTCATCGCATAGCTCGTGTATTGAGTAAATTGTTTTATGTAGAAACCTTCCGATTTTATGATCTGCACACATAAAATATTGACTTGATACACGTTGCATTTTACTCAACACATACATTCGTGTGATAAATAAACGCTGCTACATTCGTATTGAATGCATACACGTTGCTTAGAGTCATGACATAGCTCGTGTAGTGAGTAAATTGTTTTATGTAGAAACCTTCCGATTTTAAGATCTACACACATAAAATATAGACTGGATACACCTTGCTTTATACTCAACACATAACTTTATGTGAAGAATAAACGCTGCAAAAATAATATTGAATAGATACACGTTGCTTTGCACTCAACACGTAACCTCTTGTGATGAGTTAATTGTGCTTCATTAATATTGATTGGATACACGTTGCTTTGTACCTCTTGTGATGAGTAAATTCTACTTCATTAGGATTGAATGGATACACGTTGGTTATACTCATCGCATAACACTATATAATAAGTAAAGTTACGTTGCACCTCTCTATGTATTCATCAAATAAATAGAAATGTTTAATGGACTCAATACATGAATGTGTACGGGTTATAGAGTGAGTACAATTCATTTGTATATTTTATGCACTCGTTCTACAAAAATAAATTCTCCATTGATTCATAACATAAATATCACTTTGTTATCTGTGATTAGTTTATGATTATGTAGTGAGTAAATTTTATCAGCGGCATTCAATGTTCTCATAACTTACACAATATATACTCATTATATAAATATATGTACGCATTACATAAATAATATGTACTCATTACATAAATTAAAAACAAAACATATGCTCATTACATAAATACTATGTAATCGTTACATAAATATGTACTCATAACATAAAAAAAGAGAACCTTTATTGCATGTGGTTTTTCTTTTTTTATGTAATGGGTACAAGCTGTATGTACTCATTACATATTCATCTCTTTCTTAACTTTGCTGTTTATTGCAAAGTTATTTTCACCTTTTACTGTGGGGAATTTCTTTCTTCACTGATAGTACTCACTGCTGATTTCCCCTTTATTCTGAAAGTATACAAATTTATTTTATTAGAAAATATGTAAAGTTTTACTTACCTCGATTTGAACTGGTATCCTTCCAAGCACCGAGCGAGCATGCAACCATTGAGCATTTCCGTCTATAATGCTAATAAGTTAAACGTCTTTCAATTTACTTACAAACTTTGAAATACCTTCCATAGACTCATCCCATAGCTCGTGTAGTCAGTAAATTGTTTTATGTAGAAACCTTCCAATTTTAAGATCTGCACACATAAAATATAGACTGGTTACACGTTGTATTATATTCAACACATAACGAAATGTCATGAATAAACGCTGCTACATTCGTATTGAGTGGATACACGTTGCTTAGACTCATCGCATAGCTCGTGTGATGAGTACATTGTTTTGTGTAAAGACCCTCCGATTTTAGATATGCACACATAAAATATAGACTTGTTACACTTTGCATTGTATTCAACACATAACGAAATGTAATGAATAAACGCCGCTACATTCGTATTGAGTGGATACATGTTGCTTAGACTCATCGCATAGCTCGTGTGATGAGTACATTGTTTTGTGTAAAGACCTTCCGATTTTTAGATATACACACATTAAATAAAGACTGGTTACAAGTTGAATTGTATTCAACACATAACGTGATGTGATGAATAAATGCTGCTACATTCGTATTGAGTGGATACACGTTGCTTAAACTCATCGCATAGTTCGTGTGATGAGTACATTGTTTTATGTAAAAACTTTCCGATTTTAAGAACTGCACACATAAAATATAGACTGGTTACACGTTGCATTGTATTCAACACATAACGTGATGTGATGAATAAACGGTGCTAAATCCGTATTGAGTGGATACACGTTGCTTAGACTCATCGCATAGCTCGTGTTATGAGTACATTGTTTTGTGTACAAACCTTCCGATTTTAAGATCTGCATACATAAAATATAGACTGGTTACACGTTGCATTGAACTCAACACATACATTCGTGTGATAAATAAATGCTGCTATATTCGTATTGAATGCATACACGTTGCTTAGACTCATCACATAGCTCGTGTAGTGAGTAAATTGTTTTGTGTAGAAACCTTCCGATTTTAAGATCTACACGCATAAAGTATAGATTGGATATACCTTACTTTATACTCAACACATAACTTTATGTGAAGAATAAACGCTGCAAAAATAATATTGAATAGATACACGTTGCTTTGCACTCAACACATAATCTCTTGTGACGAGTAAATTGTGCTTCATTAATATTGATTGGATACACGTTGCTTTGTACTCAACAAATACCCTCTTGTGATGAGTAAATTCTACTTCATTAGGATTGAATGGATACACGTTGGTTATACTCATCGCATAACGCTATATAATAAGTAAAGTTACGTTGCATCTCTCTATATATTCATCAAATAAATAGAAATGTTTAATGGACTCAATACATGAATGTGTACGGGTTATAGAGTGAGTAAAATTCATTTGTATATTTTATGCACTCGTTCTACAAAAAAAAATTCTCCATTGATTCATAACATAAATATCACTCTGTTATCTGTGATTAGTATAAGTTAACGCTATTTGCGCTGACAAGCAATAACAGCAAAACTAAGCTTCCCGTGGGAAAGGAAATGGGTCAACAACCCATTCTGCTGACTAGCATAAAAAACGTTGCACACGAATACGATCCATTCTACTGACCAGCAACGAACTCAAACAGATGTGCTGACGAAGCGTCTGCGACAACGAACTTCTGCCTGCGGCAATAACTTACATTATTATTAAGAAAATATTTGTAATTCAGTTTAGATTTCATTGAATAAAGAACTGTTTTTTGAAGTAAAAGTAACATTAAATAGTTTAATTGGCGCCCAACCTGTGTGGCTGTTTTATAATAAATTAAAAAACCTAAGAAAAAGCTTAAGTCGACGTCAAGTACTTCGCCGCGGGTTTTAGAAAAATATAATAACAAAGCTTAAGACGACGTCAAGTACCTCGCCGCGTGTTAAAAAAACTTACAAAGCTTAAGACGACGTTAGGTACCTCGCCGCGTGTGAAAAAAATAAAAAACAACAGCCAACACGAATCCACAACCATCAACCACCAATATCAGGAGTCCTTAGACACTGAGGCCTACGAAGGAGTGTGCAGACAATACCACTAGTAGCAGAGCAAACGGGATTAATGTTGTCTACACCAGCGTCGGACGTGGTATTATTGGTATTATTAGTGTAAGATTTATAAACAAAATTTAAATTTAATATAAGTAACATTCAAATTTTAGGATAAGAAAATAATACATTTACAAACAAAATAACAATTACTTTTAATTTGTGCTATAAATAGAAAATATTACTTTTAATTTGTGCTATAAATAGAAAATAATATTACTCAATAATAATTTTTGATTAAATTTTTGATAATTCCAATTTGTCTGATAGAAAGTTTAAACTCTTTAACTGAAACCAATAAATTAATTGAAATATTAATATTTAGAATTTTTAAATAAAATGCAAAGTACTATTAGGTAGGAACATAAATTATTGATTTATACAACCATTGAAATCTAGCGATTATTTTTTTTTTTTATATAAAATTTAAATAAACCATGGCAAACCCGAACAACCTTCTCCGACCACCAATAAATCCTAATCCTCAAGGTAATCCCAATCCTCAATTTGAAAATCTGGCTGGAAATCCAGCACTCTCAAACCTTATATCTTATATTGTGAACCAAACCCTTCGAACAGAAGGAAGAAATTTAATATATTCAGTCTTGAACCCAAATGCTGACCAATTCGCTGGAGTTGATCAGGCGATAAATCCAGATCAAAGAGGGAACGTAAATGATCTCGATAAAATTCCAGACGTTTTCAGAAGCCTACGAGAATTCTCTGGTCAACCAGGTGAATTTAGTTCATGGCGTAAAAGTTTAGAGAGAATCCTAAAGATTTATGAGCCCTTGAGAGGATCTCCAAAATATTTTGGAATTATTAACGTTATAAGAAACAAGATTGTTGGTCATGCAGACCATGTTTTAGAATCATATAATACACCACTAAACTGGGACAACATTTCCAGATGTTTAACTCTGCATTATGTAGACAAACGGGATCTAGGTACACTAGAGTACCAATTAACATCACTTGTACAAGGCAACTTCTCTATTCAGGACTTCTACCAAGAAGTTTATTCGCACCTTTCATTGATTTTAAACAAAATATCCTCAATGGATGCTAGTCAAGAAGCCTTGAACTTATTAATGCACGCATATAGGGAGAAAGCCTTAGACACATTTGTTAGAGGTTTAAAGGGTGATCTACCTAGGCTCCTAGGCATACGAGAACCCTCAGATTTACCTCAAGCCTTGCATTTATGCCTAAAACTCGAAAACCAAAATTTTCGAACACAATATGCAACAGCAACAAACAACAATGTTAGAAAAACTCATCAATTACCACCTCCAGCTCCACCTAGACGTCCAAATAATAACTATCCTTTTCAAAATCAACAACAGTTCTATACAGAACTAATGCGACAACCTACAAGTTGGCCTACTCCGCAAGGTTCCAATAATTTCCAACCACGGTCAGGAATACCCCAAAGACCCCAACAACCTTACATGCAGCTGAATCGTTCACAGATGCAGCCCAATCGTCCACAGATGCAATATTTACAAGGAACTCAACAACCTTACACGAATTTTAATCGCCCACAAATGCAGTATGCACCAAAACCTCAACCGCCACCAAGACGGATGGACACATCAACAATTAAGACAAATAATATCAACTACATGAATCAACCCTTACAAAAAAATTGGCCACCAGCACCTAAAAGAGCAGTTGACCCGCCATCACATCAAATACACCCCAACAAGTTGCAAAGAAATTTTCATTTGAATACTACGAACGAAGTAAACCCTGCAGACAGTTACGAGCAGAACATCCAATATGAAGATCAGCAATACGAGCAAACTCTACAAGAATACGCTGATGCACTACTTCAAGAACATACGGAATCTCTTCCACAATCAAATACAGATTTGTTTAACTAATAATATAATAATTAATATAGAATACAATGATATCCATTTTTTAGATTAAGCTGTTCCTCTCTTCCATACTTCGAATGCCAAACGAGAGTGGAACAATAGTAAAAATTCTAATCGACACCGGGTCGAACAAAAATTACATCCAACCTTGCCTCGTATCAAAACCCCATACTAACGAAAAACCATTTTATGCTAATTCTATAGGAGGAAATGTCAAAATTACACAAGCACATCTAATGGTCAGATAGAGAGATTTCATTCAACTCTCGCTGAGATTATGCGATGTTTAAAATCTGACAAAATCTACAAATCCTTCACAGAACTCTTAAAAGCTGCCGTTAATGCATATAACCTTTCTGTACATTCAGTAACAAACAGGAAGCCAATCGATTTATTTTTTAGCAGACACACCGAAAGCCCAGCTCAAATCAAGGACACACACCAAAAAAATATAGATAAATTAAAGTCCAAACAAGAAACTGATATAACATACCATAATAAGAAAATACCTGATTTAAAAGAGTACTCCCCTGGAGATACCATCTACGTCAAAGTAAATAAACGATTAGGTTCAAAATTTTCAGCACGATACAAAAAAGAAAAAGTAAAAGAAAATAAGTCATCAACCGTTGTAACATATTCAGGCAAAATTGTTCAATATAATATTATTATAATATAATATTATTATTCAAGATAAAACTTATAAAAGAAGAATTAACGAATACTATTTACGCTATTGAACTTGCTAAAGAAAATATTGTTAGTTCCAATATTATGTCAAAATATGAGATAAATATTGTATTAAATAAAATGAATAAAGAAATATTACCATAAACAAATATTGAACAGGCAATTAAATTTGCTGATGTAAAAATTGCATCTAATTTAAAAGATTTACTTTACATTGTTAGTATTCCAAAAACAAAAAAAGAAATTTATGAAAAATTAATTGTAATCCCAATGAAGAAAAATAATGGTTTAATAAACAAAATATCTCATAGAAATATGTTAAGAAATAAGAAAAATATATATGAAATGATAAATAATTGTAAGAAAATTGAAGAAATTTATCTCTGTAAACAATCAGATATAATTGATTTAAGTAATAATAAATGCTTAATAGGTTTACTAGAAAATAGAAATGCATCATGTAACTCCACAAATAGCCAACACATTGCCCAGGTCGAAGAAGTATTACCAGGACTTATCATCCTCAATCAATTCAACGGTACAATAGAAGCTAACAATCACACTCAGTCTCTTAAAGGAAACTACATAGTCAAATTCTACAACTAAACAATAACAATCAATAACCAACAGTACGTTGCGTAAGAAATCGTCAATATTCAAGCTTTACCACCAACATTACATCCAACTTATACAGACCTAGCAGTAGAAGAAGTTTTGTCCTTAGAACTTATGAAAGAGCTGCATACGAAAAACACTCAGCATCTCACCAAGATTCAACTAGAGAAGGACGTGCACCAAATAACAACTTACGCTATATTTGTAGTCGTATTCCTCACAATAGTATCGATACGATACAAATCCAGAACATCCACCAGTAACTCGATAACAACACCACCTATGATTATGATAACAAACCAAGGCGAATCCAATCAGCCAGCACTCCTGCAGAAATATCCCAGCCTCTACAATATCATGTAAAAATGCGTGGACGCATTATTCTAAGAAGGGAGGAGTTAACGCTATTTGCGCTGACAAGCAATAACAACAAAACTAAGCTTCCCGTGGGAAAGGAAATGGGTCAACAACCCATTCTGCTGACTAGCATAAAAAACGTTGCACACGAATACGATCCATTCTACTGACCAGCAACGAACTCAAACAGATGTGCTGACGAAGCGTCTGCGACAACGAACTTCTGCCTGCGGCAATAACTTACATTATTATTAAGAAAATATTTGTAATTCAGTTTAGATTTAGATTTCATTGAATAAAGAACTATTTTTTTAAGTAAAAGTAACATTAAATAGTTTAATTTATATGATTATGTAGTGAGTAAATTTTATCAGCGGCATTCAATGTACTCATAACTTACACAATATGTACTCATTATATAAATATATGTACTCATTACATAAATAATATGTACTCATTACATAAAATAAAAACAAAACATATGCTCATTACATAAATACTATGTACTCATTACGTAAATATGTTCTCATAACATAAAAAAAGAGAACCTTTATTTCATGTGGTTTTTCTTTTTTTATGTAATTGGTACAAGCTGTATGTACTCATTACATATTCATCTCATTCTTAACTTTGCTGTTTATCGCAAAGTTATTTTCACCTTTTACTGTGGGGAATTTCTTTCTTCACTGATAGTACCCACAGCTGATTTCCCCTTTATTCTGGAAGTATACAAATTTATTTTATTAGAAAATGTGTAAAGTTTTACTTAACTGGATTTGAACTGGTATCCTTCCAAGCACGGAGCGAGCATGCAACCATTGAGCTAATTCACAATATAATATTCTCGTCCATAATGTTAATAAGTTAAACGTCTTTCAATTTACTTACAAAGGTTGAAACACTTTCCATAGCCTCATCCCATAGCTCGTGTATTGAGTAAATTGTTTTATATAGAAACTTCCCGATTTTAAGATCTGCACACATAAAATATAGACTGGTTACACGTTGCATTGTATTCAACACATAACGAAATGTGTCGAATAAACGCTGCTACATTCGTATTGAGTGGATTCACGTTGCTGAGACACATCGCATAGCTCGTGTGATGAGTACATTGTTTTGTGTAAAGACCCTCCGACTTTTAGATATGCACACATAAAATATAGACTGGTTACACGTTGCATTGTATTCAACACATAACGAAATGTAATGAATAAACGCCGCTACATTCGTATTGAGTGGATACATGTTGCTTAGACTAATCGCATAGCTCGTGTGATGAGTACATTGTTTTGTGTAAAGACCTTCCGATTTTTAGATATGCACACATAAAATATAGACTGGTTACAAGTTGCATTGTATTCAACACATAACGTGATGTGATAAATAAATGCTGCTACATTCGTATTGAGTGGATACACGTTGCTTAGACTCATCGCATAGTTCGTGTGATGTGTAAATTGTTTTATGTAAAAACTTTCCGATTTTAAGAACTGCACACATAAAATATAGACTGGTTACACGTTGCATTGTATTCAACACATAACGTGATGTGATGAATAAACGGGGTTAAATCCGTATTGAGTGGATACAGGTTGCTTAGACTCATCGCATAGCTCGTGTGATGAGTACATTGTTTTGTGTACAAACCTTCCGATTTTAAGATCTGCACACATAAAATATAGACTGGTTACACGTTGCATTGTATTCCACACATAACGTGATGTGATGAATAAACGCTGCTACATTCGTATTGCGTGGATACACGTTGCTTAGACTCATCGCATAGCTCGTGTGATGAGTACATTGTTTTGTGTAAAAACCTTCCGATTTTAAGATATGCACACATACAATATAGACTGGTTACAAGTTGCATTGTATTCAGCACATAACGTGATGTGATGAATAAATGCTGCTACATTCGTATTGAGTGGATACACGTTGCTTAGACTCATCGCATAGCTCGTGTGATGAGTACATTGTTTTGTGTAAAAGCCTTCCGATTTTAAGATCTGCACACATAAAATATAGACTGGTTACACGTTGCATTGTATTCAACACATAACGAAATTTGATGAATAAACGCTGCTTCTCATCGCGTAGCTCGTGTGATGAGTACATTGTTTTGTGTAAAAACTTTCCGATTTTAAGATCTGCACACATAAAATATAGACTGGTAACACGTTGCATTGTATTCAACACATAACGTAATGTGATGAATAAACTACATTCATATTGAGTGGATACACGTTGCCTAGGCTCATCGCATTGCTCGTGTGATGAGTACATTGTTTTATGCAGAAACCTTCCGAGTTTAAGATATTCACACATAAAATATAGACACATGCATGGTAGTCAACACATAACTTTATGTGATGAATAAATGCAGCTACAATAGTATTGGATGAACGCACGTTGCTTGTTCTCGGATTTTTGAATTTATTTAGTCATAACATAGGCCACTGTAGCTGGTCAATAGCTATGTGTTGAGTCAATATTGCCTTTATTCATTGCAAGTTAAATATTTTCTATAGACTGACTACATAAATTCTGCTAACTGAGGGTGGGTTTCATTTGGTACATAAACTCAAATGTAACCAGCACACGTTAACTTTACTCATTAAATAGAGCTTTCATGGCAATCCTATGCAAACTTCAGTACATAGATTTTACATAAATATCTCTGTACTGAGCCCATCCATTTTTCCCTCAGTGTGTGGCTGAGTTACTTGAGTCTGTAGTGAGTTCCAATCCTGTGCTAAAGTCTGGTTTGTTTAACAAAACTTGTTCTAATAGCTTCTTTTTAATTAGTTCGAAGGCCTTCTTTGCTTCTGGTGTAAATTCTATGTTTATAGTTTAATTTTTATTATTATACCTCTAAGGAACAGTCTGAGCGGTTTTGCAATATGTGCATAGTTCTGTATGAATTTCTTGTAGCAACCTGACATGTCCAAGAAGCTTCTCGAATTGTTGTCGAATTGTAGTCGGTTCAGGATATTTGTTGATTGTTTTGACCTTGTCTGGGTCAGTTTTAATACAATTATGGCTGATAACATAGCCCAGAAATTTAACCTCTTGCTTAAAATAAATAGACTTTTCATTACTTATGGTCATATGTGCCGCACTTAGTGCTTTGATAATTGTCTCGATGTGTGTTAAATGTTCTTCAGCTGATTCCGAGAATATTATAACATCATCAATATAGACATGGCAAAATTTTCCAACATATGGCCTCAGTCAGTATGTCATCCATTGCTGCTTGAAAAATAGCAGGGGCGTTTTTGAGCCCAAATGGCATTCGGAGGTATTCATATTTTCCATTATTTACAGAAAATGTGGTCTTTTTAATATCTTCCTTTTTCATTTTTATTTGATGAAATTCACTATAAAGATCGATTGTTGTAAAGTATTTTCCTCTGCCAAGGTTACTCAGTATAATGGATGTTAATGTTAATGGATACATAGGATATTAAATTGTTTTTGTTGCAGAGTTCAGTTTTTTAAAATCTATAACTAAACGGAATTTTTTTGATCCGTCTGGATTAAATCCTTTCTTGTCCACCACCCATATTGGATTATTATAAGGACTCCTACTAGGACGAATTACACCGTTCTCTAGTAGTGTTTTAATTTCAGATTTGTTGGCACTTTGCGGGTATGGATATTGTTTGCTCTATATAACGTCATCATGTGACGTGGGTATGTCACATTCAACTTGGGTGTTAAATGGTAGATAATTGGGTTGAGGGGTAAATATTCCTTGATATTGTCTGAGAGTTTCTTTTAACTTAACTATATATTTATTCTCACTACTTTCTATATTAATGTGATTCAGAAATTTATCGTCGAATTTCAGAGGTACTATGCCTGTCGCGAATTCTAACGTGTTCTGTCCAATATTAATTATTCCATTTACTTGTTTTAATAATTTCACTCCTATGATCGCGTCATAATTGGTTAACTCTGGCAGAACGTAAAATTTCTCCTTGACGCCTAAAATATTTAAATCCTGATATTTATCGATAACTGTTGTGCCATGGACACTATTAACTCTAGACTTAAAATTTTATTGTGTTGTAGATATCTCGTTGTTTGGTTTAACATAATTTTGTGTTGCCCCTGTGTCTATAAGAATATTGAATAAACGACCTGACTTCGTGTGTGTTCGCTCGATACAAAGCAGGTCGTGCCTTACTCTAAAAAATCATCATTTTCATTTAATTGGTGTAGTCTAGGAGCTTTGGTAGGAATTTGATAACTTGGTGTCCTTTCTCGTTTAAAGGGGTTATAGTGATTGTGGGAATTAAAATTCCCGGGAGGATGATTAAATATGTTTCGATTTTGATTCTGGGAATGACTCTGTCCGTTATGCTGAGTCGGAATATGCTGAGTCGGTCTTTCTTAATTGTCCACTGTTTGGAATATCCATCCTTTGATGACTATTTTGGGTAAAGTTATGTCTCTGAATGTTGTTATTCGAATTATTGGCAGCTGGTACTATCTGCTTGGGTCGGTTCATGTGGCTGAATTTTGGTGGAGTGGAGGTCATCCTATGCGCGGAATGGAGATTATCTTTAAATGGAGACATATTTGACTCTATCTCTTGGGCCCTGGCTAGTGCATTAGGAAGATCAAGAGGATTTAAAGAGAACACTATTTGAGATATTGGTTGATTCAACCCAAGTATGAATGTTCTTAACGCGTTATCCCTGGCTACGTTTATAAGACAGCTCGTTTCAGCTTTTTGTGGTCCGTAGGTCATTATTGTTTTGTTCGTAATTAATGTCAGTGTTTTACTAACGTGGTCGTAAAATTCTTGTAAGGACTGTTTTCCCTCTCTTAAATTGGAAAGTTCACTTTGTAGCATATGTATAGGTCTTTTGTCTTCGTACGTAATATTGTGATGTACTTTTTATCAAAGGCTGAGGTTTAGTCGGTTTACCGGGGTTCTATCTAAAGAAGTACTCAACTTCAGATTTAAGTCAATTCCTTTTATAATTCACAATTAAATACTATTTTACATATAATGTTTGTATATCACTTTTTATATGACTTGCTGGCATCTGGTTTCCTGGGATCAGATATTTGATGAGCGGCTCGTGATGCGCTTTAAATCCGGTTCATCGGTGAAATCGGCTGGCACATACAGGCATCTGCTTCTGGATCTGGTCAAATACAAGTAATTCAATCGGACGTATCCGGTAGAAATCAACGGACGTATCCGACTACAATCAACTGACGTATCAGGCATCAATCAACTGAAGTATCAGGCAACAATCAACGGACGTATCCGGTTTCAATCAACTGACGTATCCGGCAACAATCAACGGACGTATCCGGCAACAATCAACTGACGTATCCGGCAGCAATCAACGGACGTATCCGGCTTTAATCAAATGACGTATCAGGTATCAATCAACGGACGTATCCGGCTACAATCAACTGCCGTATGAGGCAACAATCCACGGACGTATCCGGCTTCAATCAACTGACGTATCAGGCAACAATCAACGAACGTATCCGGCATCAATCAACGGACGTATCCGGCTGCAATAAACGGACGTATCCGGCTACAATCAACTGACCAATCAGGCAACAATCAACGGACGTATCCGGCTTCAATCAACTGACGTATCAGGCAATTTAAAAGGATAAATCCGGCGAAATTTGAGACCCCTTACCACTGGTGGGGGGAAGTCTTCAAATGTATTCGATAGCGGGAACGGTGGTCCTTTGTCTGGAATCTTCTCGGCTAGTCTAGATTATTTAACTTTGACTTACTAGGTTGGGTCGTTGTCGACTTACTACTTGGTATCGCGTTGACTTGTGGATTTGGAACGTGTCTTTTGTCGTTTGTATGGCCCTCTCTTATCATACTTCGCGGAAAAACTAAGTGTGAGATCTAGGTCAACAAATTATAGTTTTCTAGGTAAATCTTTGTTGTACCCGACGACACCGCTGCATAGCTTGCGTTGCATGGTATTAACGTGGGCGACCGGCAATTAATGTATATGGAACTTCACCATCAAGTTTCCGATCGTGGTAGGGGGGCGTTTGTTTCTCTATAGGAACTCACCATCGAGGTCTTTGGTCGTTGTCCAATTGCTGTCTTCAGTGGAGCTTTTCGTTTGCTTTCATCAAGATCATTTTCACCATGGCTTTCATATTCACCATACTTTAGAGCTTTGTTCATTTCTCCTCTTTTTATTTTCCCCACACCTAGAAGCTTTATTTTTGTATGATTTCTAGGTAGTGTGGGGAACTTTCTCTATATGGTGGATTCTTATGCTGTGGTAGGTTTTATGATTTCCGTGATTTTTAGGCAGGTCCGTAGTTGTGAGGGTGCAGAGTTGTAATGCTTCATTACAATATCTAATCTACCTATGATCGCATCTACATTTAACGGCGTTCCGTGTGAAGTTAAAATGTCGTTTGCTGCTCCTATCACTTTATTCCTAACAATTTTTGTGACTGCATAGTATCTACTCCCCCCCCTTAACTGGCTCATATATCTTCATGCATTTGCCAACTGCAGTCTTCCAACTAACATAATTACTACCGTCAAAAGTGGGAAGACATTTCACTACATCTAAAGGTTCTCCTCCCTTTTTTGCAGGGTCTATAACTATGTCGGTGTATGGTGTTATTGAATCACCTGAGGTTAAATTAGCTAAACTTAGCGTTAGTTCGTCTACCTGTGCTTTAAGAGAACTGGTTGCCTCATTTACTGTCCGAGTAATTAGGTAGGCTACTTGTTGCGCGTTCATATTTACACTTTTAATTGAATTGTTTCTTATAACAATAACAATAGTTTCACATTCACTTAATATATATAAAAAAAATTAATATGTAAATTTCTTACTGTATAGTTTTTTCTGGACCGTTGTAAGTTTATTTCGTAATGTTGAACTCCTTCTGGATTCTTATAAGATTTTGGACTTCTTATGCGTCTACTTCTCCTAATGCTTTGGCTTTTGCAGATCCCGCAACGTAAGGTGCTTAACGTCCTAAGATTTTCGTTGAACTATCTTTATTATTCCAACGGTGATAGATTTTTATTAAATCTATATTCACTTTTTTTCTGGTTCAGCAACTTGAAAGTTAAAAAATAAAAAAAAAACAAATGTTATTACATTAGATTTACAAAAAAATAAGTTGCTCTAATGCAGTCGGAGTATGCGCGTCGAACCTAATCGAGGGTACAAGTCGTTCTGCCCATTCGTCGATATGATCTCCTATATAAATCCTCGGTTGGTCCTCGGATGCTGTGCTGTTACGTTCGAGAAGTCACGTCACGTACGCCTTTTTGGTCAAGTGGCTTCATCGTCTATGCTTCAATCTTATCTTCTATGCATGGTTATCTTTTGGTTTTAAAAGTTTCCGGATGACGTGCAGGTATCTTGTATATTGGCGTTGTATTGTATCATTCGGGTGTGTGGCTATTTTAGGGTTTTTATGTCTTCCAGATGTTATTGCCCGCTTTCTCTTCTTATCTGAGCGTGTGACATTTTCTTTAGAAAATTCTCAAGTTGAATGGAATTAACTCAGTGCATTGAAAATGCAATGAAGGAACTTCAAACCCATATTTAATAAAATAGCTGAGTACTATAGACACGGCTATGAGGTCCAGGAAATTTTCAGTAGATCCAAATGGGTGCAAGACACATTCAAAGCATCAATCTTTGAATGCGTCTTGCAGACATTTGGCCCCACAGAAAAGGTTTTGAATACCATATTCATATCTAGGGCGCTCAACTCTATAATTAAATAATTACAATTTTGAAGTTCTTACACTTGGTATCTGGTCTCTAAGAAAAAAATGCATTTTCAATGCATAGATATGCAAGACTTTCATATTTGCACAGAATAGTATGGACCTATCGTAACATATTGGCTATTGTTCACACCCAAAAATTGCTGTGGGCTCTCGGTATAATAATATCTTTCTCCTTTTAAAAACTAGTTCTTTGAAACTAAGTTCTATCCGAGACATTCATTTAGGCCTAGTTTTTCAGTGTGAGAACGAGCTAAGCGGCTAAAATAAGAATGGCCGGTCATCATACAGAACGTACTACAGATAACAGATCGACCAAACTTGTTACAGAATAGATAGACCGCATTCACACAAGGAAACTGAGTTGCCAGAAACAAGCTAGTTTGTAGGCGATAAGGGTGTGAGGAAAGAACATTTTACTTCCCCTTACGCCCTTCTCGCCTACAAGCTAAAAATTTCTGGCAACTCAGTTGCCTAATGTGAAAGGGGATATATGTACCTCTAGAAGGAAAAATAATGAAATTGTTTGTAATTTATACTATTTTGTTACATTTATTTTTAAAAGATATAATCTTGCGAAACGAAAGGCTTGACGAATTTTTTCATCTATAACGCGTTGTGTCATTTTTGTATGGAATGTTTCGCATCATCAGCAGTGTTTATTTAAAATAAAGTATTGCATTGACATTATCGATTTTTCCGTAACTTGTAACTTAATATGTATCAAAAACAAACTTCAGGTTTATTTTTCCGAGTATTATTTCAGTTGCAGTTGATCTTTAGTATTATGATAGTAATTCTTTTCCCCCAAGTCCAATCCGATAAATAGAACTAAAGATATGAGGTTTATAAGCGTACCATACCTTATGTCCTTTTTATGTTTTTTTTTTATTGGTTGATAATGTTTATTATTTTTGATGAGTTTTGCTGAAAAGAACTTACTTTCCAGTCTCTTCCACCACTGTCGCAAGCATGAATTCTGTTGATTTGTCGTTAACGATAACATGGCAGTCATCGATATCGGGCGATATGGCGTTTTCATCATCTTCATCATTGGACCCGGATGCTGTATTCGTTGCAGGCTCATCAGGCATTATGCGACTCGCACTTTTGCTACTATCAAGTGCTGTTTCTGCTAACCTTCTTGTTTGTGCTATGTTCTCTATAACGCTCCCACATGTTATCTCCGATAAATGAGGTTTGCGGGCGGCTCTTTGCTTCCGAGCTCTGCTACGTAACGCCTAAAATTGCAGAAAGAAGTGAACAAACAATGTAGGTATGCCAAGTCTCTTTTTATATTTCTTGTACCTTGAATATACTCCAATATAGAAATACCATAATGATACATGGTATTAAAAAACTGCTCAACGAAGAGTACATTATGAAATCCGTGTTATAAAATATACATAAATCAGGATCACGATTTGGAGTATTATTTAATCCTAAAACTATGGGCGATCCAATTGCCGCTGATATTGCCCAAACAAGAAGTATAGTTAAACAGACACGACGACTATTTTTATGTTTAGCGTATTTTATTGGTTGAGTTACTGCGATAAACCTGAAACAAAAACAAAACGATCTATTATTATAAAAATGTAAAGTTTATAAATTGAGCCTATAACAATGATAAAGTTATAAATAAATAATAATTTTAACTATATACCTGTAAGACCTAAGGTCTTTTAAATGAAATGAATGGCACTTTAAATAAAGAAAATGAAGGAATCAATTTCTGTACAAAAGTTATTTAATAGAGGAAAACATCCAAACAAATCAGTTGTGAAACTGTGTTTTTGAAATTAAAGGTAAATTTTAAAGAGAAGTATTCAAAAATTTACTATATCAACTACTCATTACACCCCGACTCCACAGGCCATTCAGATGTCCAACATCACAACCAAAATCCAATCAACAAACAGTACCTTTTTACTCACTGGGCAAATCATGTCATGTCGTTCATTAGCACAACTACTTCTTCAAAAAAACCCAGAAAAAAAAACTCACACGCACATGAAACGTCATCTCATGACCAAGCTTTAAACAGCCCTCCAAGTCTTGTTCAAACCGTTATTTTGTTCGACATGTTGCTGGATGGACATGGATTTTTTGGACTCCATGGGATTTTTTTAGACATGTTCATAGTCCGGCCATCGTTCATGGCCTGTGGAGGCGGCCTGTTATAGCCAAATGTCCTATTATTAATCTGTGATATTATAATACCCGTGTTTTATTGGAAAAGCTATCCATAGTAGTATTCCATAGTAGCTATCCATAGTAGGATTTTACATGAATACCAAATACAACATCGTCAGAATACTGCCGATAAAAGTTAAAGTAGAACCATACTGCGGATAGTTTTCCGAGTCTCGAATGGATTTTTGGTGATTTCATTCTCAAATGTTGGTTACTATTAGTTTTTTCGTGAAGTTAATTTTCACTGCTTCTGCTTCTCACAAATATATATTTTGTTTTTTTTTTAATATTCGGACAGGTGTTCTTTCAGTTAAACCAATTTTGAAATACAAAAACAATGCTTCTGCGGATGCGTTTTTTTGGTAATTTTCTACTACACTATTTAAAGAATGCCAAAAAAAAAACGGGTAATAATATTTGAATAGTCATATACCATATTCTCTTCCCGTCATAAATTATAATATTGGTGATATCATTACTGTCCACGTCACAAATTTACTTTTAAGAAGTGATGCTACGGTGGTGGGAACACTGGCAGATCGACGATATGAGGGTTGCCTCCTTACCAGGTTATAACAACGAAATTCCACATAAATTGGCCTATAAATCGAGAACCAGACATCGGACGATGACGCGAAATGTCTCATTGGATTCAATATTTCATCAAAACAAAATAACTATTTTTAGGGTATTTGTATTGCATTTATTTTGGTTTCATAAGATTGGACATTCAAGAGATTGGACATTCAAGACTGCCCTAAAATCATGTGACATATGCTAAATATATACCAAGGCAAATATATAGTGGTTTGATTTACTTCACAGAAAGAATTGAAAAATCACTAATTGCGAAATTTTAGGTTGTAATTTACGAAACTCTTTTAATTTAATAAATTATCAAATTATCAATTATTATTTTGAAAACTTTGTAATTTACCCCTCAAATCTTCGTAAAGAGCAACATTTGATAATTCGATATTTATTATCGAAAGTCATAATTCGCTCTTGTTGACTTGAAAGTAAATTTCAAGTTTTTGAATCGCAATCTACTACTTCAGGGGAATAATTTAATTTAACGAGGGAGTAACAAAATCCCGCCGCACAGAATCCCGTAAAATAGAAATAAAAATCCCGCCGACAAATATTTTTAGAAATATTTGTCGGGATTTTCAATAATATTTTTAGTACTATTAAAAAACAATTTATTTTATTTGATTTTTAAACAAATGAAAGTCTTAAATACTTTCATTTGTTTAAAAATCAATCACTGTTGGTTTGGGAAAAATTCAGTTGCATCTACACGACCAACCAGATAGCATGTCAAGAACAAAAAAAATTGTATACCGATGACTCCATCACATACACGACGTCCCTATCCCCAGAGATTGCAGCTAGTACAGAACAAACCCACGTCAACAACCTTTGGAACTACTATATGAAACGGGGTTTGAAGATCAACACTAGTAAAACGGAACTCATCTGCTTCCGGCCACCTCAAACACAGACAAAAGCACGAAGAAGAATTGCCACTAGAAGCCGAAATATCAACATCAGTTTGCCAGATGGAACCATCATCCATACAAAAGAAACCACCAAGTACCTTGGAGTGCACTTCAACAACAAGATGAAATTCAACAAGCATGCGATGGCGATTCTAAAGCGTGCAAACTTCTCGTTTTATCTTCTTCATCCTCTACTGAGAAGACAGAATGGACTAAGCAAGAAGACGAAGCTTCTCATGTACAAGCAGCTGATCAGGCCGGTCCTAACCTACGCCTGCCCCATCTAGTTAAATATATTTCCTTCAGCGATGAAGAAGATAAAACTATTCGAGAGGAAGATCTTGAGAATTTGCACAGCACTATATTGGAACCCCCGTACAAAGAAGTACCGGCCAACCAAAATGCTCTACAAGGCAGCAGGCGTGATACCTATTGACCAGCATATGATGGAACTTACCAGCAAAATCATAAAGAACTTAGAAGCACATCCAAACCCTGAAATACAACAGATGATACAGGAGGAAATTCAGCACAGCCAGAGATACCTGAACCCAGAGATATCATTGATGACAGATTCCAGGACGTTTTTCACAATGAAGGAAGACCATTCTATGAACGAGCCGACAGTGGACATGACAGGGGATGACACCATAACCTTTTCGTAAACATTTTAAATTGTTTTAAGAGACAATTGTTTTGTAATAAAAAAAAATCATGTATTAGATTAAGAAGCCAAAAATATGTATTCTATACTTATATAAAAATCATTTTAAGTAGACATAAGAAATAAGTTGGGCCCCTTCAACAACATTTAAAACATTAGTTAATAATAAGCTTAGTTGTAGGTCAATTGTATATAAAATCTAGCTAAATAGAACAAAATCTTAAATCTAAAAAAAAAGAAAAATTCAGTTGTTGTTAGAACACCGAGGAGATAAGCCCTCGAGGAGATAAGCCCTCGTAAATAGATGGAACATCTGGCAAACTGATGTTGATATTTCGGCTTCTAGTGGCAATTCTTCTTCGTGCTTTTGTCTGTGTTTGAGGTGGCCGGAAGCAGATGAGTTCCGTTTTACTAGTGTTGATCTTCAAACCCCATTTCATATAGTAGTTCCAAAGGTTGTTGACGTGGGTTTGTACTCTACTAGCTGCAATCTCTGGGGATAGGGACGTCGTGTATGTGATGGAGTAATCGGCATACAATTCTAATCTAATCTTGATCTTGTAATCTTGACATACTATCCGGTTGGTCTGCCGTGTAGATGCTGAAGAAAAATGGTCGTAGCTTAGATCCTTGAGGTACACCTGCCCTAATGGTCTTCATTTCTGATTTTTCGTTTAAAAGTTTTTAATTATTCTTACCAAATGGCCTGGAAAGCCGACTTCTATCAGCTTGAAAACTATCCCTTTTATCCAGACGCTATTGAATGCCTTCTCAATGTCAATATCATCAATGCCACTGTCATTTCCTTCTTGTTTAATCCCACGGTGACGTCGCTGTATAGTCCCAGTAGAGGATGTATTGTGGAGTGCATCGACCGAAATCCATAATGGAAGATTGGTATAATGTTTCTTTCCTCACAGAAACATTTAACTTTTCTCAGCAGTAGTGATTCCAGGACATTGCTTATGCAGCAAAGTAGCGATATTGGCCTGTATCCTTCGACGTTTTGTCTGTTGGTCTTCTTTGGCACTGGAACAATTTTTGCAGTTTTCCAAGCTGCTGGAAAGTAGCTGTTGTTAAGACAGTTATTAAAGATGACCGTCAACAGGAAATCAGCAATATTGGGCAACTTCTTAAGGACATAGTTGGATATGCCGTCAGGTCCGGTTGACTTCTTTGAGTTCGCTGTATTTATGATATCTCCGACTTCCTCAGGATTGCTGAACACGTCAACAATGTTGGGATTGTGGCAGGATTTGTTGTACTCTTGCCTCGACTTCCATCAAGAACTCTGGGAGGTGCACTGGGGAACGATCGATGAAATTTCGCTCGAAGTGATTTGCGAATGCTTCTGCCTTCTCGGCTGGAGTTGATGCCTTACTACTTTGTCTATAGTTGATGGTTTCCGGTATGGTTTTTCTTTTTCCAACAATCTTGTTTATTTGTTTAAAGCAATCTGGTCCAAGTTTGATTTCCTCCAGTCTCTTTTGTAGTTGGGAGTTCTGGAAATGTTTAACCGCCTGATCAAACATGACCTAGGTGCACTTCAGTTGAGAGTGGGTTCTCTTATGCTCCTTCCTTTCAGTGTTGAAGGTCAGATGCAGTATCCGTTGCAGCTTCGTCCGTAGCCTTTGCCTATGCTGGTTGATGGCAAGGATGTGAGCAGGAAGATTAGCAAATCTGTCCTTACTCTTCCTTAGAGTCTTCTGGTTGTCCATTGCATTGCTGACTGCCCTTCCAAACTGGTGAATAGCTCCGTCAATTTCCGTGTTGTTGAGGCTAGCATTTCTAGTTATCTCTGGTAGTTCAGCTTCGGTGTCAGAACGAAACTGATTCCAGTTGATCCCCTTAAAGCTGATATTGTAATCGGGATCAGGTTGGACAGCCAATATCCTCCGTGTGAGACGAACACTAAGCTCGACAGAAAGGTGATCCGAATCGGAAGTATGAGCCCCACCATGATAGTTCGCGAGCTGTGGGAGTAAGCTTATGAAGTTTGCTGTGACCAGGAAGAAGTCCAATGTCGATGGCGTGCGTGGGAATGTGGGTTTGGGTTGGGAAATTATGTCCATTGAGTGATAATGTTAATTGGTGTCCAGCCAGTTTACGATAGCTTGCCCCTGAAGCGTAGTGTTGCTGTCCAACCATCTCGGATGCCTTGCGTTAAAGTCGCCTCCTATGACGCATTGCGTATGACGGTTGGCAAGGTCCATCAACGTTTTAAGGTCGTGTTGCGATGTTCGTCTTTGATGAGTTTCCTGTAATGTAGACGGATATAAGTAGTAGAAGTTCAGTATCAGATATTCGAATGATCATGCAAGTTGCTTCTGTTGCCTTGACTCCATGGATTTTGATTTGTTCACCCGGGATGAGGTTCCGTATAAGTATAGCGGTGCCTCCTCCTTCTTCGGTCCTATCTTCTCTGTAGATGTTGTATCCAACCGGTTCATATCGGTCTCTTGCCTTCAAGAAGGCTTCCTGTAAGAAAATAATATCGGGTTTCTTTGACTTTAAGAACAAGTTTAAAGAAACCCGTCTTGTTAATGAGTAAATAGAGTTTACATCGTAGGTTACTAGCTGCAGGTTTTTTAAAAGCATAATTGGCATATAAGACGCCCAATTATTAATGTTTAAGCCTTATCATCAAGGCTTGCGTAGTTGCTGGGGACTATTTGTTTAGCCTTTTGAACTAGTGTGAAAAGGTCAGCGCCGAATAGTCTTTCGGCGTCCGCGAAAAAGTCACTGTTGCTCTGGGTTTTATGTTGTTTTTGTGGTTCTGTGTTGGCTGGTTGTGGGTTCCTGGGTGTTTCTTCTTTGGCAGGTTTCATCACCTTAGGAGTTGGCTTCTTCGCAGAATTAAGAGCAGCTACATCGGCGTAGGGGAATCCTTTACGGATAGCTTCTACTGTGGTCTTCTTGTCAGCTTTCATTTGCTCCTTCTTCCTCTTAGTGGATTTTCTCTTCTCTTCCAGCTTTCTTTTTAAAGTTGGACATCCTTTCCAGCTTCTCCCAATAGACCTTTTGATTTAGGAGAACGGTTTTACTGAAGATGGCAGCTATGTCACTGTTCTTCTCCACTTCGACACAAAGTTGTTAAAACTTCTATTTGCCCTCGGGTTCTGGGGGCTGACGGTGATTGCTGGGATTCCTTTAAACTGCGGTTCCTCCACAATTTCCTTGACGTCAAAGGTGTGATGAACTCCTTTGAGTAATAGAAGAGCGTTCTTGTCCTCTTTTGGTATGTACGTGAAGAATTCGGTTTTCCTCATTCGCAAGTACTCCGCTATTTTCTTGTGGTTTTCTTCGTTTTTGTCAGGATGATTGTTTTGTTGTTCTTGTAGTTGTGCGCCTTGTAGCTTATGTCCTGACCTCGAAGATGCCTATCGTTGAGCTTGAAACACACAATCGTAGGCATTAGTTGTGACCTTGGTGTTCCTTCAGCAATTTTGACTGTTGTTCTCTTTACTTGTGTCTGGATTTGTAGTATTGGCTGTGATGTCTGGTGTTGTTGCTGCTATTTCTGCATCAGTAACTTCATCTTTTTTCTCTTCGATAGCTGTTGATGTGGAAGGAGAAGTAGCCATCTTCTTCCTTTTCCTTTTTATCATGACCACTTTCACAATGGACTCTGGCTAGGGCTGTGTATCCGAATGTACCTCAATATCCATCCCGTCTTGAGGGATATTGACATTGGCTTGGGGTTCCCGATCTTCATAGTCCGATTGGAGACCATCGCTTTCCACTTGCTGGTTGTAGAGGTCATCAAAAGTGGCAAGTTTCTCGTGTATATTGACGAGAAACTCTTTTCCGTGAGTAGAAATGACATTCTTCACATTTTCTGTGAAGTTGTCGTAGGTTGCACCTGCGTCTTCCTTCCTTCTTTCCTTCTTACCCATTTAAGTCTGGGTAGGTAATCTCTCTATCGTTTCTGGTAATTTTGTTGTAGGTAGCAGGAAACAGGTAATAAAAACCACTGGTCCCTTTTATTCTTTGGAATTTTTAAATCTTCCGCAGGTAAATCACTTTGTAAAAATTCACTTTAATCTTCCGTGTGCGTACACCTCGAACCGACCGAACTGAGACTGATTAATTTCTTTTTTAAAGATTTTGTTTTATTTAGCTAGATTGTATTTTATATACAATTGACTTACAACTAAGCTTATTATAAGTTATGTTTTAAGTTAATGTTCTTTATGATTTTGGTGGTAAGTTCCATCATATGCTGGTCAATTGGCATCACGACTGCTGCCTCGTAGAGCATTTTGTTTGGCCAGTACTTCTTTGTAAGGGGGTTCTAATATAGTCCTGTGCAAATTGTTAAGATCTTGCTCTCGAATAGTTTTATCTTCTTCATCGCTGAAGGAGATATGGTTAACCAGATGGGGAAGGCAAAGGTTAGGACTGGCCTGATCAGCTGCTTGTACATGAGAAGCTTCGTCTTCTTGCTTAGTCCATTCTGTTTTCTCAGTAGAGGATGGAGAAGATGAAACGAGAAGTTTGCACGCTTTAGAATCGCCATCGCATGATTGTTGAATTTTTCATCTTGTTGGTGAAGTGCACTCTAAGGTATTTTGTGGTTTCTTTTGTATGGATGATGGTTCCATCTGGCAAACTGATGTTGATATTTCGGCTTCTAGCGGCAATTATTCTTCGTGCTCTAGTCTGTGTTTTAGTTGGCCGGAAGCAGATGAGTTCCGTTTTACTAGTGTTGATCTTCAAACCTCATTTCATATAGTAATTCCAAAGGTTGTTGACATGGGTTTGTACTCTACTAGCTGCAATCTCTGGGGATAGGGACGTCGTGTATGTGATGGAGTCATCGGCATACAATTTTGTCTTTGTTCTTGACATGCTATTCGGTTGGTCTGCCGTATAGATGCTGAAGAAAAATGGTCGTAGCTTAGATCCTTAAGGTACACCTGCCCTGATGGTCTTCGTTACTGATTTTTCCTTTAAAACCTGTACAAAAAAGAGTCTATTAGTTAGAAAATTTTTAATTATTCTTACCAAATGTCGTGGGAAGCCGAATTCTTTCAGCTTGAAAATTATCCCTTTTATCCAGACGCCGTCGAATGCCTTCTCAATGTCAATAAGACATGCCACTGTCGTTTCCTTCTTGTTAAATCCCACGGTGACGTCGCTGTGTAGTCCCAGTAGAGGATGTATTGTGGAGTGCATCGCCCGAAATCCATACTGGTTGGTATAATGTTTCTTTCCTCACAGAAACATTTAACTTTTCTCAGTAATAGGGATTCCAGGACTTTGCTTATGCAGCAAAGTAGCGATATTGGCCTACATCGTTCCACGTTTTGTCTGTTGGTCTTCTTTGACACAGGAACAATTTTTACAGTTTTCCAAGCTGCTGGAAAGTAGCCGTTGTTAGGACAGTTATTAAAGGTGCCCGTCAACAGGAAAACAGCAATATTGGGCAACTTCTTAAGCACATAGTTGGATATGCCGTCAGGTCCGGTTGACTTTTTGAGTTCGCTGTATTTATGATATCTCCGACTTCCTGAGGATTGCTGAACACGTCATCAATGTTCGGATTGTGGGCAGGATTGTCTTCGTTGAAAGTGGTAATTGTTGTTGTGAGGTGGTTTTGTTGCATCCTTGCGTCGACTTCCATCAAAAACTCTGGGAGGTGAGCTGGCGGACGATGGATGAAATTTCCCTCGAAATGATTGGCGAATGCTTCTGCCTTCTCTGGTTTCCGGTATGGTTTTCCCTTTTCCAGCAATCTTGTTTATTTGGTTAAAGCAGTCTGGTCCAGGTTTGATTCCCTCCAGTCTCTTCTGTAGTTGGGAGTTCTGGAAATGTTTAACCGCCTGATCAAACATGACCTGGGTGCACTTCAGTTGAGAGTGGGTTCTCTTATACTCTTCATTTTCAGTGTTGTAGGTCCGATGTAGTATCGGTTGGAGCTTCTTCCTTAGCCTTTGCCTATGCTGGTTGATGGCAAGGATGTGAGCAGGAAGACTAGCAAATCTGTCCTTTCTATTCCTTAGAGTCTTCTGGTTGTCCATTGCATTGCTGACTGCCCTTCTAAACTGGAGAATAGTTCCGTCAATTTCCGTATTGTAAGCATTTCTAGTTATCTCTGGTAGTTCAGCTTCGGTGTCAGAACGAAACTGATTCCAGTTGATCCTCTTAAAGCTGATATTGTAATCGGGATCAGGTTGGAGAGCCAATATCCTCCGTGTGAGACGAACACTCAGCTCCACAGCAAGGTGTTCCGAATAGGAAGTATGAGCCACACAATGATAGTTCACGAGCTGTGGGAGTATGCTGATGAAGTTTGTTGTGACCAGGAAGAAGTCCAGTGTTGACGGCGTGCGTGGGAATGTGGGTCTGGGTTGGGACTGATTAATTTCCGAAATTTCACTCGTTTATATACCCCTCTTGGATGGCGAATTTTAAGTTGGTTGTGATTGGCTGTTATTATTTGAATTTTATGTATGTTCTTGTCGATTCTCACAGAATCGAGTGACTGAAAGACAAAGTATTGAAATTGCCAATACAGTGCTGTCTTCATAAAATGCAAAAGGGGCGGAGCGATGATTTTGATTAGCTTATATCGCAAAGGAATGATTTTGATTGGCTAATATGAAATTTAACCACAGCGCCGTCGATTAGTATCGGAAACGGCGGACTTTCGTTACACGGGATTTTGGACACGGGATTTCGTTTTGCAGGATTTCGTTTGACAGGATTTTGTGAGGCGGGATTTCGTTACGCGGGATTTTGTGATGTAGGATTTCGTAGCTAACCCACCTTAAAACTAGAACAGACACAGCAGGCTTTTTCATTTTTGTAATTTTTTTTGTTTGATTTTGTTGTTTTTATAATTTTTTTGTTTAATTTTGTAATTTTTATAATTGTTTTTTGTTGGATTTGGATGGAATCGAATACGCTACCACCTAGGCCATCGCACGATATAAAGGAACTATGTTGAAACTTAATCACTTTAAAAGTTTATTTACTTGTGCATTGGTTGAACTCACTATAAATTTTTAAATTATTGCCCTGAAGTATATAGTTAGGGCGTTAAGGCCATATTTTAGTTCAAACCTTGCATTTCATTCTGACGGGATGAGCTTCGTTGGATGTCTCGTTGGATTAAGAATACTTGATGCCATAGGAATATGTTCATTTTTGACCCCTCCCCCACCCTTGTTCGTGGGGTGGCAAAATACCCTTGGCGGATAAGAATTTTTATTTGTCAGAAAATAATGATTATAAAATGAATATTCATAAAATTTTAAGATGAGCGTCGAGGTAGAATGTCATACTCTACAGCATATCTGAAGTCCTTTTTTATTCATCTATTAGTTTTTCGTTTAATCGCCTTCATAATGGGGGAGGGGCAGGTGGAAGTATATCAAACCCCTATATATTCGTCTTGGTATAATGTAGGTATATGGCACATGACCTTAGGGCATTTTTGAATGCCCAATCTTATGCAATCAAAATAATTTCAATATAATTTCCCTAGAAAAAGTTATAACCTTTTGATAAAATGACGACTAAATTTTCAGTGAAACGAGCATAACATTACCAAATTTAAATGGTATGGTGATGAAACTTGGGACACATGTCTCATTTGTCGTAAGAAAGAAGAATCAAAAGAGTCCATAAAAATAACTGGGGTGAAAGGGTGTTTTTTTGAGTGAAAGAAAGTGAATTACTATTACCAGTAAACCCCTCCCAAAAACCGGTATGTTGGTGAAAGTAGGTAGAAATGTTTTATTTCTTGTTAGAACCAAGACTCAAAAGGATCCATGCAAATATATTAGTTCCAGGGGTGTTTTTTTTAGGCGGAAAGAAGATATGGGTTATAAACCCAAAATTTAATTTTTATATAATCGAGGTACAAATATAAATATGGTACATGATTTTGAAGTATTTTTTACTGCTGAATCCAATTTAAGTAAAATTAAGACGATTCAATCGCCATTCAGAAAGTAATGGTTGTTTTAATGGAAAAATTAATGTATTTCTTGAGTAGAGCAGATATAACATTTTACCTCAAAAACCACCTTTGACAATAGATATTTGATTTATCTTTTTTATTCTTGGTAACAATAAAAAACAAAACATTCCTTCTAACTTTCATCAACGTACTAATTCTGTGGGGGGGGGGTTTTGGGACATTGTTTTAAACTTTTCATTTTCACTCAAAAAACACGCTTTCACCCCAGATATTTTTATGGCCACTTTTGATTCTTATTTCTTACGTCAAATGAGACATGTGTGCCAAGTTTCGTCACCATACCAATATATAGGGGTTTTCACCTTCCCTTCCCCCCATTTTGAAAGCGATTATACAAAAAACTAATACCTGGATAAAAATGGACTTCGGATATGCTGTAGAATATGAAATTCTACGTCGACGCTCATCTTAAAATTTTATGAATATTCATGATGTAACCATTATTTTCTGACAAATTAAAACCCTTATCCGCCGAGGGTATTTTGCTCCCCCCGCGTACAAGGGTAAGGGTGGGGCCAAAAGATTAACATATTCGTATGGCTCTAAGTATTTTAAATCTAACGATACTTCTCACGATATCAACCGATACCTGGATCCCGATTTATAGGCTAATTTTTGTTAAATTTCATGTTAAAACATGGTCAGAAGGCAGCCCTTGTATCTCCGGTCTGCCAGTTCTGCCACCGTGGCAACACTTCTAAAAAGTAAATTTAGGATGTGGACTATTAGTGTGCCAAAGCTCATCCCGTCAGAATGAAGTGCAAGGTTGGCTCCCTCAACGCCCTAACTAATAAGATTACGCCTAAAAAACTTGAAATTTACTGTATAGTTTTACGATCGTGTGGGGTCAATATTTATATCGTACCCACTTCCTTTTTGTTGGTTTAAGTATTGAGAAAATGAAAATCACCATTTAAATTTGGTAAAACAAGATAAATAAGTTGTTCAATTGAGTACGAAATCCCGCATCACAATATCCCGCATCAAAAATCTTAAAATTTTATGAATATTCATGATGTAACCATTATTTTCTGACAAATTAAAACCCTTATCCGCCGAGGGTATTTTGCTCCCCCCGCGTACAAGGGTAAGGGTGGGGCCAAAAGATTAACATATTCGTATGGCTCTAAGTATTTTAAATCTAACGAGACTTTTCACGATATCAACCGATACCTGGATCCCGATTTATAGGCTAATTTTTGTTAAATTTCATGTTAAAACATGGTCAGAAGGCAGCCCTTATATCTCCGGTCTGCCAGTTCTGCCACCGTGGCAACACTTCTTAAAAGTAAATTTAGGATGTGGACTATTAGTGTGCCAAAGCTCATCCCGTCAGAATGAAGTGCAAGGTTGGCTCCCTTAACGCCCTAACTAATAAGATTACGCCTAAAAAACTTGAAATATACTGTATAGTTTTACGATCGTGTGGGGTCAATATTTATATCGTACCCACTTCCTTTTTGTTGGTTTAAGTATTGAGAAAATGAAAATCACCATTTAAATTTGGTAAAACAAGATAAATAAGTTGTTCAATTGAGTACGAAATCCCGCAACACAATATCCCGCATCAAAAAATCCCGATCAGTAATACCACTTTACTTCAATTGAAGTTATCAAAGTTTTTTTTTTGTTCTTTTTTAGTAAAGAGTACACTAGGTGGCCTGCTTCGCGGGTTTAATGATTGTAACCCCCTTTTTGGGTCCTCTGTCGCGCTCACGTGACTCCGTCGCTCCGCTTAGGGTATGCTCAGTCGTCTGGCAGGCGCCTATGTTGTCAGTCGATCTGTTATCAAAGTTTTTTGTAGTAAACAGTACTTTGGGTGGCCCGCTACGCGGGTTTAAACCCACTTTCCGGGTCCTCTGTCCTGCTCACGCTACTCCGTCGCTCCGCTTAGGGTATGCTAGGTCGTCTGGCAGGCGCCTATGTTGTCAGTCGATCTGTTATCAAAGTTTTTTGTAGTAAACAGTATGTGCCCTCTCGTAGGCACTTTTTGTTACTTATTAACGAATACACTTAATAAATTTAAAATATTATAGTTTATTTTATTTAGCAATTAAGTTAAAGTTTAAGTTTACAATTACGATAAGATTTAGATATAAGTTTTATTAGTTGTGTAAAGGCACGTCATTACCATACGAAGGTTGGAGAAAAAGTTATCTTTTAGGAAAGGGCAAAATGCCGGAAGTGCAATAATGCTATATGTAGTTGTTAAGCTAAGAGCTCTTAATTTTTATATTTAAAGTTTGGTATGCCAATTAAGGTTTGACCTGAAGGACAATGTGCCAATTAAGGTTCGACCTGAAGGGCCAATGAAGGGTGAGTGTGCGAACACGCTACATCACTCCCCGCCGTATAAAAAGTTTACATGATAATTTGAAATTTAATTTACATACATAATAATTTAAAATTAAAGTATTATTATTTAATGCTTCATTAATTTTTAATTTAAACTCTAATTCTTTTGAAAAGTTATATAATAGTAAGTTTTAAGTCATTATAATGCTTTGTTTCTTTCAATTTGACATGATTTTCGGGTACAGTGAGTTTTTGGCAGAAGGCCTTACAATAATTTGACTTTGTTTATTCTGTTTTGGTAGAAGACCTTATACAATGATTGTAAAATTCAAGTGTAATTGTAATTGAAAAATCTGATACAATTTTTTTTTGTAATATTTTAATGCAAATTAAAAGTAACTTGTTTTTTACTTGATTTGGGATTTTCGTCTTTCGTATAAAAGGCTGGTTTGAGTCGATCGATAGATATTATTTGCTCTTTTTTATCTATTTATCTAGCACTGAACAAAATTTTTCAAATCGATTAACTACTTCGAATGGTCCTTTGTACGGTGGATTCAGACTTCCGCGATTCACCTTCTCCCGAACAAATACGTATTTGCAAGTTTTCAAATCTTTTGGAACGAAAATGTATTTTTGCTCGCGATTTCTAATGGAACACGGTCGAGTTTGCGATATGGATTGCGTCATTTATTTAGCTGTTGATGAATTTAAAACGGGATTTAACGGTTTGGGTTCAATTAGTTCTGCCGGTAAGCGTAAATTTTGTCCGTACAATAATTGAGCTGGCGTTACATTTAAGTCATCGATTATTGTAGAACGAATACCGAGAAGAGTCCAAGGTAGGTTCGAATACCATTGTTCTTTGTCTTCATGAGCTCGAAGTGATTCTTTTAGTTGTCGGTGAAACCGTTCTATTGATCCGTTCGCTGGGGGGTTATACGTCGTTATCCTAATTTACTTTGTACCGAGAGATTCTTAGATTTGTTTGAAAAGCGAAGACTCGAATTGAGTCCCTTGATCAGTTGTGATCGTTTGAGTTACTCCAAATCTTCAAACCCAGTTTTGAACAAAAGCTGTTACAACGGTGGAAGCGTTCATATTTTTCAGTGGAAAGGCTTCTGGCCACAAAGAAAATCAGTTTTTGAAACCTTGAGATGGTGGTTACGGACCAACTAAGTCCATATGTACGTGTGAAAAACGACCTTCTGGAAATGGAAAGATTTCATGTTTGGAAGTGGAATTTTTTGATTTTTTACACGAAATACAACTTTTTGTCCATCGGTTTACATCGCTGTTCATTTTAGGCCAAAAGTATTTTGCTGTAATTATTTTACGCATTGCCTTTGAACCTGGATGTGACAGTTTGTGATGGTTGTCAAAAATTGTTCGTCGAAAAATTTCAGGAATATACGGTCGACTTTTTCCAGTAGAAGTTCCACACCATATCTCAACGTCATCGATGGGAATATTAGTCTTTTCAAGTTTGAAAGATGTTCTCGAAAGTTTTAAAAGTTCTTTGAGTTCATCGTCGTTCTCTTGTTCTTTTACAAGACTTGAAATACTGACATTATTAAAATCGATTAGTTCTACATACGATCTCAATAACGTATCGGCAACGATATTGTGAATTGCTTTTATGTAGCGAATGTCGGTAGTGAACTCTGCGACAAATGCTAAATGTCGTGTTTGTCGAGGTGACTTTTCAGTTTTGGAACAAATTGCGTTTGTGAGCGGTTTGTGGTCGGTAAAGACGATAAATTGTCTACCTTCCTTGTAATACCGAAAATGCTTTATGTTCTTATAAACTGCGAGAAGTTCACGATCGAACGTCGAGTATTTTACTTCGGCTGGGCTCAAACGAGTTGAAAAAAAACCTAAAGGCTCCCAAAAGTTGTTATGGTATTGCTGGAGTACTCCTCCGATAGCGTCGCTAGAAGCGTCTACCATAATGCTTATTGTGCATGGAACAGCATAGTATTGTCTTTTTATTGCTTTTTACATTTTTTAACATTTCGTACAGAATTTTAGCTTTGCTTGCCATACTTGGCATACAACGATTATAGAAATGTATCATCCCGAAGAAGCGCTGAAGTTGTTTGATAGAGCAGGGACTAGGGAAATCGTTAATGGCTTTTACTCGTTCTTGGGCCGGAATGATTCCATTTTCAGAAATGTTGTAACCCAGGAAGTCGAGTCTGTTCACACCTAGCTCGCATTTTGCCAAATTAACATTAAGTCCGTGTTGCTGTAGTCTACGAAAAACTTCGCGTAAATGCACTTAATGTTCCTCAGCTGATTTACTAGAAACTAGTACGTCGTCCAAATAGACGAAATAAAATTCACGTCTCCTAAAATACTATTCATAAAACGTTGGAAAGTTTGCGCACCGTTGCACACCGAAGGGCATTCGAAGAAACTCGAAAAGCCCGAAAGGTGTTATGACCGCTGTTTATTGAACATCGTTTTCTGTGACCGGTATTTGATGATAGGCGCGTATCAAATCGATTTTTGAAAATATTGAACAACCGTTGAGGTTAGCTGAGCAGTCTTGGGCGTTTGCGATCGGATGCTTGTCTCGTATTGTTGCTTGATTTAACTATCGGTAGTCACCGCATGGTCTGAAGGCAAGAGAATTCTTTTTCGGAGCCATGTGAAGTGGTGAAGCGACGTGTGACTTTGCAACGCGACAAATACCTAAATCAATCATTTGCTGAAATTGACGGTTCGCGATTGCTAACCTCTCGGGGTTGAGTCATCGGGCACTAGCTGAAGGGAGTTGACCATTTGTTTGTATCCGGTGCACAACGTCATGTTTTACCGGTAACGTAAAGTCTGGTGGAGCTTTAAGCTCAGTGTCATATATGTTGGACACCCCTGCCTTATGTATTATATATGTGTACTAAGTAAACTACATTATATGAATTCTTAATAAAGTACAGTCCAGTTGTTACTTAACTACTGACTTCGTGACATGGTGTCAGAAGAAACCTAAAATTTAAATTATAGATAAGAGTTAATACCCATATGAAGTTCCGCATAAATTTTTCTAAAACGAAAAAAAAATCGGAAACAATAAATAAAGGAAAAAAAAAATGCCCCCTAAAGAAGACTTGACTCCTACAAATCCTGAAACTGTTGGTGCAGCTAATGATGTGAAACCACCAAAGCCACTCCAAATATCCGGTGGAAATCTTGCATTGGTATGGAAAAATTGGATCCAGCACTACAAATGGTTTGAGATAGCTGCACAAGTAAACAGAAAACCCCTGGAAATTCAAGTGGCAACTTTCATGTCATGTATAGGAACAGATGCAGTAAATATATATAATTCCTTTTCCTTCAGAGAAACCGAGATGAATAACGTATCAGCTATAATTAATAAGTTTAACGAGCATTTTTCTCCAAAGGTAAGCTTAACTTTTGAAAGATACACCTTTAATACGCTCACTCAAGGCGAAGGAGAAAGTTTCGATGAATTTTATACAAAAATAAAAAATCAGTCAAAAAAATGTGCATTTGAATCGCTACGAGACTCTTTATTGCGGGACAAAATAGTAACGGGTAAAAGGAATGACCATGTGCGAGAAAAATTATTAGCAGAAGATGACATCAAACTAGATCAAACAATAAAGGTATGTAGGGCAAGCGAGATAGCTTCACAGCAATTGCGGGAAATACATAAGCCCGAAACAACAGCGGTCAATGCCATACAAAAATATGCACCACACTATTACAAAAAGTCAGGGAAACCAAAATCTACATACACTTACAAATATAAACGCATGACAAAAATAAATGCCCTGCATATAAACAAAAATGTCAAATCTGTAAAAGTAATGGTCATTATACCGACTTATGCTTTCAACGAAATAACAAGGCTGGCAAGAGACAAAAAGTGTACACACTACAAGGAAACACACAACCAGATAACGAAAGCGACAACAACACTAGTGATGATTCAAGCGGTTTGTTCGTGCTATCTCTCACAAAATCGGAAACAAATAAAGATGAGACAAAAAACTGGTACGAAGAAATACAAATCGAAGAAAAAACAATTAGAGTTAAGCTCGACACCGCCGCACAGTGCAACGTGCTTCCAGCCAGTCTTATAAAAAAATCAAAGTTAGAAAAAATAAAACAAACAAAACAGAAAATTATAGCATTTGGTGGAACAAAAATCGATAAAAATCAGAAAATAAAATTCCTTATTGTAAAAGACTTTCCGGATTGCGAGCCAATATTAGGTAAAGATGACTGTGAAAAGTGTGCTCTAGTGCTGCGTGTGCAAGAAATAAATTTGGATAGCGAAATCTTTCAAGGACTTGGAAAGGTGAAAGATTTTGTCTATTATATTGACCTAACTGACAATCCAAAGTTTGAACACTACGCACCGAGAAGAAGGAAAAAATCAGGGTATGTATCAACCCCACAGACGTAAATAAAAACATACGAAGACTTTATCATCCTTTATTAACCATTGAACAAATAACTGCAAATATTAAGGGATCTAAGCTTTTACATTATTAGATGGCACGAGAGGTTTTTGGCAAATCGAGGTGTCAAAGAGAACGCAACAATACCTCACGATGTCAACTCCTTGGGTATTATTTTCATTTACACGAATACCGTTTGGACTTGCGTGTGCTCCTGAAGTCTACCAAAGTTTTATGCAAAAAATTCTCGAAGGATGCGAAAACACTGAGGCCGCTATTGATGACATCTTAATCCATGCTAAAACTAAAGATGAACTACAGTATCTCACAGGTAAAGTAATTAAAGTGCTTTCGAATGCTGGCCTAAAGCTAAACAGAGATAAATGCGTTTTTGACGCAGAGCAAATTAAATATCTTGGCCACATTCTAACTTCAACAGGTGTTCAGGCTGATCCTGAAAAAACGATTGCTATAGAAAAATTACAAGTACCCAAAAATAGGACGGAACTCCAAAGAATTCTAGGTATGGCAACATATTTATCGAAATTCATTTCAAACCTATCAGAAATCACACAGCCATTACGAGAACTTCTAAAAAAAGACGTAACATGGTTCATGTCTAAACATCAACAAGCTTCTTTTGAAGCTCTCAAAAAAACATTGTCTTCAACTCCATTGCTGCGATACTACGATTACAACCTCGATGTGAAACTGCAGGTGGACGCAAGACAACACAGTCTTGGAGCAGCACTCCTTCAAAACGATCAGCCGATAGCCTACGCTTCCCGAGCGCTGGCGAGCACTCAAAAAGGCTATGCTCAGATTGAAAAGGAGGTCACAGCGATACGATTTGCTTGCGAAAAGTTCCATGACCGACCACAAGCCGTTGGAAACAATTTTTCAAAAAAACACTATGCTCAGCATCACCTTGGCTTCAAAAAATAATCCTTTATGTGCTACGTAGTAGCCCGTAGCGTAATGTTTAGTGCGTTCGACTGTCACGCTGGAGGTCTGGGATCGCTTCCCAGCCTCGTCCACCTAAAAACTAAAAAAACAAAAGTTTTTTTTCAGGGCTACTGCCTCCTGCGAGGAATTGACAAATCCTCCAAGAGTGTCACTTGTCATGAATAAGTGCTTCTCGTCTAGCCGTTCGGATTCGGCATAAAATTCTAGGTCCCTTCCATTCCTGTCGAAAGGCGCACACAGGAATGGTTGCGAGTTGTTAGTCACTAGGCCCTGGTTCTTCATGAGCCGTTGTGCCACCCGATTTATTTTATTTATTTTTTTATGTGCAACCGTGCGCACCAAATGTTATTTACCGAAAAGGGACCGAGATAAAGTTTGCTGATACACTCAGCAGAAATTGCAACAATAAAATTAATAAAACACCAGACGATGACATACAAATACATGCTTTAACAGAACTAACCATAATAACAAAAGAAAAATTAAAATTGGAAACATCAAACGATAAAGAACTTATACTTATTAAAAAATTTATATTACAGGGTTGGCCGGAAAAAATCACCGACTTACCGCCCGAGATAAAAAATTACTGGAACTTCCGGGAAGAGTTAACCTTCAAAGATGAAATCATTTACAAAGCAGCTAAAATTGTTATTCCTAAAACTCTGCAACTCGAAACGCTCACACACATGCACAAAGGCCATTTCGGAAAACAAAGATGTCTACACCGTGCAAGAGCAACAGTTTTCTGGTTGGGAATGCATAATGACGTGAAAAACTTTATAGAGCGATGCAACATATGCCAATCGTACCAGCCATCTAAACCCAAGGAAACGCTTATTATTAAAACCATTCCCACTCTTCCCTGGAAAATAGTAGCAATCGATATTTTCCATTTCCACAATAATGAATTTTTACTAATTGCAGATAGCTACTCCGGTTTTTTCGACTACTCTAAACTCAAACAAACATCATCAGTGGACATCATCAAGGCACTGAAAGTTTGGTTTGCAACCCATGGTATTCCGTCAGTCCTGGAATCAGACAATGGCCCGCAATTTGCATCTAAGGAATTCGCTACGTTTGCTAAAGATTGGGACATTCAACACCAAACATAAAGCCCCTACTATCCGCGCTCCAATGCATTGGCCGCGATATGTCCAGACAGCGAAGTCGATGCTAAAAAAATGATTCAAAGACCAATCGGATCCTTATCTAGCGCTCCTCAACTATCGAAATTCACCCCGAAATGAAAGTCTCAATCTCCAAACCAACGCCTAATGAGCAGACTCACAAGAACAACGTTACCAATTTCCACTCAACTACTTAAGCCAAAGATTATAACGGACGTATACGAAAATATTACCAAAATGCGACAAAACTACAAAACAAGCTACGACAACACCGCCACTATATCGAAACCGTATCACACTGGAGACAGAGTACGGATCCAAAGAAACCATCGAGACTGGATAACTGGATTCGTCGAAGAGTTACCAAAACATGCACCAAGATCGCTTGGAATACGAAAAGACGATGGAAAACTTCTCCGAAGAAACACTATTCATATTCAGCCCACTAAATCCATCATCCAAGATCCAAAAGCAGTTATAGCTAATATAACACCTACTAATGCACATCAACACAAGTAAACAAGCCGAGCAATTTCTTGCGTTAATTCCAAGTTTTCGATGAAACCAGCAAATTGATTTATTTTCCTTCGATCTACTCTGCGAACGGTGACTACTTCTGGACCTGTCGCGGGAAAAACGTCTGGGCACTCTGTTAAAATTGTTGGCCTTAAAAAATCTGTTTTGAGTTGTTCAATTTTCAAAATTATTTTTGCAGAAGCTCGGAGTGAGAAGTAGAAACATCAGGTGAATTAACTTGGGCCACGTGTGAACTAGAAGCTGCTGAGGAGTGATGGAGTCTATCGGCTAAAGCGAAAAGGTCGGTTTGAGTCTGCGAGTTCTCAACTGCCATGAGGCAAACGCGTATTGTCGACGGAAGTCGATTAAGCCAAAGTTTCATAACTAACGGCGTGTTGGCTCGGCAAAAATCCTCGTATCAAACCCTCCTAGTGGGTGCCGGGCGGTTAATGGTCACCACAATTTTTATCTTGTGCGATGTCAAGATGGTGATCAGCTAAGGTCAGGTCGAATTGCTGAGACGTTCCTTTACTTCTCAATAGTTTAACGCTCAGCAATGCGATTTGACCATGGATACGGGGTCTCTAATTTTCAGTGGTGGTGTGAGCGATTTTCATAATCCGTGCCGAAGAAATGGAAGGCTGGGGGGTAAACCAGTCGCTAACGAGCTCTTTCGGACGCCTTGGCAGGGTTCGTCATACTCTTTGCCTTACCCCGGTATATCGACTTTGCCGGGGCTGACCTTTCCTTTCCGACCTACTCGTGGAACTCTTATTTAATTTTTCACACTATGGACGATTTAGACATGACAGACGTTTTACCATCCGCCGACACAGAGGATGAACTTTTGGCCTCCAGTCAGGAGACCATTGTAGGGCAATCTACAGAAACTGGAAGCACTGGCAGTACCAGCCACAGTACCCCTGTGTTTCGACCGACCAAACCCAACGTACCCTCAGGTAGCAACGCCAGCCATAGCGATGCTGCCCGGGGTAAAAAGCAATAAGCGGGTGTTCTTCGCAGGTTGGAGTTCAAGAAGGCCACCTTTATTCTTGACAAAATTGCCAAGAATGAGGAGGCTGGAATTATTCTTGAGAAGGACCTCGCTGACAAAATTACGTGCCAGATGATCGTTGAAGAGTACAACTGTCTTCTGGATACTAAAGCCAAAAACACCGCCAAGCGCAATAGGTCTCGTGAAGAGACCAGCCAGCCTATGAAAAAAAGCAAGCTCTGCTTATTGTGTGGAGCTCCATCGAGGCCAAGCTCTCGGAGATGGTGTATTCGTATACCATTTCGGCGATCGAGGGCCCTTACCCTAGTTTTGACTTTGACGAGGTGCTCAGGGGATACAGGGTAATCAGGTGCGCAGACGTGTTCTCTAGGGAGTTCCTTAGGACCTGCATCGCTGATTGCTTTTTACCCCGGGCAGCACCGCTATGGCTGGCGTTGCTACCTGAGGGTACGTTGGGTTTGGTCGGTCGAAACACAGGGATACTGTGGCTGGTACTGCCTGTGCTTCCAGTTTCTGTAGGTTGCCCTACAATGGTCTCCTGACTGGAGGCCAAAAGTTCATCCTCTGTGTCGGCGGATTGTAAAACGTCTGTCATGTCTAAATTGTGCATAGTGTGAAAAATTAAATAAGAATCCCACGAGAAGGTCGGAAAGGAAAGGTCAGCCCCGGCAAAGCCGATATACCGGGGTAAGGCAAAGAGTATGACGGACCCTGCCAAGGCGTCCGAAAGAGCTCGTTAGCGACTGGTTTACCCCCCAGCCTTCCATTTCTTCGGCACGGATTATGAAAATCGCTCACACCACCACTGAAAATAAGAGACCCCGTATCTATGGTCAAATCGCATTTCTGAGCGTTTAACTATTGAGAAGTAAAGGAACGTCTCAGCAATTCAACCTGACCTTAGCTGATCATCATCTTGACATCGCACAAGATAAAAACTGTGGTGACCATTAACCGCCCGGCACCCACTAGGAGGGTTTGATACGAGGATTTTTGCCGAGCTTCATGTCACCTTGTTCAACTTTGTTCAACAGAGCGTCCAGACGCTTTTCTTCGCTATCCTGATTTCTCTCGAGTAAAACTTTTTTAAGATTTTCGTATTTGTCTTGCGCGGGAGGTGAAACTAAAACGTCGGCAACCGATTTCATTGTTTGATTTTTTAGTGACGCCACTGAATAATCATATTTCGTATTGCTTGCCGTGATATTTTAAAACGGAACTGGGTTTCGATTTGAAGAAACCATAAGTCAGGTCTATTGTTCCAAAAAGGTGGAATTTTAATTGATATTAGAGAGGCTTGTTGAGCAAGATTGTTAGCATTAGCAATTGGATTTGGGGGATCGGTTGGCAAAACGCCATTGCTTCCACCCGAACCTCCTGCTGCTTTGTTATCGAGAAAATCCGTTAAAATTACAAAACAAGCCGAAGAAAATTAAATATTTTCTCTTGTTATGACGGTTTTGATATGGTCTACATGAGCTAACGGTGTGATTTGAGTTTCAAGTGGTTCCGGTTTACTGTTTTCACACCCCGGAAAGTGTGTCGTCACCACTAGTTCCAAGGATTCAGCTGGAGAGACTGCCTACTCCCCATCGTTCTTTTTCAAAAAAGACGGGTTGCAATGCTCTTTTGACAGAACTCTACCAAGTCTTGCCTTGTTTCTTGGCTGATGCGACAGCTTGCTTGTATACTGTAAGGCTATTTTTATACGGTTTATAAAATTTGTTTTTGTGGCACATGTTGAAAATTTTCCTTGTCGATTTTCTGAGTTCAGACAGATTTTCATTCCACCATGGAGGGAGAGTTTTTCGGCTATATTTAACTGGGCAAGAGATCTTGAACGCCGTGTTCATAGATGCTTCAAAGGTTTTCACCTTTGACTCTAGATCTGCAACCGATTCTGGACTCAGCTTGGGTATATTGCGCAGTTTAGAATTAAAAATTTTACTGAACTTCTTCCAGTCAATTCGTTTGGGATTTCTATAAGGAGGAGGGGTTTCAGACTGAAAACCTATGCTGAAGAGTATCCACCTGTAATCCGAAAACGAATTCAGAAGAGATACCCTCCAATTTTCCACTAATAGATTAAAGTTATTGTTGACAATAGTAACATCGAGCACATCCTCCCAACCTTCAAAATTTTCAGAGCTCGGAAAGACGAAAGTGGGAGTATTACCTCTGTTACAAACAGTTAAATTATTATCAATCACAAAATTAAAAAGAGACTCACCTCGTTCATTTATCTCGGAACTTCCCCAAAGGGTGTGTCTTGCGTTTGCATCACATCCAATCAGGAGGTTTGTTTTTTGCGCTTTCGCCTCGACTATGAGTGCGCACACTTCTTCTGGTGGTGACTGCTGGTCATGCCCGAAGTAAGCAGATGCCAAGATTAAGCCGTCTGCATTTTTTGCTTCCAACCTGACGACTGTCAGATCAGGAGTGCTAAGATTAGGACACAGAAGAGCTTTTAAGTGTTTTTTAGCTAGAATACAAGTTCTAGGCTTACCATCGTTTGTATGTGCGATCTTGTAGATCAGGTCGTATTGTTTGTCTTGGAGGCCTCTCACTCAAGAGCGATTGACCCATGGTTCTTGGACGATGCCTACATCTATATTTTCCTCACTCAGGAAAACTCTCAGATTATCCGAGGCACATTTTGAGTGCTTCAGGTTAATCTGAATGACTTCAGAGCCAGGGCCCGGCGACTCGCTAGGGACCTCAACTCCATCAGTGACATCGTCTAGCTCAACGTTGTCACCAACTTTGCCGGGGTCTGCTCCCTGGTTCTGCAGAATCTTAATTTTCGCACATCTTATGCCAAAACGCAGCTTGAATTCGGCCTTCTCGAGAGCCCCAATGCTTTCCTCGCTGATCGTCAGAAGGTAAGATGTGCTGTTCCTTTGCGGCTCCTCCGCCTTAATGACTGTTCAGTCGTGCATCGGAATCAGTAGATTTAACCTCTGAAGACCACGGATCAGCTCCTGTCCGCTTGGCTTAATGCTCATGAGGGGCAACCGGATGCGAGCCTTAGGTCGTTTAGGGATGTCCTTAGCTGGGATGAGCTTGAGCTTCAAGCCCTCCCAGTCATTGCTAATCTTAGCGATGCAGGTCCTAAGGAACTCCCTAGAGAACACGTCTGCGCACCTGATTACCCTGTATCCCCTGAGCACCTCGTCAAAGTCAAAACTAGGGTAAGGGCCCTCGATCGCAGAAATGGTATACGAAAACACCATCTCCGAGAGCTTGGCCTCGATGGAGTTCCACACAATAAGCAGAACTCTGCTGGTTCTGGTGAGCTCATCCACAACCGCTACTTGGAGGTCGTCTCTGACAACCTCACTTAGAGTACGCGGTTGCGCTGCTCCGGAAGATGGCGCTTTAGTAGACCCTTACGTACCGTCAAGCTTGCTTTTTTTCATAGGCTGGCTGGTCTCTTCACGAGACCTATTGCGCTTGGCGGTGTTTTTGGCTTTAGTAGCTAGAAGACAGTTGTACTCTTCAACGATCTTCTGGCACGTTATTTTGTCAGCGAGGTCCTTCTCAAGAATAATTCCAGCCTCCTCATTCTTGGCAATTTTGTCAAGAATAAAGGTGGCCTTCTTGAACTCCAACCTGCGAAGAACACCCGCTGATTGCTTTTTACCCCGGGCAGCACCGCTATGGCTGGCGTTGCTACCTGAGGGTACGTTGGGTTTCCAGTTTCTGTAGGTTGCCCTACAATGGTCTCCTGACTGGAGGCCAAAAGTTCATCCTCTGTGTCGGCGGATTGTAAAACGTCTGTCATGTCTCAATTGTCCATAGTGTGAAAAATTAAAAAAGAATCCCACGAGAAGGTCGGAAAGGAAAGGTCAGCCCCGGCAAAGCCGATATACCGGGGTAAGGCAAAGAGTATGACGGACCCTGCCAAGGCGTCCGAAAGAGCTCGTTAGCGACTGGTTTACCCCCCAGCCTTCCATTTCTTCGGCACGGATTATGAAAATCGCTCACACCACCACTGAAAATAAGAGACCCCGTATCTATGGTCAAATCGCATTTCTGAGCGTTTAACTATTGAGAAGTAAAGGAACGTCTCAGCAATTCAACCTGACCTTAGCTGATCATCATCTTGACATCGCACAAGATAAAAACTGTGGTGACCATTAACCGCCCGGCACCCACTAGGAGGGTTTGATACGAGGATTTTTGCCGAGCTTCATGTCACCTTGTTCAACTTTGTTCAACAGAGCGTCCAGACGCTTTTCTTCGCTATCCTGATTTCTCTCGAGTAAAACTTTTTTAAGATTTTCGTATTTGTCTTGCGCGGGAGGTGAAACTAAAACGTCGGCAACCGATTTCATTGTTTGATTTTTTAGTGACGCCACTGAATAATCATATTTCGTATTGCTTGCCGTGATATTTTAAAACGGAACTGGGTTTCGATTTGAAGAAACCATAAGTCAGGTCTATTGTTCCAAAAAGGTGGAATTTTAATTGATATTAGAGAGGCTTGTTGAGCAAGATTGTTAGCATTAGCAATTGGATTTGGGGGATCGGTTGGCAAAACGCCATTGCTTCCACCCGAACCTCCTGCTGCTTTGTTATCGAGAAAATCCGTTAAAATAACAAAATAAGCCGAAGAAAATTAAATCCGTATCGTTAAATATCAACGCGGTAAATTCGTTTAATATTATATACGTAATGCTCGGTAGGAGATGAACGGGATTCTTAATCCACCGTTACTGAAAACTACTAATCGCACAAGGTATAAAAACCGTAAACAACCGTAATAAAAAACCGTGATCACGATCAACCGAACCACCCTCTTCAGAACTACCAAAATACCGAATATTTAAAATGTTAATTTTATTGAATATTATTTGTTTCAAATTTTTTTACATAATGTATTTATAAAGGAAAATTTTTAAAATGAGTAAAAATTTTGTTTTTTAATTTAATTTAATATTTTATTTATAAAGAAAATTTTTTCAAAAAGATATAATTTTTTTTTTTAAATTAATATATAATTTGGTTTGAATAATTCTTGTACTCACTGTACTTTTTTTTACAAAGTTTTTGTATAACACTTTGATTTTATTTCTTGATAATGGTTGATGTACGATCTGTTGTATCTGATGGTTGTTGGATGAGCTGTGTTGTGGTGAAGTTCTAGGTGGCGCCTCAAAATTTATTTGTAGCTGAATGATGGTGGAGTAATTGATGGTGATGTTGGTGGCACTAAGTTGGATGATTTTTGCCTTGTGGTAGCTGGACGAAGGTGCTGATATTAATTTGTTGGCGGTCTTTTGGATGGAAACCGACCCAATGTCCACTAATGTAGGCACGTGTTGTGTTTGTGTGTCATTGTTGGTTGCAAGTGTCACGAATTTAGTCGGCAATAAAACACAAATGTGCCTGTCTGGTTCCTGGAGCTGCTATTGCTACACCGGCGAAGCTGCTAGATTCTGTCTGATGCTGGGGTTTGGTGATAAATTTTTAGCACACCGGCCAAGTTGACAGACACTAACTGGTTTCGGTACGGCGGCGGCGGCGGCGTGGCGCAATAGAAAATTGTTAGGCGAATTGTCTTTGGCCTCGTGGTTGCCGATTGCAACGTCGTCGTGTGTGTCACCAATTCGTCGGGGTCACCAATTTGTGCCCTCTCGTTGGCACTTTTTCTTACTTATTAACGAAATCACTTAACAAATTTAAAATATTATAGTTTTTTTTATTTATCAATTAAGTTAAAGTTTAAGTTTACAATTAGGATAAGTTTTAGATATAAGTTTTATAAGTTGTGTAAAGGCACGTCGCTACCATACGAAGTTTCGAGAAAAATTTATCTTTTAAGAAAAAGCAAAATGCCGGAAGTGCAATAATGCTATATGTAGTTGTTAAGTTTGTAGATCTTAATTTTTATATTTAAAGGTTGGTATGCCAATTAAGGTTTGACCTGAGGGGCCAATGTGCCAATTAAGGTTCGACCTGAAGGGCCAATGTAGGGTGAGTGTGCGAACACGCTACACAGTACATTGGCTGGCCCGCTTCGCTGGTTTAAGGATTTTAACCCCCTTTTCGGGTCCTCTGTCCCGTTCACGCGACTCCTTCGCTCCGCTTAGGGTTTGCTCAGTCGTCTGGCAGGCGCCTATGTTGTCAGTCGAACTGTTATCAAAGTTTTTTGTAGTAACCAATACCTCGTCGCCATAATATTGGGTTACCGTAAGCGCCATTTTAATGTTTTTGGGAAATCGCATTTGAAGTTTTGACAGCCTATTGCTCGAAAACCAACCGCTGGGATTTTTTTTATTTTTTGTCACGATATTAATACGGAAATCCTCTCTCAAAAAATTTAAGAAATTATTCTAAAATACTATTAGTTTTTAAAATATTTAAAATTTATTACAAAATGAGTTTGCCATGTACGCCAGTACATTTTGACACATACGTCAAAATTTGTGCACATGCGGCATTCCAATAATAAATAAGTAAAAAATGTATTTACTTAGAATCACGTGTTATATACACGTTTTTAAGTTAAAAAAAAAAGACAAGGATTTTGAGAAAAAAAAATATTTCGTAATAAATTTAAAAAAAAATTCACATTAGATTTCACTTGATTGAAAAGAGCTCCAAATTTTTCTTATCCTCTGATGATATAAAAGGATACAAACTTTTTATATACAGGGTGTCCCTTAACTCGTAAATATTATTTTAGGGCATGATTCTGGGGTGTGTTCTTAGAAAAAAATTGTGCTACAGTAACAGTCTTTCTCGAATTTTGATATCATTTATCGGGGATTTAAGAAGTCTTATTTTTGTGTACCCTGACCCATGTTAAAGGTTATTGCGCTGTTAGTAATAATGACAGAAACTTCTTTTAGGCCTTTATTTTTAGAAGAAATACCAGCCTTTGTAAATACGTTTAAATAAATTTCATATCTTTTCTTAGTCTTAAGATTCTCAGTTTTTAGTCTGTTCCATTTTTCCTGCCCATGCTTATTTTTTGACTTTGGGGTCAATTCTCTCTAAAAAATGCGTAATCAACATGATGTTTTAATAATTTTATGTTACAATATTTAAAATAAAAGTCAGTAACAAGTTTGCCGGGAAACCCATAGATTTTATGATAATTTGGAAAAACAGCGGCAGGTAAAATTAAAAAAAAATGTTTTTTTAGGTTTAAGCTCGAAAAGCTTTGAATACAAATTATTTGTTTGGCTTTAGATAATTTTTAAAGTACGTTTTTTTACTACAAGGGATGCACTCTGACATTCTTTGGTTTGAATACATGCTTATTTTATTAGCCACTTAAGTTGAAATCTACAAACTATCTGCAGTTGTTGCAAAATGTATTTATTATTATTTCTTTATTAATTTTTTTACCAGTCTTGTTCTGATGAATTTGACGAAGCACTATTTGTTTTTCCCTGAAGTCTGCTTCATTTGGGACTTACTCGTCCAATAAACTTACAAGATTAGAAATAATGGCGCAAAATTTTAAACGATTTAATAAATTGTTAGAGCCATTTTAGTAAGTTACTAAGTTGAAATGATTTACTTAAGTTAAAATCACGAAATAGTTAGTTACTTTAACTTTTTGCAATTTGCTAAATCCATATGGCATCTGATGGTATATCAATAATTAACATTAATTGTGTTCATTAAATTTAAACCCTACAAATGTTCTGCTATCTGATTAATTAGCAAATTATCAATTAGCAAAAAAATTATAATTTTGGAATAGCTAGTAAATTGCTAAATACTTAGGAAATTGCTAACTAGTAAAATGCTCAGCCCTTAACAATAGGTTGTTTAAAATGCGCCAATTATTTAAAACCCTACCTATTGGCCCTACCAATAATTAAATTTAGTAACGACTTAAATATTTAAATAAAATGGACCATAAGTACATTGGCTCTAAATAATGACATAAATATTAAGGTGGACCATAAATAATGAATATTAAATGGTATGGACTCAAAAATATAAACGTAGCATATTTGGTTAATTTTATATAATCCATACCATTATGTAATATTTTCCTCAAATATTTAAGTCGTTACTAAATTTTATTATTAGTAGGGCCATATAAGTTTTTACGAAAGAAGGGATTCATATGGGTACTGGAGAATTCATTTAAATGATATTTCTTTACTTTTTTGCGGGCACAGTAAAATCGTCTGCACGTACGGCAAAACCAAACAAATATTTTTCTTTCTAATGACGTACGTGCATACGATTTAATAGCGTTACCTTGCATATTGTAGGCACATAAGTCAAAATAATACTGAACAAGCATTAAAAGTTTGATGGCGTACGTTGTAGGACAATAAGACGTACGTCAAAACAATTCTTAAAAACAAATCTGCTTGAATTGTATGGAAAATTTGACGTAAATCCCACATTTTGGCGTTTACGTCAAAACAATACGTGAACTTAGTGAATTTGATGGATATACGTCAAAACCATTATGTATATCTTTGCAATGGAAAGAGATAGAGCAAAACGGATAGAAGATATGGAAAGATCTAGCCTGAAAACATAAAACTGCATACCAAACTCAAAAAGTGAATTTTGGCGTTTACGGTAACCCAATATTAGGGCGACGACCTTAAGTGGGCCGCTTCGCGGGTTTAAGGATTTTAACCCCCTTTCCGGGTCCTCTGTCCTGCTCACGCGACTCCGTCGCTCCACTTAGGGTATGCTCAGTTGTCTGGCAGGAGCATATGTTGTCAGTCAGTTGTCATTATTTTTTGTAAGGAAGTTAATTTTTTTTTCCAAAAAAGGTTATTTTTTTGCAAAAAAGTTAGTATTTTGTTTTTTTTTTTTTGCAAAAAAGTTAAATTTTGTTTTTTAAAAAAGTTATTTTTTTTGCAAAGAAGTTAAATTTTTTTGTAAGAAAAATTAATTTTTTTTGGAAAGAAGTTATTTTTTTTTCCCAAAAAAGGTTATTTTTTTGCAAAAAAGTTTATTCATAAAAAAGTTTTTTTCTTTTTGCAAAAAATTTTATTTTTATTTTCGCAAACAAACTTTAACCTAACTACTACTACCTATTTATCTAACTACTTATTTTACCTAGACTAAAGATGGACAAGGGCTTATCTCCTCGGTGTTCTAACAACAACTGAATTTTTCTTTGTTTTTGTAGATTTAAGATTTTGTTTTATTTAGCTTGATTTTATATATCTACAATTGACTTACAACTAATGTTTTAAATGTTGGCTCAGAAGGGGCCCAACTTATTTCTTATGTCTACTTAAAATGATTTTTATACAAGTACAAAATACATATTTTTAGCTTCTTAATCTAATACATGACTTTTTTTTATTACAAAACAATTGTCTCTTAAAATAATTAAAAATGTTTAAGAAAAGGTTATGGTGTCATCCCCTGTCGTGTCCACTATCGGCTCGTTCATAGAATGGTCTTCCTTCATTGTGAAAAACGTCCTGGAATCTGTCATAAATGATAGCTCTGGGGTTCAGGTATCTCTGGCTGGGCTGAATTTCCTCCTGTATCATCTGTTGTATTTCAGGGTGTGGATGTGCTTCTAGTTCTTTATGATTTTGCGGGTAGGTTCCATCTTTCTAATGACGTACGTGCATACGATTTAATAGCGTTACCTTGCATATTGTAGGCACATAAGTCAAAACAATACTGAACAAGCATTAAAAGTTTGATGGCATACGTTGTAGGACAATAAGACGTACGTCAAAACAATTCTTAAAAACAAATCTGCTTGAATTGAATGGAAAATTTGACGTAAATACCACATTTTGGCGTTTACGTCAAAACAATACGTGAACTTAGTGAATTTGATGGATATACGTCAAAACCATTCTGTATATCTTTGCAATGGAAAGAGATAGAGCAAAACGGATAGAAGATTTGGAAAGATCTAGCCCGAAAACATAAAACTGCATACCAAACTCAAAAAGTGAATTTTGGCGTTTACGGTAACCCAATATTAGGGCGACGACCTTAAGTGGCGCGCTTCGCGGGTTTAAGGATTTTAACCCCCTTTCCGGGTCCTCTGTCCTGCTCACGCGACTCCGTCGCTCCACTTAGGGTATGCTCAGTTGTCTGGCAGGCGCCTATGTTGTCAGTCCTGTTATCAAAGTTTTTTTTTTGCAGTAAACAGTACTTTGGGTGGCCAGCTTCGCGGGTTTAAGGATTTTACCCCCCTTTTAATTATTTTTTTGCAAAAAAGTTAATTTTTTTCTTGCAAAAAAAAGTTAAATGTTTTTTGTAAAAAGTTATTTTTTTTTTTCAAAAAAGGTTATTTTATTTGCCAAAATGCTAAATTTGTTTTGCAAAAATGTTTATTTTTTTTTGCAAAAATGTTTATTTTTTTTTGTAAAAAGTTATTTTTTTTTCCTAAAAAGGTTATTTTTTTGCAAAAAAGTTAGTATTTTGTTTTTTTTTTTGCAAAAAAGTTAAATTTTGTTTTTTAAAAAAGTTATTTTTTTTGCAAAGAAGTTAAATTTTTTTGTAAGAAAATTAATTTTTTTTGCAAAAAAGTTTAATTTTTTTGTAAAGAAGTTATTTTTTTTCCCAAAAAAGGTTATTTTTTTTGCAAAAAAGTTTATTCATAAAAAAGTTTTTTTCTTTTTGCAAAAAATTTTATTTTTATTTTCGCAAAAAAACTTTAACCTAACTACAACTACCTATTTATCTAACTACTTATTTTACCTAGACTAAAGATGGACGAGGGCTTATCTCCTCGGTGTTCTAACAACAACTGAATTTTTCTTTTTTTTTTTGTAGATTTAAGATTTTGTTTTATTTAGCTTGATTTTATATATCTACAATTGACTTACAACTAATGTTTTAAATGTTGGCTCAGAAGGGGCCCAACTTATTTCTTATGTCTACTTAAAATGATTTTTATACAAGTACAAAATACATGTTTTTAGCTTCTTAATCTAATACATGACTTTTTTTATTACAAAACAATTGTCTCTTAAAATAATTAAAAATGTTTAAGAAAAGGTTATGGTGTCATCCCCTGTCGTGTCCACTATCGGCTCGTTCATAGAATGGTCTTCCTTCATTGTGAAAAACGTCCTGGAATCTGTCATAAATGATAGCTCTGGGGTTCAGGTATCTCTGGCTGGGCTGAATTTCCTCCTGTATCATATGTTGTATTTCAGGGTGTGGATGTGCTTCTAAGTTCTTTATGAATTTGCTGGTAAGTTCCATCTTTCTAATGACGTACGTGCATACGATTTAATAGCGTTACCTTGCATATTGTAGGCACATAAGTCAAAACAATACTGAACAAGCATTAAAAGTTTGATGGCATACGTTGTAGGACAATAAGACGTACGTCAAAACAATTCTTAAAAACAAATCTTCTTGAATTGTATGGAAAATTTGACGTAAATACCACATTTTGGCGTTTACGTCAACACAATATGTGAACTTAGTGAATTTGATGGATATACGTCAAAACCATTCTGTATATCTTTGCAATGGAAAGAGATAGAGCAAAACGGATAGAAGATTTGGAAAGATCTAGCCCGAAAACATAAAACTGCATACCAAACTCAAAAAGTGAATTTTGGCGTTTACGGTAACCCAATATTAGGGCGACGACCTTAAGTGGCCCGCTTCGCCGGTTTAAGGATTTTAACCCCCTTTCCGGGTCCTCTGTCCTGCTCACGCGACTCCGTCGCTCCACTTAGGGTATGCTCAGTTGTCTGGCAGGCGCCTATGCTGTCAGTCGATCTGTTAACAAAGTTTTTTTTTGCTTTACCCCCCTTTTAATTATTTTTTGTAAGGAAGTTAATTTTTTTTTGCAAAAAAGTTAATTTTTTCTTGCAAAAAAATGTTATTTATTTTTGCATAAAAGTTAAATTTTTTTGTAAGATTTATATTTTTTTTTTTTTTAAAAAGATAAATGTTTTTTGTAAAAAAAGTTAAAAAGTTATTTTTTTTCAAAAAAGGTTATTTTATTTGCCAAAATGCTAAATTTGTTTTGTAGGAAGTAAATTTTTTTTTTTGCAAAAATGTTTATTTTTTTTTGTAAAAAGTTATTTTTTTTTTCCTAAAAAGGTTATTTTTTTGCAAAAAAGTTAGTATTTTGTTTTTTTTTTTTTGCAAAAAAGTTAAATTTTGTTTTTTAAAAAAGTTATTTTTTTTGCAAAGAAGTTAAATTTTTTTGTAAGAAAAATTAATTTTTTTTGCAAAAAAGTTTAATTTTTTTTGGAAAGAAGTTATTTTTTTTCCCAAAAAAGGTTATTTTTTTGCAAAAAAGTTTATTCATAAAAAAGTTTTTTTCTTTTTGCAAGAAATTTTATTTTTATTTTCGCAAAAAAACTTTAACCTAACTACAACTACCTATTTATCTAACTACTTATTTTACCTAGACTAAAGATGGACGAGGGCTTATCTCCTCGGTGTTCTAACAACAACTGAATTTTTCTTTTTTTTTTTGTAGATTTAAGATTTTGTTTTATTTAGCTAGATTTTATATATCTACAATTGACTTACAACTAATGTTTTAAATGTTGGCTCAGAAGGGGCCCAACTTATTTCTTATGTCTACTTAAAATGATTTTTATATAAGTACAAAATACATATTTTTGGCTTCTTAATTTTATACATGACTTTTTTTTATTACAAAACAATTGTCTCTTAAAATAATTAAAAATGTTTAAGAAAAGGTTATGGTGTCATACCCTGTCGTGGTCACTATCGGCTCGTTCATAGAATGGTCTTCTTTCATTGTGAAAAACGTCCTGGAATCTGTCATAAATGATAGCTCTGCGGTTCAGGTATCTCTGGCTGGGCTGAATTTCCTCCTGTATCATCTGTTGTATTTCAGGGTGTGGATGTGCTTCTAAGTTCTTTATGATTTTGCTGGTAAGTTCCATCATATGCTGGTCAATGGGTATCACGCCTGCTGCCTTGTAGAGCATTTTGTTTGGCCAGTACTTCTTTGTAAGTTTGGATGTGCTTCTAAGTTCTTTTTGATTTTGCTGGTAAGTTCCATCATATGCTGGTCACTGGGTATCACGCCTGCTGCCTTGTAGAGCATTTTGTTTGGCCAGTACTTCTTTGTAAAGGGGTTCCAATATAGTCCTGTGCAAATTCTCAAGATCTTCCTCTCTAATAGTTTAATCTTCTTCATCGCTGAAGGAGATATGGTTAACCAGATGGGGCAGGCGTAGGTTATGACCGGCCTGATCAGCTGCTTGTACATGAGAAGCTTCGTCTTCTTGCTTAGGCCATTCTGTCTTCTCAGTAGAGGATGAAGAAGATGAAACGAGAAGTTTACACGCTTTAGAATTGATTGCAGATTGCAGCTAGTAGAGTACAATGATAGAGTATATGAAATGGGGTTTGCAGATCAACACTAGTAAAACGGAACTCATATGCTTCCGGCCACCTCAAACACAGACAAAAGCACGAAGAAGAATTGCCGCTAGAAACCGAAATATCAACATCAGTTTGCCAGATGGAACCATCATCCATACAAAAGAAACCACCAAATACCTTGGAGTTTACTTCACCAACAAGATGAAATTCATAAAGCATGCGATGGTGATTCTAAAGCGTGCAAACTTTTCGTTTCATCTTCTTCATCCTCTACTGAGGAGACAGAATGGACTAAGCAAAAAGACAAAGCTTCTCATGTACAAGCAGCTGATCAGGCCGGTCCTAACCTACGCCTGCCCCATCTGGTTAACCATATCTCCTTCAGCGATGAAGAAGATAAAACTATTCGAGAGGAAGATCTTGACAATTTGCACAGGACTATATTGGAACCCCCTTACAAAGAAGTACTGGCCAAACAAAATGCTCTACAAGGCAGCAGGCATGATACCCATTGACCAGCATATGATGGAACTTACCAGCAAAATCATAAAGAACTTAGAAGCACATCCAAGCCCTGAAATACAACAGATGATACGGGAGGATATTCAGCCCAGCCAGAGATAGCTGAGCCCCAGAGCTATCATTGATGACAGATTCCAGGACGTTTTTCACAATGAAGACCATTCTATGAACGAGCCGACAGTGGACACGACAGGGGAAAGGTTAGGTTAGGTTAGGTTAGGTTAGGTTAGGTAGATGGGCTGCCGGTAGATCTTCTTCCCGTCACACTTAGATCAATGTTGATCCTTTGTGATACCCCGATGGATTGGGCCATCCCTTTAAAATAAATAACCTATGAAATCCTATGGAGCATCGAGCCATTTCGAGGCGTTGATGAAGTTCATTAAATTTAAGATGTTATTATCTGTTGACTTCGAGATTTCTGCTAAATCGTTGAAGAAGTAGCTACCCAAAAATGTTTTTCTTATGTTGCAGAGTGCCGAACAATGACCTAGGTAGTGAAGGGTGTCCTCCTCTACTTCTTCGTCTCCGCAGCCTCTGCATAGTTCTACAGTATTGAGTCCCATTTTGTTTTTATGATACCCTAAGAGATTATGTCCTGTGATAATTCCTATCAGAAGATGCAGGGATTTTTTTTTCAGGTTCATAATTTTGTCTGTTTTTTTTCTTATTGAAGCTGGGCCACAGATTCTATGAATTGGTACAAGTTGCAAGTGAGTTCCACCTATTATTGGTAAGTTCCACTATTTTCTTGTTAATCGCCTGTTTAATGGAACAGGGTGGAATTTTAACAATGGAGTCTGTAAGGCTTGGATCTAACAATGAACCAGCCCTTGCCAGTTCATTGGCTTTTTCATTACCTTCAATTCCACAGTGTCCAGGGACCCAACAGAGTCTGATGTTGTGCTGTGTGGCAAGAACTCTTAGCTCTTCACGACAGCATGAAACCAGTTTGGATTTGATTTCTGTGGCAGAGATGGCCTGCTGTAGTCGGGGAGTCTATAAGATTTGGCTAAATTGAGGGTTTCTGAGAAGAATCCCGCACCTACACCCGTATTCATCTTCGATCCATCGGTGTATATTTCTACCACCTGTTCATCTGATTGTTGTAAACCAGCATCTCATTCCTCTCTTGTGGGGATGGAGACAGAAAACGGGTTATCAAAATCTGTACGGGGTGTTGTGTAGTTTATGCATACATACCCTTCCGTAAATTTATTGATAATTTGTGCGTGACCTACCGTGTTTCTTTTCCAGCTATTTGTTTGGCTTAGTGTTAGGGCGCTGTAGGCCGCAGTTTCTTGTACAAGTAGATCTAGGGGCTTTAGGTTGAGTATCGTTTCCATTCCCGCAGTGGGTTCGGATCTCATTGCCCCTGTAATTCCTATACATGCTAGTCTTTGAACTTTATTAAGCGTTTTGCAATTAGTTTCTTTGTCCATCGCGCTCCACCAAACCAGGCTACCATATGTAAGGATCGGTCTTATAATGGCCGTGTACATCCACATTATGATCTTAGGGTTTGGACCCCAGGTCTTACCAAAGATCCTGTTGAAGGAGTAACAAGCGATCATGGCCTTCTTGGCTCTTTCTTTAGTGTTCAACCCCCAGTTTAGCTTTTTGTCAAGAATTACGCCCAGATATTTGGCATGTTCTGAAAGACTTAGTCGAGCTCCATCTATTGATGGTAGGACAAAATCTGGTATTTTCCTTTTGTTAGTAAAAAGTACCAGTTCCGTTTTTCCCGGGTTGACTGAGAGTCCACATTTCCTCGTCAAGCTACAAACTTTCGACAGAGCGTAGTTAATCTGTTCGCTGGTTGTGGAAAGAAATTTACCAGTCGCTAGCAGCGCCAAGTCGTCTGCCTAGGCGACTACTTTGACACCGCTGTTTTCCAGTTCGATCAGGATTTCGTTCATAACCAATATCCACAAAAGTGGTGAGAGAACTCATCCTTGTGGAGTCCCCCTAGATGTGGATACTTTGATCTGTGGATCCCCTAGTTCTGAGTAAATCCGTCTGTATTTTAACATACAGATAATCCAGTTTATGAGGGAATTATCTACTTCAAGTTATACAAGTACTCTTTTTACCGCATCATTTTGTATATTGTTGAAAGCTCCTTCAATGTCCAGAAAAGCAGCTAGAGTGTACTCTTTGTTCTTGAGTGTTGTTTCTGCTATGCGTACTAAGTTGTGGAGTGCTGTTCCAATATTTTTTCGTTTCGTGTAAGCGTGTTGGACAGGTGACAACACATTCGGTTTTAGAGTACTTTGTATGTGTATATCTACTAGTCGTTCAAAGGTTTTTAAAACAAACGATGTTAGACTAATGAGTCTGTAGTCTTTGGCTTCCGTGTGGCTTGGTTTTCCAGCTTTCGGTATGAAGACTACTTTTACTTCACGCCATGCCAAGGGAATGTATCCCCACTTAAGGCTGCTTACAAAGAAGCGCTTGAGATATTGGGTGACATGTTTAGTGTTCTTCTGTAACATCAAGGGGAAGATGCCGTCTGTTCCCGGAGATTTGTAGGGTGAAAATGAGTTTATCGACCAGTTTATTTTATCCTCCGTTATAATATCTAGTGGCACCGTGTGCTCTGTTTGTGCTGCATCTTCTGTGTTATTAACATCAAAGTTACAACCAGGAAAATGAGTTTTGATAAGGAGCTCCAGTGATTCTCCACATGATTGAATCCATTGATCATTAGGGCCTTTAAGAGACCCTAGGGGAACTGGTTCTTTTGCTAGAATTTTTCTAAGTCTTGCTGATTCGTTTGTTCCTTCAAGAAGGTTTGCCACGAGCTGCGTTTCGCCCGTTGTCTTTCAGCTTTGAATTTTCTTTGACTGTTTTTGTATGCTTCCCAGTCTTATTCATTTCTTGTTCGTTTGGCTGTATTGAAAAGTCTTCTTGTTTCTTTTCTTATAATGCCAATTTCGTGTGTCCACCAAGGTGGTTTATTATTGCCTTTCCTCACCTGTTTAAGGGGATATCCTTTTTCAAAAGCTTTATTTAGAATTTCTGTGAATTCTGAGGTGGCTCTATCTAAGGATTCAGGTCCAATTATTAAATTTTTTCCTAAGGAGTTAATCCTAGTCTCTAATTCCCTATTGAAAGTGTCCCAGTTCGTATTACGAAGGGTTTCAAATGATTTCTTGGAGGCTATTGTGTCTGGTATGAGAAATTCAATAATTTTGTGATCAGAGAAAGATAGCTCTTTTGACACCCTCCATTGTTCTATTGGTATTGTGTCTGAGTTGTTTGTTAAAGTAATATCAAGCACCTCCTTACAATTTTTTGTAACAAACGTTGGTTCTCTACCCCTATTTGCTTTAATTAATTGTTCTCAATAATAAATTCAAAAACCGACTCACCTCTATTATTGAATTCAGTGCTACCCCACTGGGAATGATGCGCATTTGCATCGCATCCTAGCACTAAGTCGTGTTCTTTTTCCGCAGCCTGAAGTACTAACTGGCATGTTAGTCAGCTGGTGGCCCTTCCGTCCCGTCCCCAGGCATATAACAAGATGCTATAATGAACGGTGGCAGCCCACCTCTCTCCAACTTGACGGCCGTTTGATCTAAATTACTGTATTTGGATAGAAGAAAAAGGTTAAACTGTTTTCTAGCTGCGATACATGTTCTAAAGCTGCTGTTTCTTCCCACCTGATCAGATTTGTACAGTATGGTTTCTTTTGTATTCAGCCCTCTGATGACGTCAATTTGTCTATTCTCCAAGAGATAGACTAGGTTGGCACTGGCAGCTTTACTGTGGTGAAGATTTATTTGATAAAATTTCATGATTACTTTTTAACTTCCGACCCCCCATTTACCTTTTTGTTCTGATTGGCTACTAGTCTAAGTTTGCATCGGTTTGTACCAATGCGAACCTTGAAATTAATTTTTCGAGGAAGTGGCAATGATTTTTGGCTAAGTAGCAACGTCACTTCTGTCCCTTCGGCGGTCTGTTCTCCCACATCGACAACATCCCAGTTCTGACTGAGTTGTTCGGTGTTTAGGGATCTGAGATATCTTTCGATACGGTCCCTCGGGATTATAGATCCTTTAATAACCAATTTTGCCTTAGGCCTAGTAATGTGTCTGATCTCCTCCTTATTAATAAGGCGGAGTTCAGCATTTTGCCAGGGAACATTGGTTTTCTTCACGATGTCTTGGAGCCATATATAGGTATATTTATCCTCGCATGCTAAAAGCTTGAATCCTTGCAGGGTTTGGATGGTACCGAAGAGGGGCAGTGTCAATTCTACGATAGCCTCGTTCACCTCGTCAAGTATTCTAGACTCCAAAAGTTTCCACTGGTCTTCCGTCAATTTCCGTGATGGGTTTCCAAAGTCGGCAATTGCCGCCTGTTGGCCCACTGCGGTCACCTTCGAAAAACTAGCCTTTTTCCTCTTATTTTCTGGTGAGGAGTTCTTTGGAGATATTGTGTCGATATTCCTTACCCTTTTGGATGACCCTGCAGTAGCGTGTGGGTAAGAGAGGGGCGGGAGGCCCGACCGCACTTTCCCCAGCACCGTCCCTTGGGTAACCTTGGAGTTCGGTTCGTTCCGACTATCTTTTTTGCTTGTTGTGTTCGTTGTTGCGTCCTGTACACGCTGATACGATCTGTCCAGGGCTTGCTTTTCCTTTGTTGTTAATGACTCCGGATTCCTTCTGCTGAGCCATCGGATGATCTTCTCAGCGTTTCGTTTTTGTCTGCGCGTCAAGGTCAAACTCTCGGGGGATGACACCTTAATAACCTTTTCGTAAACATTTTTAATTATTTTAAGAGACAATTGTTTTGTAATAAAAAAAAATCATGTACGTATTAGATTAAGAAGCCAAAAATATGTATTTTATACTTATATATAAATCATTTTTAGTAGACATAAGAAATAAGTTGGGCCCCTTCTGAGCCAACATTTAAAACATTAGTTAATAATAAGCTTAGTTGTAAGTATATTGTATATAAAATCTAGCTAAATAAAACAAATTCTTAAATCTAAAAAAAAAGAAAAATTCAGTTTTTGTTAGAACACCGAGGAGATAAGCCCTCGTCCATCTTTAGGGAGCTAGGTAAAATAAGAAGTTAGATAAATAGTTAGTTGTAATTAGATTGAAGTTTTTTTGCGAAAATAAAAATAAATATTCTTGCAAAAAGAAAAAAATTTACTTTTGTTGCCAACAAAAAAAACTTTTTTGCAAAAAAAATAAACTCTTTTTCAAACAAAATTAACTTTTTTACAAAAACAATTAACTTTTTGACAAAAAAAAAATAACTTTTTTACAAAAAAGAAAATAACTTACAAAAAAATTTAACTTTTTTGCAGAAAAATAACCTTTTTTGGGGAAAAAATAACTTCTTTACAAAAAAAATTAAACTTTTTAGCAAAAAAAAATTAATTTTCTTACAAAAAAATTTAACTTCTTTGCAAAAAAAAAATAACCTTTTTTGGAAAAAAAAAATAACTTTTTTACAAACAGAATTTAACTTTTTTGCAAAAAAAATTAACTTTTTTGCAAAAAATCATAACCTTTTTTGGAAAAAATAACTTTCTACAAAAAAAAATTTAACATTTTTGCATACAAAAATGGGGCTATGGCCCCGCTCGTTTCCCAGGTGCGCGAAATTTACAAAATTCTCACCCGAGTTACTCGGCGCATCTTCCAGGCCCGTAGGAGCGGGAGGCTCCTTGCAACGACTGGTTGACTGCTTCGATTGCCCTGGCTTAGGTTTTTGTTTGTCTGTCATTTGTCTGGTTGATGGTGTCACCTTCCCCTTACGTTGGGTTTTCCCTTCGCAAGTGTTGGGTGGTCCCATCAACTGTCTTACGCACAAGGCTTTCGCCTCAGAAACCTCCTCCGAAGTACGGCCCGTTCTTCTTCGTACTTTACTGCTACAAAAAGTCCTGTGCGTTTTGTAATCGTTTGCGTTCCAGTTCCGTTAAGTCAATTCACCTCCTTGAACCAAGTCGTTTGATTGTCTTTTTGCTATTGGCTAACCTACTATGCCTCGAAGCAGTAGACAATCTTGAAAGATTGGAACTAGCCTCAGAAAAGCAGTCACTGATATCATCAATGTCCACTGTTCCGACACTAGTTCCATCTCTCATTCCGAGATTGGGAAATGGGTCGAGAAGAAGGTTCTCTTCTTCCTCAGTCAGGGTCTTGTCCGTTTCGTTCATATGTTCGTCTTCGATGTTTAGTTTCGTGGAAAGTCTTGTCACTGGCGACTTCTGTCATTCGGTTAACGAAGGAGCCAAGCCCGCGCCACCAGCCGTGACTTCTGCCGACGTTTTGGCACATATCCGTACCAATGCTTTGTCAATTTTTGTCGTACTTTCCATTGTTGTTCATAGGTTAGAGTTTTGTTAGTTTGCGTGGTTCCGCAGCTGGATTCCTGGAGAACCCCACATAAGCTCCCCCACCAACGTCAAAGTCAAACTCTCGGGGGATGACACCTTAATAACCTTTTCGTAAACATTTTTAATTATTTTAAGAGACAATTGTTTTGTAATAAAAAATACAAAAAAAACTTTTTTGCTAAAAAAAATAAACTCTTTTTCAAACAAAATTAACTTTTTTACAAAAACAATTAACTTTTTGACAAAAAAAAAAAATTACTTACAAAAAAATTTAACTTTCTTGCAGAAAAATAACCCTTTTTATGGAAAAAATAACTTCTTTACAAAAAAAATTAAACTTTTTTGCAAAAAAAAATAACTTTTTTACAAAAAAATAACTTTTTTGCAAAAAATCATAACCTTTTTTGGAAAAAGAAAAATAACTTTCTACGAAAAAAAATTAAACATTTTCGCAAAAAAAAAAATTAACTTTCTACAAAAAAATTCAACATTTTGGCAAAAAAATAACCTTTTTTTGAAAAAAAAAAAAAAAATAATTTTTTTCAAAAAAAATATTTTTTTTACAAAAAACATTTAACTTTTTTGAAAAAAATAAATATTAACTATCTTACTTTTTTGCAAACAAAAAATAACGTTTCTTCTAAAAAAAAAAAACAACTTTTTTACAAAAACCTGTTTTGCATAAAAAAATAACTTTTCTACAAAGAAAAATTTACTTTTTTGCAAAAAAAAAAAACAAATAAACTTTCTTACAAAAAAAATTTAAAAAGGGGGTTAAAATCCTTAAGCCCGCGAAGCTGGCCACCCAAAGTATTGTTTACTGCAAAAAACTTTGATAACAGATCGACTGACAACATAGGCGCCTGCCAGACGACTGATCATACCCTAAGTGGAGCGACGGAGTCGCGTGAGCGGGACAGAGGACCCGAAAAGGGGGTTAAAATCCTTAAACTGGCGAAGCGGGCCACCCAAGGTACTGTTTACTACCAAATATTTTGATAACAGATCGACTGACAACATAGGCGCCTGCCAGACGACAGAGTAAACCCTAAGCGGAGCGACGGAGTCGCGTGAGCGGGATAGAGGACCCGAAAAGGGGGTTAAAATCCTTAAACCCGTGAAGCGGACCAACCAATGTACTGTTTACTACAAAAAAATTTGATGACAGATCGACTGACAACATAGGCGCCTGCCAGACGACCTAGCATACCCTAAGCGGAGCGACGGAGTCGCGTGAGCGGGACAGAGGACCCGAAAAGGCGGTTTAAACCCGCGTAGTGGGCCATACAAAGTACTGTTTACTACAAAAAACTTTGATAACAGATCAACTGACAACATAGGCGCCTGCCAGACGACTGAGCATACCCTAAGCGGAGTGACGGAATCACGTGAGCGGGACAGAGGACCCGAAAAGGGGGTTACAATCATTAAACCCGCGAAGCAGGCCACCTAGTGTACTCTTTAAAAGTGATTTACATGCGGAAGATTTAAAAATTCCAAAGAAAAAAAGGGACCAGTGGTTTTTATTACCTGTTTCCTGCTACCTACAACAAAATTACCAGAAACGATAGAGATATTACCTACCCAGACTTAAATGGGTAAAAAGGAAAGAAGGAAGGAAGACGCAGGTGCAACCTACGACAACTTCACAGAAAATGTGAAGAATGTCATTTCTACTCACGGAAAAGAGTTTCTCGTCAATATACACGAGAAACTTGCCACTTTTGATGACCTCTACAACCAGCAAGTGGAAAGCGATGGTCTCCAATCGGACTATGAAGATCGGGAACCCCAAGCCAATGTCAATATCCCTCAAGACGGGATGGATATTGAGGTACATTCGGATACACAGCCCTAGCCAGAGTCCATTGTGAAAGTGGTCATGATAAAAAGGAAAAGGAAGAAGATGGCTACTTCTCCTTCCACATCAACAGCTATCGAAGAGAAAAAAGATGAAGTTACTGATGCAGAAATAGCAGCAACAACACCAGACATCACAGCCAATACTACAAATCCAGACACAAGTAAAGAGAACAACAGTCAAAATTGCTGAAGGAACACCAAGGTCACAACTAATGCCTACGATTGTGTGTTTCAAGCTCAACGATAGGCATCTTCGAGGTCAGGACATAAGCTACAAGGCGCACAACTACAAGAACAACAAAACAATCATCCTGACAAAAACGAAGAAAACCACAAGAAAATAGCGGAGTACTTGCGAATGAGGAAAACCGAATTCTTCACGTACATACCAAAAGAGGACAAGAACGCTCTTCTATTACTCAAAGGAGTTCATCACACCTTTGACGTCAAGGAAATTATGGAGGAACTGCAGTTTAAAGGAATCCCAGCAATCACCGTCAGCCCCCAGAACCCGAGGGCAAATAGAAGTTTTAACAACTTTGTGTCGAAGTGGAGAAGAACAGTGACATAGCTGCCATCTTCAGTAAAACCGTTCTCCTAAATCAAAAGGTCTATTGGGAGAAGCTGGAAAGGATGTCCAACTTTAAAAAAAAAAAGCTGGAAGAGAAGAGAAAATCCACTAAGAGGAAGAAGGAGCAAATGAAAGCTGACAAGAAGACCACAGTAGAAGCTATCCGTAAAGGATTTCCCTACGCCGATGTAGCTGCTCTTAATTCTGCGAAGAAGCCAATTCCTAAGGTGATGAAACCTGCCAAAGAAGAAACACCCAGGAACCCACAACCAGCCAACACAGAACCACAAAAACAACATAAAACCCAGAGCAACAGTGACTTTTTCGCGGACGCCGAAAGACTATTCGGCGCTGACCTTTTCACACTAGTTCAAAAGGCTAAACAAATAGTCCTCAGCAACTACGCAAGCTTTGATGATAAGGCTTAAACATTAATAATTGGGCGTCTTATATGCCAATTATGCTTTTAAAAAACCTGCAGCTAGTAACCTACGATGTAAACTCTATTTACTCATTAACAAGACGGGTTTCTTTAAACTTGTTCTTAAAGTCAAAGAAACCCGATATTATTTTCTTACAGGAAGCCTTCTTGAAGGCAAGAGACCGATATGAACCGGTTGGATACAACATCTACAGAGAAGATAGGACCGAAGAAGGAGGAGGCACCGCTATACTTATACGGAACCTCATCCCGGGTGAACAAATCAAAATCCATGGAGTCAAGGCAACAGAAGCAACTTGCATGATCATTCGAATATCTGATACTGAACTTCTACTACTTATATCCGTCTACATTACAGGAAACTCATCAAAGACGAACATCGCAACACGACCTTAAAACGTTGATGGACCTTGCCAACCGTCATACGCAATGCGTCATAGGAGGCGACTTTAACGCAAGGCATCCGAGATGGTTGGACAGCAACACTACGCTTCAGGGGCAAGCTATCGTAAACTGGCTGGACACCAATTAACATTATCACTCAATGGACATAATTTCCCAACCCAAACCCACATTCCCACGCACGCCATCGACATTGGACTTCTTCCTGGTCACAGCAAACTTCATAAGCTTACTCCCACAGCTCGCGAACTATCATGGTGGGGCTCATACTTCCGATTCGGATCACCTTTCTGTCGAGCTTAGTGTTCGTCTCACACGGAGGATATTGGCTGTCCAACCTGATCCCGATTACAATATCAGCTTTAAGGGGATCAACTGGAATCAGTTTCGTTCTGACACCGAAGCTGAACTACCAGAGATAACTAGAAATGCTAGCCTCAACAACACGGAAATTGACGGAGCTATTCACCAGTTTGGAAGGGCAGTCAGCAATGCAATGGACAACCAGAAGACTCTAAGGAAGAGTAAGGACAGATTTGCTAATCTTCCTGCTCACATCCTTGCCATCAACCAGCATAGGCAAAGGCTACGGACGAAGCTGCAACGGATACTGCATCTGACCTTCAACACTGAAAGGAAGGAGCATAAGAGAACCCACTCTCAGCTGAAGTGCACCTAGGTCATGTTTGATCAGGCGGTTAAACATTTCCAGAACTCCCAACTACAAAAGAGACTGGAGGAAATCAAACTTGGACCAGATTGCTTTAAACAAATAAACAAGATTGTTGGAAAAAGAAAAACCATACCGGAAACCATCAACTATGGACAAAGTAGTAAGGCATCAACTCCAGCCGAGAAGGCAGAAGCATTCGCAAATCACTTCGAGCGAAATTTCATCGATCGTCCCCCAGTGCACCTCCCAGAGTTCTTGATGGAAGTCGAGGCAAGAGTACAACAAATCCTGCCACAATCCCAACATTGTTGACGTGTTCAGCAATCCTGAGGAAGTCGGAGATATCATAAATACAGCGAACTCAAAGAAGTCAACCGGACCTGACGGCATATCCAACTATGTCCTTAAGAAGTTGCCCAATATTGCTGATTTCCTGTTGACGGTCATCTTTTATAACTGTCTTAACAACAGCTACTTTCCAGCAGCTTGGAAAACTGCAAAAATTGTTCCAGTGCCAAAGAAGACCAACAGACAAAACGTCGAAGGATACAGGCCAATATCGCTACTTTGCTGCATAAGCAATGTCCTGGAATCACTACTGCCGAGAAAAGTTAAATGTTTCTGTGAGGAAAGAAACATTATACCAATCTTCCATTATGGATTTCGGTCGATGCACTCCGCAATACATCCTCTACTGGGACTATACAGCGACGTCACCGTGGGATTAAACAAGAAGGAAATGACAGTGGCATTGATGATATTGACATTGAGAAGGCATTCAATAGCGTCTGGATAAAAGGGATAGTTTTCAAGCTGATAGAAGTCGGCTTTCCAGGCCATTTGATAAGAATAATTAAAAACTTTTAAACGAAAAATCAGAAATGAAGACCATTAGGGCAGGTGTACCTCAAGGATCTAAGCTACGACCATTTTTCTTCAGCATCTACACGGCAGACCAACCGGATAGTATGTCAAGATTACAAGATCAAGATTAGATTAGAATTGTATGCCGATTACTCCATCACATACACGACGTCCCTATCCCCAGAGATTGCAGCTAGTAGAGTACAAACCCACGTCAACAACCTTTGGAACTACTAAATGAAATGGGGTTTGAAGATCAACACTAGTAAAACGGAACTCCTCAAACACAGACAAAAGCACGAAGAAGAATTGCCACTAGAAGCCGAAATATCAACATCAGTTTGCCAGATGTTCCATCTATTTACGAGGGCTTATCTCCTCGAGGGCTTATCTCCTCGGTGTTCTAACAACAACTGAATTTTTCTTTTTTTTTAGATTTAAGATTTTGTTCTATTTAGCTAGATTTTATATACAGCTAAGCTTATTATTAACTAATGTTTTAAATGTTGTTGAAGGGGCCCAACTTATTTCTTATGTCTACTTAAAATGATTTTTATATAAGTATAAAATACATATTTTTGGCTTCTTAATCTAATACATGATTTTTTTTTATTACAAAACAATTGTCTCTTAAAACAATTTAAAATGTTTACGAAAAGGTTATGGTGTCGTCCCCTGTCATGTCCACTGTCGGCTCGTTCATAGAATGGTCTTCCTTCATTGTGAAAAACGTCCTGGAATCTGTCATCAATGATATCTCTGGGTTCAGGTATCTCTGGCTGTGCTGAATTTCCTCCTGTATCATCTGTTGTATTTCAGGGTTTGGATGTGCTTCTAAGTTCTTTATGATTTTGCTGGTAAGTTCCATCATATGCTGGTCAATGGGTATCACGCCTGCTGCCTTGTAGAGCATTTTGGTTGGCCGGTACTTCTTTGTACGGGGGTTCCAATATAGTGCTGTGCAAATTCTCAAGATCTTCCTCTCGAATAGTTTTATCTTCTTCATCGCTGAAGGAAATATATTTAACTAGATGGGGCAGGCGTAGGTTAGGACCGGCCTGATCAGCTGCTTGTACATGAGAAGCTTCGTCTTCTTGCTTAGTCCATTCTGTTTTCTCAGTAGAGGATGGAGAAGATGAAACGAGAAGTTTGCACGCTTTAGAATCGCCATCGCATGATTGTTGAATTTTTCATCTTGTTGGTGAAGTGCACTCTAAGGTATTTTGTGGTTTCTTTTGTATGGATGATGGTTCCATCTGGCAAACTGATGTTGATATTTCGGCTTCTAGCGGCAATTATTCTTCGTGCTCTAGTCTGTGTTTTAGTTGGCCGGAAGCAGATGAGTTCCGTTTTACTAGTGTTGATCTTCAAACCTCATTTCATATAGTAATTCCAAAGGTTGTTGACATGGGTTTGTACTCTACTAGCTGCAATCTCTGGGGATAGGGACGTCGTGTATGTGATGGAGTCATCGGCATACAATTTTGTCTTTGTTCTTGACATGCTATTCGGTTGGTCTGCCGTATAGATGCTGAAGAAAAATGGTCGTAGCTTAGATCCTTAAGGTACACCTGCCCTGATGGTCTTCGTTACTGATTTTTCCTTTAAAACCTGTACAAAAAAGAGTCTATTAGTTAGAAAATTTTTAATTATTCTTACCAAATGTCCTGGGAAGCCTAATTCTTTCAGCTTGAAAATTATCCCTTTTATCCAGACGCCGTCGAATGCCTTCTCAATGTCAATAAGACATGCCACTGTCGTTTCCTTCTTGTTAAATCCCACGGTGACGTCGCTGTGTAGTCTCAGTAGAGGATGTATTGTGGAGTGCATCGCCCGAAATCCATACTGGTTGGTATAATGTTTCTTTCCTCACAGAAACATTTAACTTTTCTCAGTAATAGGGATTCCAGGACTTTGCTTATGCAGCAAAGTAGCGATATTGGCCTACATCGTTCCACGTTTTGTCTGTTGGTCTTCTTTGACACAGGAACAATTTTTACAGTTTTCCAAGCTGCTGGAAAGTAGCCGTTGTTAGGACAGTTATTAAAGGTGCCCGTCAACAGGAAAACAGCAATATTGGGCAACTTCTTAAGCACATAGTTGGATATGCCGTCAGGTCCGGTTGACTTTTTGAGTTCGCTGTATTTATGATATCTCCGACTTCCTGAGGATTGCTGAACACGTCATCAATGTTCGGATTGTGGGCAGGATTGTCTTCGTTGAAAGTGGTAATTGTTGTTGTGAGGTGGTTTTGTTGCATCCTTGCGTCGACTTCCATCAAAAGATCTGGGAGGTGAGCTGGCGGACGATGGATGAAATTTCCCTCGAAATGATTGGCGAATGCTTCTGCCTTCTCTGGTTTCCGGTATGGTTTTCCCTTTTCCAACAATCTTGTTTATTTGGTTAAAGCAGTCTGGTCCAGGTTTGATTCCCTCCAGTCTCTTCTGTAGTTGGGAGTTCTGGAAATGTTTAACCGCCTGATCAAACATGACCTGGGTGCACTTCAGTTGACAGTGGGTTCTCTTATACTCTTCATTTTCAGTGTTGTAGGTCCGATGTAGTATCGGTTGGAGCTTCTTCCTTAGCCTTTGCCTATGCTGGTTGATGGCAAGGATGTGAGCAGGAAGACTAGCAAATCTGTCCTTTCTCTTCCTTAGAGTCTTCTGGTTGTCCATTGCATTGCTGACTGCCCTTCTAAACTGGAGAATAGTTCCGTCAATTTCCGTATTGTTGAGGTAAGCATTTCTAGTTATCTCTGGTAGTTCAGCTTCGGTGTCAGAACGAAACTGATTCCAGTTGATCCTCTTAAAGCTGATATTGTAATCGGGATCAGGTTGGAGAGCCAATATCCTCCGTGTGAGACGAACACTCAGCTCCACAGCAAGGTGTTCCGAATAGGAAGTATGAGCCACACAATGATAGTTCACGAGCTGTGGGAGTATGCTGATGAAGTTTGTTGTGACCAGGAAGAAGTCCAGTGTTGACGGCGTGCGTGGGAATGTGGGTCTGGGTTGGGACTGATTAATTTCCGAAATTTCACTCGTTTATATACCCCTCTTGGATGGCGAATTTTAAGTTGGTTGTGATTGGCTGTTATTATTTGAATTTTATGTATGTTCTTGTCGATTCTCACAGAATCGAGTGACTGAAAGACAAAGTATTGAAATTGCCAATACAGTGCTGTCTTCATAAAATGCAAAAGGGGCGGAGCGATGATTTTGATTAGCTTATATCGCAAAGGAATGATTTTGATTGGCTAATATGAAATTTAACCACAGCGCCGTCGATTAGTATCGGAAACGGCGGACTTTCGTTACACGGGATTTTGGACACGGGATTTCGTTTTGCGGGATTTCGTTTAACAGGATTTTGTGAGGCGGGATTTCGTTACGCGGGATTTTGTGATGTAGGATTTCGTAGCTAACCCACCTTAAAACTAGAACAGACACAGCAGGCTTTTTCATTTTTGTAATTTTTTTTGTTTGATTTTGTTGTTTTTATAATTTTTTTGTTTAATTTTGTAATTTTTATAATTGTTTTTTGTTGGATTTGGATGGAATCGAATACGCTACCACCTAGGCCATCGCACGATATAAAGGAACTATGTTGAAACTTAATCACTTTAAAAGTTTATTTACTTGTGCATTGGTTGAACTCACTATAAATTTTTAAATTATTGCCCTGAAGTATATAGTTAGGGCGTTAATGCCATATTTTAGTTCAAACCTTGCATTTCATTCTGACGGGATGAGCTTCGTTGGATGTCTCGTTGGATTAAGAATACTTGATGCCATAGGAATATGTCCATTTTTGACCCCTCCCCCACCCTTGTTCGTGGGGTGGCAAAATACCCTTGGCAGATAAGAATTTTTATTTGTCAGAAAATAATGATTATAAAATGAATATTCATAAAATTTTAAGATGAGCGTCGAGGTAGAATACTCTACAGCATATCTGAAGTCCTTTTTTATTCATCTATTAGTTTTTCGTTTAATCGCCTTCATAATGGGGGAGGGGCAGGTGGAAGTATATCAAACCCCTATTATATTCGTCTTGGTATAATGTAGGTATATGGCACATAACCTTAGGGCATTTTTGAATGCCCAATCTTATGCAATCAAAATAATTTCAATATAATTTCCCTAGAAAAAGTTATAACCTTTTGATAAAATGACGACTAAATTTTCAGTGAAACGAGCATAACATTACCAAATTTAAATGGTATGGTGATGAAACTTGGGACACATGTCTCATTTGTCGTAAGAAAGAAGAATCAAAAGAGTCCATAAAAATAACTGGGGTGAAAGGGTGTTTTTTTGAGTGAAAGAAAGTGAATTACTATTACCAGTAAACCCCTCCCAAAACCGGTATGTTGGTAAAGGTAGGTAGAAATGTTTTATTTCTTGTTAGAACCAAGGCTCAAAAGGATCCATGCAAATATATTAGTTCCAGGGGTGTTTTTTTTAGGCGGAAAGAAGATATGGGTTATAAACCCAAAATTTAATTTTTATATAATCGAGGTACAAATATAAATATGGTACATGATTTTGAAGTATTTTTTACTGCTGAATCCAATTTAAGTAAAATTAAGACGATTCAATCGCCATTCAGAAAGTAATGGTTGTTTTAATGGAAAAATTAATGTATTTCTTGAGTAGAGCAGATATAACATTTTACCTCAAAAACCACCTTTGACAATAGATATTTGATTTATCTTTTTTATTCTTGGTAACAATAAAAAACAAAACATTCCTTCTAACTTTCATCAACGTACTAATTCTGTGGGGGGGGGGGTTTTGGGACATTGTTTTAAACTTTTCATTTTCACTCAAAAAACACGCTTTCACCCCAGATATTTTTATGGCCACTTTTGATTCTTATTTCTTACGTCAAATGAGACATGTGTGCCAAGTTTCGTCACCATACCAATATATAGGGGTTTTCACCTTCCCTTCCCCCCATTTTGAAAGCGATTATACAAAAAACTAATACCTGGATAAAAATGGACTTCGGATATGCTGTAGAATATGAAATTCTACGTCGACGCTCATCTTAAAATTTTATGAATATTCATGATGTAACCATTATTTTCTGACAAATTAAAACCCTTATCCGCCGAGGGTATTTTGCTCCCCCCGCGTACAAGGGTAAGGGTGGGGCCAAAAGATTAACATATTCGTATGGCTCTAAGTATTTTAAATCTAACGATACTTCTCACGATATCAACCGATACCTGGATCCCGATTTATAGGCTAATTTTTGTTAAATTTCATGTTAAAACATGGTCAGAAGGCAGCCCTTGTATCTCCGGTCTGCCAGTTCTGCCACCGACCGTGGCAACACTTCTAAAAAGTAAATTTAGGATGTGGACTATTAGTTGGCTCCCTTAACGCCCTAACTAATAAGATTACGCCTAAAAAACTTGAAATTTACTGTATAGTTTTACGATCGTGTGGGGTCAATATTTATATCGTACCCACTTCCTTTTTGTTGGTTTAAGTATTGAGAAAATGAAAATCACCATTTAAATTTGGTAAAACAAGATAAATAAGTTGTTCAATTGAGTACGAAATCCCGCATCACAATATCCCGCATCAAAAATCTTAAAATTTTATGAATATTCATGATGTAACCATTATTTTCTGACAAATTAAAACCCTTATCCGCCGAGGGTATTTTGCTCCCCCCGCGTACAAGGGTAAGGGTGGGGCCAAAAGATTAACATATTCGTATGGCTCTAAGTATTTTAAATCTAACGAGACTTTTCACGATATCAACCGATACCTGGATCCCGATTTATAGGCTAATTTTTGTTAAATTTCATGTTAAAACATGGTCAGAAGGCAGCCCTTACATCTCCGGTCTGCCAGTTCTGCCACCGTGGCAACACTTCTTAAAAGTAAATTTAGGATGTGGACTATTAGTGTGCCAAAGCTCATCCCGTCAGAATGAAGTGCAAGGTTGGCGCCCTTAACGCCCTAACTAATAAGATTACGCCTAAAAAACTTGAAATATACTGTATAGTTTTACGATCGTGTGGGGTCAATATTTATATCGTACCCACTTCCTTTTTGTTGGTTTAAGTATTGAGAAAATGAAAATCACCATTTAAATTTGGTAAAACAAGATAAATAAGTTGTTCAATTGAGTACGAAATCCCGCAACACAATATCCCGCATCAAAAAATCCCGATCAGTAATACCACTTTACTTCAATTGAAGTTATCAAAGTTTTTTTTTTGTTCTTTTCTAGTAAAGAGTACACTAGGTGGCCTGCTTCGCGGGTTTAATGATTGTAACCCCCTTTTCGGGTCCTCTGTCCCGCTCACGTGACTCCGTCGCTCCGCTTAGGGTATGCTCAGTCGTCTGGCAGGCGCCTATGTTGTCAGTCGATCTGTTATCAAAGTTTTTTGTAGTAAACAGTACTTTGGGTGGCCCACTACGCGGGTTTAAACCCACTTTCCGGGTCCTCTGTCCTGCTCACGCTACTCCGTCGCTCCGCTTAGGGTATGCTAGGTCGTCTGGCAGGCGCCTATGTTGTCAGTCGATCTGTTATCAAAGTTTTTTGTAGTAAACAGTATGTGCCCTCTCGTAGGCACTTTTTGTTACTTATTAACGAATACACTTAATAAATTTAAAATATTATAGTTTATTTTATTTAGCAATTAAGTTAAAGTTTAAGTTTACAATTACGATAAGATTTAGATATAAGTTTTATTAGTTGTGTAAAGGCACGTCATTACCATACGAAGGTTGGAGAAAAAGTTATCTTTTAGGAAAGGGCAAAATGCCGGAAGTGCAATAATGCTATATGTAGTTGTGACCTGAAGGACAATGTGCCAATTAAGGTTCGACCTGAAGGGCCAATGAAGGGTGAGTGTGCGAACACGCTACATCACTCCCCGCCGTATAAAAAGTTTACATGATAATTTGAAATTTAATTTACATACATAATAATTTAAAATTAAAGTATTATTATTTAATGCTTCATTAATTTTTAATTTAAACTCTAATTCTTTTGAAAAGTTATATAATAGTAAGTTTTAAGTCATTATAATGCTTTGTTTCTTTCAATTTGACATGATTTTCGGGTACAGTGAGTTTTTGGCAGAAGGCCTTACAATAATTTGACTTTGTTTATTCTGTTTTGGTAGAAGAGCTTATACAATGATTGTAAAATTCAAGTGTAATTGTAATTGAAAAATCTGATACAATTTTTTTTTGTAATATTTTAATGCAAATTAAAAGTAACTTGTTTTTTACTTGATTTGGGATTTTCGTCTTTCGTATAAAAGGCTGGTTTGAGTCGATCGATAGATATTATTTGCTCTTTTTTATCTATTTATCTAGCACTGAACAAAATTTTTCAAATCGATTAACTACTTCGAATGGTCCTTTGTACGGTGGATTCAGACTTCCGCGATTCACCTTCTCCCGAACAAATACGTATTTGCAAGTTTTCAAATCTTTTGGAACGAAAATGTATTTTTGCTCGCGATTTCTAATGGAACACGGTCGAGTTTGCGATATGGATTGCGTCATTTATTTAGCTGTTGATGAATTTAAAATGGGATTTAACGGTTTGGGTTCAATTAGTTCTGCCGGTAAGCGTAAATTTTGTCCGTACAATAATTGAGCTGGCGTTACATTTAAGTCATCGATTATTGTAGAACGAATACCGAGAAGAGTCCAAGGTAGGTTCGAATACCATTGTTCTTTGTCTTCATGAGCTCGAAGTGATTCTTTTAGTTGTCGGTGAAACCGTTCTATTGATCCGTTCGCTGGGGGGTTATACGTCGTTATCCTAATTTGCTTTGTACCGAGAGATTCTTAGATTTGTTTGAAAAGCGAAGACTCGAATTGAGTCCCTTGATCAGTTGTGATCGTTTGAGTTACTCCAAATCTTCAAACCCAGTTTTGAACAAAAGCTGTTACAACGGTGGAAGCGTTCATATTTTTCAGTGGAAAGGCTTCTGGCCACAAAGAAAATCAGTTTTTGATGGTGAGTAGGTATGTGAAACCTTGAGATGGTGGTTACGGACCAACTAAGTCCATATGTACGTGTGAAAAACGACCTTCTGGAAATGGAAAGATTTCATGTTTGGAAGTGGAATTTTTTGATTTTTTACACGAAATACAACTTTTTGTCCATCGGTTTACATCGCTGTTCATTTTAGGCCAAAAGTATTTTGCTGTAATTATTTTACGCATTGCCTTTGAACCTGGATGTGACAGTTTGTGATGGTTGTCAAAAATTGTTCGTCGAAAAATTTCAGGAATATACGGTCGACTTTTTCCAGTAGAAGTTCCACACCATATCTCAACGTCATCGATGGGAATATTAGTCTTTTCAAGTTTGAAAGATGTTCTCGAAAGTTTTAAAAGTTCTTTGAGTTCATCGTCGTTCTCTTGTTCTTTTACAAGACTTGAAATACTGACATTATTAAAATCGATTAGTTCTACATACGATCTCAATAACGTATCGGCAACGATATTGTGAATTGCTTTTATGTAGCGAATGTCGGTAGTGAACTCTGCGACAAATGCTAAATGTCGTGTTTGTCGAGGTGACTTTTCAGTTTTGGAACAAATTGCGTTTGTGAGCGGTTTGTGGTCGGTAAAGACGATAAATTGTCTACCTTCCATGTAATACCGAAAATGCTTTATGTTCTTATAAACTGCGAGAAGTTCACGATCGAACGTCGAGTATTTTACTTCGGCTGGGCTCAAACGAGTTGAAAAAAAACCTAAAGGCTCCCAAAAGTTGTTATGGTATTGCTGGAGTACTCCTCCGATAGCGTCGCTAGAAGCGTCTACCATAATGCTTATTGTGCATGGAACAGCATAGTATTGTCTTTTTATTGCTTTTTACATTTTTTAACATTTCGTACAGAATTTTAGCTTTGCTTGCCATACTTGGCATAAAACGATTATAGAAATGTATCATCCCGAAGAAGCGCTGAAGTTGTTTGATAGAGCAGGGACTAGGGAAATCGTTAATGGCTTTTACTCGTTCTTGGGCCGGAATGATTCCATTTTCAGAAATGTTGTAACCCAGGAAGTCGAGTCTGTTCACACCTAGCTCGCATTTTGCCAAATTAACATTAAGTCCGTGTTGCTGTAGTCTACCAAAAACTTCGCGTAAATGCACTTAATGTTCCTCAGCTGATTTACTAGAAACTAGTACGTCGTCCAAATAGACGAAATAAAATTCACGTCTCCTAAAATACTATTCATAAAACGTTGGAAAGTTTGCGCACCGTTGCACACCGAAGGGCATTCGAAGAAACTCGAAAAGCCCGAAAGGTGTTATGACCGCTGTTTATTGAACATCGTTTTCTGTGACCGGTATTTGATGATAGGCGCGTATCAAATCGATTTTTGAAAATATTGAACAACCGTTGAGGTTAGCTGAGCAGTCTTGGGCGTTTGCGATCGGATGCTTGTCTCGTATTGTTGCTTGATTTAACTATCGGTAGTCATCGCATGGTCTGAAGGCAAGAGAATTCTTTTTCGGAGCCATGTGAAGTGGTGAAGCGACGTGTGACTTTGCAACGCGACAAATACCTAAATCAATCATTTGCTGAAATTGACGGTTCGCGATTGCTAACCTCTCGGGGTTGAGTCATCGGGCACTAGCTGAAGGGAGTTGACCATTTGTTTGTATCCGGTGCACAACGTCATGTTTTACCGGTAACGTAAAGTCTGGTGGAGCTTTAAGCTCAGTGTCATATATGTTGGACACCCCTGCCTTATGTATTATATATGTGTACTAAGTAAACTACATTATATGAATTCTTAATAAAGTACAGTCCAGTTGTTACTTAACTACTGACTTCGTGACATGGTGTCAGAAGAAACCTAAAATTTAAATTATAGATAAGAGTTAATACCCATATGAAGTTCCGCATAAATTTTTCTAAAACGAAAAAAAAATCGGAAACAATAAATAAACGAAAAAAAAAATGCCCCCTAAAGAAGACTTGACTCCTACAAATCCTGAAACTGTTGGTGCAGCTAATGATGTGAAACCACCAAAGCCACTCCAAATATCCGGTGGAAATCTTGCATTGGTATGGAAAAATTGGATCCAGCTTTACAAATGGTTTGAGATAGCTGCACAAGTAAACAGAAAACCCCTGGAAATTCAAGTGGCAACTTTCATGTCATGTATAGGAACAGATGCAGTAAATATATATCATTCCTTTTCCTTCAGAGAAACCGAGATGAATAACGTATCAGCTATAATTAATAAGTTTAACGAGCATTTTTCTCCAAAGGTAAGCTTAACTTTTGAAAGATACACCTTTAATACGCTCACTCAAGGCGAAGGAGAAAGTTTCGATGAATTTTATACAAAAATAAAAAATCAGTCAAAAAAATGTGCATTTGAATCGCTACGAGACTCTTTATTGCGGGACAAAATAGTAACGGGTAAAAGGAATGACCATGTGCGAGAAAAATTATTAGCAGAAGATGACATCAAACTAGATCAAACAATAAAGGTATGTAGGGCAAGCGAGATAGCTTCACAGCAATTGCGGGAATTACATAAGCCCGAAACAACAGCGGTCAATGCCATACAAAAATATGCACCACACTATTACAAAAAGTCAGGGAAACCAAAATCTACATACACTTACAAATATAAACGCATGACAAAAATAAATGCCCTGCATATAAACAAAAATGTCAAATCTGTAAAAGTAATGGTCATTATACCGACTTATGCTTTCAACGAAATAACAAGGCTGGCAAGAGACAAAAAGTGTACACACTACAAGGAAACACACAACCAGATAACGAAAGCGACAACAACACTAGTGATGATTCAAGCGGTTTGTTCGTGCTATCTCTCACAAAATCGGAAACAAATAAAGATGAGACAAAAAACTGGTACGAAGAAATACAAATCGAAGAAAAAACAATTAGAGTTAAGCTCGACACCGCCGCACAGTGCAACGTGCTTCCAGCCAGTCTTATAAAAAAATCAAAGTTAGAAAAAATAAAACAAACAAAACAGAAAATTATAGCATTTGGTGGAACAAAAATCGATGTGCGTGGTGAACTGAACCTAGACTGTGTTGTGCGAAATAAAAATCAGAAAATAAAATTCCTTATTGTAAAAGACTTTCCGGATTGCGAGCCAATATTAGGTAAAGATGACTGTGAAAAGTGTGCTCTAGTGCTGCGTGTGCAAGAAATAAATTTGGATAGCGAAATCTTTCAAGGACTTGGAAAGGTGAAAGATTTTGTCTATTATATTAACCTAACTGACAATCCAAAGTTTGAACACTACGCACCGAGAAAAATACCACATTCTATTCGTGACGATGTCAAAAAAGAAATTGACCACATGCTCAAACTCGGTGTTTTAACCAAAACGGACGGATTCCCTCCTGCAGTTTCACCTATGGTTGTGGTAAGAAAGAAGGAAAAAATCAGGGTATGTATCAACCCCACAGACGTAAATAAAAACATACGAAGACGTTATCATCCTTTATTAACCATTGAACAAATAACTGCAAATATTAAGGGATCTAAGTTTTTACATTATTAGATGGCACGAGAGGTTTTTGGCAAATCGAGGTGTCAAAGAGAACGCAACAATACCTCACGATGTCAACTCCTTGGGTATTATTTTCATTTACACGAATACCGTTTGGACTTGCGTGTGCTCCTGAAGTCTACCAAAGTTTTATGCAAAAAATTCTCGAAGGATGCGAAAACACTGAGGCCGCTATTGATGACATCTTAATCCATGCTAAAACTAAAGATGAACTACAGTATCTCACAGGTAAAGTAATTAAAGTGCTTTCGAATGCTGGCCTAAAGCTAAACAGAGATAAATGCGTTTTTGACGCAGAGCAAATTAAATATCTTGGCCACATTCTAACTTCAACAGGTGTTCAGGCTGATCCTGAAAAAACGATTACTTACTTACTTTACTTACTTACTTTTGATGGCGCTCACAGCCCAGGATGGGCTTCGGCCTCAACTAACAAGCCCCTCCAGCAAGCTCTGTCCCTAGCTAGCCCCTTCCAGTTGCGCACACCGAGTGCTTTGATGTCGTCATTCACTTGATTGCGCCACCTGTTACGGGTTCTTCCTCTGCTGCGTACCCCATCGGGGTTGGATTCGAAGACTCGTCGGGCAGGTGCGTTGCTGTCCATACGCTCCACGTGCCCCAGCCATCTAAGCCGCTGTATTTTCAGCTTTTTGACCAGGTCAACGTCGCTGTATAGCCCGTATAGCTCGTCGTTGAATCTTCTCCTCCATACTCCTTCGATACACACCGGACCGAAAATCACACGAAGAATCTTCCTCTCAAAGCACCCTAGCAGATTTTTATCCGAATCTTTCAGTGTCCATGCTTCTGACCCATAAAGCAGGACCGGGATGATTAGGGTTTTGTATAAAGTCTCCTTGGTTCTCTGAGAGAGGGCCTTACTACTTAAATGCCTTCTTAGACCGAAGAAACAGCGGTTGGCAAAAGTAATTCTTCGCTTGATCTCTGCACTGATGTCATTCTGCGATGTAATAGTGGAGCCCAGGTAGACAAAGTCCTTGACAACTTCGAAGTTATATCTGTCCATCGTGATATTTTGCCCGAGTCGACGATGTTGAGATTCCTCTCTCGATGACAGCATATACTTCGTCTTGTCCTCATTAACCGCCAATCCCATTCTAGCCGCCTCCGATTCAATGCTCGCAAATGCCCCTGCCACAGCTCGCTTCGTTCTGCCGACAATGTCTATGTCATCCGCATATGCAAGCAATTGAACGGACTTTTGATAGATTGTACCGCTGGTGTTGACATGTGCGTTGCGTACAATGGCTTCAAGAACGATGTTGAATAGGTTGCATGATAACGCGTCGCCTTGCCTCAATCCTTTCTCAACATCAAAGGAATCGGTGGTGTTCTTACCAATTTTGACGGAGCAGCGAGATTTCTCCATCGTCATCCTGCACAAGCGGACGAGTTTGGCAGGGATGGCTCTGTATAATTCGTCCCTTTTCACGCTATCATACGCGACTTTAAAATCGATAAAAAGGTGGTGTGTATCGATCTGGAATTCCCGGGATTTTTCTAAAATCTGTCGGAGTGTGAACATTTGATCGACGGTTGACTTGCCTGGCCTAAAACCGCGCTGATAAGGGCCGATCAGATCGTTGACAAAAGGTTTTAAGCGGTCACACAGGATGGCCGACAAGATTTTATAAGCGACGTTTAGGAGACTAATTCCTCTGTAGTTGGTACATTTCAGAACATCTCCCTTTTTATGGATGGGGCACACTATACCGAGGTTCCATTCATCGGGCATACTTTCCTCCGACCAAATTTTGCAGATGAGCTGGTGTATGCTCCTAGCCAATTCATCTCCCGCTGATTTAAATAGTTCGGCTTGTAAGCCATCCGCACCTGCAGCCTTGTACGACTTAAGTTTGGATATCGCCAGCCGAACTTCGGTTAGGTCGGGTGGACGGATTTCTTGGCCATCATCGTCCAAGTTGAATGGAGCGTTCTGCCTATTAGCGGCATCTTGGCTGTCTTCGCCATTAAGCAGTCTAGAGAAGTGTTCTTTCCAGATCCTCAGCACTGACTGTGTGTCTACTACCATATTCCCACTCTCATCTCGGCAGGCTTCCGTTCTAGCCTTGAATCCTTGGGTGGATCGCTTCACCCTCTGATAAAATTTTCGAACATCTCCCCTACCGCTACAACCCTCAATAGACTCTACCGCCCGCTTCTCGTGCTCTCTCTTTTTCCTCCTGAGAAGTCGGCGTTCCTCTTTTCGTTTCAGCCCGTAGAGCTCCCGGGCCACTCTCTCAGCAGCTCTTGTTCGAGTCTGCAGCATTGCCTGGTAGGCCTCGTCCTTAGCTGCATGCGCTAGCCGGCACTCCTCATCGAACCAGGGGTTTCGTTGTATTCGCCTAGTGAAACCCAGCACATCAGAGGCGGCACTTCTAATGGCTTGTTGACAGTGTTCCCACTGGTCCTCTGCACTTGATGCTGGTAGCGGACCTCCTGAGAGATTAAGAGTTACGTGGTCTGCAAAAGTTCTGGCAGTCTCTTGCGATTTAAGCTTCTCGACATCGAATCTTTTCACAGCATCTGCTCTGCGTTGTCGCGTCATGGATATACGCATACGTAGTCTAGCTACCACCAGGTAGTGATCCGAGTCAATGTTGGCCCCTCGGAACGTTCGGACGTCCAAGATACTGGAAGCATGTCTCGCGTCTATCGCAACGTGGTCGATTTGGTTGACGGTTACTTGATCACGCGACCGCCAAGTCCCCTTGTGTATATTGAGGTGTGGGAAGTAGGTGCTTGAGATGATGACATTTTGCCCCGCCGCAAAGTCTGCCAGCCTGTGTCCGTTGCCGGAAGTTTCGTCGTGTAGGCTGTGTCCTCCGACTATCGAACCAAAGATGCCCTCCTTTCCGAATCTTGCGTTGAAGTCACCAAGAATGATCTTCACGTCGTACTTCGGGCACATATCATACGTTGTCTCCAAGAGATCGTAGAATGCTTCTTTGGTTGAGTCTTCTCTCCTTTCATGGGGGGCGTGAACGCAAATCAGCGAAATGTTCTTAAATTTGCCTTTGATGCGGATTGTGACCAGGCGCTCGCTTACACTTCGGAAGCCCAAGACTTCTTGCCTAAGTCTTCCCCTTATCACAAAACCACAACCCAAGAGCCGCTGACCCTGTTCCTTCAAGCACCCGCCGTAGTAGATGTCACACGTTTTCAGTCTCCGTACGCCCTCTCCATCCCATCGCACTTCCTGGATGGCTGTTACGTCAGCCTTTAGCCTGTCCAGGTTCTCCACTAATTGTTCGGCTGCACGTGTTCTGTATAAGGACAGGACGTTCCACGTGCAGATCCGAAATTCATTGTCCTTGTTTCGTTTGCTGGGGTCGTCAACTTTAAAATCATCCATATCCGAGGCTTGTTGTTGTTTCGGAACAACTTTTTTTTACGTGGTAGGGAAGTTACCCCGACGCACAACCCCCGACCCGGAGGACCAGACCCTTCGTATAACTCCAAGGGTAGGGAGCCGGATAAACCGCTCCTTATAGGCCTGAGCTACGAATATGTCGTAGTAGCCCATATAAGGTGTTCACTAAGTAGTTCAACCTAACTGGAACTGTAGACGCCACCGTTGATTCCATCTAGAGAATTCGTCCGCTGCCGCCTCGATGAAAGGAGAAGTGCCTTAGTGGGAACACTCCTCCCCCCCTCTCTCGTTGGCTGTCCCCAACAGCTTTCCACGGGGATTTAAACCCCGTCTCCAGCTGAGGTACTAGACACCCGATGTTCACCACGTGGAGGTGAGAGTAGGAGTTGGTAGACAGAGGTGGATTTTGAGAAAAACCTGTGGACGCTTGTGTCCTCTTGAATGCACATAACTACCCTTTTGAACAAACGATTGCTATAGAAAAATTACAAGTACCCAAAAATAGGACGGAACTCCAAAGAATTCTAGGTATGGCAACATATTTATCGAAATTCATTTCAAACCTATCAGAAATCACACAGCCATTACGAGAACTTCTAAAAAAAGACGTAACATGGTTCATGTCTAAACATCAACAAGCTTCTTTTGAAGCTCTCAAAAAAACATTGTCTTCAACTCCATTGCTGCGATACTACGATTACAACCTCGATGTGAAACTGCAGGTGGACGCAAGACAACACAGTCTTGGAGCAGCACTCCTTCAAAACGATCAGCCGATAGCCTACGCTTCCCGAGCGCTGGCGAGCACTCAAAAAGGCTATGCTCAGATTGAAAAGTAGGCCACAGCGATACGCTTTGCTTGCGAAAAGTTCCATGACCGACCACAAGGCGTTGGAAACAATTTTTCAAAAAAACACTATGCTCAGCTTCACCTTGGCTTCAAAAAATAATCCTTTATGTGCTACGTATTAGCCCGTAGCGTAATGTTTAGTGCGTTCGACTGTCACGCTGGAGGTCTGGGATCGCTTCCCAGCCTCGTCCACCTAAAAACTAAAAAAACAAAAGTTTTTTTTCAGGGCTACTGCCTCCTGCGAGGAATTGACAAATCCTCCAAGAGTGTCACTTGTCATGAATAAGTGCTTCTCGTCTAGCCGTTCGGATTCGGCATAAAATTCTAGGTCCCTTCCATTCCTGTCGAAAGGCGCACACAGGAATGGTTGCGAGTTGTTAGTCACTAGGCCCTGGTTCTTCATGAGCCGTTGTGCCACCCGATTTATTTTATTTATTTTTTTATGTGCAACCGTGCGCACCAAATGTTATTTACCGAAAAGGGACCGAGATAAAGTTTGCTGATACACTCAGCAGAAATTGCAACAATAAAATTAATAAAACACCAGACGATGACATACAAATACATGCTTTAACAGAACTAACCATAATAACAAAAGAAAAATTAAAATTGGAAACATCAAACGATAAAGAACTTATACTTATTAAAAAATTTATATTACAGGGTTGGCCGGAAAAAATCACCGACTTACCGCCCGAGATAAAAAATTACTGGAACTTCCGGGAAGAGTTAACCTTCAAAGATGAAATCATTTACAAAGCAGCTAAAATTGTTATTCCTAAAACTCTGCAACTCAAAACGCTCACACACATGCACAAAGGCCATTTCGGAAAACAAAGATGTCTACACCGTGCAAGAGCAACAGTTTTCTGGTTGGGAATGCATAATGACGTGAAAAACTTTATAGAGCGATGCAACATATGCCAATCGTACCAGCCATCTAAACCCAAGGAAACGCTTATTATTAAAACCATTCCCACTCTTCCCTGGAAAATAGTAGCAATCGATATTTTCCATTTCCACAATAATGAATTTTTACTAATTGCAGATAGCTACTCCGGTTTTTTCGACTACTCTAAACTCAAACAAACATCATCAGTGGACATCATCAAGGCACTGAAAGTTTGGTTTGCAACCCATGGTATTCCGTCAGTCCTGGAATCAGACAATGGCCCGCAATTTGCATCTAAGGAATTCGCTACGTTTGCTAAAGATTGGGACATTCAACACCAAACATAAAGCCCCTACTATCCGCGCTCCAATGCATTGTCCGCGATATGTCCAGACAGCGAAGTCGATGCTAAAAAAATGATTCAAAGACCAATCGGATCCTTATCTAGCGCTCCTCAACTATCGAAATTCACCCCGAAATGAAAGTCTCAATCTCCAAACCAACGCCTAATGAGCAGACTCACAAGAACAACGTTACCAATTTCCACTCAACTACTTAAGCCAAAGATTATAACGGACGTACACGAAAATATTACCAAAATGCGACAAAACTACAAAACAAGCTACGACAACACCGCCACTATATCGAAACCGTATCACACTGGAGACAGAGTACGGATCCAAAGAAACCATCGAGACTGGATAACTGGATTCGTCGAAGAGTTACCAAAACATGCACCAAGATCGCTTGGAATACGAACAGACGATGGAAAACTTCTCCGAAGAAACACTATTCATATTTAGCCCACTAAATCCATCATCCAAGATCCAAAAGCAGTTATAGCTAATATAACACCTACTAATGCACATCAACACAAGTAAACAAGCCGAGCAATTTCTTGCGTTAATTCCAAGTTTTCGATGAAACCAGCAAATTGATTTATTTTCCTTCGATCTACTCTGCGAACGGTGACTACTTCTGGACCTGTCGCGGGAAAAACGTCTGGGCACTCTGTTAAAATTGTTGGCCTTAAAAAATCTGTTTTGAGTTGTTCAACTTTCAAAATTATTTTTGCAGAAGCTCGGAGTGAGAAGTAGAAACATCAGGTGAATTAACTTGGGCCACGTGTGAACTAGAAGCTGCTGAGGAGTGATGGAGTCTATCGGCTAAAGCGAAAAGGTCGGTTTGAGTCTGCGAGTTCTCAACTGCCATGAGGCAAACGCGTATTGTCGACGGAAGTCGATTAAGCCAAAGTTTCATAACTAACGGCGTGTTGGCTCGGCAAAAATCCTCGTATCAAACCCTCCTAGTGGGTGCCGGGCGGTTAATGGTCACCACAATTTTTATCTTGTGCGATGTCAAGATGGTGATCAGCTAAGGTCAGGTCGAATTGCTGAGACGTTCCTTTACTTCTCAATAGTTTAACGCTCAGCAATGCGATTTGACCATGGATACGGGGTCTCTAATTTTCAGTGGTGGTGTGAGCGATTTTCATAATCCGTGCCGAAGAAATGGAAGGCTGGGGGGTAAACCAGTCGCTAACGAGCTCTTTCGGACGCCTTGGCAGGGTCCGTCATACTCTTTGCCTTACCCCGGTATATCGACTTTGCCGGGGCTGACCTTTCCTTTCCGACCTACTCGTGGAACTCTTATTTAATTTTTCACACTATGGACGATTTAGACATGACAGACGTTTTACCATCCGCCGACACAGAGGATGAACTTTTGGCCTCCAGTCAGGAGACCATTGTAGGGCAATCTACAGAAACTGGAAGCACTGGCAGTACCAGCCACAGTACCCCTGTGTTTCGACCGACCAAACCCAACGTACCCTCAGGTAGCAACGCCAGCCATAGCGGTGCTGCCCGGGGTAAAAAGCAATAAGCGGGTGTTCTTCGCAGGTTGGAGTTCAAGAAGGCCACCTTTATTCTTGACAAAATTGCCAAGAATGAGGAGGCTGGAATTATTCTTGAGAAGGACCTCGCTGACAAAATTACGTGCCAGATGATCGTTGAAGAGTACAACTGTCTTCTGGCTACTAAAGCCAAAAACACCGCCAAGCGCAATAGGTCTCGTGAAGAGACCAGCCAGCCTATGAAAAAAAGCAAGCTTGACGGTACGAAGGGGTCTACCAAAGCGCCATCTTCCGGAGCAGCGCAACCGCGTACTCTAAGTGAGGTTGTCAGAGACGACCTCCAAGTAGCGGTTGTAGATGAGCTCACCACAACCAGCAGAGCTCTGCTTATTGTGTGGAACTCCATCGAGGCCAAGCTCTCGGAGATGGTGTTTTCGTATACCATTTCGGCGATCGAGGGCCCTTACCCTAGTTTTGACTTTGACGAGGTGCTCAGGGGATACAGGGTAATCAGGTGCGCAGACGTGTTCTCTAGGGAGTTCCTTAGGACCTGCATCGCTAAGATTAGCAATGACTGGGAGGGCTTGAAGCTCAAGCTTATCCCAGCTAAGGACATCCCTAAACGACCTAAGGCTCGCATCTGGTTGCCCCTCATGAGCATTAAGCCAAGCGGACAGGAGCTGATCCGTGGTCTTCAGAGGTTAAATCCACTGATTCCGATGCATGACTGGATAGTCATTAAGGCGGAGGAGCCGCAAAGGAGCAGTGCATCTTACCTTCTGATGATCAGCGAGGAAAGCATTGGGGCTCTCGAGAAAGCCGAATTCAAGCTGCGTTTTGGCATAAGATGTGCAAAAATTAAAATTCTGCAGAACCAGGGAGCAGACCCCGGCAAAGTTGGTGACAACGTTGAGCTAGACGATGTCACTGATGGAGTCGAGGTCCCTAGCGGGTCGCCGGGCCCTGGCTTTGCAGAATCGAAAGAAAATTAAAAAAGGCGCTGCTAAAAGTCATTCAGATTAACCTGAAGTACTCAAAATGTGCCTCGGATAATCTGAGAGTTTTCCTGAGTGAGGAAAATATAGATGTAGGCATCGTCCAAGAACCATGGGTCAATCGCTCTAGAGTGAGAGGCCTCCAAGATAAACAATACGACCTGATCTACAAGATCGCAAACACAAACGATGGTAAGCCTAGAACTTGTATTTTAGCTAAAAAACACTTAAAAGCTTTTCTGTGTCCTAATCTTAGCACTCCTGATCTGACAGTCGTCAGGTTGGAAGCAAAAAATGCAGACGGCTTAATCTTGGCATCTGCTTACTTCGGGCATGACCAGCAGTCACCACCAGAAGAAGTGTGCGCACTCATAGCCGAGGCGAAAGTGCAAAAAACAAACCTGATTGGATGTGATGCAAACGCAAGACACACCCTTTGGGGAAGTTCCGAGATAAACGAACGAGGTGAGTCTCTTTTTAATTTTGTGATTGATAATAACTTAACTGTTTGTAACAGTGCTAATACTCCCACTTTCGTCTTTCCGAGCTCTGAAAATTTTGAAGGTTGGGAGGATGTGCTTGACGTTACTAGAACTTGTATTTTAGCTAAAAAACACTTAAAAGCTTTTCTGTGTCCTAATCTTAGCACTCCTGATCTGACAGTCGTCAGGTTGGAAGCAAAAAATGCAGACGGCTTAATCTTGGCATCTGCTTACTTCGGGCATGACCAGCAGTCACCACCAGAAGAAGTGTGCGCACTCATAGCCGAGGCGAAAGTGCAAAAAACAAACCTCCTGATTGGATGTGATGCAAACGCAAGACACACCCTTTGGGGAAGTTCCGAGATAAACGAACGAGGTGAGTCTCTTTTTAATTTTGTCATTGATAATAACTTAACTGTTTGTAACAGTGCTAATACTCCCACTTTCGTCTTTCCGAGCTCTGAAAATTTTGAAGGTTGGGAGGATGTGCTCGACGTTACTATTGTCAACAATAACTTTAATCTATTAGTGGAAAATTGGAGGGTATCTCTTCTGAATTCGTTTTCGGATCACTCTTCAGCATAGGTTTTGAGTCTGAAACCCCTCCTCCTTACGAATTGACTGGAAGAAGTTCAGTAAAATTTTTAATTCTAAACTGCGCAATATACCCAATCTGAGTCCAGAATCGGTTGCAGATCTAGAGTCAAAGGTGAAAACCTTTGAAGCATCTATGAACACGGCGTTCAAGATCTCTTGCCCAGTTAAATATAGCCGAAAAACTCTCCCTCCATGGTGGAATGAAAATCTGTCTGAACTCAGAAAATCGACAAGGAAAATTTTCAACCTCTGCCACAAAAACAAATTTTATCAAGCGTATAAAAATAGCCTTAGAGTATACAAGCGAGCTGTCGCATCAGCCAAGAAACAAGGCTGGACGGAGTATTGCGAGTCAATAGAAAACGTCAAAGACTCCGCAAGGCTTGGTAGAGTTCTGTCAAAAGAGCATTGCAACCCGTCTTTTTTGAAAAAGAACGATGGGGAGTGAGCAGTCTCTTCAGCTGAATAATTGGAACTACTGATGACGACACACTTTCCGGGGTGTGAAAACAATAATTCGGAACCACTTGAAACTCAAATCACACCGTTAGCTCATGTAGAGCATATCAATACCGTCATAACAAGAGAAAATATTGCCTGGGCAATTAATTCCTTCTCTCCATATAAATCTCCAGGCCTGGATGGCATACTGCCTATTATGCTTCAAAAACTGCAAGATGTGGTTGTTCCTTGGCTGGAAATAATTTTCAAAGGGTGCCTCTATCTCAACCATGTACCCGAGACATGGAGACATGTCAGAGTAGTTTTCATCCCGAAGGTCGGTAGAAGGGGCCATGAATCCGCGAAGGATTTTCGACCAATTAGTCTGACCTCTTTCGTGCTTAAAACGATGGAGCGCATCCTAGACAAACACATTAGGGACATCTTAGTTGGATGCCCTCTTGAAAACTCTCAACACGCATACCTAAAGGGTAAGTCCACAGAGACGGCCCTTCACGAGGTAGTTCGTACAATTGAGAAAACTATTAACTTCAAAGAATATACACTCGCCACCTTCTTAGATGTAGAAGGGGCTTTCAACAACGTCCTAACTGAGTCCATTCTAGAAGCCCTTATTGACTTTGGTGTAGAGCTCTACATCCGGGAGTGGATAGTTTCCATGCTCAGGGATAGAAGCATTCAATTTACGTTAGGAAATACAATATTAACCAAATACGTCAGTAGAGGAACACCCCAGGGTGGTGTTCTGTTTCCTCTTCTTTGGCTGGCTTTTAGTCATGAATAAAATTCTCGCTAAGTTAGAGAGGGGTGGAGTGAAGGCGGTCGCGTATGCCAATGATTTGGTGCTACTAGTGTCGGGTAAGTTTACCCCTGTGATAAGTGAGATCACGGAGGTGGCTTTAAGGAAGGTAAGTAACTGGGCTGCGAGCTGCGGACTGGGTATTAATCAAAGCAAAACTGAACTTATACTTTTTACTACCAAAACAAAGATAGACCCCTTCAATCTACCTCGACTCAACGGTCAAACACTTTCGCTCTCCTCCAGTGCAAAATATCTGGGTGTAATTCTCGACCCTAAATTAAACTGGAAATTAAACATTGAAGAACGGGTTAAGAAGGCCTGTATAGCTTTCTATGCCTGTAGCAAAACTTTTGGTAAGAGGTGGGGCCTCCAGTCAAAAATGATTTTATGGACATACACAGCCGTGGTGCGACCTTTTCTCACGTATGGTTCGATTGTGTGGTGGCCAGCATTAAAGTATTTGTATAATATCAACAAACTTAGGAAGGTTCAAAGAACAGCTAGCATTGGCACCACAGGGGCTATTCGATCCTGTCCAACAGATGCTTTAGGAGTTTTTCTACACCTTTTACCACTAGATTTACACATTAAATACCTAGTATCTTGCAGCCCGATAAGACTTAAAGAATCGAACTCCTGGTTTGCCAAACCCTATGGGCACAGCAACATCACGGGTTTAATTCCTACCGAAATGTTTTCGACTCCGACTGATCACTGCACCCCTTCAATGAGCCTCGGTAAAGATTTTAAAGCTATATTCCCATCCAGAAATGATTAGACTAATGACGTCGTGACGAAAGACTTCGACAGGACTATCTTTACTGATGGGTCAAAGATGGAGTGCGGTGTTGGTGCGGGTATTTTCTCAGAGTCCCTAAATATATCCAGGTCTTTTCGGCTACCTGACTTTGCTAGTGTCTTTCAGGCTGAAGTACTGGCGATCAGGGAAGCATGCAAGCTACTTAAACAAAATCCAAACCAGAACCGAAATACAGCTATTTTCTGAGACAGTCAAGCGGCTGTCAATCCCATTAATTCGGCTACATCATCCTCAAAATTAGTACGACAATGCCAGGAAGAGCTTCTGAGTCTGAACACTAACCTCAGGGTCACTCTTATCTGGGTTCCGGGTCACAGTGGCATTGAGGGGAATGAGCGGGCTGACGAGCTGGCCAGGCAAGGTTCAGCCCTTCATAACTCACTTGCGGAAAGAGTCAGTATTCCTCTTGAAGTTATGAAGGGCAATATATTCTCAATTTTTCTCTCAGAATCTAATCGTAGGTGGAATAGTTTAACTAACTGCATTATTGCTAGAAAAATCTGGCCTACCTATAATAAATCCCGAACTATTAACCTAATGTGCAGACCCAGGCGAGACATAGCAAGGATTGTTGCAACATGCACTGGACACTGGCCAATAGGAGAACATGCGGCGAAGCTTGGCATCCCCTACAATACTCACTGTCGTAGTTGTGGGGACCAGCAGGAAAAGGAAACAGTCTTTCATTTCCTCTGTAAATGTCCCGCTTTGGCCAGAATGAGGCAACAATCTTTCGGGAAGCCCTTTTTTGACGATCTTAACGAACTCTCCGGAACGAAGATCAAAGATTTGACTTCTTTCCTCAACGCGACGAAATGGATCTAGGATTTACTTCGGTTTCTCTTGCACCGTCTTCTTCCCCAAACTCCTATGACTGCGAGCTAGCAGACTAACGGTTTTTGAAGGTGGCTCATGGTGCACGAGGACCGGACGATCACACAATTGGGCCGATCTCCGCTTCAATACGAGCCAACAAGTGCCTAGGTGGCACAGTCTAGATGGGTCTTAGTTGCGGACTTCGACCCTTTTGAGTGTTTTCCTATTTTCAAGTTCAAGAATGTTTCAATGGATCTAGAATTATCTTCGGTTTCCTTTTGCACCATTTTCTTCCCCAAACTCCTATGACTGTGAGCTAGCAGACTACTGGTTTTTGAAGGTGGCTCATGGTGAACGAGGACCGAAGGATCACACGGTTGTGCCAACCTTCGCTTCAATACCAGTCAACAAATTGCCTAGTTGGCACAGTGTAGATGGTTTTTAGTTGCGAACTTTGGTCCTATCGGGTGTTTTTCCTATGTCGAAATCCTTAATAAGTTTCATCACATGTCTAAATCCAATAAAAGCGTCTGGTCATACAGGCGGGTGGTACTTTCTCTGGTAACCACAAGTCATGTTGTGCGAACAGACGGAGGTGTACAGAGATTACCATATCCGAGTGTGCGACTAGACGATCACCCTAAGGGATCAGATCGTATGCGTCCCGGGCAAATCAGCAAATTGCTTAGCGTAGCATACTGCAGCTGAACTCGGGCGTAGGCGATGATCCGTTGGGAGATCTATCACCAAATACCCTCCTTTTCTTTAAAAATGTTCTTTTAACCCACAGGTCAAACGAGTTATGGTGTCAAAACGGCGCGTTAATTGGGTCATCGAGCAAGGATGCTTGTGACCGCCATCTCTACCTACCTAACGGCGTGCTGACGAGATTGTTACCAGTTGCCAGACTTTCCATACTCCTATAAAGTTCCGATGGCTTCAAGTCACCTAGGTAGGTAGGTAGAGATGGCGGTCACAAGCATCCTTGCTCGATGACCCAATTAACGCTGTAATGCGCCGTTTTGATACCATAACTCGTTTGACCTGTGGGTTAAAAGAACATTTTTAAGGAAAAAGAGGGTATTTGGTGATAGATCTCCCAACGGATTATCGCCTGCGCCTGAGTTCAGCTGCAATATGCTACGCTAAGCAATTTGCTGATTTGCCCGGGACGCATACGATCTGATCCCTTAGGGTGATCGTCTAGTCACACACTCGGATATGGTAATCTCTGTACACCTCCGTCTGTTTGCACTCCGTTCCGGAGAGTTCGTTAAGATCGTCAAAAAAGGGCTTCCCAAAAGATTGTTGCCTCATTCTGGCCAAAGCGGGACATTAACAGAAGAAATGAAAGACTGTTTCCTTTTCCTGCTGGTCCCCACAACTACGACAGTGTGTATTGAAGGGGATGCCAAGCTTCGCCGCATGTTCTCCTATTGGCCAGTGTCCAGTGCATGTTGCAACAATCCTTGCTATGTCTCGCCTGGGTCTGCATATTAGGTTAATAGTTCGGGATTTATTATAGGTAGGCCAGATTTTTCTAGCAATAATGCAGTTAGTTAAACTATTCCACCTACGATTAGATTCTGAGAGAAAAATTGAGAATATATTGCCCTTCATAACTCCAAGAGGAATACTGACTCTTTCCGCAAGTGAGTTATGAAGGGCTGAACCTTGCCTGGCCAGCTCGTCAGCCCGCTCATTCCCCTCAGTGCCACTGTGACCCGGAACCCAGATAAGAGTGACCCTGAGGTTAGTGTTCAGACTCAGAAGCTCTTCCTGGCATTGTCGTACTAATTTTGAGGATGATGTAGCCGAATTAATAGCTTTGACAGCCGCTTGACTGTCTCAGAAAATAGCTGTATTTCGGTTCTGGTTTGGATTTTGTTTAAGTAGCTTGCATGCTTCCCTGATCGCCAGTACTTCAGCCTGAAAGACACTAGCAAAGTCAGGTAGCCGAAAAGACCTGGATATATTTAGGGACTCTGAGAAAATACCCGCACCAACACCGCACTCCATCTCTGACCCATCAGTAAAGATAGTTGTGTCGAAGTCTTTCGTCACGACGTCATCATTCCAATCATTTCTGGATGGGAATATAACTTTAAAATCTTTACCGAGGCTCATTGAAGGGGTGCAGTAATCAGTCGGAGTCGAAAACATTTCGGTTGGAATTAAACCCGTGATGTTGCTGTGCCCATAGGGTTTGGCAAACCAGGAGTTCGATTCTTTTAGTCTTATCGCGCTGCAAGATACTAGGTATTTAACGTGTAAATCTAGTGGTAAAAGGTGTAGAAAAACTCCTTAAGCATCTGTTGGACAGGATCGAATAGCCCCTGTGGTGCCAATGCTAGCTGTTCTTTGAACCTTTCTTAGTTTGTTGATATTATACAAATTCTTTAATGCTGGCCACAACACAATCGAACCATACGTGAGAATAGGTCGCACCACGGCTGTGTATGTCCATAAAATCATTTTTGACTGGAGGCCCCACCTCTTACCAAAAGTTTTGCTACAGGCATAGAAAGCTATACAGGCCTTCTTAACCCGTTCTTCAATGTTTAATTTCCAGTTTAATTTAGGGTCGAGAATTACACCCAGATATTTTGCACTGGAGGAGAGCGAAAGTGTTTGACCGTTGAGTCGAGGTAGATTGAAGGGGTCTATCTTTGTTTTGGTAGTAAAAAGTATAAGTTCAGTTTTGCTTTGATTAATACCCAGTCCGCAGCTCGCAGCCCAGTTACTAACCTTCCTTAAAGCCACCTCCGTGATCTCACTTATCACAGGGGTAAACGTACCCGACACAAGCACCAAATCATCGGCATACGCGACCGCCTTCACTCCACCCCTCTCTAACTTAGCGAGAATTTTATTCATGACTAAAAGCCAAATAAGAGGAGACAGAACACCACCCTGGGGTGTTCCTCTACTGACGTATTTGGTTAACATTGTATTTCCTAACGTAGATTGAATCCTTTTATCCCTGAGCATGGAAATTATCCACTCCCGGATGTAGAGCTCTACACCAAAGTCAATAAAGGCTTCTAGAATGGACTCAGTTAGGACGTTGTTGAAAGCCCCTTCTACATCTAAGAAGGTGGCGAGTGTATATTCTTTGAAGTTAATAGTTTTCTCAATTGTACGAACTACCTCGTGAAGGGCCGTCTCCGTGGACTTACCCTTTAGGTATGCGTGTTGAGAGTTTTCAAGAGGGCATCCAACTAGGATGTCCCTAATGTGTTTGTCTAGGATGCGCTCCATCGTTTTAAGCACGAAAGAGGTCAGACTAATTGGTCGAAAATCCTTCGCGGATATATGGCCCCTTCTACCGAACTTCGAGATGAAAACTACTCTAACATGTCTCCATGTCTCGGGTACATGGTTGAGATAGAGCCAACCTTTGAAAATTATTTCCAGCCAAGGAACAACCACATCTTGCAGTTTTTGAAGCATAATAGGCAGTATGCCATTCAGACCTGGAGATTTATATGGAGAGAAGGAATTAATTGCCCAGGCAATATTTTCTCTTGTTATGACGGTATTGATATGCTCTACATGAGCTAACGGTGTGATTTGAGTTTCAAGTGGTTCCGGTTTACTGTTTTCACACCCCGGTAAGTGTGTCGTCACCACTAGTTCCAAGGATTCAGCTGGAGAGACTGCCTACTCCCCATCGTTCTTTTTCAAAAAAGACGGGTTGCAATGCTCTTTTGACAGAACTCTACCAAGTCTTGCCTTGTTTCTTGGCTGATGCGACAGCTTGCTTGTATACTGTAAGGCTATTTTTATACGGTTCATAAAATTTGTTTTTGTGGCACATGTTGAAAATTTTCCTTGTCGATTTTCTGAGTTCAGACAGATTTTCATTCCACCATGGAGGGAGAGTTTTTCGGCTATATTTAACTGGGCAAGAGATCTTGAACGCCGTGTTCATAGATGCTTCAAAGGTTTTCACCTTTGACTCTAGATCTGCAAACCGATTCTGGACTCAGATTGGGTATATTGCGCAGTTTAGAATTAAAAATTTTACTGAACTTCTTCCAGTCAATTCGTTTGGGATTTTTTTAAGGAGGAGGGGTTTCAGACTCAAAACCTATGCTGAAGAGTATCCACCTGTGATCCGAAAACGAATTCAGAAGAGATACCCTCCAATTTTCCACTAATAGATTAAAGTTATTGTTGACAATAGTAACATCGAGCACATCCTCCCAACCTTCAAAATTTTCAGAGCTCGGAAAGACGAAAGTGGGAGTATTACCTCTGTTACAAACAGTTAAATTATTATCAATCACAAAATTAAAAAGAGACTCACCTCGTTCGTTTATCTCGGAACTTCCCCAAAGGGTGTGTCTTGCGTTTGCATCACATCCAATCAGGAGGTTTGTTTTTTGCGCTTTCGCCTCGACTATGAGTGCGCACACTTCTTCTGGTGGTGACTGCTGGTCATGCCCGAAGTAAGCAGATGCCAAGATTAAGCCGTCTGCATTTGTTGCTTCCAACCTGACGACTGTCAGATCAGGAGTGCTAAGATTAGGACACAGAAAAGCTTTTAAGTGTTTTTTAGCTAAAATACAAGTTCTAGGCTTACCATCGTTTGTATTTGCGATCTTGTAGATCAGGTCGTATTGTTTGTCTTGGAGGCCTCTCAATCTAGAGCGATTGACCCATGGTTCTTGGACGATGCCTACATCTATATTTTCCTCACTCAGGAAAACTCTCAGATTATCCGAGGCACATTTTGAGTGCTTCAGGTTAATCTGAATGACTTTTAGCAGCGCCTTTTTTAATTTTCTTTCGATTCTGCAAAGCCAGGGCCCGGTGACTCGCTAGGGACCTCAACTCCATCAGTGACATCGTCAACCTCAACGTTGTCACCAACTTTTTGACTGTTCAGTCGTGCATCGGAATCAGTAGATTTAACCTCTGAAGACCACGGATCAGCTCCTGTCCGCTTGGCTTAATGCTCATGAGGGGCAACCAGATGCGAGCCTTAGGTCGTTTAGGGATGTCCTAAGCTGGGATGAGCTTGAGCTTCAAGCCCTCCCAGTCATTGCTAATCTTAGCGATGCAGGTCCTGAGGAACTCCCTAGAGAACACGTCTGCGCACCTGATTACCCTGTATCCCCTGAGCACCTCGTCAAAGTCAAAACTAGGGTAAGGGCCCTCGATCACCGAAATGGTATACGAAAACACCATCTCCGAGAGCTTGGCCTCGATGGAGTTCCACACAATAAGCAGAACTCTGCTGGTTCTGGTGTGCTCATCCACAACCGCTACTTGGAGGTCGTCTCTGGCAACCTCACTTAGAGTACGCGGTTGCGCTGCTCCGGAAGATGGCGCTTTAGTAGACCCTTACGTACCATCAAGCTTGCTTTTTTTCATAGGCTGGCTGGTCTCTTCACGAGACCTATTGCGCTTGGCGGTGTTTTTGGCTATAGTAGCCAGAAGACAGTTGTACTCTTCAACGATCTTCTGGCACGTTATTTTGTCAGCGAGGTCCTTCTCAAGAATAATTCCAGCCTCCTCATTCTTGGCAATTTTGTCAAGAATAAAGGTGGCCTTCTTGAACTCCAACCTGTGAAGAACACCCGCTGATTGCTTTTTACCCCGGGCAGCACCGCTATGGCTGGCGTTGCTACCTGAGGGTACGTTGGGTTTGGTCGGTCGAAACACAGGGGTACTGTGGCTGGTACTGCCTGTGCTTCCAGTTTCTGTAGGTTGCCCTACAATGGTCTCCTGACTGGAGGCCAAAAGTTCATCCTCTGTGTCGGCGGATTGTAAAACGTCTGTCATGTCTAAATTGTCCATAGTGTGAAAAATTAAATAAGAATCCCACGAGAAGGTCGGAAAGGAAAGGTCAGCCCCGGCAAAGCCGATATACCGGGGTAAGGCAAAGAGTATGACGGACCCTGCCAAGGCGTCCGAAAGAGCTCGTTAGCGACTGGTTTACCCCCCAGCCTTCCATTTCTTCGGCACGGATTATGAAAATCGCTCACACCACCACTAAAAATAAGAGACCCCGTATCTATGGTCAAATCGCATTTCTGAGCGTTTAACTATTGAGAAGTAAAGGAACGTCTCAGCAATTCAACCTGACCTTAGCTGATCATCATCTTGACATCGCACAAGATAAAAACTGTGGTGACCATTAACCGCCCGGCACCCACTAGGAGGGTTTGATACGAGGACTTTTGCCGAGCTTCATGTCACCTTGTTCAATTTTGTTCAACAGAGCGTCCAAACGCTTTTCTTCGCTATCCTGATTTCTCTCGAGTAAAACTTTTTTAAGATTTTCGTATTTGTCTTGCGCGGGAGGTGAAACTAAAACGTCGGCAACCGATTTCATTGTTTGATTTTTTAGTGACGCCACTGAATAATCATATTTCGTATTGCTTGCCGTGATATTTTAAAACGGAACTGGGTTTCGATTTGAAGAAACCATAAGTCAGGTCTATTGTTCCAAAAAGGTGGAATTTTAATTGATATTAGAGAGGCTTGTTGAGCAAGATTGTTAGCATTAGCAATTGGATTTGGGGGATCGGTTGGCAAAACGCCATTGCTTCCACCCGAACCTCCTGCTGCTTTGTTATCGAGAAAATCCGTTAAAATTACAAAACAAGCCGAAGAAAATTAAATATTTTCTCTTGTTATGACGGTTTTGATATGGTCTACATGAGCTAACGGTGTGATTTGAGTTTCAAGTGGTTCCGGTTTACTGTTTTCACACCCCGGAAAGTGTGTCGTCACCACTAGTTCCAAGGATTCAGCTGGAGAGACTGCCTACTCCCCATCGTTCTTTTTCAAAAAAGACGGGTTGCAATGCTCTTTTGACAGAACTCTACCAAGTCTTGCCTTGTTTCTTGGCTGATGCGACAGCTTGCTTGTATACTGTAAGGCTATTTTTATACGGTTCATAAAATTTGTTTTTGTGGCACATGTTGAAAATTTTCCTTGTCGATTTTCTGAGTTCAGACAGATTTTCATTCCACCATGGAGGGAGAGTTTTTCGGCTATATTTAACTGGGCAAGAGATCTTGAACGCCGTGTTCATAGATGCTTCAAAGGTTTTCACCTTTGACTCTAGATCTGCAACCGATTCTGGACTCAGCTTGGGTATATTGCGCAGTTTAGAATTAAAAATTTTACTGAACTTCTTCCAGTCAATTCGTTTGGGATTTCTATAAGGAGGAGGGGTTTCAGACTCAAAACCTATGCTGAAGAGTATCCACCTGTGATCCGAAAACGAATTCAGAAGAGATACCCTCCAATTTTCCACTAATAGATTAAAGTTATTGTTGACAATAGTAACATCGAGCACATCCTCCCAACCTTCAAAATTTTCAGAGCTCGGAAAGACGAAAGTGGGAGTATTACTTCTGTTACAAACAGTTAAATTATTATCAATCACAAAATTAAAAAGAGACTCACCTCGTTCGTTTATCTCGGAACTTCCCCAAAGGGTGTGTCTTGCGTTTGCATCACATCCAATCAGGAGGTTTGTTTTTTGCGCTTTCGCCTCGACTATGAGTGCGCACACTTCTTCTGGTGGTGACTGCTGGTCATGCCCGAAGTAAGCAGATGCCAAGATTAAGCCGTCTGCATTTTTTGCTTCCAACCTGACGACTGTCAGATCAGGAGTGCTAAGATTAGGACACAGAAAAGCTTTTAAGTGTTTTTTAGCTAAAATACAAGTTCTAGGCTTACCATCGTTTGTATTTGCGATCTTGTAGATCAGGTCGTATTGTTTGTCTTGGAGGCCTCTCACTCTAGAGCGATTGACCCATGGTTCTTGGACAATGCCTACATCTATATTTTCCTCACTCAGGAAAACTCTCAGATTATCCGAGGCACATTTTGAGTGCTTCAGGTTAATCTGAATGACTTTAAGCAGCGCGTGTTTTAATTTTCTTTCGATTCTGCAAAGCCAGGGCCCGGCGACTCGCTAGGGACCTCAACTCCATCAGTGACATCGTCTAGCTCAACGTTGTCACCAACTTTGCCAGGGTCTGCTCCCTGGTTCTGCAGAATCTTAATTTTCGCACATCTTATGCCAAAACGCAGCTTGAATTCGGTCTTCTCGAGAGCCCCAATGCTTTCCTCGCTGATCGTCAGAAGGTAAGATGTGTTGTTCCTTTGCGGCTCCTCCGCCTTAATGACTGTTCAGTCGTGCATCGGAATCAGTAGATTTAACCTCTGAAGACCACGGATCAGCTCCTGTCCGCTTGGCTTAATGCTCATGAGGGGCAACCAGATGCGAGCCTTAGGTCGCTTAGGGATGTCCTTAGCTGGGATGAGCTTGAGCTTCAAGCCCTCCCAGTCATTGCTAATCTTAGCGATGCAGGTCCTAAGGAACTCCCTAGAGAACACGTCTGCGCACCTGATTACCCTGTATCCCCTGAGCACCTCGTCAAAGTCAAAACTAGGGTAAGGGCCCTCGATCGCCGAAATGGTATACGAAAACACCATCTCCGAGAGCTTGGCCTAGATGGAGTTCCACACAATAAGCAGAACTCTGCTGGTTCTGGTGTGCTCATCCACAACCGCTACTTGGAGGTCGTCTCTGACAACCTCACTTAGAGTACGCGGTTGCGCTGCTCCGGAAGATGGCGCTTTAGTAGACCCTAACGTACCATCAAGCTTGCTTTTTTTCATAGGCTGGCTGGTCTCTTCACGAGACCTATTGCGCTTGGCGGTGTTTTTGGCTTTAGTAGCCAGAAGACAGTTGTACTCTTCAACGATCTTCTGGCACGTTATTTTGTCAGCGAGGTCCTTCTCAAGAATAATTCCAGCCTCCTCATTCTTGGCAATTTTGTCAAGAATAAAGGTGGCCTTCTTGAACTCCAACCTGCGAAGAACACCCGCTGATTGCTTTTTACCCCGGGCAGCACCGCTATGGCTGGCGTTGCTACCTGAGGGTACGTTGGGTTTGGTCGGTCGAAACACAGGGGTACTGTGGCTGGTACTGCCTGTGCTTCCAGTTTCTGTAGGTTGCCCTACAATGGTCTCCTGACTGGATGCCAAAAGTTCATCCTCTGTGTCGGCGGATTGTAAAACGTCTGTCATGTCTAAATTGTCCATAGTGTGAAAAATTAAATAAGAATCCCACGAGAAGGTCGGAAAGGAAAGGTCAGCCCCGGCAAAGCCGATATACCGGGGTAAGGCAAAGAGTATGACGGACCCTGCCAAGGCGTCCGAAAGAGCTCGTTAGCGACTGGTTTACCCCCCAGCCTTCCATTTTTTCGGCACGGATTATGAAAATCGCTCACACCACCACTGAAAATAAGAGACCCCGTATCTATGGTCAAATCGCATTTCTGAGCGCTTAACTATTGAGAAGTAAAGGAACGTCTCAGCAATTCAACCTGACCTTAGCTGATCATCATCTTGACATCGCACAAGATAAAAACTGTGGTGACCATTAACCGCCCGGCACCCACTAGGAGGGTTTGATACGAGGATTTTTGCCGAGCTTCATGTCACCTTGTTCAACTTTGTTCAACAGAGCGTCCAAACGCTTTTCTTCGCTATCCTGATTTCTCTCGAGTAAAACTTTTTTAAGATTTTCGTATTTGTCTTGCGCGGGAGGTGAAACTAAAACGTCGGCAACCGATTTCATTGTTTGATTTTTTAGTGACGCCACTGAATAATCATATTTCGTATTGCTTGCCGTGATATTTTAAAACGGAACTGGGTTTCGATTTGAAGAAACCATAAGTCAGGTCTATTGTTCCAAAAAGGTGGAATTTTAATTGATATTAGAGAGGCTTGTTGAGCAAGATTGTTAGCATTAGCAATTGGATTTGGGGGATCGGTTGGCAAAACGCCATTGCTTCCACCCAAACCTCCTGCTGCTTTGTTATCGAGAAAATCCGTTAAAATTACAAAACAAGCCGAAGAAAATTAAATATTTTCTCTTGTTATGACGGTTTTGATATGCTCTACATGAGCTAACGGTGTGATTTGAGTTTCAAGTGGTTCCGGTTTACTGTTTTCACACCCCGGAAAGTGTGTCGTCACCACTAGTTCCAAGGATTCAGCTGGAGAGACTGCCTACTCCCCATCGTTCTTTTTCAAAAAAGACGGGTTGCAATGCTCTTTTGACAGAACTCTACCAAGTCTTGCCTTGTTTCTTGGCTGATGCGACAGCTTGCTTGTATACTGTAAGGCTATTTTTATACGGTTCATAAAATTTGTTTTTGTGGCACATGTTGAAAATTTTCCTTGTCGATTTTCTGAGTTCAGACAGATTTTCATTCCACCATGGAGGGAGAGTTTTTCGGCTATATTTAACTGGGCAAGAGATCTTGAACGCCGTGTTCATAGATGCTTCAAAGGTTTTCACCTTTGACTCTAGATCTGCAACCGATTCTGGACTCAGCTTGGGTATATTGCGCAGTTTAGAATTAAAAATTTTACTGAACTTCTTCCAGTCAATTCGTTTGGGATTTCTATAAGGAGGAGGGGTTTCAGACTCAAAACCTATGCTGAAGAGTATCCACCTGTGATCCGAAAACGAATTCAGAAGAGATACCCTCCAATTTTCCACTAATAGATTAAAGTTATTGTTGACAATAGTAACATCGAGCACATCCTCCCAACCTTCAAAATTTTCAGAGCTCGGAAAGACGAAAGTGGGAGTATTACCTCTGTTACAAACAGTTAAATTATTATCAATCACAAAATTAAAAAGAGACTCACCTCGTTCGTTTATCTCGGAACTTCCCCAAAGGGTGTGTCTTGCGTTTGCATCACATCCAATCAGAAGGTTTGTTTTTTGCGCTTTCGCCTCGACTATGAGTGCGCACACTTCTTCTGGTGGTGACTGCTGGTCATGCCCGAAGTAAGCAGATGCCAAGATTAAGCCGTCTGCATTTTTTGCTTCCAACCTGACGACTGTCAGATCAGGAGTGCTAAGATTAGGACACAGAAAAGCTTTTAAGTGTTTTTTAGCTAAAATACAAGTTCTAGGCTTACCATCGTTTGTATTTGCGATCTTGTAGATCAGGTCGTATTGTTTGTCTTGGAGGCCTCTCACTCTAGAGCGATTGACCCATGGTTCTTGGACGATGCCTACATCTATATTTTCCTCACTCAGGAAAACTCTCAGATTATCCGAGGCACATTTTGAGTGCTTCAGGTTAATCTGAATGACTTCAGAGCCAGGGCCCGGCGACTCGCTAGGGACCTCAACTCCATCAGTGACATCGTCTAGCTCAACGTTGTCACCAACTTTGCCGGGGTCTGCTCCCTGGTTCTGCAGAATCTTAATTTTCGCACATCTTATGCCAAAACGCAGCTTGAATTCGGCCTTCTCGAGAGCCCCAATGCTTTCCTCGCTGATCGTCAGAAGGTAAGATGTGCTGTTCCTTTGCGGCTCCTCCGCCTTAATGACTGTTCAGTCGTGCATCGGAATCAGTAGATTTAACCTCTGAAGACCACGGATCAGCTCCTGTCCGCTTGGCTTAATGCTCATGAGGGGCAACCAGATGCGAGCCTTAGGTCGTTTAGGGATGTCCTTAGCTGGGATGAGCTTGAGCTTCAAGCCCTCCCAGTCATTGCTAATCTTAGCGATGCAGGTCCTAAGGAACTCCCTAGAGAACACGTCTGCGCACCTGATTACCCTGTATCCCCTGAGCACCTCGTCAAAGTCAAAACTAGGGTAAGGGCCCTCGATCGCCGAAATGGTATACGAAAACACCATCTCCGAGAGCTTGGCCTCGATGGAGTTCCACACAATAAGCAGAACTCTGCTGGTTCTGGTGAGCTCATCCACAACCGCTACTTGGAGGTCGTCTCTGACAACCTCACTTAGAGTACGCGGTTGCGCTGCTCCGGAAGATGGCGCTTTAGTAGACCCTTACGTACCGTCAAGCTTGCTTTTTTTCAAAGGCTGGCTGGTCTCTTCACGAGACCTATTGCGCTTGGCGGTGTTTTTGGCTTTAGTAGCTAGAAGACAGTTGTACTCTTCAACGATCTTCTGGCACGTTATTTTGTCAGCGAGGTCCTTCTCAAGAATAATTCCAGCCTCCTCATTCTTGGCAATTTTGTCAAGAATAAAGGTGGCCTTCTTGAACTCCAACCTGCGAAGAACACCCGCTGATTGCTTTTTACCCCGGGCAGCACCGCTATGGCTGGCGTTGCTACCTGAGGGTACGTTGGGTTTGGTCGGTCGAAACACAGGGGTACTGTGGCTGGTACTGCCTGTGCTTCCAGTTTCTGTAGGTTGCCCTACAATGGTCTCCTGACTGGAGGCCAAAAGTTCATCCTCTGTGTCGGCGGATTGTAAAACGTCTGTCATGTCTCAATTGTCCATAGTGTGAAAAATTAAAAAAGAATCCCACGAGAAGGTCGGAAAGGAAAGGTCAGCCCCGGCAAAGCCGATATACCGGGGTAAGGCAAAGAGTATGACGGACCCTGCCAAGGCGTCCGAAAGAGCTCGTTAGCGACTGGTTTACCCCCCAGCCTTCCATTTCTTCGGCACGGATTATGAAAATCGCTCACACCACCACTGAAAATAAGAGACCCCGTATCTATGGTCAAATCGCATTTCTGAGCGTTTAACTATTGAGAAGTAAAGGAACGTCTCAGCAATTCAACCTGACCTTAGCTGATCATCATCTTGACATCGCACAAGATAAAAACTGTGGTGACCATTAACCGCCCGGCACCCACTAGGAGGGTTTGATACGAGGATTTTTGCCGAGCTTCATGTCACCTTGTTCAACTTTGTTCAACAGAGCGTCCAGACGCTTTTCTTCGCTATCCTGATTTCTCTCGAGTAAAACTTTTTTAAGATTTTCGTATTTGTCTTGCGCGGGAGGTGAAACTAAAACGTCGGCAACCGATTTCATTGTTTGATTTTTTAGTGACGCCACTGAATAATCATATTTCGTATTGCTTGCCGTGATATTTTAAAACGGAACTGGGTTTCGATTTGAAGAAACCATAAGTCAGGTCTATTGTTCCAAAAAGGTGGAATTTTAATTGATATTAGAGAGGCTTGTTGAGCAAGATTGTTAGCATTAGCAATTGGATTTGGGGGATCGGTTGGCAAAACGCCATTGCTTCCACCCGAACCTCCTGCTGCTTTGTTATCGAGAAAATCCGTTAAAATAACAAAATAAGCCGAAGAAAATTAAATCCGTATCGTTAAATATCAACGCGGTAAATTCGTTTAATATTATATACGTAATGCTCGGTAGGAGATGAACGGGATTCTTAATCCACCGTTACTGAAAACTATTAACCGCACAAGGTATAAAAACCGTAAACAACCGTAATAAAAAATCGTGACCACGATCAACCGAACCACCCTCTTCAGAACTACCAAAATACCGAATATTTAAAATGTTAATTTTATTGAATATTATTTGTTTCAAATTTTTTTACATATTGTATTTATAAAGGAAAATTTTTAAAATGAGTAAAAATTTTGTTTTTTAATTTAATTCAATATTTTATTTATAAAGGAAATTTTTTTTAAAAAGAATATAATTTTTTTTTTTAAATTAATATATAATTTGGTTTGAATAATTCTTATACTCACTGTACTTTTTTTTACAAAGTTTTTGTATAACACTTTGATTTTATTTCTTGATAATGGTTGATGTACGATCTGTTGTATCTGATGGTTGTTGGATGAGCTGTGTTGTGGTGAAGTTCTAGGTGGCGCCTCAAAATTTATTTGTAGCTGAATGATGGTGGAGTAATTGATGGTGATGTTGGTGGCACTAAGTTGGATGATTTTTGCCTTGTGGTAGCTGGACGAAGGTGCTGATATTAATTTGTTGGCGGTCTTTTGGATGGAAACCGACCCAATGTCCACTAATGTAGGCACGTGTTGTGTTTGTGTGTCATTGTTGGTTGCAAGTGTCACGAATTTAGTTGGCAATAAAACACAAATGTGCCTGTCTGGTTCCTGGAGCTGCTATTGCTACACCGGCGAAGCTCCTAGATTCTGTCTGATGCTGGGGTTTGGTGATAAATTTTTAGCACACCGGCCAAGTTGACAGACACTAACTGGTTTCGGTACGGCGGCGGCGGCGGCGTGGCGCAATAGAAAATTGTTAGGCGAATTGTCTTTGGCCTCGTGGTTGCCGATTGCAACGTCGTCGTGTGTGTCACCAATTCGTCGGGGTCACCAATTTGTGCCCTCTCGTTGGCACTTTTTCTTACTTATTAACGAAATCACTTAACAAATTTAAAATATTATAGTTTTTTTTATTTATCAATTAAGTTAAAGTTTAAGTTTACAATTAGGATAAGTTTTAGATATAAGTTTTATAAGTTGTGTAAAGGCACGTCGCTACCATACGAAGTTTCGAGAAAAATTTATCTTTTAAGAAAAAGCAAAATGCCGGAAGTGCAATAATGCTATATGTAGTTGTTAAGTTTGTAGATCTTAATTTTTATATTTAAAGGTTGGTATGCCAATTAAGGTTTGACCTGAGGGGCCAATGTGCCAATTAAGGTTCGACCTGAAGGGCCAATGTAGGGTGAGTGTGCGAACACGCTACACAGTACATTGGCTGGCCCGCTTCGCGGGTTTAAGGATTTTAACCCCCTTTTCGGGTCCTCTGTCCCGTTCACGCGACTCCTTCGCTCCGCTTAGGGTTTGCTCAGTCGTCTGGCAGGCGCCTATCTTGTCAGTCGATCTGTTATCAAAATGTTTGGTAGTAAACAGTACCTTGGGTGGCCCGCTTCGCCGGTTTAAGGATTTTAAACCCCCTTTTCGGGTCCTCTGTCCCGCTCACGCGACTCCGTCGCTCCGCTTAGGGAATGCTCAGTCGTCTGGCAGGCGCCTATACCTCGTCGCCATAATATTGGGTTACCGTAAGCGCCATTTTAATGTTTTTGGGAAATCGCATTTGAAGTTTTGACAGCCTATTGCTCGAAAACCAACCGCTGGGATTTTTTAATTTTTTGTCACGATATTAATACGGAAATCCTCTCTCAAAAAATTTAAGAAATTATTCTAAAATACTATTAGTTTTTAAAATATTTAAAATTTATTACAAAATGAGTTTGCCATGTACGCCAGTACATTTTGACACATACGTCAAAATTTGTGCACATGCGGCATTCCAATAATAAATAAGTAAAAAATGTATTTACTTAGAATCACGTGTTATATACACGTTTTTAAGTTAAAAAAAAAAGACAAGGATTTTGAGAAAAAAAAATATTTCGTAATAAATTTAAAAAAAAATTCACATTAGATTTCACTTGATTGAAAAGAGCTCCAAATTTTTTCTTATCCTCTGATGATATAAAAGGATACAAACTTTTTATATACAGGGTGTCCCTTAACTCGTAAATATTATTTTAGGGCATGATTCTGGGGTGTGTTCTTAGAAAAAAATTGTGCTACAGTAACAGTCTTTCTCGAATTTTGATATCATTTATCGGGGATTTAAGAAGTCTTATTTTTGTGTACCCTGACCCATGTTAAAGGTTATTGCGCTGTTAGTAATAATGACAGAAACTTCTTTTAGGCCTTTATTTTTAGAAGAAATACCAGCCTTTGTAAATACGTTTAAATAAATTTCATATTTTTTCTTAGTCTTAAGATTCTCAGTTTTTAGTCTGTTCCATTTTTCCTGCCCATGCTTATTTTTTGACTTTGGGGTCAATTCTCTCTAAAAAATGCGTAATCAACATGATGTTTTAATAATTTTATGTTACAATATTTAAAATAAAAGTCAGTAACAAGTTTGCCGGGAAACCCATAGATTTTATGATAATTTGGAAAAACAGCGGCAGGTAAAATTAAAAAAAAATGTTTTTTTAGGTTTAAGCTCGAAAAGCTTTGAATACAAATTATTTGTTTGGCTTTAGATAATTTTTAAAGTACGTTTTTTTACTACAAGGGATGCACTCTGACATTCTTTGGTTTGAATACATGCTTATTTTAGTAGCCACTTAAGTTGAAATCTACAAACTATCTGCAGTTGTTGCAAAATGTATTTATTATTATTTCTTTATTAATTTTTTTACCAGTCTTGTTCTGATGAATTTGACGAAGCACTATTTGTTTTTCCCTGAAGTCTGCTTCATTTGGGACTTACCCGTCCAATAAACTTACAAGATTAGAAATAATGGCGCAAAATTTTAAACGATTTAATAAATTGTTAGAGCCATTTTAGTAAGTTACTAAGTTGAAATGATTTACTTAAGTTAAAATCACGAAATAGTTAGTTACTTTAACTTTTTGCAATTTGCTAAATCCATATGGCATCTGATGGTATATCAATAATTAACATTAATTGTGTTCATTAAATTTAAACCCTACAAATGTTCTGCTATCTGATTAATTAGCAAATTATCAATTAGCAAAAAAATTATAATTTTGGAATAGCTAGTAATTGCTAAATACTTAGGAAATTGCTAACTAGTAAAATGCTCAGCCCTTAACAATAGGTTGTTTAAAATGCGCCAATTATTTAAAACCCTACCTATTGGCCCTACCAATAATTAAATTTAGTAACGACTTAAATATTTAAATAAAATGGACCATAAGTACATTGGCTCTAAATAATGACATAAATATTAAGGTGAACCATAAATAATGAATATTAAATGGTATGGACTCAAAAATATAAACGTAGCATATTTGGTTAATTTTATATAATCCATACCATTATGTAATATTTTCCTCAAATATTTAAGTCGTTACTAAATTTTATTATTAGTAGGGCCATATAAGTTTTTACGAAAGAAGGGATTCATATGGGTACTGGAGAATTCATTTAAATGATATTTCTTTACTTTTTTACGGGCACAGTAAAATCGTCTGCACGTACGGCAAAACCAAACAAATATTTTTCTTTCTAATGACGTACGTGCATACGATTTAATAGCGTTACCTTGCATATTGTAGGCACATAAGTCAAAATAATACTGAACAAGCATTAAAAGTTTGATGGCGTACGTTGTAGGACAATAAGACGTACGTCAAAACAATTCTTAAAAACAAATCTGCTTGAATTGTATGGAAAATTTGACGTAAATCCCACATTTTGGCGTTTACGTCAAAACAATACGTGAACTTAGTGAATTTGATGGATATACGTCAAAACCATTATGTATATCTTTGCAATGGAAAGAGATAGAGCAAAACGGATAGAAGATTTGGAAAGATCTAGCCTGAAAACATAAAACTGAATACCAAACTCAAAAAGTGAATTTTGGCGTTTACGGTAACCCAATATTAGGGCGACGACCTTAAGTGGCCCGCTTCGCGGGTTTAAGGATTTTAACCCCCTTTCCGGGTCCTCTGTCCTGCTCACGCGACTCCGTCGCTCCACTTAGGGTATGCTCAGTTGTCTGGCAGGAGCATATGTTGTCAGTCAGTTGTCATTATTTTTTGTAAGGAAGTTAATTTTTTTTTGCAAAAAAGGTTATTTTATTTGCCAAAATGTTAAATTTGTTTTGTAGAAAGTTATTTTTTTTTGCAAAAATGTTTATTTTTTTTTGTAAAAAGTTATTTTTTTTTCCAAAAAAGGTTATTTTTTTGCAAAAAAGTTAGTATTTTGTTTTTTTTTTTTTTTGCAAAAAAGTTAAATTTTGTTTTTTAAAAAAGTTATTTTTTTTGCAAAGAAGTTAAATTTTTTTGTAAGAAAAATTAATTTTTTTTGCAAAAAAGTTTAATTTTTTTTGGAAAGAAGTTATTTTTTTCCCAAAAAAGGTTATTTTTTTGCAAAAAAGTTTATTCATAAAAAAGTTTTTTTCTTTTTGCAAAAAATTTTATTTTTATTTTCGCAAACAAACTTTAACCTAACTACAACTACCTATTTATCTAACTACTTATTTTACCTAGACTAAAGATGGACAAGGGCTTATCTCCTCGGTGTTCTAACAACAACTGAATTTTTCTTTTTTTTTGTAGATTTAAGATTTTGTTTTATTTAGCTTGATTTTATATATCTACAATTGACTTACAACTAATGTTTTAAATGTTGGCTCAGAAGGGGCCCAACTTATTTCTTATGTCTACTTAAAATGATTTTTATACAAGTACAAAATACATATTTTTAGCTTCTTAATCTAATACATGACTTTTTTTTATTACAAAACAATTGTCTCTTAAAATAATTAAAAATGTTTAAGAAAAGGTTATGGTGTCATCCCCTGTCGTGTCCACTATCGGCTCGTTCATAGAATGGTCTTCCTTCATTGTGAAAAACGTCCTGGAATCTGTCATAAATGATAGCTCTGGGGTTCAGGTATCTCTGGCTGGGCTGAATTTCCTCCTGTATCATCTGTTGTATTTCAGGGTGTGGATGTGCTTCTAGTTCTTTATGATTTTGCGGGTAGGTTCCATCTTTCTAATGACGTACGTGCATACGATTTAATAGCGTTACCTTGCATATTGTAGGCACATAAGTCAAAACAATACTGAACAAGCATTAAAAGTTTGATGGCATACGTTGTAGGACAATAAGACGTACGTCAAAACAATTCTTAAAAACAAATCTGCTTGAATTGTATGGAAAATTTGACGTAAATACCACATTTTGGCGTTTACGTCAAAACAATACGTGAACTTAGTGAATTTGATGGATATACGTCAAAACCATTCTGTATATCTTTGCAATGGAAAGAGATAGAGCAAAACGGATAGAAGATTTGGAAAGATCTAGCCCGAAAACATAAAACTGCATACCAAACTCCAAAATTGAATTTTGGCGTTTACGGTAACCCAATATTAGGGCGACGACCTTAAGTGGCGCGCTTCGCGGGTTTAAGGATTTTAACCCCCTTTCCGGGTCCTCTGTCCTGCTCACGCGACTCCGTCGCTCCACTTAGGGTATGCTCAGTTGTCTGGCAGGCGCCTATGTTGTCAGTCGATCTGTTATCAAAGTTTTTTTTTGCAGTAAACAGTACTTTGGGTGGCCAGCTTCGCGGGTTTAAGGATTTTACCCCCCTTTTAATTATTTTTTGTAAGGAAGTTAATTTTTTTTTTGAAAAAAAGTTAATTTTTTTCTTGCAAAAAAATTTTATTTATTTTTGCATAAAAGTTAAATTTTTTTGTAAGATTTATAATTTTTTTTGGCCCGCTTCGCCGGTTTAAGGATTTTAAACCCCCTTTTCGGGTCCTCTGTCCCGCTCACGCGACTCCGTCGCTCCGCTTAGGGAATGCTTAGTCGTCTGGCAGGCGCCTATGTTGTCAGTCGAACTGTTATCAAAGTTTGTTGTAGTAACCAATACCTCGTCGCCATAATATTGGGTTACCGTAAGCGCCATTTTAATGTTTTTGGGAAATCGCATTTGAAGTTTTGACAGCCTATTGCTCGAAAACCAACCGCTGGGATTTTTTAATTTTTTGTCACGATATTAATACGGAAATCCTCTCTCAAAAAATTTAAGAAATTATTCTAAAATACTATTAGTTTTTAAAATATTTAAAATTTATTACAAAATGAGTTTGCCATGTACGTACAGTACATTTTGACACATACGTCAAAATTTGTGCACATGCGGCATTCCAATAATAAATAAGTAAAAAATGTATTTACTTAGAATCACGTGTTATATACACGTTTTTAAGTTAAAAAAAAAAGACAAGGATTTTGAGAAAAAAAAATATTTCGTAATAAATTTAAAAAAATATTCACATTAGATTTCACTTGATTGAAAAGAGCTCCAAATTTTTCTTATCCTCTGATGATATAAAAGGATACAAACTTTTTATATACAGGGTGTCCCTTAACTCGTAAATATTATTTTAGGGCATGATTCTGGGGTGTGTTCTTAGAAAAAAATTGTGCTACAGTAACAGTCTTTCTCGAATTTTGATATCATTTATCGGGGATTTAAGAAGTCTTATTTTTGTGTACCCTGACCCATGTTAAAGGTTATTGCGCTGTTAGTAATAATGACAGAAACTTCTTTTAGGCCTTTATTTTTAGAAGAAATACCAGCCTTTGTAAATACGTTTAAATAAATTTCATATCTTTTCTTAGTCTTAAGATTCTCAGTTTTTAGTCTGTTCCATTTTTCCTGCCCATGCTTATTTTTTGACTTTGGGGTCAATTCTCTCTAAAAAATGCGTAATCAACATGATGTTTTAATAATTTTATGTTACAATATTTAAAATAAAAGTCAGTAACAAGTTTGCCGGGAAACCCATAGATTTTATGATAATTTGGAAAAACAGCGGCAGGTAAAATTAAAAAAAAATGTTTTTTTAGGTTTAAGCTCGAAAAGCTTTGAATACAAATTATTTGTTTGGCTTTAGATAATTTTTAAAGTACGTTTTTTTACTACAAGGGATGCACTCTGACATTCTTTGGTTTGAATACATGCTTATTTTAGTAGCCACTTAAGTTGAAATCTACAAACTATCTGCAGTTGTTGCAAAATGTATTTATTATTATTTCTTTATTAATTTTTTTACCAGTCTTGTTCTGATGAATTTGACGAAGCACTATTTGTTTTTCCCTGAAGTCTGCTTCATTTGGGACTTACTCGTCCAATAAACTTACAAGATTAGAAATAATGGCGCAAAATTTTAAACGATTTAATAAATTGTTAGAGCCATTTTAGTAAGTTACTAAGTTGAAATGATTTACTTAAGTTAAAATCACGAAATAGTTAGTTACTTTAACTTTTTGCAATTTGCTAAATCCATATGGCATCTGATGGTATATCAATAATTAACATTAATTGTGTTCATTAAATTTAAACCCTACAAATGTTCTGCTATCTGATTAATTAGCAAATTATCAATTAGCAAAAAAATTATAATTTTGGAATAGCTAGTAAATTGCTAAATACTTAGGAAATTGCTAACTAGTAAAATGCTCAGCCCTTAACAATAGGTTGTTTAAAATGCGCCAATTATTTAAAACCCTACCTATTGGCCCTACCAATAATTAAATTTAGTAACGACTTAAATATTTAAATAAAATGGACCATAAGTACATTGGCTCTAAATAATGACATAAATATTAAGGTGGACCATAAATAATGAATATAAAATGGTATGGACTCAAAAATATAAACGTAGCATATTTGGTTAATTTTATATAATCCATACCATTATGTAATATTTTCCTCAAATATTTAAGTCGTTACTAAATTTTATTATTAGTAGGGCCATATAAGTTTTTACGAAAGAAGGGATTCATATGGGTACTGGAGAATTGATTTAAATGATATTTCTTTACTTTTTTACGGGCACAGTAAAATCGTCTGCACGTACGGCAAAACCAAACAAATATTTTTCTTTCTAATGACGTACGTGCATACGATTTAATAGCGTTACCTTGCATATTGTAGGCACATAAGTCAAAATAATACTGAACAAGCATTAAAAGTTTGATGGCGTACGTTGTAGGACAATAAGACGTACGTCAAAACAATTCTTAAAAACAAATCTGCTTGAATTGTATGGAAAATTTGACGTAAATCCCACATTTTGGCGTTTACGTCAAAACAATACGTGAACTTAGTGAATTTGATGGATATACGTCAAAACCATTATGTATATCTTTGCAATGGAAAGAGATAGAGCAAAACGGATAGAAGATTTGGAAAGATCAAGCCTGAAAACATAAAACTGCATACCAAACTCAAAAAGTGAATTTTGGCGTTTACGGTAACCCAATATTAGGGCGACGACCTTAAGTGGCCCGCTTCGCGGGTTTAAGGATTTTAACCCCCTTTCCGGGTCCTCTGTCCTGCTCACGCGACTCCGTCGCTCCACTTAGGGTATGCTCAGTTGTCTGGCAGGAGCATATGTTGTCAGTCAGTTGTCATTATTTTTTGTAAGGAAGTTAATTTTTTTTTGCAAAAAAGGTTATTTTATTTGCCAAAATGTTAAATTTGTTTTGTAGAAAGTTATTTTTTTTTTGCAAAAATGTTTATTTTTTTTTGTAAAAATTTATTTTTTTTCCAAAAAAGGTTATTTTTTTGCAAAAAAGTTAGTATTTTGTTTTTTTTTTTTTTGCAAAAAAGTTAAATTTTGTTTTTTAAAAAAGTTATTTTTTTTGCAAAGAAGTTAAATTTTTTTGTAAGAAAAATTAATTTTTTTTGCAAAAAAGTTTAATTTTTTTTGGAAAGAAGTTATTTTTTTCCCAAAAAAGGTTATTTTTTTGCAAAAAAGTTTATTCATAAAAAAGTTTTTTTCTTTTTGCAAAAAATTTTATTTTTATTTTCGCAAACAAACTTTAACCTAACTACAACTACCTATTTATCTAACTACTTATTTTACCTAGACTAAAGATGGACAAGGGCTTATCTCCTCGGTGTTCTAACAACAACTGAATTTTTCTTTTTTTTTGTAGATTTAAGATTTTGTTTTATTTAGCTTGATTTTATATATCTACAATTGACTTACAACTAATGTTTTAAATGTTGGCTCAGAAGGGGCCCAACTTATTTCTTATGTCTACTTAAAATGATTTTTATACAAGTACAAAATACATATTTTTAGCTTCTTAATCTAATACATGACTTTTTTTTATTACAAAACAATTGTCTCTTAAAATAATTAAAAATGTTTAAGAAAAGGTTATGGTGTCATCCCCTGTCGTGTCCACTATCGGCTCGTTCATAGAATGGTCTTCCTTCATTGTGAAAAACGTCCTGGAATCTGTCATAAATGATAGCTCTGGGGTTCAGGTATCTCTGGCTGGGCTGAATTTCCTCCTGTATCATCTGTTGTATTTCAGGGTGTGGATGTGCTTCTAGTTCTTTATGATTTTGCGGGTAGGTTCCATCTTTCTAATGACGTACGTGCATACGATTTAATAGCGTTACCTTGCATATTGTAGGCACATAAGTCAAAACAATACTGAACAAGCATTAAAAGTTTGATGGCATACGTTGTAGGACAATAAGACGTACGTCAAAACAATTCTTAAAAACAAATCTGCTTGAATTGTATGGAAAATTTGACGTAAATACCACATTTTGGCGTTTACGTCAAAACAATACGTGAACTTAGTGAATTTGATGGATATACGTCAAAACCATTCTGTATATCTTTGCAATGGAAAGAGATAGAGCAAAACGGATAGAAGATTTGGAAAGATCTAGCCCGAAAACATAAAACTGCATACCAAACTCAAAAAGTGAATTTTGGCGTTTACGGTAACCCAATATTAGGGCGACGACCTTAAGTGGCGCGCTTCGCGGGTTTAAGGATTTTAACCCCCTTTCCGGGTCCTCTGTCCTGCTCACGCGACTCCGTCGCTCCACTTAGGGTATGCTCAGTTGTCTGGCAGGCGCCTATGTTGTCAGTCGATCTGTTATCAAAGTTTTTTTTTGCAGTAAACAGTACTTTGGGTGGCCAGCTTCGCGGGTTTAAGGATTTTACCCCCCTTTTAATTATTTTTTGTAAGGAAGTTAATTTTTTTTTTGCAAAAAAGTTAATTTTTTTCTTGCAAAAAAATTTTATTTATTTTTGCATAAAAGTTAAATTTTTTTGTAAGATTTATAATTTTTTTTGGCCCGCTTCGCCGGTTTAAGGATTTTAAACCCCCTTTTCGGGTCCTCTGTCCCGCTCACGCGACTCCGTCGCTCCGCTTAGGGAATGCTCAGTCGTCTGGCAGGCGCCTATGTTGTCAGTCGAACTGTTATCAAAGTTTGTTGTAGTAACCAATACCTCGTCGCCATAATATTGGGTTACCGTAAGCGCCATTTTAATGTTTTTGGGAAATCGCATTTGAAGTTTTGACAGCCTATTGCTCGAAAACCAACCGCTGGGATTTTTTAATTTTTTGTCACGATATTAATATGGAAATCCTCTCTCAAAAAATTTAAGAAATTATTCTAAAATACTATTAGTTTTTAAAATATTTAAAATTTATTACAAAATGAGTTTGCCATGTACGCCAGTACATTTTGACACATACGTCAAAATTTGTGCACATGCGGCATTCCAATAATAAATAAGTAAAAAATGTATTTACTTAGAATCACGTGTTATATACACGTTTTTAAGTTAAAAAAAAAAGACAAGGATTTTGAGAAAAAAAAAATATTTCGTAATAAATTTAAAAAAAAATTCACATTAGATTTCACTTGATTGAAAAGAGCTCCAAATTTTTCTTATCCTCTGATGATATAAAAGGATACAAACTTTTTATATACAGGGTGTCCCTTAACTCGTAAATATTATTTTAGGGCATGATTCTGGGGTGTGTTCTTAGAAAAAAATTGTGCTACAGTAACAGTCTTTCTCGAATTTTGATATCATTTATCGGGGATTTAAGAAGTCTTATTTTTGTGTACCCTGACCCATGTTAAAGGTTATTGCGCTGTTAGTAATAATGACAGAAACTTCTTTTAGGCCTTTATTTTTAGAAGAAATACCAGCCTTTGTAAATACGTTTAAATAAATTTCATATCTTTTCTTAGTCTTAAGATTCTCAGTTTTTAGTCTGTTCCATTTTTCCTGCCCATGCTTATTTTTTGACTTTGGGGTCAATTCTCTCTAAAAAATGCGTAATCAACATGATGTTTTAATAATTTTATGTTACAATATTTAAAATAAAAGTCAGTAACAAGTTTGCCGGGAAACCCATAGATTTTATGATAATTTGGAAAAACAGCGGCAGGTAAAATTAAAAAAAAATGTTTTTTTAGGTTTAAGCTCGAAAAGCTTTGAATACAAATTATTTGTTTGGCTTTAGATAATTTTTAAAGTACGTTTTTTTACTACAAGGGATGCACTCTGACATTCTTTGGTTTGAATACATGCTTATTTTAGTAGCCACTTAAGTTGAAATCTACAAACTATCTGCAGTTGTTGCAAAATGTATTTATTATTATTTCTTTATTAATTTTTTTACCAGTCTTGTTCTGATGAATTTGACGAAGCACTATTTGTTTTTCCCTGAAGTCTGCTTCATTTGGGACTTACTCGTCCAATAAACTTACAATGGCGCAAAATTTTAAACGATTTAATAAATTTTTAGAGCCATTTTAGTAAGTTACTAAGTTGAAATGATTTACTTAAGTTAAAATCACGAAATAGTTAGTTACTTTAACTTTTTGCAATTTGCTAAATCCATATGGCATCTGATGGTATATCAATAATTAACATTAATTGTGTTCATTAAATTTAAACCCTACAAATGTTCTGCTCTCTGATTAATTAGCAAATTATCAATTAGCAAAAAAATTATAATTTTGGAATAGCTAGTAAATTGCTAAATACTTAGGAAATTGCTAACTAGTAAAATGCTCAGCCCTTAACAATAGGTTGTTTAAAATGCGCCAATTATTTAAAACCCTACCTATTGGCCCTACCAATAATTAAATTTAGTAACGACTTAAATATTTAAATAAAATGGACCATAAGTACATTGGCTCTAAATAATGACATAAATATTAAGGTGGACCATAAATAATGAATATTAAATGGTATGGACTCAAAAATATAAACGTAGCATATTTGGTTAATTTTATATAATCCATACCATTATGTAATATTTTCCTCAAATATTTAAGTCGTTACTAAATTTTATTATTAGTAGGGCCATATAAGTTTTTACGAAAGAAGGGATTCATATGGGTACTGGAGAATTCATTTAAATGATATTTCTTTACTTTTTTACGGGCACAGTAAAATCGTCTGCACGTACGGCAAAACCAAACAAATATTTTTCTTTCTAATGACGTACGTGCATACGATTTAATAGCGTTACCTTGCATATTGTAGGCACATAAGTCAAAATAATACTGAACAAGCATTAAAAGTTTGATGGCGTACGTTGTAGGACAATAAGACGTACGTCAAAACAATTCTTAAAAACAAATCTGCTTGAATTGTATGGAAAATTTGACGTAAATCCCACATTTTGGCGTTTACGTCAAAACAATACGTGAACTTAGTGAATTTGATGGATATACGTCAAAACCATTATGTATATCTTTGCAATGGAAAGAGATAGAGCAAAACGGATAGAAGATTTGGAAAGATCTAGCCTGAAAACATAAAACTGAATACCAAACTCAAAAAGTGAATTTTGGCGTTTACGGTAACCCAATATTAGGGCGACGACCTTAAGTGGCCCGCTTCGCGGGTTTAAGGATTTTAACCCCCTTTCCGGGTCCTCTGTCCTGCTCACGCGACTCCGTCGCTCCACTTAGGGTATGCTCAGTTGTCTGGCAGGAGCATATGTTGTCAGTCAGTTGTCATTATTTTTTGTAAGGAAGTTAATTTTTTTTTGCAAAAAAGGTTATTTTATTTGCCAAAATGTTAAATTTGTTTTGTAGAAAGTTATTTTTTTTTGCAAAAATGTTTATTTTTTTTTGTAAAAAGTTATTTTTTTTTTCCAAAAAAGGTTATTTTTTTGCAAAAAAGTTAGTATTTTGTTTTTTTTGCAAAAAAGTTAAATTTTGTTTTTTAAAAAAGTTATTTTTTTTGCAAAGAAGTTAAATTTTTTTGTAAGAAAAATTAATTTATTTTGCAAAAAAGTTTAATTTTTTTTGGAAAGAAGTTATTTTTTTTCCCAAAAAAGGTTATTTTTTTGCAAAAAAGTTTATTCATAAAAAAGTTTTTTTCTTTTTGCAAAAAATTTTATTTTTATTTTCGCAAACAAACTTTAACCTAACTACAACTACCTATTTATCTAACTACTTATTTTACCTAGACTAAAGATGGACAAGGGCTTATCTCCTCGGTGTTCTAACAACAACTGAATTTTTCTTTTTTTTTGTAGATTTAAGATTTTGTTTTATTTAGCTTGATTTTATATATCTACAATTGACTTACAACTAATGTTTTAAATGTTGGCTCAGAAGGGGCCCAACTTATTTCTTATGTCTATTAAAATGATTTTTATACAAGTACAAAATACATATTTTTAGCTTCTTAATCTAATACATGACTTTTTTTTATTACAAAACAATTGTCTCTTAAAATAATTAAAAATGTTTAAGAAAAGGTTATGGTGTCATCCCCTGTCGTGTCCACTATCGGCTCGTTCATAGAATGGTCTTCCTTCATTGTGAAAAACGTCCTGGAATCTGTCATAAATGATAGCTCTGGGGTTCAGGTATCTCTGGCTGGGCTGAATTTCCTCCTGTATCATCTGTTGTATTTCAGGGTGTGGATGTGCTTCTAGTTCTTTATGATTTTGCGGGTAGGTTCCATCTTTCTAATGACGTACGTGCATACGATTTAATAGCGTTACCTTGCATATTGTAGGCACATAAGTCAAAACAATACTGAACAAGCATTAAAAGTTTGATGGCATACGTTGTAGGACAATAAGACGTACGTCAAAACAATTCTTAAAAACAAATCTGCTTGAATTGTATGGAAAATTTGACGTAAATACCACATTTTGGCGTTTACGTCAAAACAATACGTGAACTTAGTGAATTTGATGGATATACGTCAAAACCATTCTGTATATCTTTGCAATGGAAAGAGATAGAGCAAAACGGATAGAAGATTTGGAAAGATCTAGCCCGAAAACATAAAACTGCATACCAAACTCAAAAAGTGAATTTTGGCGTTTACGGTAACCCAATATTAGGGCGGCGACCTTAAGTGGCGCGCTTCGCCGGTTTAAGGATTTTAACCCCCTTTCCGGGTCCTCTGTCCTGCTCACGCGACTCCGTCGCTCCACTTAGGGTATGCTCAGTTGTCTGGCAGGCGCCTATGTTGTCAGTCGATCTGTTACCAAAGTTTTTTTTTGCAGTAAACAGTACTTTGGGTGGCCAGCTTCGGGTTTAAGGATTTAACCCCCCTTTTAATTATTTTTTGTAAGGAAGTTAATTTTTTTTTGCAAAAAAGTTAATTTTTTTCTTGCAAAAAAATTTTATTTATTTTTGCATAAAAGTTAAATTTTTTTGTAAGATTTATAATTTTTTTTTTTAAAAAAGATAAATGTTTATTGTAAAAAAAGTTAAATGTTTTTTGTAAAAAGTTATTTTTTTTTTTCAAAAAAGGTTATTTTATTTGCCAAAATGCTAAATTTGTTTTGCAAAAATGTTTATTTTTTTTTGCAAAAATGTTTATTTTTTTTTGTAAAAAGTTATTTTTTTTCCTAAAAAGGTTATTTTTTTGCAAAAAAGTTAGTATTTTGTTTTTGCAAAAAAGTTAAATTTTGTTTTTTAAAAAAGTTATTTTTTTTGCAAAGTTAAATTTTTTTGTAAGAAAATTAATTTTTTTTGCAAAAAAGTTTTATTTTTTTTGTAAAGAAGTTATTTTTTTTCCCAAAAAAGGTTATTTTTTTGCAAAAAAGTTTATTCATAAAAAAGTTTTTTTCTTTTTGCAAAAAATTTTATTTTTATTTTCGCAAAACAACTTTAACCTAACTACAACTACCTATTTATCTAACTACTTATTTTACCTAGACTAAAGATGGACGAGGGCTTATCTCCTCGGTGTTCTAACAACAACTGAATTTTTCTTTTTTTTTTGTAGATTTAAGATTTTGTTTTATTTAGCTTGATTTTATATATCTACAATTGACTTACAACTAATGTTTTAAATGTTGGCTCAGAAGGGGCCCAACTTATTTCTTATGTCTACTTAAAATGATTTTTATACAAGTACAAAATACATGTTTTTAGCTTCTTAATCTAATACATGACTTTTTTTATTACAAAACAATTGTCTCTTAAAATAATTAAAAATGTTTAAGAAAAGGTTATGGTGTCATCCCCTGTCGTGTCCACTATCGGCTCGTTCATAGAATGGTCTTCCTTCATTGTGAAAAACGTCCTGGAATCTGTCATAAATGATAGCTCTGGGGTATCTCTGGCTGGGCTGAATTTCCTCCTGTATCATATGTTGTATTTCAGGGTGTGGATGTGCTTCTAAGTTCTTTATGAATTTGC